>CM049865.1:14081729-14681729 GCA_027474115.1 Schizopygopsis malacanthus
CTTTGTTCCTTGTTATCTCTAATAAAAATGTAACTATAAGATTAATCTCTCAAGACACTTAAGATGTTCAGGTCAGATTATTGACATTATTATAATGATAATTGACCCTTCAAGGGAAGTTGATTGACAGGTGATCTGACCAATCACAACGCCAAATCTGCCATTTTGTCCGACAAACAAACCGAACAGGAGAGTTGATTTTAAACTTGAAAAATTTGTGTGAATTGATGTCTTTCCGCGGTTGAAACAAGATTTCCTCTGATGTTAATTCATGTTTATTTCATTCTATGACTATAGTAAAGAGGAAGAGATGATCGGTTGATATGCTGTTTGAACTGAGGCGCTACACATTAAAGAGCCACAAAATGTAATTTATTGTTTGAATTTCTAAAAAATGACCAAATTTGAAAGCTGAGACTTTTATACATAAAGTAACCTGCTATGTCTTGTCTTTCAGTGTTGTCAGTTGTCTCTTTGCTCGGCGATGTATTTTTCACTGCATGAGAACAGGATGTGTGGCGTGAGAGTGGCATGGCTTGTCAGATATTGCAGTAACGAAGGGAGCGGGTCTTTGCAGAGAGTCAATTAAGCACATTATCCACACAAAAATCTCTCAATAATGTAAAAAACTATGTAATATGGACATAAATATTTCCAATACAAGATTTGTAATTCAATTATAATTTAAAAAACATTTATTAAATATTTGTATGAAGTTAAATCAAAAGACAATCAAAAAACAAAAAAATATTGACAATTATTATAATGAGAATGTTGGATTAAATGTGCTTAATTGTGATGTAAATAAGTAATTAAATACTCTGTTTTCTTTTTGCAAACAATAGCTTCTTATTTATTATTTTAATTATGACCTAGACATATTTTGTTTTGATTTATCAGTTCACTCAGTATAATTAGGATGTCATTATTCAGAGGCACTTCCTCCATTAATTGACTGATTGCTTGACTTTTATATGCTACATTACCCTGGATAAAAGCTGCCCTAGTGAAAAACAGATCACCTTCAGTGCAAAACACAAGAGAAAATTGTGTCCCAGGCCTATCATTATGCATATTTAATATAATAAAGAAACGCATTAAAAATCATTTAGCTGCCATGACAACATTGTAGAATAATTTAGGCTTCCTGGCGAAAGGGCATGATTTTGCATCACACATCAAAAACATACGCCGAGCACCAAAAGAAAACCTTTCAAGCCAGTCAGCTTGGTTACTTCAAGCTAAGTGAATTAATTAAGTGGAAATGATTCTGCAATTAGCTGGTAATTAAAATGTTATTACCTCTTCCCACTCTGCCGTAAAGGAGGGGGTTCTCTCTAGTCTGTTGGGGCTGCTTTTACCGGGGCTGTTCTGCCCCCTGGAACTCCACTGCTCCTCCTCGATGGGAGACACGGCCACCAAGTTTGAGTCTGATTTGGATAAATTTCTGGACAGCTGAAGGTCCAAAACGTTTTTGGGCATAGTCCTCATCCTCCCAAGAGTGCAGGCTCTTTCCTCGTAGCCAGTATTGCTGCTTGCTGGGCTAGAGCCACCTGTGCTTTTGCTCCGGACCTCCCCGTTCCTCACATGCACCCTGGTGGCCTTGTTGCCTGATTCGGTGAGAGTTAACGGGCCCTGGTTGACCCGGGTGTGAAAAATTGTCCTGTAGACTATCTGCGGTTTGGGTTCTTTCTGGGTCTTCAGGGCAGTCACCTCGCTGCCGGTGCGAGGAACCGGGGGCGTGTACTCGGGAGCTCTGAGAAAATTCCCATGCCGGACCGGAGGCTCAGGAACACTGTATTTTCGCACTTTGCTGTAGAGTTGATAAGGGTTGTCAGGGGATTCACAGGCAGGAGACGAGCCGTGGAGAAGGCCGGCGAATTGCTCAGGAATGTGGCTGTTTCTACGGTCGTCTCGCTCTATGCACTCTTTCTGGTGCGCCGCCTCATCTGCAAGGGGAAAAAAGAAGGAATCAGTAAAAGCAGATTCACACATGAATAACAGCATAAACAAACCATCTACAACATGACAAACCCAGAAGAAACACTTTGAGTGCCTGGAGTGTCCCCCTTTACACAAAAAAGATACAAATGTGTCCTCGCTCTGTACTCCAGACACCGGAGTATGTGAACTAGTGTTGTGTATGTATATATGTCATTCGGTTGACTAGCTGTGTTGGGACAAGCACCAAATGAATGCCTGAGGCTGGGGGCAAGCCAGTCTGTTCACTGGGGTCTCTCACCCTGTTCTTGTCCTCTTCTTATTCCACGAAGAACTGTCTCTTGCACTGCCTCATGTAAAGAAGCCCAAGACCCCTTCACGAAAGAGCTCTTAAAAGCATCTGTCTTCAGGCAGTGTGTGAGATCTGTAGTGTAGCCGAGTACAGATCTCAGGTCACTGGGTTTATTCAGGTCTTGATTAAGTTGAGCTGCGTCTACATTTTTTATTAGGCTATGATGTTTGAAATTCAAATTGGGGCATCTGCATTCATCAAGATGTAGGTGCTCTTACTGTTTCTTTTGTCATGAGCATATGAGGTTTTGGAGGATGATTTGGCTTTCAAAAAAGTAAACGAATAAGGAGATTTTTAGATACTTTAGATTTTGTTTCAGAAGAAAATATGAATGGTCCTTGCAAGTGATCAGAACAGTCACCACCGCAATGCTAAAGTGTTTTGGGTGGATGTTTACATACTGTATCCTGTGTGAGTTATGATATTAAAATTAGGGGTGTAGCTATACACGTATTAGTATTGAACCATTTGGTACAAGGCTTTCGGTTCAGTACACATTACAAACCGAACGATTTGATTCGTTGGACAAATCCTATTACATTTGGGAAAAAAACTGCTTAAAGTGTGTGAAATATAATGTTCTCATTGTCACAGCACTCAACAAGGCAGGCCAAACAACGTAATAGGCAGTGCTGTCTGCCCAGTAGCATAACGTTAGCAGACAGTCACACAGGACACGCGCTGCGAAAGGCCCCGTCAAAAGGTTGCGTCAAAAGCTGATGATCTTGTATCGACGATAGACAGAGATATTGTCAAAAACATACATTTTCTGCAATATTAAGATATTTAGCATTTGCAATTAATGTAGGCCTGTTACATTCTTATTTTTATTAGGCCTTTTATTATTATTGAGAAGTTACTTTTATTATTAATTTAAAATTACAATTAATTTGCCCAGCAATAATGACCAAATAACCATTATAAAACATATAATATTAAATATTAACACTTCAGTCATCAATGAAATAAAAAGCTTTTATTTCAAGCACCGACTTTCAAAAACAACCTGTTTAATACAAAATAGGTTTCTTCTCATTTTTGTCAGTATGTAATATTATAGATATTAAGGGAATAAATGAAAACAGTAGGCTATATACCATTATCAGCATATGTTGAAGTAGATTTGTCTTTTGTCGTCTCTGAGA
This sequence comes from Schizopygopsis malacanthus, assembly GCA_027474115.1. Lineage (NCBI taxonomy): Eukaryota > Metazoa > Chordata > Actinopteri > Cypriniformes > Cyprinidae > Schizopygopsis > Schizopygopsis malacanthus. The sequence goes on from CM049865.1 coordinate 14,085,168, forward strand.
GAATATGCATCGGATGCTGAAAGCTCCGTCCTTACTCCATCATTCCATTTTTACTTTCACTTTCTGCTTATAGTGAATTGACTGAGATTAGACGTTCACCTGCATAACTCTTGCACAAAGTTGCTTGAGGTATTTTTAATATCTGTAGCACAAAGTATGCTAGACATGTAATGCACCTGAATTCAACACAGTCTGTGTGAATGCCCTAACCTTTAAGTATGAGCAACAGTAATAGGACATGCTTATTAGCACAACTAACTAGGTCACTGTGAAATCTGCACACCTTTTAACACATTTTCTGCACTGACTGTGGAATTTTGACTTAAATAAATTTTATTTACACTATGTAGTATTGTTTATTTAATTGTCTAATTGATATTCAAAAGTATTGATTCTAAAATTACCATGCAATGATCAGTGGAAGTGTAGAATTACATGGCAAGATGCTTCTTCTGCAAATACAAATTCCAAAGGTCTAACCATAACTGTAATAATGTTATTTAATGCAAGTAAAATTTTGGTGTCTTCAACCAAAGCATTACACACGCACATGCACACGCGCACACGCACGCACACACACACACACACACACACACATTGGTACATTCAGCTTTGATCCTGTCCAGACAGTCACATGAGCAGCCTTTTATCTCCTTGCACATAACGCAGAATAATCAACTGAACGGAACGCTCTGCTACAGGCCAAAATAACCACCAGAATTGAGGAATCTGAAAGGAACACAGAGAAAGCTGCTATTTTTATTTTTGCATCAAAAAAGCGTTGATCTTGCATAAAGCTCACAGCACAATAAACAAGACTAAATGGAGACAGAGCAAATTCAGCTTTGATGAATAACTAAAACAGTTCTCAAAATGCTTTTCTGGTCTCGTCCCAACTCCACACATCCTCAAAACAGGCTCTGAATGAGTGTTTTAAACCTCATTAAAACGCCTAGAAAGCAACACACTCATGGCATGTAATATAAATCACAGGAGCAAATGTACTACATCACCTCTCTCATATCTGGCGTATTAAGTGAAAAGGGAGCATCCCGAGTAATAAATACGGGTGTGGACGGTGGAAGACATGCAATGCTTAAAAGGTTTTTGATGTGTACACCGGATTGGACTCCAGCAGTCAAATTTACTGAACGTGGAGAAACATGACGCTAAACAGGATATCAGTATCTATAACACTCGGAGGGAGACATCAGAGCTCAACGCTCCCTCATACTATCCTTTCCTAATGCTCGTATAAACAGCATTTTCAACCGATAGCGATCAAATTACACTCCTGCAGGCTGAGGGAGAGCAAAACAGGAGGAGACAACAAGAGATTGAGTACATCTCACACACAACAAAATCAGTTCAAAGGGAGAGTTCACCACAAAACAAGAATTTTGTCATCATTCACTCAACATTCACTTTTAAAAGCTACAGTTCCATGATAGCATAGAAAAGAGTGACTGCTACATTTAAAAAATGTCATCTTTTATGTCCCATGGAAGAAAGAAAGCCATACAGGTTTGTAGTGATATGAGGGTGAGTAAATACTGACTGAAACGATCCTTTAAAACAAAGTCACAGATTAGCTTATGACCCTGAAGAGAGAGGATAATGTTGTACAAAAGGGCCCGTGTCAGTTTTGATCAACTAGAGCGAAAGGACCATAAGTTAAACGCCATGATGAGTTCATCCACTGAGAGAGAGACAGAAACAACACAAGCTATCAAAACAGTAGTAAAGGTCACTGCCATCTCAGACAAAACAGCGGTTGGCATACAAAACACAGAGAGGCCTTGACCGTCAATCGCGAGAAGCCAAATACAAACACGCTGCAGGAAAAACTCACTGAAAAGGATCAAAAGAAAAAAAAGTCTGTCTATTGTGTTTACATTGCAAGAAAGTGTCATGACTCACCTATTCCAATCTCATTTCTGCTATTTTCCATTAAAACTTCCTCCGCCTTCTTTACCACATAATAAAGATGCAAATGAGCCTCCCAAAACAACTATATTGATGCGACAGTATTATAATACTGATTCTAAAATAGGTCTAATATCAGTGTACACAGTTTAAGAACATACAGTATTTGATTAATTTAACGTCAAATGAAAACAAACTCAAGAGCCTAAATAAAAGCATACAGTGAAGTCACATGTTAAAGAAAAAAATGAGTGTGTTCACCAGACTCACAGCAAGGCAGGATAACCATCTACAGTATAGAAAGCACTCAGCACACCTACACAGCCATAAACGAAAGTTCACTTCAGTTTCTGGGAAACAGATCAAATAAAATGCACAATTGATGGGTAATATAGAGGCATGAGAGCTCCGAGATCTTTGCCATTACTGAGAGAAATGTGTCACCAAACTATGAGAGGTATCAGGGGAGAGAGATTGTTTAGAGTGTGTGTGGGTTTTAAGGTTTTCTGTGAATCTGCGTGCTTTGAGATCTGAGATAGGAAATTTCTTAAAATAAATACAAATTAAATAAAAACATGAAATGAAGTAAAATGAAATAAAACTAAAACTAGATTATCTATATAGTATAAAAAAGATTTAAATGAAACAAAATTAGCATTGATGTATTTTAGTGTGTCCCCCTCTATAGTTTCTAATATCTGTCGCTTTTTCCATATTCCTCTCAGGTCAGATCTACATCTGCAACAGCAACAGGTGACATCCGGTAGTCATGGAAACAGCACAGTCGCTTCCTAAAATCATGAGAGAGAGGAAACAGAGAAAGTAAGACAGACAGATAGAAAGTAACGATCTACTGCAGATTGACTGCGGCACCATCTGAACTGACCCACAGGGCAAAGAATCAGAGAAATCTCAGCAGAAGTGCTCAAGTCTTATCTGAGCACAGCAGAGAGTGCATCAAAAGCTCACGCAGGGTACAAAAGGCTGATCCGGGGTCAGCGGGAGGAAATCTATCCCGCAGCACAGCGTCTGAAGTCTTCCAACGTAATTAGATCGCTTGGGTTACCGGTCGTAATTTATGAAGTCACATATGAGACGCGGGAGCTTTGAGGCGAAAACAGTGGGGCAGAGATCATGCCCTGATAAAAACAAACCAACCCGTTCAATTTGATGGACTGACAGGTCATGTATTCAACAAAACGAGCAGAGAACAGGTGCAAAAACAACTGAATAACAGCACAAAAAATGAAAACTATGTCACAATTTACGCGTTCAAACTCCAAAAGAAGGATCATAAAAGGAGTCCAGGCTATTCTTAAGTCGCTATATTATATAGCCTCTGATGAAAAGAATAAAAAAATATATTTTACTATTTATCTTAATACTATAAAAGCCTACTGTATCATATGTGATACACAGATTTCCTGTGATCAGAACTTTGCTGAAAACTTCAGGTTTACTTCATTATCCATGTATTATATTTTTAATTAAAAATAATTTTACAATTGATCATATATGATACAACAGGAGGAACGATTGTTTATTCATCTCTCAATTATCATTGTATTGCATTACCCAACAAAAAAAATAGTCTGCTATACTGTTAAAGATAAAGATCTCATTTATTCACATTACTTTTAGGGCATATAAATATCAGCAAATGACATACTGTATCTTTGCTCAGTTTGGGCCTTAGAAATTATGGGGCCAGTATTAAGGCATTTTTTTCCTCTGAGTATGAGCTCCGTACTCTCCTATATCATACAATATGAGCCATAAAAGTCTTATGTATCAAATATCACAACATGCATGCAAATTGTCGTTTAAAGGTTCAATACACAATTCCCAAAAAAGGACTATTATTTCATGTAAGGCTTTACAAGGTTAACTCTAATTTTTGCACATATTCAAATTTGACACATCAAGAATGACTCGAACAATAATGATACATCCTATTTAACATACTTAAACGCAAATGAGATTTGAGAGAGATTTTCAGAATATAGAGCTCAAGTCATATATGGACCACTTGCTGCTTTGAAAGCAAAGTAAATGAGGACTGAAGTTTGATTTCAGGTGACTAGACGGCTGGGGTGTAAGAACAACTTACAGGGGTCTTGTCAAGATGATAGGCTTAAGCTGCTGTATTTCTGATTCACTAGTGCAAAGAGCTCCTCCAGAACATGCAGTAAACAGCAGGGAGGAGAACATCGACCAGAACAAGTGATATAACAATAGCTATAGTGCATGCTGGGCTGCCAGTGAAAAGTGAATCGGAAGCTCGACAGGGGTTAAATTAAAAGAGTGGATATTCTTTAAAAAGTTGTGAAACTCCCCTCCCCCCATTAAACCTTTCCATGGAGAACCATCCATAGTTCAAAAATACCATATGCTGCAGTAAGGCTACACCAACTCCCTCCCTCTTGAAAACCTCTATCACACTCGTTCTTACCTTTGCAGGACGGGTATGAAGCAGCAAAACAGCAAGCAGGACTTTCCAGGAGAAGGATCTTGTGAGGAATGAGGCTCACACCTCTGAGGTCACACTCTCACACCTTTGTTTACATGTAGTTTTTCATTCTCAAAGATCTGACAGGGCCACACAACATTCCAGTGATGTTTTACACACGCTCATCTGTGCACATACTCGATCACACTGTCATGTCTAGTCATGTCACAGCTTTGGAAAGAAACTGAAAGATAAGTATTCTGCATGTATGTATTTGTGAGCTGAAATATGTGAACGTGTAGTGACAGTGAGACTTCACTGTGTGTTGAAGTTATCTGTCTATTTAGATTAGTCTGAAATTCATAATGAGGGTGGAGTTGTAGACGCAGGAAGTAGTAATGATGGAGAACAGTTGAAAAAGAGCAGAATGGGCTGAACCTCTTACACACACACACACACACACACACACACACACACACACACACACACACACTCTCTGAGCTGATGGCTGTCTTTTCCAGTGGATTAAAGGCGACATGTTTAATTGCTTGTTAACAAATGTTTACTGCGCCGTATTGAACTGCACCCATTTCCTGCCAAAAATAGGGCCAGAGATCCTGCCAGACCTACAGCAGCTCGCAGAGAGAGAGAAAGAGAGAAAAAAATTCTGTACCCGTGCTTTTTACATTTAATAATAAATAAATGTATGACTGTAATATTCTAATAGTGCAGAGAAAAATCTTCTCATTGAAGGCAAACATCAATATTACTATTGCTCATACTTAGAACCTGCAGGATACAGTAATTATGCAATACTGTAGTTTATGCAAAACTATTTTAAGGAACGTAACGGATTTTTTTTTTTACTATAATTATTCAGCAAGCACAAAACATTTAACAAAAAAAAATCTATTTCATACAAATCGTGTTCTTTTGGACTTTCTATTCATCAAAGATCCTAAAAAAAAAAAACACAGTTTCCACAAAAATACAGCAGCACAACTGCTTTCAACATTTGATAATATGAAATGTTTCTTGAGCACCAAATCAGCATATTATAATTAATTCTAAAGGATCATTTGATCCTAACGAGTGGAGTAATAATGATGCTGAAAATTCAGCTTTGCCATCACAGGAATAAATTACTGTACATTTTAAAATATATATTCAACATTTTAAATTGCAAAGATTATTTCACAAAAAATACTGTTTTTCTGTATTTTGGATCAAATAAATGCCTTCCTAGTGACAGTGAGACTTCTTTCAAATGCATTAAAAATTATATTATATTGGGGGACAGACAGGAGTACTCTAAGTTGGGTGAAAGGCGAGAGGGTCAAAGTAAAATAAAAATAAAAAATGTAAAAATTAAAGGAAAATAGATTTGATCAGACTTGTGATTTTCACATAGCAAATCATGAAAAGGGTGAAAAATGTGACAAATTCCATAGAGTTACATTGAATGAGGGACGTATAGAGACTAGAATATCACAGGGCATTTGTGCTCGTTTCATTTGGGACGGTAAGTAAAGTCCTAGTAATCGCATAGCATAAAAAAAAAAAAAAAAAAAACACAAATCGCAACCAACCCCTAAATCAATCACTGTGAAGAGTTAAAACATTCCTTTCCTCAACGTACTGAAGTGTACTTACAATTTGAGCTTTGTTCGTATCACTAACACTAGAACGAGCAATAGTAATAGTGATGCCTTATCAAACATCTCAACTCAAGAATTCGGCATAAAATCCCAATAGCCAAAAAACTTGTAGTGACATTAACATAAATTGGCACAAAAATTGAGCTTGTGTAGCCTACAGACAGTCATAAAGCAGGCGTGTACGAGCGAGAGCGCTACATCAGCAGGGGTAAGTTAGGTTATGTTTGCAGGCAAGGGTTCAGCATCATGTCTGGTACAATCTTGTTTCATTTTCTGTGCTGTTCGTCTTTGACTCACTCTCAGATATTAAAAGCCATAGAACAATATCAGAGCTGTCAATCACCGAACATCTTAAAGAGCCTGCTGCCCGACGTCTACATGCACAAGGATTCAAATCAGTCTATGAGTCTATCAGTCTCTCAGTTCTCATGGGCGGCACCGGCACCATATGCTATTTAATATACCCTTTCTTTTTCAGAATTGCCATGTATGTCTCCCTATGTGCCCACAGGAATCATAAACAATTATGAAATATTGAATTCACAGTAGCTTTCCCATTTGTCTCAAACTGCAGATCTCCCAGGCAACCAGCATTGACAAGTGCTGTGGGGTCTGAGAGCTGTCAGAAGAGTGATGTTCGATTGGTGCTACATTAGAAACCAGAACTGCTCAGATGGTACGTGTGTGTGTGTGTGTGTGTGTGTGTGTGTGTGTGTGTGTGTGTGCGTGTGTGCATGTGCGAGTGTGCGTGTGTGAGCGGTGTGTTTATTTATACAGTTGTAATTGCACATATATTTGTGTGTGTGTTTATGGGTGGACAATAAAAAAATAAATTTGTATCTAACCACTCAACACACAGGACTGTGATCTCTGAATGCATGTGGGTGGTTGCACTACAGAGAACACACACACACACACACACACACACACAGATCCTCTAATCAAAATCTCTTTAATGGAATGATGGTGTTTAATTATGCCACGGAGCCCCGTCAGCACACTGAGTCATAAAGACGAGTAGAGCGCACAATAATGCCTGGATGAGTGCATGGGCACACACCAAAACACTCCATTAATACGGTGACCAGCATAAGTGGCCATCGGGTCAGTTTATAGTTCTTAGACATTTGAAGAACTCTATGAGGCAGTACAGAAGAAGACAAGAAGACACTCTAGACAGTCCACCTTTCAATTTAGAGAAACAATCAACTGATATAGGCAATATCAATTCTTATTCTAGACTAGTGGATCAAGAATTATTTTTCAATAAAATGTATTTTTCAATTTGGGACATGATTTATTGATGATTGGTGGAAAAAGTGTTATGATTAAAACAAATAATAAAAATAATAATATTGATGATAATAAAGAAATAAAATAAATACACAATTAAAAAAGGGCTGACAACATACAGAAGAAATATTTAAGATTCTGCACTATTTATAAAAAACCAATTAAATGTCCACTACCATTCGAAAGTTTTGGGTTGGTAAGATGTTTTAATGTTTTTAAAGTCAATTCAAGTCAAGTCACCTTTATTTATATAGCGGTTTTAACAATACAAATTGTAACAAAGCACTGCACAATATCAAAATAGGCAAATTGTGTCAATAATGTAAAATGACAATATTTAACACTCAATTTTCAGCTGAATGCATTTCATTATTGAATTTAGTAAAGGCATTGTCCAGCTCAGTTCAGTTTAAATAATATCTGTGCAATCAAGTCGATGCTTTTGCTGGAAATGAAGTGTCCCCAACTAAGCAAGCCAGAGGTGACAGCGGCAAGGAACCAAAACTCCATCGGTGACAAAATGGAGAAAAAATAAGTCTCTTTTGCTTACCAAGGCTAAACGTATTTGATGAAGAAGTAAAAACAGTGATATTAAAGCAATTTAAATGAAATGTTTTATATTGTAATATATTTTAAAATGTAATTTATTCCAGTGTCATGCCATTACTCCAGTCATGCCACATGCCAGCTATTACTCCAGTTGTCGGTGTCACATGATTCTTCAGAAATCAAGAAATCATTTTGAAATAATATTAATATTTTTGTTGAAACTGTGATACATTTTTCTTTATTCTTTGGTGAATATAAAGTTGAAAAGAACAGTATTTATTAGATTTTTTTTGTAACAATGTACAAATCTTTACTGACACTTGATGAATTTAATGCAAAAGCAGTAATTTCTTAAATAAAAATGATATTAACTGTATGGTACTGTAGTGTACCATTCAACTGGACTACACGCACACACTGCACTAACACATCTGCTATCACTGGACACCATACAAAGCACACCCACGACATTGCATATGCATAATCTTTTGCACCTTTGCACAACTATCTGTTGCACAACCAATCTACTGTAAATGTATAATCTGTTGCACCTTCACATAATACTATGTATAGATGTGTACATAATGTAGATGTGTAAATACGGTGTATAATGCGTATCGATAACTAAGTATGTCTTTATAGTACACTATGTGTACTCAGTATATGTATGTGTATTTTGCACATTGTCTTCTGTACAGTCTGTAAATACGTACTGTCCATATGTAAAAAAAATGGAAAAAAATGGATTTTTTTTTTTTTTTTTTTTTTACGCTTGTAAGAATTTCACTCACCAAGGCACTTGTGCTGTGGTGTGACAATAAAAGTGATTTGATTTGATTTGTAATTAAATGTGTAACATCAAATACATTCTGTAGAATATAAAAAATGGTAATACTTTCGCATAGGGACCAATTATCACTATTAACTAGTTGCTTATTAGCATGCCTATTATTAACATATTGGCTATTTATTAGTATTTATAAAGCACATGACCATATTCTACATCCCTAATCCAACCCAATACCTAAACTTAACAACTACCTACTATTAATAAGCAGCAAATTAGGAGTTTATTCATAGTTTATCCTTTGTTAATGGCAAGAATTGTACCTTAAAGAAAGTGTGACCTAAACTCTGACCTAAGCTCTGACTTTTCAATATTGCATTTCAAGTAGATGTGCTTTCTTGTCTGGAAATAGCCGCCCAAGGGCACTACCAAGATGCCCACAGACTGGACTGATGCTGTCATTAAGTGACGTCAGAATGGTCGTATTTACTGGTTGAATGCACAAGGACGCCACCACAATGTTGTAATTGCCAGTGGGAAACCCAGTATTTTCTTTGAGCCCTTAAGTTCAGTGTCGGGGCAGTCATTAAAAGAATCATCCTGGAAGCTTCTGTAATTGTTACTGTATCATAAGTTATAACTAAATTCCTTTAGTAGTTTGTACTCATTCATTCAGTCACTCCAAAATTACTAAATGCATCGATTGTATTCCGATCAAAATAATTTATTCCAATCCATCCCTAATTACGATTTCTAAAGTCATAAGTAGAAGCTTGCAAAGAAAATCAACTATTAAATATTATAAATATTCTAATATTGAATTCTGCCATCACCGATGAAATCACTGCTTAACCCCCACCCAACTGAAAAGTCAAGGATGCAGGTTATTATGCCTGGGACCAAAAAGAGAACAACTTGACTGTATCTCACAGCTGAAAGGTCTCTTCGTTTCGCAGCGCTGCAATCTCACACATCTCGCTCCACGGTTACAAAACACCACATCAATAACGCTTGCACCAAGCGCAGCTAAAAATACACCACCTTTGGTAACCCAAAGCTATGAGAACTTGTCTTCTCCAAACTCTCATCATGCCTCTGTCTATCTCTCCATCTCTCTCGCACCTACTGTAGGGAAACGACAGAACTTCCTTTCATCACCTATGAACGCATGGCATCAAAGAAACTACAATGTGCTCCTCACTCAAAACTAGTTGCCAAGGCAACAATACAACGGACCTTATAAAGCTTATAAATAGTGAGGAGGAGTAAGATGAAAAAAAAGGAAGATGGGGTGATCGAAAGCATGAAAATGTGAGATCTATTCCTGGAGCTGCAGAGAGAGGACTTCAATGCCTTCATTTTGATTTTGACTCTGATCAGCGACTTCAATCGCAACAGTGCTTGGAATTCATGTCTTGGACTCTAAAAGGTGATACTAACATGTGATTCCTGTGATGGCCCTTTCCTTTTTCATATGCCAGCAGAATTAAATAAAAGTACTGAATCGACTGAACGTACTGTGAGATCTCGATGTTGATAACCCAAAAATCTGCTTCTGTTCAAGGCAAATAATCTCAGAACTTACCACCACCGGATGAAACAAGCTCAAAAACCCCACAAAATGCCACCATTACAAAGTCCTGCGACAGTGGGACATAGGACACGTTTATTAGGGCAGACCGTCAGGGAGCCGCCATCAAAGAGAAGAGCAGAGAACCCCTCTATTTGAAAAGCCCCCAGTTAGACTGGAGAGTGACTGAGATGAAAAGGCGCTTTTCACAGTAGAGACCTGGCAAACAGAGATAAAAACGCCCCTGTAGCGCCAAAAGGGTTTTGTATGCTGCAGCAACATTTCCTTCACCGTCCATCACCGCTATCCATCACCGTTTGCCTTCTTTAAGAGATCGCTTGTCTTGTACAGAGGGAATGGTGTGTAATGTGGCCAGGGAGAGTCATATAACTCACAAGCCAAATGAGGCTTTGGTAAAGGGTTGCCAGGTCCTCCTGTCACACATCTACAGGTGGGGAGATAGAGATGAAGGTAATGACACCCGTTGGGATCTATACGAGTGACTGAGTTGAATAAATGGTAGAAAAGTTGGACAGCTTAGCCCCACAGCTAAATTCAAAATTAACTTTTTGCAACACCTGTCAATGGGGAGTGAATTTACCAGCAATAAATCTTTCTTACCAGCCATAAAAAGCACTGTGCAAAAAAAAAAAAAAAAAAATCCTTGGGGCCAGAACAAAATACATATTTTCTACCAGCCATAAAAAGTACTGTACATTGTTTTGTGAATTTTACAATATATATATATATATATATATATATATACACTCACTGCCCTTATTAGGTACTCCTTACTAGTACCGGGTTGGACCCCTTTTACCTTCAGAACTGCTTAATTCTTCGTGGCATAGATTCAAAAAGGTGTTGGAAACATTCCTCCGAGATTTTGGTCCATATTGACATGATAGCATCACGCAGTTGCTGCAGAATTGTCGGCTCCACATCCATGATGTGAATCTCCCGTTCCACCACATCCCAAAAATACTCTATTGGATTGAGATCTGGTGACTATGGAGGCCATTTGAGTAAAGTGAACTCATTGTCATGTTCAAGAAACCAGTCTGAGATGATTTGAGCTTTGTGACATGCTGCATTATCCTGCTGGAAGTAGCCATCAGAAGATGGGTACACTGTAGTCATAAAGGGATGGACATGGTCAGCAACAATACTCAGGTAGGCTGTGGTGTTTAAACGATGCTCGATTGATACTAAGGGGCCCAAGGTGTGCCAAAATATGTGTGCCCAAGGTGTGCCCAAGGTGTGCCAAATATCTCCCACACCATTACACCACCACCGCCAGCCTGAACCGTTGATAAAAGGCAGGATAGATCCATGCTTTCATGTTCTTTACGCCAAAATCTGACCCTACCGTCTGAATGTCGCAGCATAAATCGAGACTCATCAGACAAGGCAATGTTTTTCCAATCTTCTATTTTCCAATTTTAATGAGCCTGTGCAAATTGTAGCCAACGTTTCCTGTTCTTAGCTGACAGGAGCGGCACCCGGCGTTGTCTTCTGCTGCTGTAGCCCATCTGCTTCAGGGTTCGATGTGTTGTGCGTTCAGAGATGGTATTCTGCATACCTTAGTTGTAACGAGTGGTTATTTGAGTAACTGTTGCCTTTCTATCATCTCTAACCAATCTGCCTATTCTCCTCTGACCTCTGACATCAACAAGGCATTTTCGTCCACATAACTGCTGCTCACTGGATATTTTCTCTTTTTCTGACCATTCTCTATAAACCCTAGATATGGTTGTGCGTGAAAATCACAGTAGATCAGCAGTTTTTGAAATACTCAGACCAGCCCGTCTGGCACCAACAAACATTCCACGTTCAAAGTCACTTAAATCCCCTTTCTTCCCCGTTCTGATGCTCGGTTTAAACTTCAGCAAGTCGTCTCCACCACATCTAGATGCCTAAATGCATTGAGTTGCTGCCATGTGATTGGCTGATTAACAATTTGTGTAACCAAGCAATTGAACAGGTATACCTATAAAGTGGCCGGTGTGTGTGTGTATATATATATATATATATATATACAATAAACAATATACTGTATATATATATATATATATATATATATATATATATATATACTTGAATTATTATTTAACAAATTATTCCTTGCATATTAGTGACAAATAACTGTGCAAGTGCAAGTAACTGTGTCACTCACTGCAGAGATGTACCTGTAGAGATGTAACTGTGCCTGTCGCAAAAATGTCAAGACACGTCATTATTTTTTTTCTAATATTGATTTGATTAACAAGAGTTATTTCACATCTGGAGGACAAATAACATATTTAGTCCTCCATGATAAACTACCAATGGAATTTATTATTTTTTAAGTACAGTCATGGCCAAAAATATCGGCACCCTTGGTAAATATGATCAAAGAAGGCTGTGAAAATGAATCTAGAATAATTTCTAATCTAGAAATTAATTTCACTTAATCTGTGAAAAGAGCTAGAGCAGTGAACATTTTCATTTCCACCATCAGGGCAATAATTAAGAATCTCCAAACAACATAAAACTGCTTGGAAGAGGACGTGTGTCTATATCATCCTAATACACGATGAGGAGGAGAGTTTGAGTGGCTAAAGACTCTCCAAGGACCACAGCTGGAGAATTGCAGAAAATAGGTGAGTCTCGGGGTCAGAAAACCTTAACAGCACCTACATCACCACATGTTGTTTGGGAGGGTTTCAAGAAAAATGGCTCCTAGCTCATCCAAAAACAAACTCCAGCATATTCAGTTGTCAGACACGACTGGAACTTCAAATGGGACTGGTTTCTATGGTCAGATGAAACAAAAAAATTTGCTTTTTAGCAGCAAACACTCAAGATGGGTTTGGTGAACATGTGGATAAAAAGTACCCCATGTGTACAATGAAATATGCTGCTGTTTTGATGTTGTGGGCCTATATTTCTGCTGGAGGTCCTGGACATCTTGTTTAGACACATGGCATCATGGATTCTATCAAATACCAACAGATAAAAAAATCAACAAGTGACTGATTCTGTTAGAAATCTTATAATGGGCCATGTTTAGATCTTCCAACCTTACAATAATCCAAACACAAACCTCAAAAACAACACAAAAATGGGTCACTGGGCACAAAACCGAGCTTCTGCTTTGGCCATTCCAGTCCTCTGACCTGAACCCTGTAGAACATGAGTGAAGTGAACTGGAGAGAAGAAGCACAACATGGAGCTGTGAATATAAAGGGTCTGGAGTGATTCTGGGTGAAGGAATGGTCTCTGATCTCTTGTCAGGTGTTCTCTAACCTCATCAGGCATTATAGGAGAACATTTAGAGATGTTAAACTGGCAAATAGAGGTTTCAAAAAATATTGAATAAAAAGGTGCCGTTAATTGTGGCCAATGAGTATTAGAGAAAAACATTTATTTCATAATAATATTTCCCCCCCCCATTTTAAATTCTTATTATCCAATGAAAGGTTAGATTTTTTTTAATCTTTAAATAAAAGATCAAAAGGATTAACAATGCAGATTAATGTTCACAGCCTTCATTGATCATATTTACCAAGGGGGTCTGATATTTTTGGCCATGACTGTATATGTTTACTGGTCAACTCACAAATAACTGTTTTATTTACTTGCCAACTACAACTTTTTTACGTAGTTTAATTTTGGATGCTGCCTGACTGAATGAGCAAAGTAAAAAAAGGAGGTGGGGGATTTTTAACAAAGGTAGATATTGCAACATCCCCCACTGTTACCGACCGTATCTAAACTAAAAACAGCAAACTTGACAAAAGTGAATAAGCAATAACTCTTCTAATTAGATTATCTCTCTCCCTCCTCCCTACTTTTCCCCATTTTCCTTGAACACATGCTTCAGGGGATCAGGGTGCCAGACAAGCATGTGCGCAGCATTAGTACAAACCAACAGAATGCGAAGTACACCATTGTCACCATGACTACCCCACCTCAGCACCAGGAATGACATCGCCATGGAAACAGCATCAACTGCCCACTCGGCCAGCAGTGCCGTAGGTGGATGCTGAGGAAATGACAGGCAGCAAGTGGTGGCCTTGGCAGTGAAACCGCCCGTGCCAAAACACTGACGTCTGCTGAGATGGTGCGTTTACAGCAGGCCACTATGTGTGCAACAATTCAGACCGAGAACATTCCCAAATGCCGTTTCATGCAGTGCCGAGTATCTGAGCGGCACTTTAAAACACTGTTCAAGCCATTAAAAGGTGGTTTGATGAGTAATTTAGTCACACTTTTACAGTAGTGCTGCTAAAAGCAGCAGGAATCACTCTGTTGTTGGCACAAGCACTCTGAGCCAATCAAGAGAGAGGCCTCCTGCTGAAATTAACATGTCTGTATGAGAAACGTAAGGGGGGTCGGGTTGTTTTATCCAGATTGTGATCTCATTGGCTGAAATGCCAATAGAAACAGTATCCCTGTGAACAGAGAGCGAATGTATCCCAAAGCTACCATTATTTGTTCACTCAGACACTCGACACATTTACACCTCCATATTCTTACTGCATGTCAGCAGTTTTCTCAAATCGTGTCTTTTTTTATTTGCCATAAGGGATTATATTTGAGAAATCTCATCCTCTAGACAACAGGAGGAAATGAAATGCTAAAGAAAGGACAGTCGTACCAGTGAGGCCGTAGTCTTCGGCGGATCCGATGGAGCAGTTGGCGGGGCTGATGGGGGGGCTGGCAGGGGGGCTGGTGCTGAAACTGGCGTAGCCGAGTGATGAGCTGACCTCTGAAGGATCACCGCTGTGGTTCTGCAGGGGTTTCTGGACGTCCTGGGAGGAGGACAGTGAGGTCCGTTGCTTTGGCTATGACAGGAAAGAGTGTAATGTTAGCATCAGTCACTTAAAAAGGAGACTTTTATAAGCCTATTTTAAATTAGCTGAGTCTCCTGCAACAGATCCTTATGTAATTCTTTCTAAATTGTAATGTAGAATTTACACCTCAATAAAATGATGAAATTGAAGGCCTTTTGTGAGGCACCGTAGCCCACGTGGAAAGCAATGCTGTGCAACATAACCAATTACTGGCTGCTGGAGTCACTAGAAAAGAGTGGCATCACATTTCTGGACTGTGAAAATGAAAAACAATGCATAAATGTGCAGAAAATTAAGAGCGGCAGACTGAGGGTGGCCACATTTCACTGAGCAATGTTCATGTTTAAGATTCACCAGAATTTTATCAATTTTCTTTTTAAATTAAACTAAAATGTAAACCCTTTTCTAACTTAAGGTAAATGTGATAAAACTTAAAATATATAAATTCACACTATGAGATACAATGTCACATTGTGAGATTTGCGATGTGATGTTGAAGTTATTAGTAATAGTTGCAATTGAGAGATACATCACATTTTGAGGTACAGAAAGACTCAATTACGTCGTCAAAGTGAGAAATATGTAATTCTATTGTGAGATAAATCCACAATTTCAAGAAATAGTCGCAAATTTTGAGAAAGTTACAATTACGAGAAATAGTTGTAGTTGTGAGAAAGTCGCAAATAAAAAAAGTCAAATGTATTATTTATTTATTTTTGTAATTTATTTGTTAAAAATTTGTTTTCATAAATGAATTAAAAATCATCGTAACCCATTTTTTGCCCATGGTGCCCATACAAAACTCACAAAAACAATGCGAAATTGAGGTGGATTTGTTGCTACACATCTTCTAAGGTGTTCTGTCTGGTTGATAGCCTTTTGCTGTGCACATGCTAGATTACCTGCATAGTAGATTACTGGCTCAAATCAATAGATCCCACCCTCAAGTTTGTATGATATTCTGAGGCATTCCTTCACTAACAATCTCTGCAAAGACATCCGACAAAAATCAAATGCGCTACGCAACAGAGTTTGTCTGCAGGAGAGAAGAAAGTTTTGAAAAGGCCTGCAAGTAGGAGGTGGAATGGATGTGAGATACATATTGCTCAGCGAGAGGGAGAGACAGAGCGAGACAGGGAGAGAAAACAACAACGCGAGATGACTAGAGTGTAGAGTCAAGCAGTTGAATAACCACAGGAAGCCTTACATAAGCATCATCTTCACTTCCTGTTGCATCACAGGTGTCCAAAATGCCAAATAATTCATTTGCATGAGAAAAATGTCTCTAATTTAAGTGACTTAATTTTACACATGCACGCACTTTGCAGAAACCTGGCACCACTTGAAAACACAGATGAAAAAAAGAATACTAAAATACTGAAAGGAGAAAATCTGAGAGAAATTGAAAAAGATGGTTTTGTAGAAAAAGCAAAGAAGACTGAAGTAAAAAAAGAGGGTGAAATCAGGTATAATTGTTGTCTATGCTATAAAAAACAACTTTCATAGTAATAAATCAATTTCAATCAAAAGCTCTTTACCATACATGCTTCTTCCTCCCTTAAATCAAGTTTATTTCTTCTGTCTATGTCTAATACTGTATAATATGACTGCCGCTTACCAATCTTACGGCCTCCGGTCAATTTATAACTCATCACGTCCCTGGCAGCTGTTTCCTTTGACAAGTTGACCATTTTCACAGATGTTTTTGGCCTCATGCTCACTCAGACTAGCTCAGTATTGAACAATTTATCTTTATTCTTACCTCTCGGTGAGGTTAAATATTCAGATATGGGGGAAAAATTAACCTTTTGGAAGGACATGACCTGTGTGTTAATATACAAAATGGATTTAAGATCATATTTTGTCAAAGTTTCTTAACATACTATTATACTTAGTTTCTTCTTTGCTTCTGTTTTATATTTGATTCTGAAATGTTGTTTTGCATTTGCTCCCTCTGCTTGTATTTTGCTCTCCTATTTGTAACTTTTTCTAACTATGTTCTGTTTGATCCTCTTCTGTTTGTATTTGCTCATTTTATGCAAAGTATATCAATAATAATATATATAAAAAAAAAATATTCATCATTATTAGACATGTTAGTATTGTTGGTGTTTTAACGCCCTACCGGCTTCCTTTGCTATTTGCATGTGGAAATATTATAAAAAGATCCATTTGATATTTTCTTATCAGTTTCCTTTAGTTAAAAACTCTACAATGGATTCAAAGTTGAATCTGTTTACAATTTAAGAGTAATAAAAGTTTCTTAGAGCTTAAATTAGCACAGTTTAATAAAATATGTGTAAGAAATACTGCACTGGAGGATCTCCATTTAATATTAAGAATCGTGTATGATTCTAGAACGTACTATTCTGCATTGTATAAATATCCGATCCCAGCGATTATTGAAAATACTGATGCTATTATTATTATTATACCAAGCAGATATTTGACCTGTCTTTGATTTCATGTAGACTTTATTTAGAAACCTTACTCACTACCACTGCTTTTCAATGCAGACTTTTCAAAAGCTTCTGTTGGAAAACAGATGAAAAAAAGGCAATTAAGCAATTGTTTTGTTTGACTATGCACATTCGCAACAGTTTTGCACAAATCTGCTAATTTAGGCAGTTTTCATTTTGTTATCAAACACACCTTAGTGTCAGGAACCGCTGCTAATGAACCTGTTACTCACACACTCACAGTCTCACACCATGAACTCCTAATGAGTCTGTCATGGCTGACTGTAGTTAAATTAAAAACAAAACATGCCTGTTCATTAAACTCTGTATTAATGCTGTACAGCAGTCTCTCTCTCTCTCTCTCTCTCTCTCTCACACACACACACACACACACACACACACGCACTGAAGATCAGAGAGGAGGAACAGGATGCACACCTGCTTCACTTACATACACATGCACTTACATACACATGCACTTACATACACATGCACATACATACACATGCACTTACACACACATGCACTTACGTACACATGCACATACGTACACATGCACTTACGTACACATGCACATACGTACACATGCACATACATACACATGCACTTACACACACATGCACTTACGTACACATGCACTTACGTACACATGCACATACGTACACATGCACTTACGTACACATGCACATACATACACATGCACTTACACACACATGCACTTACGTACACATGCACTTACGTACACATGCACATACGTACACATGCACTTACGTACACATGCACTTACGTACACATGCACTTACGTACACATGCACATACGTACACATGCACTTACGTACACATGCACATACGTACACATGCACTTACGTACACATGCACTTACGTACACATGCACTTACGTACACATGCACATACGTACACATGCACTTACGTACACATGCACTTACATATACATGCACTTACGTACACATGCACTTACATACACATGCACATACATACACATGCACTTTCATACACATGGCTTTGCGTTAGCTCACTAACACAACCATGATTACGCTGGCCCATTATTCGGAGAGCGAGAGCAGAGTGAGAAATTGTGCGCTAATTTATGGATGGTAATTATGATAATTATTCAGTGGGCTCTGGGATCGTGGGGCAATAAATGCCACTAATGTGACTGTTTCACCTCCCAGTGGGGCATTCAGCACATTCAGGAATGCAATACCGTCAATGCATATGCAGATCACATTCAGCTCAAACCTCAGAGAGAGAATTAATAATTCCGGAGATTCATTCAGCGCTGATTTAATATGCTCATCCGGTTTGGGAAATACAATCACATTGAGTGACGCAGACTATTGATCTACGAGTGAATCTCATGACACTTGTCAAGAACATGTTAAAATACAATTCTCATTACCATAATGTGCAACACAAAATATAATGTAACACTTTATTTTGATAGTACACTTTAGACATTCTATTAATTATAAGTACATTTGCAGTTACATATCAACTAATTCTCATTCATTTGCTACTACATGTCTACTAACTCTCAGAGTAGACTGTTAGGCTAGGTTTAGGGTTAGTAGAATAAGTTGACATATACTTGCAATATTTCTCATAGTCAATATATTGTATGCTATGGTCCCATCAAAATAAAGTGTCAGAAGATATAAAGCAGACAGTCTACAAATACTCTAATGACGGCTAGTTAACGTAGTTGTAAAGTTACTTACTCTAAGTAGAATTTCTAGTGGACTATCAAAATAAAATGTTACCAATATTGTACTGAATCGATTTGATCTATTGATTTTTTTGTATTTTTATTAAATCATCATGTCTATACTCAGTTTTCATCACCATTAGAGTCATATTACTTATGCTTTTATTATTATTATTATTATTATACATTTGTATTACTATATTACGGTAACACAGTGGTTTTTAACCAGGGGCCTCAACAAACTTGTCAAGGTGACGTATATTATTTAATTATAATAAAGAAAATCTAACTTAATTAAAATTCTAAAACACACACACACACACACACACACACACACACACACACACGAAAAACAATCAAGATGAAAACTTAAATCATATTTATTTCCCCCCTCAATAATTATTATTTTTACTGAAGAACATACAGAATCAGACTCTTGAATATATTGAAATCATAACATAAATCATGACCAATGCATTAATTAAATGTATCAACACTCCCAATTTTTGTTAATAAAAAATATATAAATTAAAACAACAAATGGTTGAGAAGAATGGAAATCAGATTTTTATTTTATTGTATTTTATTGCACAGTAATAAGAAATTGGGAATGTAGAATTTATCAAATGTGTGTAATTTTCATAAGACGAAAATAACAAAATAAAACAATGAAAATTTATTTATTAATTATAATTTTTTGTGCCTGAAATTTGCACATTCGCAAAATATGAAAAACACTTCCTTGGTCATATTTCATAATCTCTGAGACACTATAACTTTGTATAAGCCTTGTATTAAGATCTGTTTCTGGTGATCCAATCAGAAGCTTTTACTTTTACAGTGATAAAGTCATCTTACAATGTTATAAGAGAACTGGTGTTCTTTACAAATCTATGTTCTCTTTTGCACACAACCTGATCCACTGAGGGAGAGGATGTGAATTTGAAAGCGCACCAATAATTCATATGAAACATAGCTGTTTTCAAGGTTGGTTATAATACTGAGTGCCGCAAGCAGTTTATTCATCCAGATAAAGATACAGCTTGAGGTGTTGAACAACCTTGATGCGTAGAGCAACACTTTATCAACATTCCTCTTGCTCGCCCTCCTTCTCACACATAAACACCCACACACACACTTTCACTCACTTCAATACAACTGCCGTCTCCATGACAACGGAGGCAAAGCTGCAAGAACAGGAGCACCGCAATAACAACAACATTACCAAATATAGAGTTCCTGTTGCTAAAAAAGGCAACAGGAACACACTCAGCAAAGGAGGAGGGGCTGCTGTTCATTACAAAATGAGACGCCTCAGAGCGCAAATCAAACCGACTGCAGGGTTTTACAACACCTGTTATCCTTAAATGATCCTGAAACAAGGAAAAGCAGAAGAAATCATGGGAAATGAATGGAAAAGTTAAACCAAAATGACGTTTCTGTCATCATTTACCTTATTACCTGAACCTCTACAAAGGAATGTTCATGCTGCTGCTTCTTTTTTAAATACAACAAAAAGTAGCTTCAACAAAAAGTCTTCTGGACATTTTGATGTTTTTGAAAAAGGCTGCATTTATTTAATCAAAAAAATAAGTAAAAGCTGTAATATTGTGAAATAATATTACAATTTAAATAACTATTTTTAAATTTGAGGTCGGTAAGAATTTGTCATTTTTAAAAAAGTATCTTATGCTTACCAAGGCTACATTTATTTTAATAAAAGTTTTCCTTTTAATATATTTTTAAATGCAATTTATGACGCAGAGCTGAATTTTCAGCATCATTACACCAGTCGTTAGTGTCACATGATCCTTCTGAAATCATTAGAATAAGCTAGTTTGGTCCTCAAGACATTTCTTATTATCAATGTGGAAAACAGTTGTGCTGTGCGATGTGAAAACATTGATACATTTTTATCAGGAATATCTGATGAATAGAAAATTCAAAAGAACAACATTCATTTGAAACTGAATTTTTTTTATGTAGCTTTATAAATCTTCACAGTCACTTTTCAAGCAATCAATTTAATGCATCCTTGATAAATAAAAAACATGAACTAATATTCAAAAAAGCTTGAAGTTTCAGATCACCATTCACTTTAATTGTACTAAAAAGGGCAGCATGAACATTCTGCTAAACATCTTTTAGGTAGATGTTCAAGAAAGAAAAGTAAAGGAGAGTTATGAAGCTCGTTCTTCACGGCACGATGTGTTTGTTTGTATCACACACGGAAAATTACATGATATTAGCATCATTAGCATGACAAACTCGAAACTCAAGGGGCCGAGGGCATGAAATATGCAATCTGCATCATTTAGCTCGTCACAATTTCATCAGCGGTGTTACAGTTTAATCGCCAAAGGGGTTCTCAACATCCAGCTGGGCGCATGAAATTATCTTTTATTCCTGAATTACTATTAAAGAGAAAATGCTGAATATGTTATGACCACAGGGCTTTGAGAGCCTACGGGAAGATTTCAACAGAAGACACATAGCACAAGGTCACTGATGAGTGTGTGTGGGCTACACTTTTAGTTCACTCACAGTGCAAACACACACACATTTGTTCACACTGCCAATTAAACACTTCTTAATTTAATCTCTCTGTTTCTCACAAGTACACACCCACACACACTTAAAAGGTCGATAAAAGCAGAAAAGGACACATCATCATGTCACGACCTTCTTCAACTATCCATTCCAATGGTTGGTTGCTTTCACAGCTGATCTAACACACTGCCATCAAATTTCAATTTTGAATTTTAATTTCACAACAGTGAGGGAGAACTAGCAGGTCGGTGTCTGTAAGAGTCCTCTGTACAGTGAACTCATCCCAATGGCTGCACTTCACATGAAGAGGCATTTTGCCAGCTTTGAGTCTCTCTCTCTCTCTCTCATCAGAGGCTGATATACTCTCTTCTAAAAGACTGATTTCTTCTACCGCATTCGTAATGTCTGTCATTAAAATAGACAAAAGCTGTGTAGATGCTTAGTGAGAACATGAACGTGGTCAGTTGTAAGTCTTTGAAAATGACGCGTATTTCAAACCCAGCCTGAGCTTCTTTTAGATCAGAGACTTGCGTAATTGAGTATGCATAATTGTTCTACTACTGAGTGTTCATAAATTTACACAACCACTGCAAAATCTGTGTATTTATTGAAAAAAACAGGAAGGATCATATAGATAGATGTACATGTTTTAGCTTTCTTATCTCCATCAGCCAAGAGAAACACAGGGAACATCATTCTCAGCATCTTGCACTGTCAGAAAGGGCAGCGAGATTATCAGAACCACTTACAGCTAAATGAATCACAGTTGGGCTTCAACACAGATAAACTGTGCCACACACACACACACACACACACACACACACACACACACACACACACACACACACACGTTGTTTTTTATGGTTTACGGGGACTTTCCATAGGCGTAATGGTTTTTATACTGTACAAGCTGTATGTGCTATTGCCCTACACCTACCCTACACCTAACCTTAGCCCTCACAGGAGACTGTGCATTTCTACTTTCCCTCAAAAAAACTCACTCTGTATGATTTATAAGCGTTTTAAATTATGGGGACACTGAAAATGTCCTCATAAATCACCTTCTCCTTGTAATACCTATGTTATACCCATGTCATTATACAAATTTGTGTCCTCATAAACCACATAAACATGCCCACACACACACACACACACACACACACACACACACACACACACACACACACACACAACCACTGTAATTGTGTGTGTGTGTGTGACTGTGTGTGTGTGTGTGTGTGTGTGTGTGCTGATAAAGCATCAAGAGGATTTTCTGTCCCCACTACCGCTCTAGAGCTTCTACTGTCCACATTCAAGCACACAAAAGAACACATTTCACTGTGTCATTCTGCTTTTCTAAAAAGGTTAATTAATTTTTTTACTAATTTGATTACGCATTGTCCTCTGCCAGGCAGATGCAAATCAAGAATCAATTCTTGACCAGAAAGCCATGTTAGACAGAGATTAAATCTGAGAACACATTTTCAAATAATGCACTACAGCTCTGCTCCAAGACCTATTGTACTAAGCTGCCTGCTGTCTGTCCTTCTAAGGCAGCATCTTAACCAAAGTGGAACCTCATAAGTGATCCACATTCAAAATGCTTAAAAGGGGATTGTTACAAATTCTACTGGGATCAAACCATTCCATTTAACATGTTACTAAGCGAATTAACTAACCAAAACCATAATAATATGCATAAACTACATAGCAGATACAAATATTGATTTATATTATTTAGTTTTTAATAAAATGAAAATATTAGAACATTTTGTTGCGTGATTAATTTGAATACTCTCCTCCCATAAATGTTGTGTCTGAAAGGGAAACTCCTATAAATACATATTCAATAAGGTTATGCACAAAAATAACTGTGTCCGCGCCTTTTCAGCGCTAATTCGTCATTGCACGTCTTTAGTAAAACCTGACAGTATTATTTTAACACCAAAAGACGGTTTGCACTGGCGCAAGCTGTTAGTAAAACTGGCCCTAAGTGTGTTGCAGTGCTTTCTGGGAGAGTCTTCATCACGAAGGTTTCTTGAATGATTGTGCCTTAGATTTAGACTAAAAGAAAGCATCAACATTTTGCAGTCATTAGGTAGGCAGCTCCCTTGTTTTTAGAATAGAGCTTTTATCTGCAGAATAGAATAGAATAGAATGTCTTACGACTGCATGCTTATGCTGCATAAAACGTCTATCTAGGACGATCACTATGTTGGAACAGACTTTATATGTGACCCTGGACCACAAAACCAGTCATAAGGGTACATTTTTCTTTAATTGAGATGTATACATCATATGAAAGCTGAATAAATAATATTTCCAGTGATGTAAGGTTTGTTATGATCGGACATTATTTGGCTGGGATCTAAATATGGATAAAATCGCCTTTAAACTTGTCCAAATAAAGTTCTTAATAATGCATATTACTAATCTAAAATTAAGTTTTAATATATTTACGGTAGGAAATTTACAAAATATCTTCATGGCACATGATCTTTACTTAATACCCTAATGATTTTTGGCATAAAAGAAAAATCTATAATTTTGACCCATACAGTTTATTTTTGGCTGTTGCTACAAATATACCCCAGCGACTTAGGACTGCTTTTGTGGTCCAGGGTCACATTTGTGTAATTAGAATATAATATAATAGAATGTCTATTTGTCTTATGAATGTGTGCCAATAAAAATCACCCACTAATATGATGCCTAAAAATGCTGTCTAGGCAGGCAACTCACTAGATTGTGGAAAAGAACTTGTATATAGAATATAATAGAATATATTTGTCTTATGACTGTGTTTCTATGCAGCCTAAAAAATTATGAGGCAGGCAGCTCAGTAGGATTTGGATCAGAAATTATATAGAATAGAATAGATCTTCTGACTGTGTTTCGATGCTGCCTAAAATGATGTCTAGGTAGGTAGCTCACTAGATTTTGGAACAGAACTCATGTATGCAATATAATACAACAGAATAGAACAGAGCAGAACAGAATATATATTTGTCACACTACTGCATGTCTATGCTGTCTATGCAGGCAACTCACTAGGTTTTATATATGAAATGGAGAGTAGAGTAGAATAGAACAGAATGTCTATTTGTCATATGACTGCATGTATATGTTGTCTAAAAATGCTGTCTATTTAGGCAACTCACTAGGTTTTTTATAGAACTTGTAATAGAATAGAATAGAATATTTGCCACATTATTCTGGCTAGTTATTATTTCAAGCAACTAGCAGTATACTAAGTCACAATAGGAGCAGCAGAATTTTAGATTAAAGTGAAGATCACCCTGTAGTAACCTGAGGTTAAGTTTCTTGCTAAATGAGGACAGCTCAATGACCAGCCCTTTCGGGGTTTGAACCTACAACTTTTCAGTTACAAGCTGAGGTTATTACCCCCTAAGTGACTTCTCTTTATGAACAGACACTTCATCAAAGGTGCCTTATGTTGAGATTTAAATGCAGCTAGAGGCAAATGATCCCTCATCAGTCTCTTCCTTTCTCCCAGGCGACCCAGGGCACACCTGGATGGGCTGTAGAGATTATGATTAACAGACGTGACTAGACTCCTCTCCGCTTGTGCATAGAGCAAATGAGGAGCTCAATTGGCCTATCAGTGTGCCGGAGCCCTCGTCAGCTCTGATGGAAGCCCACTTTAGTGATCATGAGTGCTGTGTGACGATTTAGCTACCACTAATACAGACTTGCTGTGTCATGCATGCAGAGTTTTGATGCCATGTAGCGCAACAGGTTTTATAACCCACATTTATTGGAAATCAGATTTCATTTGGTACATTTGCATACATAGCTTGGCAGCGGGTTCTATTTCGCGATAATGACCATCTGGTTCTAGATTAGCATTATTTAGAAGTTTTTTTGCAGAAAAGATAAAGACAAATAAAAAGGCATAAAATAAGAAAGAGAGAGTCACATGTGACTTGTTCACCACCAGTTAAAGATAGACTGCACTTAGCAGCACTAAAGCACAGTTTGAAATAAAGAAAAAAATGAAATCAATCTTTAGGAAAGTGCACTGCACGCGTTATGTGCCCAACTGGAGCATTGTGGAGTTTGTTGTTGAAGACAGTGGGGAAGAATGTGCGTGGTTGTGTCTCTTTCTAATCCTGCGGGCACTCAACATGCAGACAACACGGCCCGAAAGAGGGCCAGCGCAGATAAACAAGGGATTGTGGTTTACTGAAAAGAGGACAAACATGACTCTGACAGAAAGCACTGAGCACTCTGACGGGGAGGAAAAAGGGCCCATTCACACTCTTCTAAGAGAATAATAAGTCACAAACACAGAGCAGGAAACCAACAGAGAGAAAGAGACTTTGCAGAAAAGAGACAACATCATACACAGTGGCCTCAAATAGGTAACCTAAGCCACAGTTACAAACATATGAATTTCACGTGCATTAAATATAATATATCTAACCAAGTGGCAACCGTATACAAATAATGCTGGAGCTTTTCTCAGAACTCATTTGACTATTCTGAGCCATATTATCTGGTCCCAGTTGGTATTATTTATTCAATAACCACCTGCAATCCAGTTTAATCAGGCCCTACACTGATATAGCACTAGATAGAGCCTAATTTGCAAAGGTCAGAGCTACTCTCATAAACATGCCACTATTACCACACACAGAAAGCAGGCAGTAATATAGCATTTTATAGCAATCCTGGCAGCAGTAATTCATTGAATGCTGATAAAATGGATAAAGACAACTGTGCCATGTAAACTTTATTCAGCAGTTTTTCAGCGGGTATTTGTGCTGTCACATGATATATCCATATAATTTATTTTATGTGCATGAATTGTGACATATTGTTAGTGAATCATCTTCTAAACAATGAAAGAAATCTGTTGCAGGATGAATGTTCAATTAGAAATTGCTTGCAAATTTCAGAAATAATTACAAAAAAACTGCAAGTAACACTTTTAATTAATCGTGACGTTTTAGAGTAGTTTTTTTTGTCATTTTGAGTAATAAATAACTATTAATAGATATTATTTACCACTTTACAATGTACGTTTTGTAATGTATAATTAATTTAGATTTATAATAATGAATATAATTTATAATTAATATTAATTTATTATCTAAATTATATATTTTTTTAAATATTTAGCTTGGTGTGCTTCTGTTATAATTATTATTTGTTAATGACTGCCACTTGGTTTGGTTTGATGCAATTACTTTCATATGCTTTTAAGGATGTGTTTTTAATTGTCCAGGGACTCTTTGGGAACACTAAAGCTTGATCTTACTATACTGTAACTGATGCTAATCAAATAAAAACCCTCAAGTTTGAAGAAAGAGTGAAAATGAGGGCGGCTTGGGACAATTGCATATCAAAGCATGAAGAGAATCCGCCTGTCAGGCATGATCATATTTATAATAGCCGTATAATTAAGATGAAGAATGCTCAGTCTCTTAGAGTAGATGTAAGACAGTACTGCTCGTGTGTGTGTGTGTGTGTGTGTGTGTGTATGACTCCCACACACAGATGCAATGATAGTTACAGCCAGACTATGTTTTATCTAAAGGAGCACCATTAACCTTGAGAGCAGAACAACATAATAGACTGCGTGTGCATGTGTGTTCCTGTGTGTCCGTGTGTTTGTACCTGGGGGCGGATGACTCTCTCGATGTTCCTCAGGGCCGTATCAGGTGAAGGAGGCGAGCAGTCAGGAGTCAGGCCTGTAGAGTCGTCACCATGGATACCTCGCTCTGCATCACTGACCGACACATGTGAGAAGTGGCCTTCAGTGAGACAAAAAACAGAGAGATTGAGATACACTGAAATGAAAACCACATGATTCATACATTAAAAACAATGAGCCTGAAGTGACTTCTAGGACAGACAAATGTATTGATTCTAAAGTCACTGCCAGAAGTTTTACTTATCGGAAGCAAAAGGGCTTTTGGAAAGAAACTAAATGATGCAGAAATTCAATTAAAGCATTTTTTCAATACTACACTTCAATACTAATGAAATGGCTGAACACTGAACATTTAACGCAGAGCCTTTGCACCATTACCTTTAACACTCTTAAATCCAGTGTGACACACAGAGGTGAAAGGTTTTATTAATATGTGAGTTTTTGTCAGTGTCAATTACCCTGGAATATAATTTCAACTCATTCCTTAGTTTGTAAAAACAATCAAAAAGTTTGTTGCTCTTACATTGTTATCTATGTGTGCTCCATAAGGCAAATTTGTACTGATGAAAAAGCTCAACAAACTGGGCAAATGTGCGTGCACAGACTGAAGACAGGGTAGACAGTAGAGATCGACCGATATATCGGTTTACCGATATTTTTCCCGATATTTAAGCATTTTACCATTATCGGTTATCGGTTTTGAAAAAAAAAAATATCGGTTTTGAATTTTTTTTTTTTTTTTTTTTGTCGTCACATACATAATTATACAGAGTTTAACCAGCAGTGAAATTTGTTCTCTGCATTTGACCCATCCAAGTGTGCACACACCTGGAGCAGTGGGCACACACACACACACACACACACACTTGGAGCAGTGGGCACACACACACACACTTGGAGCAGTGGACACACACACACACACACTTGGAGCAGTGGGCACACACACACACACCTGGAGCAGTGGGCACACACACACACACACTTGGAGCAGTGGGCACACACACACACACTTGGAGCAGTGGACACTGTTCACTCAGGAAATGCTCCAGCACAACCACCGCATGTAACTTTATACAAGATTAACTTGTTTGAAACACGCTGAATTATATTAACATTTACTATCGAACCATTATTTTACCAATAAACTCTAAATAAATACATCTCTATCGAAATTAATTATTTATTATCTCTGCAAGCGACGCAGTTTGAGTTGTTCTGTGTAAATACATAGATAAACCGCGCTGTCAGATTTTCATAATCTAGAATGACAAAAACATTTGAATTCTGATATAACATGCCAGTTGAGCAATGCAATAAAATAGGCCTACAATGTTTTGTTTGTTATAGCTTATTTCAATATTCCAGAGAATATAACAGCTTATGAACCTAAAACTGTAGTTTAAAATGAAGTTGATATTTTGTTTGAGTTTTCCTTATAGGTTTTAAATAAGCCTGTAAGCGCCGTGCGCGTTTTACTTTGACTTTAATATTAGCAGCAATTCGGCGTCAAGCTGTGTTTAAAATAAAAATCAGCAAATACTGTGGAACCAAATAAATGAGAAACGAATGTTTTTTTTTTTAAACATTATCACTTAGATCAGGGGTAATAGATCGTATTCACCTCTCTACGTATTCTGTGTTTAGGAGGAGAAATACGGTTCTCATGACGCTGTGAATACAGACTGAACGGCGGCTCAAAGCCGCTGTATGAGAACATGATACACAAACTACTGCTCTCGCTGGATAAAAGAAGCCAGTGTCACACTGGTACACACACGTTTGGATGGGCAAGTTTTGTAATCATGGTAAAGCTGATTACAGTGACATAATCGTGCGTTATGTCCGTTATAAATGACGCGCAAACGAACCGTGTGTGCACTCTCGAACGTGTCATATTTCTGCTTGAATACAGCTCAGTATATAGTTGAATACAGCGACGTGAATAGTGAATAATAATAAAACACTATTTTATTTATTATTATTAAATTAATGCAACATAAAGATACATCACAACAAGCCTTTTTAATTTATTTAATGTGTATTTTATAATTTATTTACTTTTCACTTGGTAGATCTCGGTGAGTTTTCTCCTTGACTTAGATTAATGTCAGACTCAGAAGTCAACAGGCTAAAAACGGGTGCTTTTACATTTCGTTTTGAAACTCTTCCGCATCTTGTCTTGTCTGTGTCACCTCATGTCTCTCATCTTGTCTATCTCACTCTTCTTGTCAGTCATCTCTCTTCACGTGATAAATGAAATCTGATCTGTGATGTAGAGGTCTGCGCGGGACTATTTTAGGTTTTATTCCGCTCCCGCGATATATTCTGTTTGTTCACATTTCTGCTGAAAGAAAGAGAGCTAGGCTAACAAATAAAAGTTTAATCTGCACAAAAGTGTATTTATTTTATTTTTGTCTTGTCAAGAGTCTTGAATTTATTGACTGATAAATGTAAATAACATTTTGCTGCCAACACGGAATAAAGTTTCACAGAGAGGAAAAAAGTTATACAAAAATTGTAATCCCTATTATAATTTGTTTTGTCAGGATATAATTCGTTTATGCTAACATTCAGCCTACAACACAATAGGAAAAAAATGTAGGTTTAGCCTAATAGCTATTTTATTAGTCTTGTCAAAACACTAAATTCATTTAACATCTTGCTGTTAACACAGTGAAAAGTGCAGCAGAGAAAAAATAAATAAATTCGACACAGTCTGTCATTTAAAATGATAGGATAAGCATAATACAAAAAAAAGGAAAGAGAATTGCACGTCCTTCAAGGACAGCGGAGTAATAAATCTGGTCGGGACAGCCGGCAATGCAGACCTAGACTGCTGTGATGCAAGACTCTCGTTCGTCAGCGTTCAGTTTTAATTTTAGTGTCCTCTATCTGAACGAATTATAAAAACAATCTAAACGACGGTGGGGGACGGTGCCACGGTGAGCAAGTAATGTAACAGTGTTGCGGCTTAACACCAGAATAACCGTCATCACGTCTATGGCAGCAAGCCTACTTCATTCTGTTATTTATTTACTTTATAACAGTAAATAAATATCGGTTCTGAATATCGGTTATCGGTTACATAAACGTATAAATATCGGTATCGGTATCGGTTATAAAAAATCAATATCGGTCGATCACTAGTAGACAGGTGACGTTCCAATGTTAGTTTTTAATAAGAATACCCATAGAAGAAAGCAGCATACACAAGAATCACCATCAGATAGAAATAAACTCCAGCCAATGCAACAAACTCCATCAGATAGAAATAAACTCTAACACAACAAACTCCATCAGATACCAATAAACTCCAACCAATACAACAAACTCCATCAGATATAAATAAACTCTAACACAACAAACTCCATCAGATACCAATAAACTCCAGCCAATGCAACAAACTCCATCAGATATAAATAAACTCCAACCAATACAACAAACTCCGTCAGATAGCAATAAAATCCATCCAATACCAACAAACGTCATCAGACACCCTTAAACTCCAGTCAACACCAAAAAATACCAACAAAGTCCAACCAACAAAACCAAACACTAACAAGCTCCAACAAACACCAAACTCAGCCATATAGGTAAATAATGATTACAATTTTGGTTAATTGTGTAATAGACTCAAGATTATTGGTGACATCTTTCTGGTGACAGATGACAATACTAAAAAGCACCATAATGTTATCGTTTTTGGAGATATACCAGCGTAGTTACATAATATTCTTGAATTACCTTACAACCATGAACATACCAAGAAGCATGAATATGGCAAACATTGAGCTCAATGGCTTCACCATCTGACACCATTACTGTATCATGGTACCACTATTGTATTTTTTAAGGGAAGCATGCCTTGTACAAAGTCATATCTTCTGTTGCATAGTTCTCAATTCTATGAGAAAAAAACTATTACCAATATAATTATAATTTACAATGTTAGTAACAAGATCTCATCCCTCAAATCAGTACAACATGCTGTGTGTGTTTGTGTATGTGCGTTTTAGTTTCAAGGCACAATCTGAAAACAGCATGTGTACTGTATATACATTCACACACACTACAGTGTAGGAGTGGGATCACATTCTCGTCTGAGCAGATTTCCCTAGAGTGGGATCACTCTCTGTGAATAAGGGATGAAACAGAGGAAAAGAGAAAGAAAGAGAGCAGAACGAGGTGAAGGGTAGGTTACATCTGACTCTGAGAAAAACCTTTTCCATCAATCACACACAGCTCATACTGTGTGAAAGCCATACTGTTCAGAAATGGTAACTTCATCCCTGTAGGTGCAATCTCTGTTTCTCCAGTCCTGCATGAAGTAATGCAGAAAACAGTATGGCATGATTATGTTAGCTCTAAACAAGTGACTACCAAGTGAGTCAATAAGCCCTACAGCATCCATGCAGACAAAATCAGAGATAAATCCAAGCTGCATTCATTTATTCAACACCCTCCTCATTTTCCTTTCCTTCTGTTTTTCAAATCAGTTGATTGCCAACTAAAAGGCAGGAGATGAGCAACAAGATTTGCCATAGTCAAAACACTAGAGACGTAAAGTGAAAAGCATCATTTTCCCCTGTATTCCACCGTAACAGTAAACAAGCGGGTAATTAGGCAATAAAACATCAAATCCAAGCATGCACATATGTTTACTTAGGGACAAAACATTCCCCAAAAGGTATTAGATCCTAATCTGACAGAACAAAATAGAAAAAAAAAGATTTATATTAATTGCATCACCTTTATCATTGGGGTCATTGCAACCTTGTATAATTTTCTTCTATTGAACTAAAAAATAACATTTTGAATATTCCATGTAGAATCAGAGCTTTCCAGATTCAAAAATGATAAAAAGCACCATAAATATATTATATATTAAAAACAAATTATAGATTGGTACCTCAATACTATAGTGCATTGTGGCAAACTGGCAACAGACTGAAATTTAACTCATTATTCCCTAAACATTTTCCTCTCCGGTGAGCTGCGAAAAGATTATTGATTCAGTGAGTCAGTGAAGTCAGTGAAGTCAAGATCAATCGGTTTGTGAGTGAAATAAGTCCATTCACTGTAAAAAAAAAATAAAAAAAATAAAGGCTGCTGAAACTTCTAATTTGTTGAGATAACTTAAGTTGGAAACTTAACACTTAAGTCTCTCAATTCTGAGAAATTAAGTCAGAACTATTAGATATAAACTCGCAGTTCTGAGAAAAGTCACAAGAGTGAGATATACACTCACAAATCTGAGAAAAAAGTCACAATGCAAGACAAACTCACAAATCTTTTTTTTTTTACAATTGTGACAGTTTATATAACACAATGCTGACTTTATAACGCACAAATGCGAGTTTGTATTTTGTAATTCTGAGAAAAAATGTCAGACTTGCGATTTTATTTTTCACAATTCTGACTGTATAACTGCAATTGCAAGATGTAAAATCGCAATTGTGAGAAAAAAATTTTTTTTTTGCTTGAAGACCTTATATATAGTGCACAAATTATATGAACCGCTTTCGTAATTTATTTAGCAGATCTTTTAACCTTATAGGAGCAGGGATATTTTAGTATTATTTAAATATTATTTTGAAATATTTTTTTATTTAAAAGTATTTATAACAGTTTTTAGAGCAGTTTTAATCATTTTAGTACATTTCTAATTTTCGCTCCTTAAGTTTTTCATCTAATATTTATATTTAACATCAGCTTTATTTCAATTACCAAAAAACATTTTTTGTTTTAGTTTAGTTTTAGCAACATTGTTCTGGAGTTTGCCAGTCCCAGTCCTCATTCACTTTATTCAGGATATTCTTTAAAATTCCACCTTGTGTTGAAAGGAACAACCTATATATTTGGGTTTCATGCATATTCAGGACAACCTAAGTGTGGGTAAATAAGACAGACTTACAACTAGCTTAATTATAAAAACAATAGATGACTATGGTATGTCCTCATTTAGTTAGCTAGGTAAATGCATGTCTGGGAAAGACAATAAAAGAAACCATCGGCGTTAAAGCCATTTAAACGGGCCTTGGGTAATCATAGATCATGCTTGATAGTGTTTGTTCCTGTCTTCGCACACATTTGAAACCTTAGCATGTTTCTCAATAAACCCACCACTGTGGCTCAGAGATAAGACGCACTCTTTTCTGAATATTTCAGACTTCACCTCACTCATACGCAAATACTTTAACCAACATATGTCAGCCTGATAGACTGACACTGAAATTGTGTGATAAATTATATTCTGTATTCATGATGAACGCTGAGCAGACTAACGAATTACAGAAATAGCATTAAGTCAGTTGGGTCCACACGGACACACTTCTACAGGCGGCTCATTTCTTCCCTTCAAACACCAGTGTCATGAATACTGACGAGCTCGGTTCCTCTAGTATGCAAATGAAGGTAGAATATTCATGAACCACTAAACTAAACTGAGCGGCGTTAATAATTGAAACAAAATGGCAGACTCGATCGTCGCTTACACACATGCTTATATTTGTACTTTCTTTATTGACGCCTGTCAGAGTCCCATTTAAAACAATGTTCGCGGTCCTCGCTGGGGGAATAGTACGAGTGCATGTGAAAAAGAGAGATCCTAACGGAGCTGGTGGGAAAGACTGTGACTGTCAAAACTGCTTGCAGCTGTTTTTGCGATAACAGCGGGCAGGATTTGTGACTGCGGTAGGACGCTCAGTGGGGCTTGACCCTGCTGGTAATGGGCAGGAAGCCGGGGATGAACTCGACTTGTGTTTTACTCTTTCAGCCATTAGCCATTAACCTCTCTGAGCTTCAGTACTGAGGGAGAAATGAAGCATGTAGGAGCCATGGGAACACCGAGACTCTTCAGACTCAGATGCTGAACGATTAGCAGGCCATTACTCCAGCTGCACAGAAATATAGATATCCAGACATATTATTATGTGCAATTTTGGTGGCACAACTTGCAAATTTAATGATGCAACTGCCAGAGATTCTTGTACTATATTGTACATTTTAGACTGATGGATTTTCTGAACGACACCCTGCCTGGACTCGTTGGTACTTTCAGTGAATCTAGAAGTACATCAAATAAAACAATAATTCAATAAATGTTGTATTTATGTTGAATTAAATTAATATATAACATATATATAAAATGAATTTATGTTGAATTTATATATATTGTATTTATACTAGGGGTGGGCATAGATTAATTTTTTTAATCTAGATTAATCTAGATTAATTTTGGAATTAATCTAGATTAATCTAGATTAAAATGGCCCACATTCACTACCCAAATAATGACTAAAAGTAAGTCTTTGAGAACGGGTTTCTCAAGCCAGGTGGCGCATTAGACCAGGGGCTCATCTGTTTCCAAAATGCATCAAAACTGCTTGAGAAAGCTGTTCTACTAATAATTGGTGATGAAAATAAACTATGTTCAATAAGATGTACTTGTGTTTACTAACTGTTTATTCAGTTAAACATGAATTTTGAACTGTAGGCCTACATAAGAGGTCGTGATGAACTGTTTACACACACAAGCACATAGCTGCATCCATGTTAGCACGTCACATGTGGTAATTTCACAGTAACGTTAGGCGTACACACAGGTTCGAAGCAGAGGGTGACACGGGAGTGAATTCTCAAGTTCACATGAGACCTAAAGCGCATCCTGTTTGCTTAAAAGCGCAACGTTTCGTTGTTATTCTGAGTGCACACACATAAACGTAGAGTCTTTACAGATTCGAAAGATGTATTCGGCTACTTTTATCTGTATGACCAAAAATGACGGAGATTTTAAGAGCAAGTGAGCGCACCGGAGCCTGTCCTGCGCAAACGCGCTTCCACACAAACACTTCAATAGCGCACATTTCTCTAGGTTAACATCATATTGAGCGGCCATGTAAAGTTGCTACTACATACATCTTTCAGATGAAAAGCCATATTTGAGGTTGATCGTTTGGATGTCCTGCCTGATTGTATTACCACATCCAGCCGTTAACAATCTGTCCATCACGGACTGCGAGCCTCTAGTTCGAAGACTCGTTCTCGCCCCCTACAGTGCAATTCGGCTAGGTATACATCCGCGCTATATCAGGGTGAAAGTCATCATAGCTTGCGTATATAGACCCAGCTCCCAACCTAACTTTGAGAATAGATTAACGGCGATATTTTTTTTATCGCCGATAAGAGTCTCGCGTTAACGCAGCACGTTAACGCCGATAACGGCCCACCACTAATTTATACCCATATCTTCACCCCTCCACAACATTTCTGATTAGTTGAATTAAATATTATGATATACATAATACACACACACACACACACACACACACTCACACACACATATATATATATATATATATATATATATATATAGTCCTGTCAATTGATGAAAACTATTTTTTGATAGCAATAATTGTGAAATTAATCACAATTAATCATGAATAATCGTGCCTAACATTACTGATTTTAAATATACTTTTATATTGCAATAATTTCACAATCTACAAATTAATGTAGAAACAACATAAAGACAGCATGTTTTTAATATTTTTATAATGGACTCTTTTTTATTACTGAAGGCAAGTATGAATGATACCGATATTATGAAATACCGTCTCTATGAAATTGTTTTTCCCCTTAATATTTAACCATCACAGTATAATTGAGAGCTATCAATTAAATTTATTATACTTTAAAAATAACAACTTCAAATTTAAGTGAACTTAAAACAATCTTTATATAAACCCATTATAATAAATGCCATATTTGTCTATGCCCTTCAACAAGTAGAAACTATACAGAAATTGAATAAAGTTACCAAACACTAAATTCTACATTAAATAGAGACGAATCCTTTAATTTACTTAATTTGATTTCCTCTTTTTTTATTGTTCTTTGATTAAAAGACATCATTCGATTGTTAGATTCGGTTATTTTGGCTGCTTTAAGAGCTGCTGTTTCTGATCACTCTCCCAGCCACATCAAAGTACTGAAACAAAAATGTTTTGTTAATATTCATGCCCATTTCATCTTTGTTACGGATTGACCCACAGAGACCAAGAGAGATGTTAACAAAGGTGTTTATTGACAGTCTATGAGCGACAGCAGGAAGCAGGTGAGTAATGGGTATGATGATACTTCTACGGGTGATGAGCAGATCAGACCGGTGTTGTCCTACGGTTCCAGGAGATCGTGGATGGAACCACAGCGGGGAATCCTGGATGAGTGCTGGAGGACGGACAGGCGATGAGGAGGACTGAGGACGAGGACAACACGCTGGGGATGACACAGAAGGTTAGTGAATGAATCATATACAATGACAAGGGAGAGAAGCAGTGAGTGAGTCCAATGGTGTCTGAACGAGACTGGACGAGGAAGTGCTCTGGTGCTGGTGCTTATGAAGGTTGGGGTGATGAGGATGAGATGAGGTGCAGGTGCGCTTGATTGGGGCTCAGGTGAAATCAGGTGCGGGCGAGTGATGATAATGATGATTGGCTGGGTAGGAGGACAGACAGACGAATATGTGACATTACCTCCCCCTCCCAGGATGGCGCGTCCCGTGCCATAACAGAAACTCCGGGGAGGGAGGGTGGGCGCCCTGGAGGCTGATGCAGGGCAGGGACACTGGGGAAGCCTCCAGGGTGGGTCTGGGGCTCTGGTGGCCATGGCGGATCGGGAGTCTCAGGTGGCCATGGCGGATCGGGAGCCTCAGGTGGCCACGGCGGATCGGGAGCCTTAGGTGGCCATGGCGGATCGGGAGCCTCAGGTGGCCATGGCGGATCGGGAGCCTCAGGTGGCCATGGCGAATCGGGAGCCTCAGGTGGCCATGGCGGATCGGGAGCCTCAGGTGGCCATGGCGGATCGGGAGCCTCAGGTGGCCATGGCGAATCGGGAGCCTCAGGTGGCCATGGCGGATCGGGAGCCTCGGACGGCCAAGGCCTATTTTTTCCGGGTGGCCAGGGCAGGTCAGGGAGCACCGTGGCCTTGGTCCTAGGCCCGGCCACACAGACAAGAGGTATATGGCCCCCCAAAAAAAAATTCTTGGGGAGGTTCCCCTCTAGGGGCCATTCCGGAGGAGCAGGCTCTGTGGGGCACTCGGGAAGCGCTAACTCTCCGAAGCGCTCGGGAAGCGCTGACTCTCGGAGGCGCTTGGGAAGCGCTAAACTTGACGGAGCCAGTGGAGGCGAAGGTGAGCTGGACAGGGCCAGCTGAGGCATCGGTGAGCTGGACGGAACCAGCGGAGGCATCGGTGAGCTGGACGGAACCAGCGGAGGCATCCGTGAGCTGGACGGAACCAGCGGAGGCATCGGTGAGCCGAGCGGAACCAGCGGAGGCATCCGGACGGACGGAACCAGCGGAGGCATCGGTGAGCGGACGGAACAGCGGAGGCATCGGTGAGCTGGACGGAACCAGCGGAGGCATCGGTGAGCTGGACGGGGCCAGCGGAGGCAACGGTGAGCTGGACGGAGCCAGCGGAGGCAACGGTGAGCTGGATGGGCCTCCGGCTCGGGATTGGAGACCTCCCAGACACCGTCTCTTCCCAATTCAGGTTGGAGGTGTCTGGGAGCTCCACAGGGCGATGGTATGAGATCCCGAGCCGGAACAGGGTCTTGAGGACCCCATCATCCAGGGAGCTGGCGAGGGCGAGAGGGATGAAAGCCATGGCGACCTCCAATGGCTCCGGAATCGCGCAAGCCAGCGAAATAAATCGCGCTCGCTCCTCCATCGGTGTAGGTCCAGTCTTCTGTTCGGTCTTGGTCCACAGAGACCAAGAGAGATGTTAACAAAGGTGTTTATTGACAGTCTATGAGCGACAGCAGGAAGCAGGTGAGTAATGGGTATGATGATACTTCTACGGGTGATGAGCAGATCAGACCGGTGTTGTCCTACGGTTCCAGGAGATCGTGGATGGAACCACAGCGGGGAATCCTGGATGAGTGCTGGAGGACGGACAGGCGATGAGGAGGACTGAGGACGAGTACAACACGCTGGGGATGACACAGAAGGTTAGTGAATGAATCATATACAATGACAAGGGAGAGAAGCAGTGAGTGAGTCCAATGGTGTCTGAACGAGACTGGACGAGGAAGTGCTCTGGTGCTGGTGCTTATGAAGGTTGGGGTGATGAGGATGAGGTGCAGGTGCGCTTGATTGGGGCTCAGGTGAAATCAGGTGCGGGCGAGTGATGATAGGCTGGGTAGGACAGACAGACGAATACGTGACAATCTTCTTTCACACCACCATAATTTCACAAATTATTTTGTACATATTTGGATAAACACTTGAAAGGCTTGTTAATGTTGGATAAGAGTGGACTGGAGACAACTGAACTACTGTAATCTGAGGCCACATACTGGAAAAAAGACTTACATTAGGCTCATCACATGTGACCGTAATTGAGCACGACTTGCTCATTTAAGTCAAAAAAAGAGGACGAAGAAAAGGAGGGGACAGACAGAAGATAGGGACACAGAATAGATAAATAAACAGGAAAAGAAACACCAACGCAGATGTAATGGGACTTATGCTGAGCCACGTCTTGATTCTTTCCACCTAAATCCTGTTTTTGACAAGCTGTCACTTAATAAATCCTCAGCAAATCCTCCACAGTCAGTCTGATCATAACATAATATTGTTGCAAAAGCTGGGTGGAAATGGTTACATAGATGACACCTAAAGCGCAACAGCCAGATAACTAGTTCCCCACCTTGTTTCCTGTTGAGTTTAAAAGTTAACTTTCATTTAAATTTATCAGACGCTTTTATCCAAAGCGACTTACAGTGTTAGGTGTCATCTATGTAACCATTTCACCCAGCTTTTGCAACAATTTATGTTATGATCAGACTGACTTGGAGGATTTGCTGAGGATTCATTCAGGTTATACATTTTTTTTGTCAGTACATGTGTTCCCTGGGAATCAAACCCACAACCTTTGCGCTGCTAACGCAATGCTCTAACCACTGAGCCACAGGAACACGTTTCTTTCATGATCACATATTGCTTAAGTCTTACCGAACATTTCACAATCGCTTTGTTGGTTGCAAGTCATTATTTATCAGTCATGGTTAACATTCTTGCACAGACTCACACAGGATATGGCCAGGAGAGGTGAACTATGAGCACATATTTCTGTTTCTCTTATTACTTGCACATTCATCTGTGACAGACATGAGAAAAACTGCAAACTTCATCTTCAGGCAACATGAAATCAAAATGCACTCTAAAAAAATTGTCCTTGGAGACATTCATTCAACCCAACACAGTGATTATCTCCGTCATAACGGTGATGTGCAAGCATCTCTATTTATTCTCGGATATACCGGGGAGAGTGTTTTGATTGGTCCTGTGCTTTCCTGCAGTGTTGACTATAATCAGACAGAGAAAAGAGTCCTGCAAGCTGTGATTTCATGCTTGTGGCGTTATCGAGAGGCCAAAAATAGAGCTGGTCAAAATCCACAAATGTTCACGCAAACATCCGCAAAAGCACCAATTGAGGGTTACAGTACAGTAACACAGGAAATAGTTTCATAACACACACACACGCACGCACGCACGCACGCACACACACACACACACACACACACACACACACACACAGATGAAGTGAAGTCCCACAGGACTGAGCTCCTACATTAATAGAGCCGTCTGCGAGCTAAACAGCGACTGCGGCTGCATCAGGTGTGAATCACTGACCTACAGGCAACACGGCTCACTGCGTCTCCATGACAACTTGCAGGTGACTCACCAACCTCTCTAGGTAAGGCTAAATCTGTTTCCACGACAACCCTAACCCTTACCGCAGGAATGATGCCAGAGGAAAGAACTGCGGCATCCCAGCACTACACTCATCTACTAAACACTACCACAAGAGGGGGGGGGGGGGGGGGGCCATGGGGCCCAATGTTCGTATTGGTCTAAAAATAAAGCATGGTCA
The DNA here is from genome assembly GCA_027474115.1 of Schizopygopsis malacanthus. Lineage (NCBI taxonomy): Eukaryota > Metazoa > Chordata > Actinopteri > Cypriniformes > Cyprinidae > Schizopygopsis > Schizopygopsis malacanthus. The sequence goes on from CM049865.1 coordinate 14,125,587, forward strand.
GCTGTTTTGTGAAGTATTTATAATATGCTAGAATATCCCCAGTAAAAAAGTACAAATATTTAAAATACATTTATTTCATAATAAGTATATTTCAAAACTATTAACACACTGACATATCGCTTGAGATTTACTGATATAAAAACTACTTGTGTACAATGTATATTTCTTAATATTAAGCCTAAATGTGTTTTAATGTCACTGTTGATGAGGACTTTTGAACAATAGCGGTCTTTAAATACAAGATATTTAGAGTACACTTCTTTAGCACAATCAGATATACTTCAGTACACCTTTAGTTGAACTTCAGAACTAAAAATGGGTCATACCAGCATAAAAAGTACATTAAGTACAAAATCAGTTGTTTTTCAATTTAGCAGACTAAGTATATCAGTTTAGAATACTAATAGTACAACTGCAGGCTATTTTATTAAGTACATAAATGTGTACATGTATTTGTAGTATACTTAACATGAAATAAATGTATTGCAAATACATTTTAGTATATTTATTTTTCACTAGGGATAAGTTATAATACAGGGGTGTCCAACTGAGTTCCTGAAGGGCCGCTGTCCACCGTCCAAACACAACTAAATACACCTGAACCAACTAATGACGGTCTTCAGGATTAACCTCCAGGCAGCTGTTGTAGAGCTGGTTGGAGCTACACGTGATATAATATAAAACAATATAATATAATAATAAATGGTTCGTGAAGCATTTATACATATTTCGATAATAACAATAAGAATCATTATTATTGTATCCATTGTAAAATGAGTAGAAAATTATTCATAAATATGCATACATAATTTATTTTCATAATTATAAATTGTTATGATGGTTATCATTATTATTATTGTTTATAATAATAATACTAAGAAGAAGAAGAACAATGCTATTATTATTATTAGGCATAGTGATAGTAGTATTTAACTTCCACTTTCACAATTCAATCAATTCTCGAAGAATAAAATAAAGTCCGGCCCATTTTCTGTTATTTAATATTTAGTTTGGCCTGGAAATACCTCATATAACAGAATAAAAATGCACTGATAATGACGTTTTATATTTACTGAATGGTGCTGAATTTACTGAAGTCCATGAAGCATTTTTCTGACAGGTATGAATGCTACTTTTGTTTCATTTTTTTTCATTTTAGTTTTCATTGATTTTCATTGATGTTATTAGTTTTCATTGATTTGAAGTTACTAACCGTTGCGAGGACAGGCGTTGTGGAGGTGGATGTCCAGAGAGCAGGGTTTGCGTGTGACAGCTGTAGCCACTGACTCGTAAGGGTTGTCCTCATCTTCTGGTAAAAACACATCCAGTGATGGAGAATGGACAATTTCAGCACATCGTTTGTCCTGCACACAAACAACAGAACACAAACCAGTCTTTAGACAGACAGATAGCCAAAAGATGGATGGATGGATGGATGGATGGATGGATGGATGGATGGATGGATAGAATAAAAAATATTACACAACTATAAAAAGGCACCAAGTTTTTTTCGTGTGTGAAAAAAACACTCAGCATCCAATTGAGAGCTTCTCTCTGTGAAGATCGACCGTTCTGTCTCACGCGCCAAATGACAGAGATAAACATCCACCCATGACACCCTGCTCCATCATCTTCAATGAAACATTGCCATCACCTCCTGCTGCTTGTTTGTCTTCATGGGTGCAACACAGCAGACGTGCGGGGGCAACCATCCCTCAAAGTAAACATAGCACAGGCCAAGCTGCCCCCATTGTCATCGCACTTATTTCCCATGAACCCCATCGATTTCTTCTCAGACGACTATTACTCTACCTGTCAGTCCAAAATCCTGCATCAACCAACAAGCATTAGATGCATCCATCATGCGCCGGGCACAGGGGCAGAGCGATTTATCACACGGGATTGAAAGAAAGACCTTTGTCTCTTTCTCTGCTTCTCTTCTGAGTTGTTACGATACAGCCGATCAGATAATTCCATACAGACACTCAAGATCAGGTCTTGGTTAAGAGTGAATTAAACACTCGCTCTCCATACACACTCAGATGCAGGTGGTTTAAAACACATGTAAACATAGTTCAGCATGTATTAGTGTTGGTATGTTTATTGATAAACACAAAGCTAACTAGCTTCCACTTGTGAATCAAAGGGTTGTGTGAAAAAAGGAAGTTTATAGTAACCAGGTGTGGCGTTTGCCTGTGCAAAAGTCGCCTCCAAGACCATACATCATTGTAGGCAGCTGCCAGGGCATTGCTAGATATTTTCTATGGTGTTCATTGTCGTTACTACAGCATTACTAGGGTGTGTGGGTTGTAGGTAGTTACTAGAGTGGTCTGGCTGGTTACTAATGCATTTCTAGTCAATTATCAATTTTCAATAATAGTCCATTTGTTGCTAGGTGGTTGCTATGATGTTGGTTGTAATTACTAGTGTGTTTATTATGGTTACCTGGGGGTTACTCGAGTGGTCTGGCTGGTTACTAGAGCATTTCTAGGTGATTGTGAGTGGTGCCTGCCCATTCAAGTTGCCTCCATGACACTAGATTGTTTAAGTAAATGCTAGGTCATTACAAATGGGGGTTGCTATGGTGTTGACTGTGATTAGGGCGTTACTACGGTGTTTATTGTGGTTTTTAGGTGGTTACTAGAGTGGTATGTCTGGTAACTAGGGCATTGCTACATGATTGTGAGTGGTGCAGGCACATTCATAAGATTGCTGTGGGTAGTTGCAGGCCATTTCTAGGGGATTGCTAGGATGTCTGTTGTGGTTACAAGTGCATTGGTAAGGTGTTTAGTGTGGTTACTAGCGTGTTGCTAGGTGACTGTGAGTCTTACGTGCCTGCGCAGAAGTCATCTCCATAATGCCAGGGTGTTCTGGGTGATTGCCTGAGGCAAAATTATCAACGGATTTAGCTATTTCTGGGTGATTGCTAGGGTGTTGTTAGGTGATTGTAAGTGGTGCTTGCCCATACAAAGGTTTCTCTATGATGCTAGATTGTTGTGGTAGTGCTAGGGCATTGCTAGGTGTTTGTTGTTGTTGTTGTGTTAAGTGTCTTTATTGTGTTCACAAGGGTGTTGTTAAGTGGGTACTAAGGCTTACTAGATGATTGTGAGTGGTGTTTGCCTATGCAGACTAATTTTATAATGAAATGGTGATTTTCTTTTTGGGTGGTTGCCAGGGTGTTCTCTGTGGCTACTGTTTTACAACTCATTTTTTTTTCTGAAGAAATTGTGAGTGGCGCTTGGAAAGGTCACTTCCATGATGTTAGGGTATTCTGGGTGGTTTCTAGGTGGTTGATTACAGGCCAAAGTCAAAAAGTCCACCCACAAGTGAGAATTTACACGCTGAAGTTTAAAACTTAGGGTTAGGAATGTGCCTTCAGATCTTTATCTCATCTTCCATTGCCCCTTTCCATGTAAGCTATCTGCGCATTTCTCCTCTTCTACCAAATCCTCTAATGATGGTTTCCCCCTCTCTCTTAATTTGTGAAAGCACACTGAGCGAGGCTCGTCAAGAAGAACAGAAGCCCTCCAGAGAGCCACACAGAAAAATCTACAAACAGAATATTCGAGAGGAGAGAAAGACAGCGAGAGATCAAAGCCGCATTCGCAAGAACTTACTTTTGGACTTCATGTGTCAGTTTTAATAGTGTGGTGGGGCAGGAGAGAAGAGTCGGGCACACGCCGAGGAAAATACTTAGAGAGCAGGAAGGAGGGGAAATGGTCGGCCTTTGAATCAGTGGTTTCCTGCGTTGTACGCTAGCAAGCACGCGCTTACACGGGAAACTACCCACTGGCCACATAGAATGAGAAAAACCTACAGCAAAGTTATGGATGACGATTCTCCAGTTCTTCCAATTTTTTTTTTTTTTTTTTTTCATAAATAATGAGAATGCTGGTAATAACAAAAAAACAATATAATAATCTTAATAAAATAAAATATATATTAAAATGATAATTATGTTCATACTCATTTAAAAACAATCATGCTATTTGTCAAATTTTAGGCCTCTTCTACAGACAATGTTGACAATGTTATAATTAAGCTCATACACACACAAACTTACAATAAAATAGATCAGTACCTGTTTATCTCTTGCAGAACCGGGTTTTCTTCACAGTAACTGTAAAAATGTAAATCCTTCGGCGTACGAACAAAATGACCCTGCTGCGCCTGACTGTCCGAGGACACTACAACCCTTGTTCTCTCTCTCTGCCTCTCTCTAACAGCAGAGACAGGAACTTCTTTTTTTCTCCGAAAAGGAAGACTACAAAACAAACAGAGGCGTTTCAGGTCAGTAATTAGCGTGCTGATGCAGGGCTGCAGTTGCTGCACTCGGATCCAAATAGGAAATCTGCCTGGACGGCCCTCAGTCACGTCTGCAATCTTCAGCCGCACATGTGACTGGGGCCTGACAGTCGGCTTAACTCCTGTCTTCCTCCCTTTCTCGTTTTCTTCTTTAATCAGCTCTTTTCGCTTTATTCCCTTTGGTCTTCTTCACAGTTATCCAGAGTTCTGTCACTGCTGTTTCTCAGTTGATATAGTATCTGATCTGAATGGCCAATGTCATTTCCTGTGCTGTTCTAATCTGAGCTCTGCATATTTTGGAGGAGGACCCCACAGCATAAAAGGCCCTCAGAGGCCTTCTCAGAACAGATAGAGGGATTGATATAAAGCGAGAGAGGGAAGATAAGTTTGGTCATGTGCTTTAGAGGAGTGCTTTGCATGCAGAGATGATACCAGTGGGGGGAAGGAAGTCACAAAAGTTCACTGATACAGACAAGCCTCTGGCTTACACAATTTTGTTGCAATATGCTTCACAGTGAGGCTTCATTATAAACCGAACAAACAATAAGTGGGAAAACGAAGGAACTACAAATAAATAACATCAGCAAGATAAAGTAGCCTGTTCGAGACAGGCATTTTCTCACTAAAAGACTTCCAGCCAAAATAATCCCATTCTGCCTGATATATAACAGTGCGAGAGATGATAGAAAGAGAGAGAAAACAGAGAGTTAGGGAAAGAGAATATAGGAAGAAAAGAGAAAATTTGCAGACACTGACATGAAATCTCTTATGACTTTCATAAAAATGCCTGACTTTTGTTAATCCCTTCTCCTAATGAACACCTTTACACATTTAGCACCTGCTCCCGATGTAACTATGAACTCTGATACGCTTTCCCTCAGCACACCGACTCAATCTATAGGGATGAGAAAACAGAGAAGGGTGCATCCGCAGGCCAAAGCCCAAATACTCAGAGGACTACCGGTTTTGAAGCCTTGTTTAGTCAGTGAATGCTAACAACTAGGATACAAAATTAACTTGCCACACCTGTAAATGATGATTGGCCTGAAAACATTAACCGCCTTTTAGCATTTCACATTAACAAATTAATAAAAAAAAAGTCCACAGAATATTTGTGACTATTGTGTTACAGCATTGTACATCAGCCAGTCTATTTGTCACAAGACCCATAAAAACAGCAAGACCAATCATTATTGTGTTCTTTATGTTTTTGTTTTTCAAGAGACAATGTTTTGAGTCCTCAAGTTATGACAATAAATGGAAAAAAGTTTGGGCTTTCTAGCAGACGCTATTAAACCACTTGAGTATCACTGCTTCATCACATTTCCCATTGAAAAATCAGGCAAGACATAACTGAAGGAATGAGACTTAGGTACATTAATTTCATGATTTTTTAAAAGCAAACTAACATATAGATGGATTAAAAGCTAACAGACATCAAATAAAATTTAATTAATTAAATCAAATAAAATTTTGATGGCTTCAAATCAGGCATAGACTATTTCTTTATTTTTCTTTTAAAAGGGACAATGCACATTGTGTGCAAAATGAGGCTATATATCAAATTAGCCATTCAGGCTAATTTTCATCTGCGGTACCTGGCAGGTTGATGGTGAGAACCAAAGTCCACAAATACAAAGAAAACATAAAAGCTAAAAGCCTAAATTTAGATTTCATGGAGTCTGTAAGGGCTAAAGTAAAATTTCCTCTGAGGCAAAAGTATATATTTAATTTAAATCAGCTTTTTACCTATATTTTGTGTCTGATATCTTAATTTTTCTAACATGATCAACAAAATAAATGGAAAAAAAATACACAATGTTTTCCCACTTGCTAATCACAACTAGAGAGCCTCTGATTGGACCAAAATCTGTTTAGTGCAGAATGAGTCATTAGTAGTTTCATTATGTTTTTCTAAAATAAATACAAAAATAAAACTGTCTTTAACTTTTAAAAGTAAACTAATAAGACATGAGAGTGAGGGCAGAGTGACAGATAATCTAAAAAAGCCAGAAAAGTAGGAAAAACTCAGCTAGTTAACCAAACACACTCACAAAGAGCCAGTAGGGAGACCGGAGGCATTCTGAGCTTTGAGTCCTCGTGAGAACTGTCTTATGCAGGACAAGCCGTCATCATCTTATCACGCACAACCTGCAGTCTGCAAGAAGTTAACATTCATTAGCTGCCCTAATTATCTCTCAGCACCTAGGAGGAAGCGCGGAAACCTTCTCGTAGATGAAGCCACCGCTGGGGTTCTGAGATTTTAAACATGAGTCACGGATATACAAAAGAGATTATGCCACACTGTGGGAGAGGAGGAGGAGGAGGATGAAGATTAAAACAAATATGACGGAGGAAACATTTAATGCAATCACTCGAGGGAGCCCGCTGCTTTGGAATAACTACAGTCATGGCTTTCCTTTATATTACCACAGTGCCCGTGTGAGTTAATCCAAGCTCTCAACAACAACAATCATGCACTCGTTTATACCATTTTAATGCCACACACTAAATTGGTTTCAAGAGCACAACTGCACAAACAAAAGCATTCACTCTAGCAGTAAATAGCTTTTATTGCTCAAATCACTCTTACAACAACTTTATATTTGTATAACTCATCCATTAATGAGACGTTCATGTTGAATCCTGCTTTATGAAGGCTGTATATTTATAACCCGTCCTCGCTCCGTCTCCTGTATTTGGCTCTAAACGGCTCATAAAATACAAGCAGTCGTTTAGGATTCTAATCCCGGCACTGTTTTCAGAGTGATCTATTAAACACAGCGAGCAGCGTCCCGGCTCGGCTCCTAAATCACACTGGGCAGTCAGTGAAAGCCAGGAACATAAGTTTACTCTAATACAAACTCACACACACATATAAAGCCATTCAGTTCAATTAAAAAGGGCAATACGCATTAAAAACTTAGCTTGCCGGAGCTCTTAATTAGCTATGATAAGTAATCGAGCTGGACAAGACCAATGAAATGACTCCTGTAAAAGTAATTACATGCAGTAATTTAGGCATAATAGAGATGTTTTATGCAAACTGAGAATAACAGTAGATAAAATTATTAGGAGAACAAGCAACCGGAATACCAGATCCTCTGGAATAGGGATGGAAGTCATTAGTGCTATGGTTTTACTGATCTGTTTTATAGTGTTTTATATATATTACTGTTCAAAAGTTTCTGGAAGGTTTTTAAAAAGAAGGTTTTTAAAAGAAGGTTCAAGGCTGCATTTATGTGATCAATTATGTGCATTTTATTACAGTTTAAATTGCTGTTTTCTATTGTAATATGTTTAAAATGTAATTCATTCCTGTGATGGAAAAGCTGAATTTTCATGCTGAATATGTGCTTTGTAATAAACAGTGATATGTTAATAATAGGCATGCTAATAAGCAAGTAAAGTGTAAGAGAAAAAAAACTACTAAGAAATGTGATGCATTAAAGCTAAAATACCCATTAAGTTATCAGACTTAATCAAACTTGATCAGACTTAACTATTGTCTGTAAAAGTTACTAATTACATTAAGAATGCAATAGTTTTAGTATTGCATGATTGTATTGTCACATCTATGCCTAAAGAGTCAACACAGCCATAGCACATACACCTGTATATATTGAGGAGCATTCAGTTATTTACAATTCAATTATATTGTAGTCCCAACCTAAAACGTCTCAGGTTACGTATGTAACCATAGTTCCCTGAGAATGGGAACGAGACACTGCGTCCTCTTTTGAGGGTCGCTTTGGGAACGCCTCCAGCGTGACCGGTTACCTGAAGCATGATTAAAAATATCCAATGCACTTGGCATTGGCAGGTGGACGGCTATGACGCAAGCTAATGAGCGTCTGCGACCATAATGCAGGAATGCCCGAAGCATGGCCAAGAGACGCAGTGTCTCGTTCCCATTCTCAGGGAACTATGGTTACATACGTAACCTGAGATGTTCCCTTCCGAAGGGAACTCTACACTGCATCCTCTTTCAAGGGTCGCTTTGGGAACGCAATGCCAACGCCGCCATGCTGAGGGAAAAGTGTCCAAAAGCTGGATTCCTAAGTCACAGACTTGAGGAACACCATCCCTGCTCAGCAGAACTAGGGTCAAAAGAAAACCCTTCTTCAGGCCAGCTCAAAGCTCGCCATCATAGACTAGCTCACGAGAGTATGGCTCTCGGAGTGGAAGTCTCAGAAATGACTCTCTAAATTGAGAGGAGACTTCTACACTCGACACTATGAACAGCTAGTGAGGCTCAGGACGGAGCATGCACGTAGTACTGCCTAAGCGAAGCTCTGGAGAGTGGAGGCTTAGGCAGAATGACTCTCTAAACGAGAGAACACTTGGCACACTCGATCCAGGTAGGGGAACTCTTAAGAGTGGAGGTCTCAGCATGACGACTCTCTAATTGAGAGGAGACCTGGCTATACTCAGCGCCAGAGGCAGTTAGTGAGGCTCAAGAAAGAGTCCTGTGCATAGTGCTGCCTAAGCGGAGCTCTATAGAGTGGGGGCTTCAGTTGAATGACTCTCTGACGAGAGGAAGCCTTACAACACTCAACCCTAGTTGAGGGGCTCTTAAGAGTGGAGGTCTCAGCATACCGACTCTCTAAAGCGAGAGGAGACCTGACTACACTCAGCGCCAAAGACAGCTAGTGAGGCTCACAATAGAGACTACATACTAATGGTGCTGCCTAAGCGGAGCTCTGGAGAGCAGAGGCTTCAGTAAAATGACTCTCTTGAACGAGAGGAAGCCTAACACTCGATCCAGGTAGGGGAACTCAAGAGTGGAGGTCTCAGCATAACGACTCTCTAATTGAGAGGAGACCTGGCTACACGCCACAGGCAGTTAGTGATGCTCAAAGGAGTCTACATTCTCCTATTACTGCCAGACGGAGCTCTTAAGAGTGGAGGCCTCAGCAGGACGACTCTCTAACGAGAGGAAGCCTAACAACACTCAACCCTAGTTGGGGGGCTCTTAAGAGTGGAGGTCTCAGCATAATGACTCTCTAAGTGAGAGGAGACCTGGCTACACTCAACGCCAGAGGCAGTTAGTGAGGCTCAAGAAAAAGCCTGTGCATAGTACTGCCTAAGCGGAGCTCTAGAGAATGGAGGCTTCAGCAGAATGACTCTCTTAAACAAGAGGAAGCATAGCAACACTCAATCTGAGTAGGGGAGCTCTTAAGAGTGGAGGCCTCAGCCTGGCTACACTCAACGCCAGAAGCAGTTAGTGAGGCTCCTCAGAGCCTACCTCCTTTACTGCCAGACGGAGCTCTGAAGAGCGGAGGCCTCAGCAGGACGACTTTCTAATGAGAGGAAGCCTAACAACACTCAACCCTAGTTGGGGGGCTCTTAAGAGTGGAGGTCTCAGCATAACGACTCTCTAAAGCGAGAGGAGACCTGACTACACTCAGCGCTACAGACAGCTAGCGAGGCTCACAATAGAGCCTACATACTAACCGTGCCGTCTAAGCGGAGCTCTGGAGAGTGGCGGCTTCAGCAGAATGACTCTCTTAAATGAGAGGAAGCCTAGCAACACTCAATCCGAGTAGGGGATCTCTTAAGAGTGGAGGCCTCAGCCTGGCTACACTCAACGCCAGAAGCAGTTAGTGAGGCTCCTCAGAGCCTACCTACTTTTACTGCCAGAGACGGAGCTCTGAAGAGTGGAGGCTTCAGCAGAACGGCTCTCTACTGAGAGGGAAGCCTAACAACACTCAACCCTGGTTGAGGGGCTCTTAAGAGTGGAGGTCTCAGCATAACGACTCTCTAAAGCGAGAGGAGACCTGACTACACTCAGCGCTACAACAGACAGCTAGTGAGGCTCACAATAGAGCCTACGTACTAAAGGTGCTGCCTAAGCGGAGCTCTGGAGAGCAGAGGCTTCAGTAGAATGACTCTCTTAAATGAGAGGAAGCCTGACACTCGATCCAAGTAGGGAACTCTCAGAGTGGAGGTCTCAGCATAATGACTCTCTAAGTGAGAGGAGACCTGGCTACACTCAACGCCAGAGGCAGTTAGTGAGGCTCAAGAAAGAGCCTGTGCATAGTACTGCCTAAGCGGAGCTCTAGAGAGTGGAGGCTTCAGCAGAATGACTCTCTTAAACGAGAGGAAGCATAGCAACACTCAATCCGAGTAGGGGAGCTCTTAAGAGTGGAGGCCTCAGCCTGGCTACACTCAACGCCAGAAGAAGTTAGTGAGGCTCCTCAGAGCCTACCTCCTTTACTGCCAGAGAGGAGACGGAGCTCTGAAGAGTGGAGGCTTCAGCAGAACGGCTCTCTACTGAGAGGGAAGCCTAACAACACTCAACCCTGGTTGAGGGGCTCTTAAGAGTGGAGGTCTCAGCATAACGACTCTCTATAGCGAGAGGAGACCTGACTACACTCAGCGCTACAACAGACAGCTAGTGAGGCTCACAATAGAGCCTACGTACTAAAGGTGCTGCCTAAGCGGAGCTCTGGAGAGCAGAGGCTTCAGTAGAATGACTCTCTTAAATGAGAGGAAGCCTGACACTCGATCCAAGTAGGGAACTCTCAGAGTGGAGGTCTCAGCATAATGACTCTCTAAGTGAGAGGAGACTTGGCTACACTCAACGCCAGAGGCAGTTAGTGAGGCTCAAGAAAGAGCCTGTGCATAGTACTGCCTAAGCGGAGCTCTAGAGAGTGGAGGCTTCAGCAGAATGACTCTCTTAAACGAGAGGAAGCATAGCAACACTCAATCCGAGTAGGGGAGCTCTTAAGAGTGGAGGCCTCAGCCTGGCTACACTCAACGCCAGAAGCAGTTAGTGAGGCTCCTCAGAGCCTACCTCCTTTACTGCCAGACGGAGCTCTGAAGAGTGGAGGCTTCAGCAGAACGGCTCTCTACTGAGAGGGAAGCCTAACAACACTCAACCCTGGTTGAGGGGCTCTTAAGAGTGGAGGTCTCAGCATAACGACTCTCTAAAGCGAGAGGAGACCTGACTACACTCAGCGCTACAGACAGCTAGTGAGGCTCACAATAGAGCCTACATACTAACAGTGCCGTCTAAGCGGAGCTCTGAAGAGCGGAGGCTTCAGCGAAATGACTCTCTTAACTGAGAGGAAGCCTAGCAACCCTCCATCCTGGTTCAGGAGCTCTTAGGAGTTGAGGTCTCAGCATAACGACTCTCTAAAGTGAGAGGAGACCTGACAACATTCAGTGCTAGAGAAAGCTAGCAAGGCTCACAATAGATCCTACACACCAATAGTAGTCTAAGCGGAGCTCTGGAGAGCGGAGGCTTCAGCAGAATGACTCTCTTAAATGAAGGGAAGCCTAGCAACACTCGATCCAGGTACAGGAGCTCTCAAGAGTGGAGGTCTCAGCATAACGACTCTCTAAAGTGAGAGGAGACCTGACAACACTCAGCGCTAGAGAAAGCTAGCAAGGCTCACAATAGAGCCTATACACCTATAGTGCGGTCTAAGCGGAGCTCTGGAGAGCGGAGACTTCAGCAAAAGGACTCTCTTAAATGAGAGGAAGCCTAACAACACTCGATCCAGGTGTGTTTTTTTTTTTTAGCTCGCAAGCGCCCCTAGGGGGCATCGACGCATATCCGCGCTCGCCCCACCCTTCGATGTCAGCATAATTAACATGCTTATACCGATGGATGCGGGCTGAATATGGTTTACGATCTTACTATGAATATCTGGAGAAGGAATGGGAGGCTCACGGGAGCTGGGAGGTTATGCCAGAGAGAGATTGCTCATCAAGTCTACTGCGAGCCACTCCCCCTTTTCCGTGCAGCCACTGTAGGTTTACCTAGCAGAAGCACATGCTTTATAACCTCCAGCAGCTCTACATCGCGGGAAGCGCACCATGAGCCAGCAAAGCACATCCTGCTGGATCAGAAGATGTAACAGACAATACATCTTCCTCCCGCAGTTCACTCTCGTCAGCCGCTGTCGAGCTCGAGGTGAAAAATTCATTTTTTTTCTCTCTCTCAAACTCATTCGCAAGCTTCATCTGCGATCACCGCGAACTCAGTCTCTTCACTGCCTCAGCAGCGGCTGGACCCGAGCCGCAGGGGGCAGATGATCGCCCCAATTCTCTCGAGAAAACGGGACAACCGAGAGCGGAGCTTTTTTCCCACAGAAAAAAGGCTCACAATGAACGCACTCCATTCCCTCGAGAACAGAGCGCGCGTGCTCTTCGCCCAAACACATAACGCATAGATCGTGTGTGTCATCTAGTGTCAGACAACGCTGACACGGATCGACACACCTCCTAAAGCGCTTCTCAACAGACATATTTCTACTCACACTTCAGAAACAAGGTCCCCTGAAGGAAAAAAGAGGATGATGTGTTCCACAGGTGCCCCTTTATGCTCGCAGATGCTCATTAGCTTGCGTCATAGGCGTCCACCTGCCAATGCCAAGTGCATTGGGTGTTTTTAATCATGCTTCAGGTAACCGGTCACGCTGGAGGCGTTCCCAAAGCGACCCTCGAAAGAGGACGCAGTGTAGAGTTCCCTTCGGAAGGGAACAGCTCTTTTCCGGGTTGCCAAAAGTGTCACCGCAGAGTGTTTGTTTGTAAACAGTAATTTCATCTGCAGAGAAAACCACTGCAAAGTAGATGCTACTGATGGGAGCGCTTACTCTGATCTGGAATCACAAGACGTTTTCGGCATAAACATTAACGCAAAAGCATGTTTGCTGACTGCAGCATTGGGAATAGAGGCGGAAAAAAACAGTACAAACCGATGAAAACAAACAAAAACAGGCCTGATTTCACAAACGCAAAAACATGACATAATTGTAAAAGACGAATGGTGAAACCAAGAATGGATATAATAATAAAGAAGGGAGGCAGAGGAATGCTGGAGAGCAGCTTGAATGAGAAAGCAGAGGCCGATAGCCAGTCTCTCTCTCTCTCTCTATCTCTGGATGTTTTCTCTGGATGTTATTGCGCAGTGCTGTGACGCACCTGTTTTGATGGAGACTCTAATCTGTCAATTGGGAAGTGGGTGGATATCCCACGCCTTACACTTTATGAATTCTGTGTCTCCTAGCAACTACGAGAACCCCTCGGAATCAGCATGCATCTCTCTCCCTGCGGAGGAGAGCCAGTGACGGAGTTCAGGACTGGTTTGTGGGTGCAGAAGTATGACTCGCAGTCCAAGGAACCCCGACTCTTCCTGGAGCTGGAGTCTCCCTTCCCCCAGCCTATGCCTGTTTCCATGGTAGCGGGAGGTCTCCTCACATGGCGCAGGTGGGCGGATCAGCATGTGACACGATTACACTTCCTGTGGGATAATTAGACTTCCTGTCTGAGGGACGGGAATCCCTCTTGCTCATCCTGACATTATGAAAGCCAAACCCTCAAGCCAACCATCAATATTTACTTATCCATATTTTCTTCCATACCCAGAATTAAAGATTAAAAGTACATTTTTTTAGATGCTCAGGAAGTCTTTGAAGACCTTCACGGTTAGTTGGCTAAAGTTTCCATCACAACATGATACTTCATACAACAGACGTACCTGTTTTATCTTGCATTTGGCTGTGAGAACGAACATAAATATTAAAATAAACAAGTTAAAAAGCTTTGATGAGTGAAATAATAGGAAGAGTATGGCATTAACCAATTAATTAATTAGTTTAATTTTAATACACTGTTGTAAAATATAAAAAAATGTATAAATAAAAAATAAAACAGAAATAAAGTTTGCATTCTATATATTTATGTAGTGCCTTGCGAAAGTATTCATACCCCATCAACAAACAACTGTGAAGGCTTGGTGTGTGTGTATATATATATATATATATCTACAACATTTATCAATTCTTTATCCACTAAGGGGTCCCTAGCTGCATTATAAGGATGGGAAGTGTGTGTGTACCTGAGAAAAGCCCAGGTTTCTGCAGCCGTTGCAGGGAGTGAGCGCCTCCCACAGGCCTGACGGCCCACAACTCTTTTCCTCCTCTTCCATCGCTGGGGGCAACGGGGGAGTGGGCCGCTACAGCCAGGTGGAGAGAGATATACAGTTATATACAGTCAAGAGTAGTACACACAGACTGTATGACAACATGCCAACATAACACAAGCTAAGTCACAGACTGTATAAGACTGACAACTCCAACAAAACAAATAAGAGAAAAGACTTAAGACTTAAGATTAGCATAGCAACCATAATGCTGCTGTATGCAGGGAAGGAGACTAGATGTACAGATTGTTTTTATTGGATTTTTTTTGGGGGGGGGGGGGGGGGGGGGGGTTAAAGCTAGACAAACTGTTCGGGATGTTCCTTATTTAAGTACATAAGAACTGTACTGTACAAACCTGAACTTATATTAACTAGACTTCTGAAAAGCCTCTGTTTCACTCTGCAGTCCAACATGAACACTTGCTTTGCTTGTCTGTGACTTTTAGAGGAATCGCAATGTGATTCATGGTTTAAATTTGTGCTGATAATAGTCTGACTTTCCCATTCTGTCTGATTCTTTTGCTAAAAAATTTAGTTATTTCTTCTTTTGTAGATGCAGAACTCCATGTAAAAACACATTCGTAGTGCTGAGCTACTAAAAACTGAAATATATGACCATATACAACCATCACATACAAATACAATGTGTATTTAATTTATGATACTAGTATGATAAACAATACAAATATTTAAATAATTCCTCAGACATCTGCAAAAAATATGTCATTATTAATTAGATAATAAAAAACGGTTTTGTGACTGGCAGGTAAAACGTATAGCCAGCAATTGCTCCCGGAACACTTTTACAGACTTTGCAAACAACTCCAACCCCTTCGGTCAAGTCTTAGAGGATTTTGACATGTGACTGGAATCGACTGGAACGGCTCAGAAGAGTGTTTGTGTGCATGCGTGTGTCTTTGCTTGTTTATCTGGGCTCTGCAGACTTTGATTGATTGACCCGACTCCACATTTAATTGTATTGATCAAACAAATGCAGCAGAGTAAACAGTGATCCAGTGGTCACTGTGACAGCTGAACATGACACTTCCAGCAAATGACCATTCCTTTACACATTCTATCCATTACGTAAGGTTAAATCCACAAGCCAGCAATGTGATCAAAAATATGATTCTGTTTGTGTTTAATAAGGTCAGTGGTTAACTCGGGGGCTGTTTTGGTGCTATAAATATGTATTTTCGAGATTATATAAGTTGAAGGGATACCCTGCAATGCACAGTTTAGTTCTGCAGTCTCTCTGCTGGTCATAGTGAGATACTGCATCAACAGTGAAATACTCATCATTACTCAAAGCTCATTAGGATCTCTTGATACCAATCGTCTGATGTCATTCATTTCATTCTTCAACATTTTTGATATTTTAAAGGCGAATAATCTGATCAAACATTGCTTTAACCGCATAAAACTGTTCAAAATCAGCAAAAACAACATTTACGGTACTGTATTTGCTTTGTAATGCACACCTTGTTTATTCGAGTGAGAGTGCCGTTCCGTTCCTCGTCAGACAGCCGCCCACTGCCGAAGCTCTCCGTGGAATGAGAGTGAGAAGAGATGGTCTGACACAGCTCCTCAAAGGAGCAATCCTTATCACGGCAGATCTTTATTTCATTCAGCAACTTGGATAACTCCCCTGATACTGCGTCGTCTACAGAGGGAAGGAGAAAGAGGGAGAGAGAGCAAACCATGAACTTAAATGATAGAATAGTGAGTTTATGGTAAAACATAGAAGAGCTGAAAAAATGAAAGAAAAATTCTCCTTCTTATTAATGGATAGCAGTATAGTACATCTCAGCCTGACTTTAATCTGTGTAATGTGACGATCTTCATCACTAATGCTCAGTTTATTCATTGTTCTTCTATATTACTAAATTCAAATGATATTTACATTTACATTTATGCATTTAGCAGACGCTTTTATCCAAAGCGACTTACTGCACTTAATTCAGGCTATACAGTTTTTTGTCAGTATATATTTTTACATTTACTATTTGAATTTTTTATAAAAACATTTTAACTTTATTTATTTTATATATTATACCCCCATTCGATTATGCAATACAACTGTACAGTTTTTGTCAAATCAAACCAGCACAATATTATGTAACTATGGACTATATCTACAACTATATCTATTATCTACAATAGCTTTTAAATAAATGGCTAAAACATCACGACATCCGTCTTATTTATTTTTATTCTCTCTTGTCTGTTTTTCTATATTTAATCTGGGACAAATGCTTGTTTTCTGGCATGGGATTGGTGTGCTGATGTGTACTAACAGTCATTTTGTGGCTGGCAGACTCTCAAATTCACCTGTGATCATTACCAAAAATGCTGCCTCAGCTGGAATGAAAGATGCACATCCAATAGTATACAGACCACAAAGGGATCAAATGAGAGTGAGCTGTACTGCATCATCTGACCACTAGAAGCACTGCTGACTGCACTTCCTTTAAAATGAACATGCACTTATCAAAACATATAGTATTTTATGTCACTATTTGTTTTCCTGTTATGAAAAACGTAGCAAAATACGATGTATGTTTAAATTAAGAACACGATGAGTGGATTAAGTGATTTATGTGTGCAAACACTGGATTAAACAGTAAAACCTTTGCCAGAGGAAGACAAAGCAGCAGAAAATGCACTATAATAATACTATAACTTGACCACTGGGTGTCGTACTGTACACTAAAATACATGAAACACATCGCAGCAGTCATTCTTTTTGAGAATGAGCATGTTTACTTTTGTAAATGAACATTACATTTAGGTGTTAAAGTAGCATATTTATATATATTAAATGCAATTATTCTGTGATGATACAAATATATCCACACATACTTTTATGCCGTAGAGACGGGGAGGGCACAGGTGAGGGTACTGATGTGCGTGGTGTCGGTATTGGAAGTTGACGGGCAAAATCTTCATGGAAATTCTCTTTGTCACAATCCGACATCATATAATCTAGAGAGATAGAGAAAACTTAATTTACAGAACACCAACAAACTCAACCATAAAATACACTGGAGATGTATCATATTTGAAAAGCACATTTCTAAGAACACTTATTTCCTAACTTAAAATCAAACTATCTATTGCATGCCTCTTGTCATCTGATTAACAGATTATAATTTTTCATTAAGTAAAAGGCCTTTTAGCATCATTCTAAAAATGTCTCCTTCAGATTATGGTACAAAATCTTGATTTTTACAAAGTAAACATCTGAATTACATTTATGCTGTTAATAATATTTCAAGAAAGACACTTGCTGGACTGAAGAAACTTAAGTTTATTTGATTATCCATACATCTTTATTTTTTTAGAAAAATCGGTAACACTTTAGTATAGGGACCAATTCTCACTATTAACTAGTTGCTTATTAGCATGCCTATTATTTACATATTGGCTGTTTATTAGTATTTATAAAGCACATGACCATATTCTACATTCGTAATCCTACCCAATACCTAAAATTAACTACTTACTATTAATAAGCAGCAAATTAGGAGTTAATGTTAGAGTTTTCTTTTAAAGGCAAGAACTGGACCGTAAAATACATTTTTTTTGCAATATAAATATTAACAACTGCAGCAAATTGCACATTTTTGCTCATAGTTTAGAATAAAACTGAGGTGTTTTTCACTTCTTGAGTGTAAGTTCCATGATCTCCTAATATATACTTAACCATAAAAGGCAGATGTATCAAATATGATACTCAACAAAAAACACATATGGAAACTTTGTTGTTGTTTTTGTTGTTCAATTCAAAAAATATATTTATTTTTTTCTGACCATTATGTCAGGTTTTACACAGGGTTAAAGAAAAGCACTTTAAGTTGGTGAAAAACAAAATGTGGCATCTGTAATTGTAGCTCTAAACAACTATAGGCTGCACAAGCCACATGGTAAACTTGTAAACAATAGATTCTGAGTCCCGTCAAAGACTGTAGATTATAAAACCACAGCAAGCTTGAGTCTGATATTCATTTCACGCAGGGGATTCTGGTGCATTGACCACAGAAGCAGGGAAGATGTCATGGTACACACGGGGATCCAGGCACGAGGAGACGAGGATTGTAACAAACGGGGTATTTAATGAATAACAAACAGAGGAGACACAGGAACACAGGTAAGGACATCTACACAAGCGTGACACACATGACATTAACAATAATCCACCGGAAACATGGGGCAGAACAGACTATATATAGGGAGACATAACTGGAAACACCTGGGACATAATCAAGACACAGACGGAGACTAATTAACTAATGAAGGGGAACAGGACGGACCAAATATGGGCACATAAGGGTAAGGAAACACAAGGCAGACGGAGACAAAGTCTGACAGAAGAGAACTGTAATGTTGCTTCTGTCCTGTAGGATGGCGGGTGATTTAGGCTTCACGTGTCAAAAAGAGACATTTTCGAGCAGTACCTCAACTCCCAAAACTGCATTTCACAACCCTCAGAGATGTATAAACCTGGGCATAAAGTGGATGGAAACAACAAGAGATCTAAACTGAATTTAATTTCAAAACCAGATCACCACGTCATATTCTTTTATGAGTGTGTGTTTTTGAAAGCAGAGATGGATCTTCTGTGCTGTAAGATAAACTCTGCTGGAGAGAATGAGTTTAGTTCAATCAGTACATGAGCCAATGTAGTAATAATATGTGTATAACAATGTAATAAACATAATCATTTCTAAATCTCATGTATACCTCTTCAAGAAGACACGGTATTTGTAGTTGTTTTTGAGAAATGTGAGGGAACATGGATTTCTCAAACACACTAAACGACCATTGTTCTCAATCTAACACAAACTTCCTGAAACAAATTGTATCAATCTGCAAGCATCCGCCTTCTGATTTCCACCAAGAATACGCTCCCTCATCAGCTTGTGCACGTGTGTGTGAGTGTGCTTGTGTGTGTTTAAGGGCTTTATTAGATTTTTTTTAAGTTGAAATGTGTGCATGTCTAGGAAATACTTTACCGTGTATGAGAGAAGCAATCTGTTGTGATTTCTGCGACGGATGTTCTCTTAGAACGTCTAGAGCAGTTCTTCCCTGGCAATCTCTGATGTTGGCATCAATCCCTGAGGGGAAAAAAGTTTGGATTTTTAGTTTTAGATGAGCTTTAATTAGGCATAAATATATGTAAATAAATATTTACATGTAGTATATTTGTATAATAACTTATTTATTATACAATATATATTTAGTTATTTTATTCCTGATAATACAACACCACAAAACCAACCATTACATCTGCCTATAATGACACAAAACACCGTATCTGAAAATTTCTAAAATATTTAGATTTATTGTATATAAATTAGATAGAAATACCGGACAGAGAGTTTACGTTTTTTTTTTAATACTCAATTATAAAATATAATTACTCAAATTTTATT
Source organism: Schizopygopsis malacanthus (assembly GCA_027474115.1). Classification (NCBI taxonomy): domain Eukaryota; kingdom Metazoa; phylum Chordata; class Actinopteri; order Cypriniformes; family Cyprinidae; genus Schizopygopsis; species Schizopygopsis malacanthus. The sequence goes on from CM049865.1 coordinate 14,145,261, forward strand.
TCAATAAATATTGAATGTTATGAATTGAATTAAAATTCCACTGTGTTCTTTAATATTTTATGTATTAATACCAACAGAAAAAATGCATTCACAATAAAACAGCTGAAACACCTTCCCACAAAACCCTCAAAAACATCACATTTTTCCCAGAATAAAACTTTCCATAACAATAAAACACACCGCCCTTTCCCTATGACAGGAAGCTCCCCAATCTCCAATTCCTGTTCCACAGATGGAACTGACAGGGAAGCTGTTAGGTCACAGGTCACACAAGTACTTTAAACAATCCCTGGTCATGCAACATCCTCATCCTAACACCTCCCCCCCCCACACACACACACACACTTCTGTAAGACATACCTGAGTCGAGCAGTAGCTGAACTACATCCATCTTTCCGAAGAGAGCGGCTTCGTGGAGAGCACTCCCTTTCTCTGTCTAGAGAGAGAATGATTTTAAGCTTAATGCCTCACATAAAGAAGTACATGGCAGTTATACACTATGGCATCTTTACTACTGCAGCCCTCACAGTCTATCAGCCATCTACTGGGGCGACTGGCAGGGTGTTTTATATCACGCTCACTGTGAAGTACTTAACTACACCCAATTTAGCTCTGGAAACATTTAATCAGTGTACTACAATTGACGGCAATAGTGCTTTGAATTTATGTGGCTGACTGATGGCAGCTTGAAAGAGACCAATCAAATGAGACCGATCGGCAGTCAAGACAGATCGCAAGAGAGCTTCCTGCACTGTTGAGCGTGGTCATTTTAATAGGCCACCGGGAGACCGCACACACGATTCCCAATCAAATCGACCCCCATCGGCCTTCATTAGTCCAGAGGCATGAGTACTTGCTCTTCTCCCTGAACTACTGGATCTGTGTGATGATGCAATACACATTAAACAAGAACTACAGAGACCTACTACTGTGATACTTAACCCTGCAATGTCATATCGCTGCAAAAATAGCACTTTACCTTCAGCAAGGCAGTCTGGGAGAGCCAAAACTACCTCTGTGCAGAAGTTTGAGACACTGTTTTTGTCTGGCAATGGTGCCACAGCATTAATCTGGCTTCTAGACAACAGAGACTCTCCAGAGTGCTGAGTTTGTGTCTGTGTAACATTACCAGCCTTTCTTACATTCTGTTTGAGCTTTTTTAAGTAAATGTACACACTGAATTTCTTCCGTTTTCTTTCTGATTCTGAATGAATGTCTTTGGCTATTGTATAGCTTCTATGTTTATCACCAATGGAACTGTGGGTGCTTACACACTAGAAAAATGTCTGGCAGGCAGGAATGCACATCTGCTTTGACGGTATAAAAAAATTATATTTGCAATCAAGAGAGAATACAGCACATTTCTGAAATGGAACAACTCTTGGGAAGTTCTCATTGATCAACAGATGTCTACACCAAAGAGTCCTGTACAATATTTGGTCGCACACCTCCATTCAATTTTTCAAAGATTGATTTTTTATTGAATTTCAAAGACAGTTTTGTACTTCTCGTCTGGTGTGTATTTCACTGCACTGTTTCGTCTTTGTTTTTCCATGTAAACATGTGCTAGATGAACATCTTTGACCATTGCTCGTTTAAGGCATAGTTCACCAAAAAAAAATTATTAGCTATTAGTTTACTCACCCTCAGCCCACGATGTAGGTGAACATTTGCCAAAGCCATGGATTAATGTTGTAAATAATGTACATTTTCTTGCACAGACCGATTGTTTTGCTTCATAAGATCTCAATGTTTCGTCAGGAGCCATGGGTTTTTTGTTTGGTTTTGTCATGTTTGAGGGTTTGAGGGTATGTTTGAGGGTATTAAAGGTACAATTTATTATTAATGCATGTACTCTCAACGCTAAATGCAGAGAATCTAAGGATACTAAAGTAAAGGTTACATAGAGTTATACCTTCAACGTCTATATGACATACGGTACATGCAAAGCGAGATCTCATATCCTCTGTGATTACTTACTCAGAGAAAGCACACTCTCTAAGACCAAACATAGTTGCAGGTAAGATGTTTGTCCTTCACCCTGAGGTTAAACTCCAGTCCAGATCACTGAATGGTCCAGAATGACTAAAAAGACTTTGTTCCAAATGAACAAGGCGAAGACTGCAGAGCACACTTCTCCTGATATGTTTAACTCCGAGTTCTGTACTGTTTAGGATGAGCAGCGAGTGTGCCCACAACGGGACGGGAAGTGCGACCCCCTCCTCTGGATGAGGACCACTTCCTGTCAAGTTTCCCATGGCGATTAGCTATTGATGTCACCAGGAGGACGAAATCGATTCACTCTCACTGTGCTTCCAGGAATTGAGAAGCAGAGCCGACTGCCTTCATCTATTTTTCTTGCTGTTCTACTGAAACCGAATGTTCTTGTAAGTTAAGCATTGACAGAGTGTCATTCTCAGAAAAGGGAAGAAGATGTAAGACTAGAGAGATGCATCATAAAAGATACATTTACTTTAGATGAAATATTCTAACAGTAGGGTCATGTGATTTGACATTCCATAACAGATTCTTGGGAATAAATTCAGTCTTTTTTTAATTGGTGCAAAATTCAGCTTATCATAACTATATTTTAAATTTAAATAAACAAATGTGTTCTCATTCACAGTAGACAGACCAATGGGAACGCGTCTGGCTAGGGTACTTTGTTGCATTGTAAATATACAGGGTTTAAAATATGTGTGTGTTCAAATAATACTGTATCTCTCCTTGAGACAGAGGATGAGGAATCCATGCTTTCTGAGATTAAAGCTTCCTCTCTCACACACAGAACCATTCCAACACAGACAATCCTACAGCGTTCCATCACACACACACACACACACACACACACACACACACACACACACACACACACACGCACACGCACGCACGCACGCACGCACACACACATACACACACACACACAGAAAATGCCTAAAAATACAGTGTCCATACAAACAGCTTTATAGCCTGACATCAGAGGTGGAAAGTAACGAATTACATTTACTCGCGTTACTGTAATTGAGTAGCTTTTTTGTGTACTTGTACTTTTTTAAGTAATTTTTTTAATCTGTAATTTTACTTTTACTTAAGTATATTTTGTGTGAAGTATTGTACTTCGCTACATTTTAAAACACATTCGTTACTGAGTAAAAAAAAATCGCTCCGTGGAAACAACTGCAGCAAATAACGGGCAGAAGAAGAAACTGGCGCTAAAAATCACAAGAAAGATGCAGACGGACAAGACAGGCGTTAATGGTGCAGACCCAGCTGAAAACTAAACCCCGTCGTATTCTGCTGAAGTTGAACTCGAAGGAAATGAAGTGAATCCCTGGCCATATATTCATGCTCTATTATGAAGTGTAAGCTGTGTTTGCCTCGGGAGACCGAACTAGCAGCTTATAAATATATCGACATCGCCCGTCGCAAGCATGTAGAGATAAGGTAAATACTTACATCATTGCATTGGTGGTTAAAATGAAGCTTTGACGGTTTAGCAAAAGGTTTTACACAAATGAGCCAAAAAGACAGTGGTGCAGGGTGTGCGATATCATCTGCGATAATATAATAATTGTTGTTTTAACGATGTGCGATTTGGCATTATCAGTATTTTGCCAAAAAACTAATAAAACACTCTAAACAGTGTGCCGTGAAATCTAGTAACGTTAGATTAGACTAATCCGCGTGCATCTGGACTGCTTTCTTTCACTGCGTGATTCAGTCTGTTAAAATGCGTTTAGAATGAAGCAGAAAATGTATATATTTTATATAATTTAATATAGTAAGTCAACATCACATGAAGAATGCCGTTTTTCTCAAAAAATCACCATGATTACATAGGCCTGTAGTTTTTCTTTTTACACAGTTCAAAAAACAATAAGTTAATTAAGAGACGTTTTAGACACCATATTGCCTGTTTTTGCTCTATTTCGACAACAAAAATAACTCCAAACACAGCCACCATACACAGTTTTGCGTCTCTGACTCTGAGCAATGACGTGTTTTGTTCCTGAATGTATTAACCGTTTAAATGATTCTGTTCAATCGCAATGACTCACTTATCAGTGACTTGCTGACACCTACTGGTGGTTCTAATTTAACATTTAAAGTATCTTTTGATTTATTTATTTTTTAATTTCAAATGACTATTTAACATTTGTGACCCTGGCATGGAGCACAAAACCAGTCTTAAGTCGCTGGAGTATATTTGTAGCAATAGCCAACAATACATTGTATGGGTTAAAATTATACATTTTTCTTTTATGCCAAAAATCATTAGCATATTAAGTAAAGATCATGTTCCATTAATATATTTTGTAAATTTCCTACTGTAAATATATCAAAACTAAGAGCTTAATTTGAACAACTTTAAAGGAGATTTTCTCAATATTTGGATTTTTTGCACACTCAGATTCCAGATTTTCAAATATTGTCCTATCATAACAAACCATACATCAATGGAAATATTATTTATTCAGCTTTCAGATGATGTATAAATCGCAATTTAGGAAAATGGACCCTTATGGTTTTGTGGTTCAGGGTCACATTTTATGTCTTATTTATCAAAACATTATTTCTGCATTTGTAACTGCAGGCTAAATGCATTCATGTCAGTGTGTAAATACATCTATGCCACTTCAGATGAAGCTTCTGCGTTTCCTCTGCATTGCAAAGATGAATTTTGTTGATACTGATTTAATTTCCCTGGTAACAGCCTAAATGTGTTATTATTCTAAATAACTGATTCCTTTAATTAAAAACACCTAGTTTGAGATTTATAGGCCCATATCCCAGGTGTGTCAAACTCAGTTCCTGGAGGGCCGCAGCCCTAAAGAGTTTAGTTCCAACCCTGCTCCAACACACACACCATGTAGTTTTCAAATAAGCCTAAATGATTAGTTTAGCTGTATCAGATGTGTTTAATTAGGGTAATATCTACACTGTGTAGGGCTGTGGCCCTCCAGGTACTGAGTTTGACACCTTTGGTCTATCCCATTTTTTCCTCCCTCCCATTGTTAAAATGTAACTAAGTACTTTTTACTCAGAGTAAATTTTAAATGAGCTACTTTTTACTTTTACTTGAGTATATTTTTAGACTGGTACTTTTACTTGTACTTAAGTAAAATTTCAGTAATGTAATGGTACTTTTACTTGAGTAGAATATTTGTGTACTCTTTCCACCTCTGCCTGACATATAAGACAAACACAACCCATACTAACAAAAACACATAAAGCTTTGAAGCTATATTAGTGAGGATTTCTCATTAATATAACAGCTTTCTTACTAAGATTATGATACATACTATTCTCTATTCCAATGTCTAATGGCATTGTTGAGCGTAAAAAGCAGCAGACTAAAGGAAATTATTTTAAAAACATAACTAGTTTCGATTTGTGGTTATTAAAGGGTTCAGTGTGGATTTTAGTAGGGCTGTGTATCGACAACAATGTCACGATATGCATCACGATACAGAGGCACGATAATACGATACGTATCTTCGGCAGAATTTAGTAACAGCAGTTTATTATTACACACTACAAACCATGCAGAACAAGCAGCTGATCTCTGCATTAAACAGGGCTTCCATAACTGTAACACTGTATAACAATACAGGTAATTCCTGTGTCCTTTCTAAACGACTACCGTCCCATAGCACTAACTCCAATCATAATGAAGTGCTTTGAGAGGCTAGTCATGCACAACATCAAAACCAGCCTCCCCAACACACTCGATCCACTCCAGTTTGCATACCGCCCAAACCGCTCTACGGATGATGCAATTTCCTCACCCACTTAGAAAATAAAGACTCCTATGTTAGAATTCTGTTCATTGACTTCAGCTCAGCATTCAACACAATAATCCCACAACAGCTCATTAACAAACTAAACCTGCTGGGCCTTAACAATTCCCTCTGTAACTGGATCCTGGACTTTCTACCCGGAAGACCTAAGTCAGTCCGTGTCGGCCGCAACACCTCGAGCACTACCACACTGAGCACAGGTGCCCCACAAGGCTGTGTGCTCAGCCTACTGCTCTTCACGCTGCTGACCCACGAATGCACTGCCAAGTTCAGCTCCAACCACATCATCAAGTTTGCAGATGACACATCAGTGGTAGGTCTCATCAGCAACAACGAAGAAACGGACTACAGAGAGGAAGTGGCACAGCTGTGTAATGCCACGTCGGCATGGAGACACACGCAAAGATTAAAAACAGCACAGTGTTAATTACATCTTTTTCATCCTTTCACTACAAGAAGTGAGATGGTCACCTGATCTACGTCACTAACTCTAGTCGCCTCTCTGTCTGCATATAAAGCCCGTACTCCAGCAGCCAGTGTGCCTTTTTCGTCGGAGAACAAAGGGACTCAATCTACATAGAGGATTTCGAGGAGACCACTAGTGGCCGTAGCCATTAAAACCATCTACTCAAGAAACAATATGGATATTAATGTTGTACTCTGCCTTTCATATGCTTGGTATGAATGTGATTATTTAGAATGTGGAATGCTTTAATCTGTGCCTTAACCTGTATAGGGTATACCATGCTATTTTTCTTAATCTATAATGGATTAATGTTCTCTGTAAAGTTGTAACGTGTTTAGATTCATAGAGACTGTCATGATTATTTTGAATCAATGGTACGCTCTGGCTTTCTCTCTTTCCTCCTCACTCTTCAACGTGCTCGCTCGCGGACGACCTGGAAGCTTCGCTGGACCCTCGCCTTAACATCGGGCTGAGAAGATAAACTAGCTAAGCGAATTCCAGACTTCGTAAAGCCGTAACACCTCAAAGCCAGTGCTTTCCATCTCAACACAGAACCAGGCAACCGCCGATCGAAAGAGGGCTTTCCCGGTAACGTCACGCAGCAGCAACAAAACCATCGGAGATTTCCGTGAAAACACGAAGTAACCACGTGGAACGAAACTTAAGTGAACGCAAGTATTCAAATAAGTTTCTATTCTAACTGAACTGGTGAATAGATTTGTACGCAGAAAAGAGCACAGTTCTCTTTCGTGATCTTCCTTGTGGTTTCAGTTATGAGGTTCAAGGTTCAAGGTTCTTTTATTCGTCACATACTCAATTATACAGGATATAATCAGTATATATTGCTATGAAATAGCAAAGAGGGCTATTTTACACTTTATCCTAACATTACTCGCAAGACCCCAGAATGTGTGAGTGTATGTTTATGTGTTTTTATTAGGTTAGACCATGTACCGTAGAATAGCAGTTAGTAAATAAACCTTGTTTCATTGATAAAGAATGATGTCTCTTGGGATGTGATTTTCTAGTTCAAACTTATTGCCAAAAAGATCGTGTTACCTCGCTCAAATTGTATAAAACCCTTTATTTTGTTTATCGTTGGCCACGAAAGCAAAATAACCTAAAGTGTTGAAGATATACTGATGCTAATGATCGCTGGACGAAGCGTTAATACAGTATAAATCATAAGTCAAAGATTAATATTACTTTAATCAAGCAATATATTATTTGTAAGCTAATGATTCCCCAAAAAGCTAAATAATAGCTATAGTTTCCTTACAGCTGGCTGAATGGTGTGGTGCAAACAACCTGTCCCTCAACCTGTCCCTGCGAGTAAGATAAAGGAGGTTGTGATGGACTTCAGGCGAAACTCGGGTGACCACCACCCACTGACCATCAACAGCCTGACTGAGGAGAGAGTCAGCAGTACTTAATTCCTGGGGGTGCACATCAAAGAGGACCTCACCTGGACCACAAACACCAGCAGACAGTGAACACAGCTGCAAAGATCATCTGTGCCCCTCTCTCCTCCATCCTGGACATTTTCCTTGCACGATGCTCCAGTATAGCTACCAGTACCGTGAAGGACCCCTCCCATCCCTCCCACAGTCTCTTCCAGCTCCTACCATCAGGAAGACGGTTCCGGAGCATCAGAGCCCGCTCCGCCAGACTGCTCAACAGCTTTTTCCCCCAGGCTGTGAGAGCCCTGAACTCAAATCTCCCCGCCCCTCTCTGAAACCCCATACAAACTCCCTACCTCCTGAAACATGGACCATCACACCCCCCAACTCCACACACCTCCCAACCTTACCACATCACAGAAAAAAAACTTTTTTTTAATGTAATTCGAAGTGTGTTACACACAGGTGAGTGGGCCTGTACAAACCACCTGTAGTAACACACTCTCCTCAATTCCCACTAATATTTCACACATTGCTGTGTGTACATAATCCCACAAAAGACTCAATAGTATACAGTGGGTACGGAAAGTATTCAGACCTCCTTAAATTTTTCACTCTTTGATATATTGCGGCCATTTGCTAAAATCATTTAAGTTCATTTTTTTCCTCATTAATGTACACACAGCACCCCATATTGACAGAAAAACACAGAATTGTTGACATTTTTGCAGATTTATTAAAAAAGAAAAACTGAAATATCACATGGTCCTAAGTATTCAGACCCTTTGCTCAGTATTTAGTAGAAGCACCCTTTTGATTTAATACAGCCATGAGTCTTTTTGGGAAAGATCCAACAAGTTTTTCACACCTGGATTTGGGGATCCTCTGCCATTCCTCCTTGCAGATCCTCTCCAGTTCTGTCAGGTTGGATGGTAAACGTTGGTGGAAAGCCATTTTTAGGTCTCTCCAGAGATGCTCAATTGGGTTTAAGTCAGGGCTCTGGCTGGGCCATTCAAGAACAGTCACGGAGTTGTTGTGAAGCCACTCCTTCGTTATTTTAGCTGTGTGCTTAGGGTCATTGTCTTGTTGGAAGGTAAACCTTCGGCCCAGTCTGAGGTCCTGAGCACTCTGGAGAAGGTTTTCGTCCAGGATATCCCTGTACTTGGCCGCATTCATCTTTCCCTCGATTGCAACCAGTCGTCCTGTCCCTGCAGCTGAAAAACACCCCACAGCATGATGCTGCCACCACCATGCTTCACTGTTGGGACTGTATTGGACAGGTGATGAGCAGTGCCTGGTTTTCTCCACACATACCGCTTAGAATTAAGGCCAAAAAGTTCTATCTTGGTCTCATCAGACCAGAGAATCTTATTTGTCACCATCTTGGAGTCCTTCAGGTGTTTTTTAGCAAACTCCATGCGGGCTTTCATGTGTCTTGCACTGAGGAGAGGCTTCCGTCGGGCCACTCTGCCATAAAGCCCCGACTGGTGGAGGGCTGCAGTGATGGTTAACTTTCTACAACTTTCTCCCATCTCCCGAATGCATCTCTGGAGCTCAGCCACAGTGATCTTTGGGTTCTTCTTTACCTCTCTCACCAAGGCTCTTCTCCCCCGATAGCTCAGTTTGGCCGGATGGACAGCTCTGGGAAGGGTTCTGGTCGTCCCAAACGTCTTCCATTTAAGGATTATGGAGGCCACTGTGCTCTTAGGAACCTTAAGTGCAGCAGAATTTGTTTTGTAACCTTGGTCAGATCTGTGCCTTGCCACAATTCTGTCTCTGAGCTCTTCAGGCAGTTCCTTTGACCTCATGATTCTCATTTGCTCTGACATGCACTGTGAGCTGTAAGGTCTTATATAGACAGGTGTGTGGCTTTCCTAATCAAGTTCAATCAGTATAATCAAACACAGCTGGACTCAAATGAAGGTGTAGAACCATCTCAAGGATGATCAGAAGAAATGGACAGCACCTGAGTTAAATATATGAGTGTCACAGCAAAGGGTCTGAATACTTAGGACCATGTGATATTTCAGTTTTTCTTTTTTAATAAATCTGCAAAAATGTCAACAATTCTGTGTTTTTCTGTCAATATGGGGTGCTGTGTGTACATTAATTCATATATTCTCTCTCTCTCTCTCTCTCTCGCTCTCGGGCCTGTGGATGAAACTGGAGTTTGCAAAAATGCAAGCTTTCTGGTGTTTTCAGAAAGTCATAAATTTTTCCAATAAAAATACACACACGCAAAAACACATAACAATGCTGTTAAATGTAATAATAAGCAAGCAATCTAGCTAACTACACTCTTAGAAATAAAGGTGCTTCACGATGCTATGCGAAGGAACGCATTCAAACAAGAATAGTCTCAGCATCAGCAGTGCAGAGAGTGCTGGACTTACTTTCGGTTTGCCCCGCCACTCACTTGAAGATGTTCAGGCATAAAATAAACACCCATAAACTACTACGCAGCAATCATCCTTATTACAGAAATGTGGCAAAACATATCTGGAGAGAACCTCAGATTATTAAATTAGAAAATCGTTTCCATATTTGGATCAACATAGGCTACATTTGGGAACGCACACTTTCTGCAATGTTGCGTGTCAAGTAACACTTCCGTGCGTGTCTTACAGACTGTAACTTACAATCTCAACTTCATTGTGCTGTTCCCGACAGCATCAGGTGTTTTATTATTGGTGAGTAGAATTATTTATTTAAATAAATGTAATCATTTAGATATCATAATATTTATGCTATAAATAATATTAAAAATCTGGTTGGTTTGTATTGATGAGGTAATATGTAAACGACATGCCTGCGGCCCGTGAGACTTGCACTTGGACCATTGTGTGGCCCGGTGGAAAAAAGGTTGAGAACCACTGCACTAATGTAATGTTCTGATTGGGGGATTATGTCTCTTGATATTAGGCAACCCCAATTACATTCAACCGGTGAGCCAAATGAAACTGTTTTAGCCTATATATTACATTCTATGTAATAATTTTGAGAGAGAGAGAGAGAGAGAGAGAGAGAGAGAGAGAGAGAGAGAGAGAGAGAGAGAGAGAGAGAGAATATATGAATTACCTCCATCTGTGCCACCGGTTTTCACTATTAACAGTGGAACTGTGAGTTAAATTACTTTGAAAACAGTGATGTTATCAATGCATTGCTGAGAAAGATAATGTAGTGGTGATGAAGCTATTTTATTGATACAAATTGTTGGGCAGCGTTGTGCCTCAGCGAAGACAGCACATTAAATTAGAACGCTTCTCATTTTTATTATTTTTTTCTTAAATGTAGAGAGTGTTTTAATGTATTGATAACTTACCTGCAATGTAAATACGATTTTATTGAAGGGGCCTTATTATGCCCTTTTTTAAAGTCTTGATTTGTTTTGTTTTTTGGGTACACTAATTTAGATATTCATGTTTGAGTGTTCCTAAAACACTTAACTTTTTACATAGAATTACTGGGCTGAAAATTCAAGAAGCAAACATCTGACTATTGTACCTGGTGGGGGTGTATCTAATGGTCACATGAAGTCAAGTCGAGCTTTATTGTGTTCCTGTGGCTCAGTGGTAGAGCATTGCGTTAGCAGCGCAAAACGCCATGGGTTCAATTCCCAGGGAACACGCATACTGACAAATAATGTATAACCTGAATGCACCGTAAGTTGCTTTGGATAAAAGCGTCTGCTAAATGCATAAATGTAAATGTATTGTTGTTCTGCTACATGTGGGTACATACAGTGGAACGAAACGTCGTGCCTCACAGGAACACGGTGCTACATAAATACAGGCATACAACAATGAAGTAAAAAAGAACACTATAAACCTATACACAACTAACCTACTGACAGATTTTTGACTATAATTATACTATATATAAATGTTACCCTATACGTAGACTAAAAAATACAGACTATACAAACTGTACAAAATGCTTCAAATGATTACATAAATAATAATATATAAATAATATAAAAAATCTGGTTGGTTTGTATTGATGAGGTAATATGTAAACGACATGCCTGCGGCCCGTGAGACTTGCACTTGGACCATTGTGTGGCCCGGTGGAAAAAAGGTTGAGAACCACTGCACTAATGTAATGTTCTGATTGGGGGATTATGTCTCTTGATATTAGGCAACCCCAATTACATTCAACCGGTGAGCCAAATGAAACTGTTTTAGCCTATATATTACATTCTATGTAATAATTTTGGAAACCTCGCACTTTTCCACTCTGTTTTGGAAATTTTTCTTGTATTCAAATTAAGCATGACCCACTAACGCACACATGCTCAAACCATGTTAATGCAGGGCCTTACATTAAGTCACATGAGAATTTCCACACAAACAGCGTTTTAGTTTGACAACCACATCCCATATAACAAGAACACAGACACAAAACTTACATTAATGAGGACCTCTCATACACAGAATATATTTTTCATACTAACACAACATTTACTATTCTCTATGCCTAATCCTAACATTTAAACGTCCTCACAAGTCAATTTTCATTTATTTTCCCATTTATATTTTAGTTACGAATTGTGTTTGTTTTGCATTTTATCAATCGCAAACATCCCCAGATCTCCCAAAATGTTCCCAAAGGGAAGGTTTATAGGATTTAGGTCACTTCTTGATACAAAATTTGTCCCTAAAGTATAACAAAGTAAACACACACCAGGGTAGCCTGAGGAAACCCTGGACTGAGAACAAGAGTGTTCCTCTACTGCGTTTCACTTACTCTCACAACTAGATTAATTATTCATCCATTTGAGCCCTTAAACCATTCTCTCTCTCTCTCTCTCTCTCTCTCTCTCTCTCTTTTTTTTTCTGAGCGTGATAACTGAGATCTAGAGCGAAAAGTGTGTGTGTAAAGTGTGTGTAGTTCTAGAGGAAGATATCGTGCCCACACACACTGACCTGTGTGTTAACGTCCATATTGGCCTCTAGCAGCACTCGAGCGGTGGCGTGATGGCCATTTCGTGCTGCCAGATGTAGAGGTGTGTGCTTGCGTATATTGCAGCTCATGAGGTTTGGGTGGGCAGTCAGCAGCATGCAGACGACCTGCAGGCGTCCGTAAAGGGCGGCCAGGTCCAGCGGCGTTTCTCCTTGACTGTTCCTCATGTTGGGGTCCGTCAGCTCCTGCAGCAAAACACGGACCACCTCGGAGTGACCGTATTGAGCCGCACAATGCAGCGCCGTCTCCTTTTCATGATTCTACATCAGACAGAGAGAGACAGAGTGTTACTGTAACAGTAGCACTGTAAATAAATTCCATTATCAAAACATGAGATGCAATATAACTGACAACTGCCTGTCAATCATTTACTGCCCTAAAGAAGTCCCATAATGTATTGTAACTGCCCTAAGGCTACTGTCAGGTTGTTTTTACACATTCGATGATACACAGCCTGATTGGATCTCTCCATTGCATGAATGAAATTCAGTGCTATTTAATGATAAGACAAATCAAACACAGCTGGTTAAAACTGATAACGACAAATTATTTCAAGCTGAATGCCTTTGCAGATTCATGAACTTCTAGTATGAATGACATACTACATCCGCCATATTGTTACTATCACCTGACCTACCAGCATCAGTTGCATTGCTTCACTGCCATTCATAAATCCTCTCCCATGGCCTCATGGGACAGTAGAGTGTCCTTCGAAGTAGTAGGTCACCCACATACTTTTTGGCTACTGTTATATGAATACTATGAATTCTGGCATACTACTCTTTTGGCATGCTGTTTTTTGCATGCTATATAGTAGGAAAGTATTCGATTTCAGACGCAGCGGTGGTGTATTTCCTGCTCGTGTCCCAAAGTCTTCTGAAAGAGTGATAAATATGACGACACATTAGATTAATATCATAAACGTGTGACTACTCGACTAATGGCTTAAAAGAATGACTAATAATGGTTGACTAGGAAAGTATTAAGCCAGAGGCAGCCCTAGAGTCCTTACTGACCCAAATAAAAATAAATAAGACTCAGGATTCTCCTTTGTCGTCTTTTCATTTTCATTGACTGCCAAGACTTCCAAGTCTGATTGTTTAGAAATGTAAGCACAACTCTCCCTCCAGGTGGTGTGGGATGAGTTAGCGGTTTGTTAAACCAGGTCATGAGAATATCACCTAACAAATGAAACTGGAACTGTGCATTGACAAACAGGCCTTAATCCAAAGATAACTTAACAGCGCCCTCTATTGCCACAACTGCACACCGCACTCATTATCTGGACTGTGTGTGTGTGTGTGTGTGTGTGTGTGTGTGGGCATGTTTATGTGGTTTATGAGGACACAAATTTGTATAATGACATGGGTATGACATAGGTATTACAAGGAGAAGGTGATTTATGAGGACATTTTCAGTGTCCCCATAATTTAAAACGCTTATAAATCATACAGAGTGAGTTTTTTTGAGGGAAAATATAAATGCATCGTCTCCTGTGAGGGCTAAGTTTAGGTGTAGGGTAGGTGTAGGACAATAGCACATACAGCCTGTACAGTATAAAAACCATTACGCCTATGGAAAGTCCCCGTAAACCATAAAAAACAACATGTGTGTGTGTGTGTGTGTGTGTGTGTGTGTGTGTGTGTGTGTGTGTGTGTGTGTGTGTGTGTGTGTGTGTGTGTGTGTGTGTGTGTGTGTGTGAGGGTGTGTGTTTAGAGGGGTGCTCTAACAAACCCATGCGAGTGAAATGTGTGGTTTTGTCTGTGGTATGAAGACAGAAGGAGCATTCGTACATGTCTGTCAATAAACAAGAGAACTGCAGAGAGTGGCCTCTTTAACTGCAATGACTTATTTCAAGCAAATGGGTTCCTTAATTAGCAAGACATGATTGAAATGATGATAAGAGACTCCCAGTCCCTGAAGCAGCACAAAGAAACAGACCTGATTCTGCAGACAGATATGTCTCGCTCTCTCTATCTTTCTCTCATACTCTATGCCCTGCCTTTCTTTCTTTAATCTCCTTTTTTCAGCCTTGAACACCAAACAAACACACACACACACACACACACACACACACACACACACACACACACACACACACACACACAAAGTAATTTCCTGCATCTATGAACGTGGCCTCCATCGTGTATCTGTAGACAGTGCAATATCCAGAGAGACAGCAGACGCTTTCCCACTCCATACTGTTCACGCCCTATTGGTTAATATCCAAGACGAGCTGTCATGATAAAACAACAGAAGAAGCAGCGTTCGCATTCAATCAATGAAATGACACATAATAGCGATGGTGTATCTAGAGCGATCAGCACTTTAAAAGACACAAAACACATAATTAATACATAAAATTGAAAAACAGACACAACAAAAGTGCTTTGTTTACAGATGAAGACCCCATGAGTCTCATCTCTTGGTGGAGCACTAAAGCAGATGTACAGACAGACAGTACGGCCCACGGCAGCATAGAGGAGGTGTGGAGGAGCACTTTAATCTTGGCTATCCTGTACAATCCAGTGCAGCTTAATGTGGATTCGGTCTTTGAGCCGATATTGTAGAATTAAAGGAATATTCTGGGTTCAATACAAGCTAAGCTCAATAGAGCATATAATGCTGATTGACACAAAAAAAAGACTTATCCCTCATTTTCTTAAAAAAATTAAAATAGAGGTTACAGTGAGGCACTTATATTTACATAGGATTTAAAAGCCAAAATGTGAAGCTTATAATTCTAACTTTTTTTGTTGTTTTTAAAACTTGTGTATTATTTGAGCTATAAAGGTGTTCAAATAAACAGTTTTACTGTCATGTTAAGGTTTTAGGTACTATAGCAATACAGTGTAATGAAAAAAAAGTTGTAAAACAGGATATAAAGTGACAGAAAATTATAGTAAGCAGTTTTTTCAAAGTTGAAATAACATGAGTACTGTTTACATCTTGCTGCTTTATGACTAATATAGTATTTAAATGTTAACTTCTATTGAAATTGCCTCATTGTAACCCAAATTTGAGCATTTTTCAAAGAAAAGAAGATATATCACTGTGTAATAGTATTTCTTTATATAAGCCACCAAGTCATTCCAAACACAGGAAACTAGGAACAAAGGTGATCATCGTACTATGAAACACATGGTTCAACTTATTGTCCCACATATGCTTGTTCGACTAACGCAGGAAGTGACCTCATACTACTGACCTGTGCTTAAGAGAGCAGGGTGAGAGTGTTAACAAGGCGGATCTGACACCGGGACTCACAAACACATCTGGCTAACGTTGTGTGTGTGTGAGAAATAGAGGAAGAAATAGAAGAATTCAGAGGGCTGTCTCTTGTGGGCTCAGAGGAGCTGGAGTCATAGAAAACGGTGTAACCTTTCGTCCTCCCAACCAGAAAACAAAACATTCCAGAGTAACGCACAAACTATATTTTTAAGCCATTTTCTCACACTCCCTTTCTCTCTCAAACACATGCAGACTGATCCACGAAGGATCTATGTCCATATGCTCAAACATTAGCTATTTAAACACTTCCTACTGAATGTTAACATAAAAGTATTTTTGAATCTATTACAGTATTTTTGAATATATTACACGACTGTTTAAAAGTTTGGGGTCAATACTAATGTAAAGAAAGGTGATGGAAGAACAGCACACCTTTGGGGAATTTGGTTACTTTCAGGTATTATATCATAAATACCAACCAACTAAAGTCTGGATCTAAAGCCCCTCCCCCCTCATCCAGTGCAAAAGCGCGCGACTTCTTTCGGTCACAGAACAAAGGAATGTGACGGGAACGTTTCTAAAAGACATCCGTTCATTTCATGACTTTCAAAAACATCTAACAAGAAACATATGGATATTAATGTTGTACTCTTTCTCTCATATGCTTGTGGAATATGAATTACTTAAGAAATGGGGCGGATTTTTAATCGTGCCTTAAGCTGTATGTGTAGGTTGCAGTGTTTAGACTTGTATGAACGGTTGCAAAAATGTATGAATCAGTAAGATTAACGAATGTGGTGATATTATAAATGTGTAAACCTGGTAAGAGTTTTAATACATGGGTAAAAGTTTATTTTTCGTCACAAAGTGTAACGAGGGTAGAAAGCCTGGACATGGGCGGGGCTCCGCCCCATACAGACACTCTGATTCTTTCAAGGTGGCCTGGGGAGGGGAGGTATCCAAAGCACATAAATTGGTCACTGGGGTTCCCCAGGGCTCGGTTCTTGGACCCCTCCCCTTCTCCACATATACTACATCACTGGGTCCCATCATACAGGCATATGGCTCCTACCATTTCTACGCTGATGACACACAGCTCAATCTCTCTTTTCAACCAGATGATCCAACGGTAGCTGCACGGATTTCAGGCTGCCTGGCGGACATCTCGGCATGGATGTAAGAACATCACTTACAGCTCAACCTGGCAAAGACTGAGCTTCTTGTCTTCCCTGCCACTCCAACTCTACAGCATGACTTCACGATTCAGTTAGGTTCATCAACAATTACCCCATCAGCTTCAGTCAGAAATCTTGGTGTAATCTTTGATGACTAGCTAACCTTCAAAGAGCACATTGCGAAGACTGCTCGATCTTGCAGGTTTGCACTACACAACATCAGAAAGATCAGGCCCTTGCTGCACAACTTGCATGCTGCACAACTTCTTGTCCAAGCCCTTGTCATTTCCAGGCTGGACTACTGCAATGCTCTTCTGGCTGGACTTCCATCAAACACAATCAAACCTCTACAAATGATTCAGAACGCAGCGTGCGGCACGACTGGTCTTCAACAAGCCCAAAAGAGCACGTTACACCTCTCTTTGTCTCCTTGCACTGGCTACCAGTTGCAGCTCGCATCCAGTTCAAGACACTGATGCTTGCATATGGATCAACCACAGGCTCAGCACCCACCTACTTCCACTCACTATTACGAATCTACATCCCCTCCAGAAGTCTGAGATCTGCTAGTGAGCGACGCCTCGTGGTACCATCACAGAGAAGCTCAAAATCACTCTCCAGAACATTCTTGTTCACCGTTCCTGGCTGATGGAATGATCTTCCCACCCCCATCCGGAACGCTGGATTCCTGTCAACCTTCAAGCAACAACTGAAAAATAAATGTACCTTTTGTGTTTGAAAAGGCAAAGAAATAGGCACTTGGAAAGACATGACAGTGAGTAAATGCTGACAGAACTTTAATTTCCGGGTGAACTGTCCTAGTTCACTTAGCTGAGTGATATAAGTAAGTACTCTTCAAATAAATTAGCAGAAGACTTCCTTAATATACGGGCATATACTGTAAAATGGGCCTGTCACAGGCTGTCATGTTCTTTTCTAAAGAGATGCAGATCGCTGAGTGACAAATCACCTGCGGGTACATTTGACGTGGATCTTCAACATTAACACGTCACAGAAATGTGCTGAGCATTTAGATTGTCTTTATGTCCTTTCAGATGAAAGAATGATAAATGGAAGCTCTCTGCTTTTATTGCATTTACAAATCTGGACAAACCAGAGGCTCAAATGAATATTCATACATAGACTCTATAGACACACACCTCTAAATATCCAACTTACAGCAAACAAATTCACAAAACTTGACATTACTTATTAGAAAGTTTACAACCCTTGTGTGTGTTTGTGTCAGCATAAAAACACTAGCTTGAAATAATGGGGCTATAAACAGCCTCTATATAGCAGTGCTGAAATAATAGCATACCCTCTGACACAAAAAATATGAATATTATGTTCGGATATGAGTAATGTCCAAGTCATAAAGAGCTCAGCATCCCACACTGCAGTGTAATATTCGCCATAAAGTCTGCTACCGGCAGTATGTGTGTCCAGGTATATGTATCATCACTATTGCATCGCTTATAGCTCGTAAAGTGCTGCACATATCCGTTTAGAGAAAAGGATGTAAAATGGAGTGAAAGTAAAATATTGTATCAGACTAAATTATGCAGAATTTATAAATGACTTGAGAAGGCCGACTACAATTTCTAAAATGTTGTTGAATTCAAGCCCCTAATCATAATAAACAGATTGGCAATGTAAATGAATGCTGTACGCTGTCTTTGTCTCTCCAAAACGCACTCATGCCGGCGGCGAAGGTCTATCCATCAAGCTGATGGTTTAGTGAGTTGAGGAGGGCTGAAGATTGGACGTAATTGTTTCTCCGGCTGGTGTGGTCATTAAGAGTGAGGCAGATGGCAGGAGAGAGAGCAGCACTCTTCCCTGCACTGAGACAGCATTTTAACTGCAGGTAAATACAGGCCTTTCACAGAGCTGCTCTGATTCTGCTCAACAAACCCTCCATCAGCCCATCAACACGCTGAGATGTGAGGAACAGGTCTGAAACTGTTATAAACCTGTCAAACGTGTGTATGTGTTCCAGGTCGAATGCATGGGGATGGTGTTTTAAGTGTTTGTAAATGTGTATTATTAGCAGCAGACTAGTGTAAAGTACTCATTAGCACTCAATACTAGTGCTTGTTATTGTTCAGATTTGAACAGACCGCTAAGAACAGATTTGAACAGACCGCTATTAAAATGCAGCTCATTCTGCACTATTTCAGACATGGATAATACGTAACTTCAGGCAGTTTGTAGAAGAAAAAGGTGTGCAATTACTTTTCAGATGTACCATTTTTATCTAGGGTCCTATAATTGAGGACAATGCAGATGGAAGTTTGTCAAAGTTTGATATTGTGATATGGACTAGTATCTGTCAAATATACCATTTAAATATGAATCCTGCATGTTCTGCATGTCTCTGTGTGAATGAATGGGTGCGGTTTCATTTACTACACACATACTGAAGCGCACGTGACGTTCGAGATATTTACAGAGCATCTGCCTTCTCACTAAATGAGGACTTAAATACATGAACAACATTCCCAGAACTAGGGATGCTCGATTATGACAAAAATCATACTCACAATTACTTTGGACAATATTGTAATCACGATTATTTAACACAATCATGAGTAATAACTTGATAACTGGGCAATTTGATAACTTTGAATGAATGATTTTGTTTAAAGATAGTGATATCTATCAATATATTATTTTCTGTAAATAATGTTGCTATGAAATCTACATTTTTGAGACCAGCATGCCAAATATCACAATTCTCAATATCATATCAGAATACTAGGGTAACTAATATTAGAAAAAAAAAAAAAAAAAAAAAATGTCCTCTAAATTTTTGAATACAATTATTAATCTGTCAGTAATAAAAAGCAAAGGATAAATGTAATAGAATACAAAAGGTAAACGAAACAAACTGTGCTTTAAGTTTTTTATGCAAGTCTAATGTATTCAGCCTACTACAGAAATTGAATAATCGAATGTAAAATAAAACAGCATAGTCTTCACTATAAGAATATCACCTCCTTTGTTTCTTATTAAAGCTACAGACGTCCTCCCCCCCGGAGCAGCACAAGTTCTCTTCTGCGCTTTTAAAAACATAAATAAATCAAATTAACAAAGCAAGCACATCTCATTTTGCAAAATGTTACATGATCTTACTGATTTGCACGTGAAATTGGGCTTTTATGGGGGAGCAAATGCGCACCACTGGAAAGAGGGCAGAATGGGGAGCAATAATCATTTGTTGTATTATCTTAATCGTTGGAGGCTGAAATCAAAATTTTAATAAAATGCCTTCATTTTTATAACCAGACAAATTTAAATGCAGAACACAGAATTTCTGAGAAAAAACTTTCATAAGGTTATTGTAAAAATAGATGTTAATAAATAAATGATTTTAATTGATTATGCATGTTTTTTGATTAATACAATTTAATTTAACCATTAAAAAAGACCCCCAAAAAAGTTAAACAGTCACACAAAAATGTAATCTAGAAAAATTTAACGAAAAAATAAGAAAATTGGAATAAAAAAAAAACTGGATTTCAGAGGGCCCTATTCATCTGCCTCATGATAAAATGTGTGAAAATAACCCGTTGACTTACACTGAAGAAGAAACCTAAGTCACTCTTAACAAACTGTTTTTACAGATTTGGGGGTGGCCATGTAAGCAACCTCCTAGCAACCACACAAAATTCCTTAGCAAACCGCCTAGCTGACAATCATCATTACTTGATGAAGTATTACTTCCAACTGGACTTTTTATGCATTACTACCATTAATGTTTTTTAAAATCATTACTATGAATCTATCACCAAAGCTACAGTTTCCCTCCGGGAACATCGAGCTGGTCGAAACGCTAGGGGAACGCCATCAGCGTTGTCCAGTATGATTCACTATGTGTAATCAGTCAAAATTGACGGCCAGACGTCAGGTGCGGTGACGTCACGACCAGGATGCTTAAAAGCACGTGATGTGCAGCCGGCGCCAGCTTTTTTGTCATTCAGCAAAGCTCTCTGTGTGTGTCAGTCGAATGTGTTCTGTGAGTCTGTTACTATCAGATAGGAAATAAGAAAGTTTATTCTTAAAAAGATAGGCAAAGAAAGACTAGAAGCAGACATATCAAAGGCCAATGAGGGCGAAAGTAGATCACGTTACAGACTGTGTGTTCCTCTCTGACTGGAGGCGAAAACTCTCTTTGAGGAGGGAGTTTTTCACCTGCGTCCTCGCAGCACCTGCCACGCTGCCGCTGAGGCGGAGCAGTGGCTGTGCTCGCAGATGATTAGATGGGAGATTAAGACGGGTGATCCCCTATCTTCTTTTCCCATCAGATCCAGCGTCCGCTGTAATGCATTGTGCTCCCGCCGGGCACGCTCCGAGGAGTGTGTCCGCGCCTATGATCTCCCAGTCCCGCTGCTGCTGAGGCACCGCGGTGAGTGAGATCACGGGAATCGCACATAGATCTGGCGGACGGGTTGGAGACGGGTTCGCCCTATTTCCACCTGTATTCCCCAGGTCTAGCGCTCTCTCGGGATACACACAGTTTTTGCGATGATCTGGCTGGAGGCGAAAACTCTCTTTGAGGAGGGAGTTTTCACCTGCGCTCCTCGCAGCACCTGCCACGCTGCCGCTGAGGCGGAGCAGTGGCTGTGCTCGCAGATGGATTAGATGGGAGATTAAGACGGGTGATCCCCTATCTTCTTTTCCCATCAGATCCAGCGTCCGCTGCAATGCATTGTGCTCCCGCCGGGCACGCTCCGAGGAGTGTGTCCACGCCTATGAATCTCGCGCTCCCGCTGCTGCTGAGCACCGCGGCGAGTGAGATCACGGGGATCGCACATAGATCTGGCGGACGGGTTGGAGACGGGTTCGCCTTATTTCCACCTGTATTCCCCAGGTCTAGCGCTCTCCCGGGGCGGAAGCCTAAGCTGTAGTTCTTCCCCCTTGAGTGAGAGTGCGCTAATCTGCAGCAGTTTCTCTCCAAGAAGATTTATTTGTTTTGTTCCGAGCGGCTCGTGCGTTGCATTTGGTGATTCTCGGTTCATTTATGCACTTCAGACCGTGTTTACTTGTCTGGGTGTTTGACTGCATTTAATTTTGAATAATTAACTATGCATTTTCCGACTATGAAAGTTAGATATATATTTATACATATATATATATATATATATATTGTAGAGAAATATATACAATTATATATTGTATATGACATACAAGAGCCTCTTGGGATGCTTCTCAAGTGAGAGCACAATGTTTACCTCTCTTCCTCCAAGGAGGTTGAGGTGGTCAGCTTGGGCTGCTGGGCGGAGCAGCCCCAATTGTGTTCCAGCTCCTTATTCGGGGAATGTCACTTCTCGTACTCGCCAGAATCGGAGTCAGAGTGACGCGCCCGGGCCGAAGACGGATCTGCGGATCGATAGTCTTCGGCCAGAACGCCCTGATGCAGGGCCTTGAGGGCCGGCCCCTCTGGGGAAGAGCGGTGTACACCGCATTACACGGTGCCCGTCTCTCCTCAGTGCCCTCAGGAGATCAGTCTGCTAACCCTGCCAGTGTTCTAGGGCACAGCGGTCTCCAGCGAGCGCTTCTCTCAGTCTCTTCCGCCCAGAAATGTAGCGGAGAGGGGAGGCTCGCTACCCCTTCGGGGGTCTCTAGAGCAGCTAGATCGTCCGTCCCCTGCCGGTCCTCCGTTCCAGGGCACCGAGCTAGCCGCTCTAAGTACACCAGAGGCCAGTCTCAAGAGACTGGTTCCCTTAGTAAGTCACCTGGCGGTGTGGGAGCCCTTACCAAGCGTGTCTTATTGGGATCTGCCTGAGCAGACTCTGGTTCCTAGTCTTCCTTAGAGATGACGTAGGTCTGAGGACCGTCATTTCCAATAGGAGGCTTCTGAGGCAGTCCTGATGCCAAAGCCCAGGACTGGTGAGGCAGGCCCCTCTGGGGAAGAGCGGTGTACACCGCATTACACGGTGCCCGTCTCTCCTCAGTGCCCTCAGGAGATCAGTCTGCTAACCCTGCCAGTGTTCCAGGGCGCAGCGGTCTCCAGCGAGCGTTTCTCTCAGTCTCTTCCGCCCAGAAATGTAGCGGAGCTGGGAGCCCGCCACCCCTTCGGGGGTCCTCTAGAGCACTAGATCGGCCGTCCCCTGCCGGCCGTCCGTTCCAGGGCACCGTGCTAGCCGCTCTAAGTACACCAAGGCCAGTCCCGAGAGACTGGTTCCCTTATAGGCCACCGCGGCTTGGAGCCCCTGCCAAGCGTGTCTCATTGGATCTGCCTGAGCAGACTCTGTTCCTAGTCTGAGGCCTTAGAGATGACGTGGGTCTGAGACCGTCATTTCCATTAGAAGGCTTCTGAGGGCAGTCCTGATGCCAAGGCCCAGGACTGGTGAGGGCAAGCCCTCTGGAAGAGCGGTGTACACCCGCATTACACGTGCCCGTCTCTCCTCAGTGCCCTCCAGGATCAGTCTGCTAACCCTGCCAGTGTCCAGGGCGCAGCGGTCTCCAGCGAGCGTTTCTCTCAGTCTCTTCCGCCCAGAAATGTAGCGGACTGGGAAGCTCGCCACCCCTTCGGGGTCTCTAGAGCAGCTAGATCGGCCGTCCCCTGCCGTCCTCCGTTCCAGGCACCGAGCTAGCCGCTCTAAGTACACGGGTCTGAGGACCGTCGTTCCTTAGGAGACTTCTAAGGCAGTCCTGATGCTACATTCCAGGACTTATGAGGGCAGGCCCCCCTGGGGAAGAGCGGTTTACAACGCATTACAACCACTGCCCGTCTCTCCTCAGTGCCCTCAGGAGATCAGTCTGCTAAACCTGCCGTGTTCCAGGGCGCAGCGGTCTCCAGCGAGCGTTTCTCTCAGTCTCTTCCGCCCAGAAATGTAGCGGAGCTGGGAGGCTCGCCACCCCTTCGGGGTCTCTAGAGCACTAGATCGGCCGTCCCCTGCCGGTCCTCTCGTTCCAGGGCACCGAGCTAGCCGCTCTAAGTACACCAGAGGCCAGTCTCAAGAGACTGGTTCCTTATAAGTCATCTGGCGGTGTGGGAGCCCTTGCCAAGCGTGTCTTATTGGGTCCTGCCTGACAGACTCTGGTTCCTTAGTCTTCCTAGAGATGACGCGGGTCTGAGGACCGTCGTTTCCAATAGGAGACTTCTAAGGCAGTCCTGATGCTACATCCCAGGACTTATGAGGGCAGCCCCTCTGGGAAGAGCGGTTTACACCGCATTACACGGTGCCCATCTCTCCTCAGTGCCCTCAGGAGATCAGTCTGCTAACCCTGCCGTGTTCCAGGGCGCAGCGGTCTCCAGCGAGCGTTTCTCTCAGTCTCTTCCGCCCAGAAATGTAACGGAGCTGGGAGGCTCGCCACCCCCTTCGGCTCTAGAGCAGCTAGATCGGCCGTCCCCTGCCGGTCCTCCGTTCCAGGGCACCGAGCTAGCCGCTCTAAGTACACCAGAGACCAGTCTCGAGAGACTGGTTCCCTTAGTAGACTATTCGGCAGCATGGAACTGCTGCCAAATGTGTCTCGATGGGTCACGCACACTGTAGAACAAGGCTATGTGGCGCGCTCTGCCGCAGCCTTTCTACGGGCGAGCAGGCTCTGGTAATGGAACAAGAAGTGGGCACTCTCTCCTGAGGGAGGAGACCATCGAGGTGGTCCCTGCTCTAGACAAAATCCAGGTTCTACAGCCGTACTTCATTGTCCCGGGAAAGGGGTTGCGTCCGTCTTAGATCTAAGCTAACTGAACCGCTCAGTCACACGACTGAAGTTCAGAAAGCTCTCTTCGAGCACGTTCTCTCACCAGATCCGAGGACTGGTGGTCACGAGCGATCTAAAGATGCATACTCCTTCCCCATCACAGGAAGTTCCTGAAATGTGCTTTGCTTTGGGGCAAAAGCGTATTAATATCGGGTTCTTCCCTTCGTAAAGGATAGGAGCAGCCATCCTGTCGAGGCAGGCATCCAGCTCCGCTAAGGGGCTGGATGCTATGGTACAATCGTGGCTGAGGCTTCGTCTGTACGCCTCCCCCGATCGCTCAGCTCCTGGGAGTTCTAGAGAGAGTGCGCATGGACGGGGTCCTTCTATTGAAAAACCCTGTTCTGGCCGGGCCGAGTATAGTCTCTGACCCGATTTCTCTCTCTCTCGACGGCTCTCCATGGGGGATTCCCGTCAGGAGGGATATCCTCTCACTGGCAGCGGCATGATCTTTCACCCCCGCTCGGAGTTGTGGAAACTATGGTGTGGCTCCCCGGGGGGCACAACTCATAGCCTCTGGTCCTCTCAACTGAGGTTGCTGAGAACCATCCTCCAATCTAGAGCTCCCTCAATAAGGAAACTGTACGCCCTGAAGTTGAGACTCCGTGGCGGAGACCGCCAGCTTGATCCAGTTAACTGCCTGTTGGACAGTGCTGGAGCTCTCGCAGGCCCGTTTCTCAGCAGAGTTAGCCCACTCCACCCTGAAGGTCTACGAGGCGGTTATAGCACCTACCATGCCCCTCTTGGTGGCCTTTCAATAGGCAAACTCTCTTTTTACGTTTCCTCCGGTGGAGGCCAGGGTGCTTTGCTAAGTAGTGGATCTGGATGCTCTCCTATGACCTCGAGTCCTCTGATCTCCCCTCTCCTTTGGGAATCAAGGCTCACTCTACTTAAGGTATGGCGGCCTCCAAGGCCTTCTGGCAGGTGTACCTGTGCAGGACATCTGTGACCTGGTGGGTGGGCTACGCCCCTAACTTTCCAGGTTCTACGACCTGGCTCTGCGAGCCACCCCTGGCTTGTCTTTTCCCTTGCCATAGCTGTGCACACTCCACACACTAAGCAGGGATTTGCAAGTATGGCGGCGTGGATATCTCGTTCCCCTAGCGTTTCGACGCAGCTCGTGTTCCCGGAGGGAACGTCCCAGGTTACGTATGTAACCCTGGTTCCCCGAGGGGACGAGACGCGCGTCGCAGGGCCATACTTCCGGCATCCCTACTAGAGCTATGCTTCATTCCTGGAAGCTGGCGCCGGCTGCACATCACGTGCTTTTAAGCATCCTGGTCGAGACGTCACCGCACACGTCTGGCCGTCAATTTTGACTGATTACACATATGATTCAGAGCTGGACAACGCTGATGGCGTCCCCCTAGCGTTTCGATGCAGCGTCTCGTTCCCTCGGGGAACCAGGGTTACATACGTAACCTGGGACGATTGTACAATTAAACATTTCTCACGTGTTGTTGTTTTTTTGTAAGCTTACAGTTTGCTTAACATACCGCTAGCATAGCCGACACTCTACACAAGTAAATTGCCCAACTTGTATTCACAGTGATTACGAAACGATTAAGATTATAAAGATTACAAAGACAAACATCTTTATTCTGGATTTATTTGGCTCAGTTCACCACAGGACTAGTGATGTGGATAAGTCAATTTTAGATTTTTGTAATGGACTTGCCTATTGGAAAATTTAGCATGCTATGCAAAAGTTATGCTAAAATAGTACACTGGGGGTAATCTTACAAACAGTGCATTTGCTGTGAGTGTGTACCTGCTCATTAACTCTGCTGTGGACGCCCGTGGTGGATCAGTATCTGGACTATGTCCACGTCACCTCTCCATGCAGCCAGATGCAGAGGAAAACAGCCCTTACTGTCTGCCACATTAGTAAGGCTTCAAACTGCAACAACTTCAACACCACATCCCTGAGAGAAAGACAAATAAGACAGATTTTGTGTAATAGTGTGGCCGATTTTCATTCTTAAACACCAAAAATCCAATAAATCTTCTATGGTACTATTTAACTTCATGAAGCTTTTTGCAGGCACACAATGAACGGGGTAATTGTGCTCTAATCATAATACATAATTCAAGTTACATGAAATCCCTCTCCTACTCTGGCCTCATTCTTACGGCAAACGTTTAAACCACCCAAAAACCCTGAGCTATTCTAATTCCATCCTGCTTTAAAAAAACAAATCTGATTAATCTGACACCGCCTCATCCCATAAACCCCTCATTAGTCAGATACAACTCCACCCACCTCATATACCTCACACTAATCTGGCTGTATCCAGATCCACAAGCCCTGCCCTAATCTGACATCACAGTCTTCTGATTCTTGTGTATGTGAGCTGGATTACACCTCTATAAACGTCTACGTAATCCTGACGTCTAGTGCTTTCCCTGTTTAAACCTATAACACCATGTTAGGAGGAACTGAGATGTTCGGGTGTGAAAGTGTGAGATAGCATAATCTCATTCATTTGAATTAGTGTCCATTAACTGGCATCTTAAATCAGCTATTCACTTTTCAAGAACATGTAAATGAATTGGAGAACATGAGTGTTACCTGTGTCCATTCAGAGATGCGTGGTGCAGAGGTGTGTATCCTGAGCCGTCAGCACAGTTCACACTGACGCCTCTCCACATACTGCAGAGGAGAAGAACATCGATCAGCACACATCAGTACAAAACTACTAAACACCTACAACAAAACCAAATACAGAGTTATTTCTACACAGAGCTGATCCAGCAGAGTTTGAGCAAACCACACTCATGCCAAGATTGCTCTGGGACTCTGTTTCTCACGATCTCCACAGGACCTTAAATGCTGCTTAGAGAACACACACACACACACACACACACACACATTTAACGTAATATCTAAATAGAGAAATACCACAGATCAAGGGTTAATCACACACACACACACACACACACATTTAACGTAATATCTAAATAGAGAAATACCACAGATCAAGGGTTTCCACACTTGTTGTTGTTGAATCCCTTTTTAATTAAAAATGTGTGAACTGTGTTCGCTATGTCTGTGATGGCTGAAAAACATCAATCATTTTCCAGTAAATCATTTTTGAAAAACGCTATTAATTCTCCATTCCTCCAATACAGAAAGAACCCGGTTCACACTCTGAGAATTTTAGAAATCAAGATTGGTGATTTAATACTTTAATATAATTTCCCTCTACTTCACACACACATGTTAATGCCTGAAAGCAGTTCCAGCTGAAGTCCATAACTAGAACAGGAGCAGTCAATAGCACTGATGTCTAGACTGATAAGGAGACTCACCCCAGACAGACATGAGGACGACAAAGGCCATGACCTACGATACGACTCACAGCATGACTGACCAATCACAGGACAACAGGAAACACACACACACACAGAGTGTCCCATGCTGCCATAAATAGACATTCCAATGGTCTGCAGAAACAACATTAGACAGGGGAGCATGAGAAAACTTCTTAACCTAATTCAGAGAGCAATGCTGGGAGTGTGAGACTATGAGAGAGACAGATCTATCGGGACCTTTAAAGGAATATTTAGTGTTTGATATAACTCAACCAAACATAGAAAAACATTCGTTCCTCGCTAAATTCTATTTATTAATCAATAATGCATGCTACAAATATCATAAATTATTAATTCATGAATATATGAGTTGGGGGAGGGGACAGGAGTGTCAGAACATGGGACATTTTACAATCTAAACTAACCTTGCCATGACATATATATATATAAACTGTAGGGATCCTCAATATGACATAATTTATGCGAATCATTTATGGGTTTCTATATGGGGGGGGGGGTTGCACTACATGACTTTTTTATTTGGCAGGCAAATAATTTTATTAAAGCTCATTAAGCAGTGAAACAGTTATGTTAAATATTTCATTTTTCTTACACATAATATAAGAAGATTAGCATTGGTAAAAAAATGGTTTAGCATTGGTTTTCAAAAGTCTCTTTTGCTCATCAAAATTACTTTTATTCCAGTAAAATACAGTAAAAATAGTTATATATAAACTTTTTAAGTTTTGATAAAGTTTTCTTTTCAGGAATATTTTATCAAGACAATCATTTGATATTTGTGGCTTCATGAAACAATTTATACATAAACATTTTTAGTCCATTACGGAAAATATGATTTTGGTTGGTTTTTATCAGTTAAGTGACGAGTCAAAATATGTTCTGGTATTTGACAGAAGCAGCCATTAGATCTGAACTTACACTGAACTCAAAACAGTCATTAAACATCAAGCATACAAAGCAAGCACTTAAACACAGTCACCATCAAACATCATTTGCACTTAACCTGCGAGACCGTCACTCAAACTATAAGTGAAAACCCTGTTTCATCCTAACAGGCAGGGGCGCGGGAAGGTGTTTTATGTAGGGGGTGCTGTGTGTGTGTTGTGTGGGGGGGGGGGTAGTAAATTTTTGCATATAAATATTACGCCAAATAGAACAGAAAATCGTGCTATAGCCTACGCCTTTCATGAGATCGTGTTAGACAACAATTAGCTATTTTACAAATGGAATAGGCTACAATGAATTCATAACAATGTTTTACATTCAAGCTACATTCAAGCTTAAAAACCCTTAAAATGTATAGTGAAAAGTTCTTTAAAAGCAAGCTGAATGCAATAAAGTAATTTTAAAAGCTGTTTTTAAAGCATTTGCTGCATGGATTAAAAAGATAGGCCAATAAATAATTCACATAGTCCTATCAGTCAGACAAAATTGCATTGCAGCAAATCTTTAAATTTCAAGGACAAAGATTTACATACTTTTTTATTTTTATTGAATACAATTATAAAATAAAACGCAAATTATCAGGCCTGTTTTAGGCTTTCCCTTATTTGTATATTTTAGATGGTGAGGTGACGGGGAAAAATGACTCACCATCTCCTCATTGGACGCGCAGCAGAGAAATATATGCATCTTAACGGATTACATAGGCTAATGAAGAGTTTTTTTGCTTTGCTTTGAATTATTTCGTTTTAAAGTAGTATTTTGAAGCTTTCTATAGATATATTTATCATATCTCTGAGCCAGTTTCGAGTTGCCGAGTTTCGGTTCATCATTGAAGCGCTCTTGTTCAAAACCGGCAGAAAGTGCATTCTCTGTTTTCTTATTTTATAAAAGCACAATGTTGATATTGTGAATGCACACAAATAAAAGTAGACCCTTTACAGTTCAGTCCAAATGATATATTACTCTTACCTTTATGAGAAAAAAATCACACGGCGTATTTTAAGTTGTTTTTACTGTAAGAAAAAAAGCCTCCATGTCCTGTAAAGCTGGCTTCAGCTTCCACTCTCCACACAAACTGTTGGATATTGCACATTTATATAGGTTAAACATTTAAACTAACACTGTGATATGCTTGAACTGTTTATAGGCCTATCTATCGATTTTATTTTAGTCAAGTCGTGATGATTTGATAAGGCTAAATTAATCAAACATAGGCGATCAACTCTGATGCTGGCCGCTTGGTCGTTGCTTAAAAAAAAAAAAAAAAAAAATTTAACGAACAAAAATGCTCCCAAGGATTTTTTTACATTAACTTTATGAAGAAAAAAAACGAAACATAGTCTAATCACTTTTCCATTACATACTGAACAATTTTAATAGGTAGCTATAAGCTGTTTTGGGAGAAGGGAAAGACTCATATCACTGAGAACAAAACAAAAAAAGTTTTTTTTTTCTTCCAGTACATCCATGATATTTCCATGTTCCGCTTTTAAGCCACAACCTACAGATCCCACAACACAAACATAACATTCTCAAACATAAAAGCAAGCATTGGCAGTGCTGCGTGCGTGATTTGGCAGGATGTGCGCACATCAAATAGCCCTGCATCAGTTTAATAACTTTGATAACTTTAATTCTTACAACTGTTAAATTAATGGGCAAATGGTAAATATGTCGAAGATCACATAGAAATAGATAGCAAAATAGCCAATGTAAACTAAATGTTATAAACATCGGAGCAACCATAGAAATGTTTAATGAATCTTTATTATAACAAATTTAGTCTATAGTTTTTTTTTATTCACAACAGTTTACAGTTGCCACAGAAAAAACAGGGGGTGCTGCAGCACCCTCAGCACCCCCCCTTCCCGCGCCCCTGCTAACAGGCTGCTTTTACTCCACACATACCAGATGAGCTCCTCGCTTACTCTCAGATATCAAGCATTTTAGCATTTGTTTGTTTCTAATATGCCTCTGAAAGACCGTGTGCACCCACCACATCAAAGGAATTAGTTAACAGTATTAGATCAAACTACGAAACCAAGCAGTCCACTTCAAACACATTTACATTTATGCATTAAAGCAATTTAATCCTTACATTTGTTCCACTGGGACATTTAAATACCTTTTGCACTTCCTAACGCAATGCTCTAACCCATACCTGCACATAACGCAGAATTAGGCAGCTATGCAGAGTACTTCCACACTGTTAGAAACTACATGCAAATAGTAATTCCTCCATGTATTTCCATTAACAATCAGAAGTAACCTGGTCCTTTCAATTAGTCCTGTGATGTGGCAAGATTGTAGATAAAAGTTGATCAATGTGACAAACTAAAATATAATCTAGCATCAGCCTCAGATCAGGGATCAGCCCTGCTTTCTGTATTGAATCATACTTATGCTGTGTGAGTGTATGACTCATTCTGTTAACCATATCACACTATCACCTACAACCCAACCACACACACACACAAACATCACACACTCACAGCACACAGAACTAATTGGCACGGCTAAACACTCTGGAATCTTGAGTGTTTAGCGCATGAGGGAGGGCTACTGTAGAGGAGGATATAGACATAGAACAACATATACAAAAAAGATAGAGAGACGCTCAAATAAACTCAGACTGAGCACTGACGATTGCCTTCTAGACGCACTGTCAATAAAACAAACTTAAAATATCTCACACTGACAAACCACGATAAAACGCCTTGCATTATTTTACACAAAATAGCTATATTCATACACTAATGTTAAAAGTTAGTGTTATTTTGTGAAAGAATTCAAAGCAGTAATGCTCAAAGCAGTAGTTGTAATAGTATTGTAAAATACTACAATACAAATATTTAATAATCTATTTTGTTAGGACAAACTACATCCTATAATCCCACTTTTTTATATGCTTATTTTTTTGGTGCACCAGAAACATTTCTTATTATTAACAATGTTGAATTACATGTTGACACAGTGAATGTCATATAATTGCCTATATTAGGAAAAAGTGATTGAAACTGAAAAGAGTGTACTCTTTTTATATGACATAACAAGCATGTTACATCCTGAACGACAATCAAATCTTAACATTCAAACTGAAACGCATTTCAGATTTCAAACCACATCTGGATAACGATTCTAAACATTGTTGAGAAAACAGTGCTGTTCAGAAAACTAGCTGTCGCAGATTTGATGTACTATACTCTGTGTATGTATACTACACACAATGTTTGAATCTTGTGCATGAAGTGGAAGAGAGCAACAGCATCTCAATCTGAACAAGCAACATTTTCCAGTTAGCCTCATTAGCATATTTAGCTTCTACTCTTCTACTGTGAACTGAAAGCTACGAATTTTTATGTGTCTAACATTCAAAGTGTTGTATTTTAACGTCATCTGGATACATTACACAGTGCACTAAACCTGTTTTGTTTTCCGTGTTAACACAGTGTTCACACTACTAGGTAAAAAATGGACAGTGCAGATAAATCGCACAATTTGCTTATTAATGCTGACCGTGACAGTGGAGGACATGTTTAGGCACAGTCACATTTACCATTGTTTAAATTTGTACCAATTGTTTGCTGCCAAATTTGGTAAATTTTAACAGAAATGCACAAAATTGTGAAATTCACAACAGATTTTCCCAAACACATTTTGCAACAGGTGGAATTTGCCTCACTGACCAAGAGAAAGCTGCTTGGTTTGAAAGAGACTTCATACAGCAATACTATTTGCAATATAATTTTTTTAGCCAAAAATCCTGCCAAAATGTGACTGACCTTTCCGCACCACAGTAGTAACAGACATGCTTGCTTAAAACACACACACTCTCTCTATTGTGGAAGGTCAAAACGTGAGGATCCTAAAATCTAATTGGTCGATGGGCCCATATTGTTTGAAGTGCCTCAATCAGATTGTGCATCAGATTGATTGGCAGGGTCTACTGATTCCCCTCTCCTTTCATTTCCACTGGAGGATAATTAAAACCAGACACAAGCAATCAATAAGCGCACTGTACCCCGAGGGCACAGGAAATGCACTGATGTCATTGATTCTCCCATGAGCCCTCTGAGCATTATTGGGCGTGTGTAGCCTCCTTATGAGAGATCACAGACATATGAACACGCTCGACAAAGTCTGGCATGGCTCAACTTTGGTGTTAATTAGACCTCGTCAGATCTTTCACGTCTACCTGCAGTCTGTTTCGTAACAAGCATCCATTTTTCACTATAATCTGATTACAGAAAATATATTTGATTAATGTTGGAGTAATCTGTTGTTACATACATCATCAGTGCAGGAAACCTAGCGCAGCTAATACATCAGCCCACGAGGAAAGTTTCTATGTCTGTGTGTGAATGTGTTAAACAGATATTGTATATGCAGTGCTGCCAAATGATCCGCAGAAGCTGAATTTAGATTTTAACAAGCTGCTCTCCACGTAAGCAAAGCTTAATCGGAAAGCCATACACAAGAGAACAGTATGAATCCCTCAGGCCTACCACAGATTTCTGCTCTTCTTGAAGGACAATAACTAAATGATACATAAGCGAGCATATAGTAGGAACACAAGTGTATGTGTGTGTGCTTGTGATGTCTGTGTTAAAGGTCATTTGAGTGTGGAGTGCTGGATTTTCTCTGGTTACTTCCTACAGTTGTTCTCACCCATGTTTGACCGCTGCTATCCCACAATGCATGCTGCCTCTCTGACCAGTAAGTCACAAATGTGCTTTACTTTGAACCACATTATGTGTTTACATTACCTCTGTACCAAGTATGCCCTGCTGTCTAGCATCACTCTCAGAAATTGAAGTACAAAAGCTGTCACTGAGGTGACACCCATACAAAAGGTACAGATTTGTACCTTATTTACCCCTAAAGAGTGCATAGCAGTACCTTAAAATTATGTAACGGTAGAAAGTGTATATTTTAGTACTTTAATGTTAAGTGTTTGTAAAGGTACCGACCCAGTGACAGCTTTTGTACCTTTTTTTTTCTCAGAATATATATATTTTATAAAAGTCACTCAAAGTTGCATATATTTCTAAGATAACAATGTGATATTCTAATAAGTATAAAGCTACATACATACACACATACATTAGGTTACATATTAGGTTAAATAAGCACGTTTTCATTATATGTAACTACTATTAAACAATGTTATTACTGGAGTCTATACTCATGTAAGTACAAAAACATATAACACATACTGTACAGAATAGAGAATGTGAAGCTGACATCCCACCGTGTTGCATTCTGGGTAACTGTTTTATTAGGAGGATCGTGCTGCCTTTCTGTTAGTGGGTTTAAGAAAGTGCTTTGATTTTCTGTCATGATTGTGAAAAATGTTGCCATTCCTGCTATAGTTAGAATTGCCTTAGGAACTTGCATCATATTTCAGGAAGAAAACTAGACAATACATTTGATTTTTTCACTTTTTATATGTGTAAAAACAGGAACAGCTCAGGTGACAAAGATGGATACCAAATCTATTAATAATGTCGCTCATTGAACCTCTGCCTATCACTCAATAACAATCACAATGCTGAGTGTTTCAGAACATTTATCATTTTGTTAAGTTTAATAATTAACATTAGCTTTGCGAGTATGACTTTCGCAGTTTGTCGGCTTGTGAATTAGCAAAATTGTTTACAAGCTTCCAGGGATTTGATTTTGGTCGCTGTGTGTTGAAATATAGAAAAAAACTGTGTGTCATGTTATGTAACCCACAATCTCTGTTTCCCTTCCGTGGCCATGGGAAAGTGAATATTTACAATGACAACAAAACCACTTTAGTTACATTTAAACCTTTACAACTGAGAAATGGATCGACACATTTTTATTTAGACATGTATTCTGTGACTAATGAAGCAGCAGTGAGCGCTTCCCATAGCATGAAGAATGTGCATATTTCATTTCAAGGCAAAAACAAAACAAAAGGAAAGCAGATATCACCATTAATTTCAGCATCTTCTCAGTAACAGAGGGCGATCCTCTGAAGATGGAGTGCAACACGGTGTGATGTAGCTTCATAGACAATTTTTCGCTAGACTGAAATTTTTTAATCAATATTTATTTGTACTAAAAGACACTGGATTTTGGCAGCGTAATTATGTTGTCCATCTTTTGGAATGGCTTTTGTCATTGGAAGTATGCCAGTGATGACTTAAAAGGCAGCCTAGAGAGGCAGCTCACTAAATTTCGGAGCAGAGCTTCAGTGTTTTGGGGTTCTTTATATAAAAAGCCTAAGTGATAAGCAAGCATACATTTACAGCCTAATTTAAAATCACCAGCATAAACATATATAGTGGAAATACAATTTGCTGATGCAATGAACTGTAGTGTAGAGTCTTAATCTGGATTTAGCTTTGATTTACTGGAGAAGAAAGTGTGGGGAGAAGAACCTGGTCTGACCACACCAGGCACTAAGCCTGACCTGACTTTATCTATTGATTACTGATCTCAGAGATGAAGAGAATATGCTCTCCTCTTCTTTTGGTCTTAATGTCGTCCCTCCCGAGGATCAAACGGATGGTTCTCCAGGGCCTCAGTGGGGTCAGTCATCCTTCACCTCGCTGTAGTTATGTACAGTGACCTGGAGACTGATTACTGAGAGTGATCATTCAGTCACAGACGGACAGTTAGATGTGCAAACATCCTGTCTGCTTAACAACGCGCTTATCTGAGCAATTACAGATCACAAGATGATACATAAACATAAAACAGGCACACACAAACATGCCTATAAATGGACTCTGTTATGGACTTGTTATGCTATGCATTTCTAAAGCAAGCTTTACTTCTCTAAACACCTGTATCTAACAACGTGTTTCTAATGTGTATGCATAAATATAAAAACAACAATATTGAAACATCTTACACACGTGTCATTCACTATAGTAACCAGGTGACAGCAGAGGCATGATAGCGTCTTACCAAAATAACAAACAGCCGATATGAATACATGTCACACTGTCTATGACTGGAGACTGTCACAGACATTAAAAAATCTCCCCACGCACAGGAAGATGTCTCAAAATGAGCCATCTAGCTCATCCTGTATTGATATTATCTAATCCAGAAAATCAACATGGCTGTGAATCGGAAGCCGAGTGACAACATGCTGATATTCGGTGAAAAAACAGCACGGTTGAGCGTGTTTTGTTACCTTTATACAATAGTACAATTTAAAATAAGTTGTTATTGAGAAACTTACATTTTAAGCACGGTATTGCCTGTTGTTTTGTCTGTTTTTGCTGCACCAACACAAACAGTTCAAGCGAACCACAGAAGAATCGAAGCAATTCTCCAAACAACTCGGTCCAGGAGTTCAGTTCCTGAATCAGTGTTCGGAGAATCTGTTGAATAAATGATTCAGTGGCTCAATGAAATGCAAACTTGTTTAATCCCCGAATGAATCTGTGTTTTTGAACAAATCTTTTAAATGAATGCTTCAGTGACTAATTTGTTAAGTTCCTGAATGAATCAGAGTTTTTGAACTAATCGTTTGAATGAATGATTCAATGAGTCACTCGTAAGGGAGAGTTTCATTCCTGTATGAAGCAATGTTTTGAACGAATCGGGTTCAATGACTCACTCGTAAAGACTTACCGCCACCTACTGGCATGATGTAACCTGATAAAAGAGTAACTAAAAAATACATTAGCCTATAAACTATTAATGTACAGTATTTATATACTTTATATATACATTCTTAGTATTTTTCATTTTCTAAAGCAAGCATTACTAATGTTCATATACCTCTGGCATACTGTTTGTGCTACAGATAGATATGACAGGCCTACCTAAACTTGAGTAACTTTTGATACCTCAAATACCATCTATCTATCTATCTATCTATCTATCTATCTATCTATCTATCTATCTATCTATCTATCTATCTATCTATCTATCACATTTTGTGTAAAACAATAATGCCAATAAAAAGCTTTGACATTAAAATGGCAAACAGAGAGAGAAAGAGCGAGAGACGCCCATCTGGGATGACAGATTATCATGTGACTTGCTCTATCAAACGGGTCGAGTGTGAAGTTGTTTACACACAGCTGGGTGCAATTAACTCCCCACAAGAAAGTATCTTAAACACTAGTAGATTGTTTGGCCTTCTACCCTATCAACTCTATCAAAATAGCTCTCCCATAAAAACTATCCCACTAGAGCCAGCCTTTCTGATTCTCACATTCTCACAAACAGCAAATAACGGGAAAGGGACTCAACACCAAAGAGAAGACAGAAGGAGACCAGCTATTCTGATTAAAATGATCAAAAGGGAAATCTGCATGAGCACATGAACCTTGTTAGGATTCATTGCTTCTCTTTTTCTGTCAGTGATAAAAACGAAGCAGGTGATGACAGGTGCTGTGCGCGCCTCAAGCGGATATCTGTCACCGCTCCACTTTAATGTTAAACATCGCGAAATAGGATTGGAGGCCTTGAGCAAAAGGGTTCCCCATTTTCCTCTCCCTCTCTGGCTCTTTTAATCTAGCCGCTTATGAATGCAGTATGTGTCACAGATTCACATGCCCATATGCTGCATACCATTTCCTCTTCCTATGGAAAAATAACATACATATGAAGATAGTATAAAGAGGGTGTGTCTCAATCTGTTCCTTATGTTACTAGTACAGGCTGTTAAAATCATACTAGTGCACTTAAATATTCACTTGTTTAATTTATTGTTATTAATAATAATATCTGCATGCGTGTGTGTGTGTGTGTGTGTGTGTGTGTGTGTGTGTAATCATTGCAGAATTATCTGTTTATTTATTTTGTATATCTTTAAAAATGTCTGAATGTTATAATGCATTTTCTTTTTGCAAAATAACAGGATAAATGACATGTTTTATAATGGCAGTTCATTTTTAGCAGCTATAATGAAGATGC
Organism: Schizopygopsis malacanthus; assembly: GCA_027474115.1. Lineage (NCBI taxonomy): Eukaryota > Metazoa > Chordata > Actinopteri > Cypriniformes > Cyprinidae > Schizopygopsis > Schizopygopsis malacanthus. The sequence continues at coordinate 14,183,197 of CM049865.1, forward strand.
ATGATAATGTTTTTGATGAATACCAGTTTCGTTTTAATGCATAACTTCATAAATCAACATAAGTTGCCAATGTTTAGTACATCAATGCCATTATAGCACCCAAATTCATTTTTACGATGTACCGATACACAACATGGAAACTGGAATAAGGCACACCCAGAATCTGTGAGAGGTCAACCAAAGTGCTAGGAAGGTTAGAGGTTGCTGACCACAATAGTGCGGTCATCCTAAATTCCTCAGACGGTGCTCATATGGTACTTTAGCATGCGTGCAGAGACACACTAGAAAAGCCTTTCAGTCACAACCCGAGCAGAAGCACTGAGCTCTGATGGTTTAGAGGTGAAGAGGGATGTTTATGCCACAAACAAACACACAAATAGTACATCAGGAGAACAGTGCATGTGCCCTTGTGTAAGGACATCATATGATGCATAAACAACTATCCAGAGGTTTGAATAGTGAGTGGTGAGTTGGCTGTGTGTATAAACCATTGGGTTTTCTGTATTATGAGCTCCAAACAGTGGGTGCATGCTGTGATGATGGTAATTACAGATCTCTACTCAGCTGCACCGCAAACACTGGGCTGATGTCACACTACAGTCCATCTGCGGTGTGCGTTAGACGAGTGTGATCACAGAACAATTCAACCCTAATCCACATATCAAAGTCTGCGCTGCCTAATGTATTATGCATCTGAATTGCTCAGTCGGTACTATAGTATCAGACTTTTTTGTACTCTCATTTATCTCTCATGATTAGTACCATTATAGGGATAGTTCACCCACAAATGAATGTTCTTATGAATATTCATTTACCCACCCTCATGTCATTCTAAACCCGTGTGAGTCTCTTTCTACATTATGAACTCACATGAACTGCACTACTGACAGTTTAATTCATCTCGTGAATGCAAACCTATACCCACTCAGACAGCAAAGGACAGTGAACAGCTCTTTACTGGAAAGCCTCAATGAAACATCATTCCCTAAAGCGCCCAGTCATAAAATCCAACCAACCTTCCAGCCACTTCATGTCCAAAAAATGCACCAGTCCCCAAACTCCCACCGTCCACCAGACATCACTCCGAGTGAAAACCCTGAAACCTGATAAAAAAATTTTTAACAATTCTGTACTTCACTGTACTCTGCCCATACTGTATATAAGCATAACTTTGCAAATAAATTTAATAAACAATTATTTATACAGGTACATCAAAAAAAGATTTAATATCATGAAAAAGGTCAATATTTTTTGTCACTCATTTCAGAAAGTGAAACCCATATATTATATACTGTAGATTCATCACACAGAATGAAATATTTCAAGCCTTTATTTCTTGAAATTTTGATTATTATGGCTTACAGATAATGAAAACCAAAATTCAGTGTCTCGGAAATTTAGAATACTACATAAGATAAATAAAAAAGGATATTTTAAACAGAATTGTCAGGCTTCTGAAAATTATGTTCATTTATATGCACTCAATACTTGGTTGGGCCTCCTTTTTCATGAATTACTGCATCAATGCGGCGTGGCATGGATAGAATCAGCCTGTGGCACTGATCAGGTGTAATAGAAGCACAGGTTGCTTTGATAGCGGCCTTCAGGTCATCTGCATTGTTGGGTCTGGTGTCTCTCATCTTCCTCTTGACAATACCCAATATATTCCCTATGGGGTTCAAGTCAGGCGAGTTTTCTGGCCAATCAAGCACAGTAACACCATGGTCATTGAACCAGCTTTTGGTACATTTGGCAGTGTGGGCAGGTGCCAAGTCCTGCTGGAAACTGAAATCAGAATCTCTATAAAGCTTGTCAGCAGAAGAAAGCATGAAGTGCTCTAAAATGTTCTGGCTGCGTTGACTTTGGATTTCATAAAACACAGTGAACCAACACCAGCAGATGACATGGCAGCCCAAATCATCATTGACTGTAGAAACTTCACACTGGACCTCAAGCAACATGGATTCTGTGCCTCTCCACTCTTCATTCAGACCCTGGGACCTTGATTTCCAAATTAAATGCAAAATTTTCATTCATCTGAAAAGAGGACTTTGGACCACTGAGCAACAGTCCAGTTCTTTTTCTCCTTAGCCCAGGTAAGATGCTTCTGACGATGTTTCTGTTTCAGAAGTAGCTTGGTAGCCCTTTTCCTGAAGATGTCTGAGCGTGGTGACTCTTGATTCACTGACTCCAGCTTCAGTTCACTCCTTGTGAAACTCTCCCAAGTGTTTGAATCGGCTTTGGTTGACAGTATTATGAAGCTTGCGGTCATCCCTGTTACTTGTGCACATTTTCCAACCCAATTTCTTCTTTCCAGTCAACTTTGCATTTAATATGCTTTGATACAGCACTCCTTGAACAGCCACCCCTTTCAGGAATGACCCTCTGTGAGTTACCCTCTTTGTGGAAGGTGTCAATGATCACCTTCTGGACCATTGCCAAATCAGCAGTATTCCCCATTATTGTGGTTTCAAAGAACAATATACATTTATACTGTATGGATGGTCATTTATTGATACTCACATGTAAATATTCAAATATTTTGAGATACTGATTTTTGAATTTCATTAGCTGTAAGCTCTAATCATCGAAATTAAAACAAATAACATTTGAAGTGTTTTACTTTACATGTAATGAATCTAAAATATATGAAAGTTTCACTTTTTGAAATAAGTTACAAGAAAAACTTTTTCATCATATTCAATTTTCTTTTAGATGCTCTGTAGTCCCGACCCAACAGTTCGAAGAGGAAGTGTGCTAGGTGTGAGGTACCTTGGAGAAGTAATACGTACCTTACAGTTTTTTCCAACTGCTTACACACAAAATCTTTTCACGTCACACAATTTTTAAAACCTCTCACTCAAAGTGCAAAACTACACACCAAATCTCCAAAACCATAAGCTATTCCTTAGCCTTTGACTCAGTTTTAAATAGCATAAAACAACTTTTTCAAAATACTACACACATTTCTCAACCTAAAACTCAAAAATCTAACAGGAAGTGACTTGCTTTCCTTTTCCAAACTCAACCAATCAAAATGCTACACTTATTCACCAGGTCACACACACACTCCTCACATGTGCAAACACTAATTGCTTAACTGATCACTGCTTTACTGTAGTATAGGCATATAAATAGGTCAAAGGTCAGATTACCTGTTTTGAACAATGGATGCCTACAATGGACAGAGAGCAAGAGGAGTATGAGGAAGAGGAACGAGGGCAATGAAGAGAAGGAAGGTGAGCCATCTCTGATGAGATTAGGGCAACACTTGTTGATCATGTGATCAACCACGGTTTGACCATGAGAGAGGCTGGACTGAGAGTCCAGCCCAACTTGAGTCGATTTACGGTGGCGTCCATAATTCAAACCTTCAGAAATGAGAACAGGTATGCAACTATCTAACTTTACTCCTAACTTAAATTTTATAAGTGTCTGCAGGACTGTTAGGAGAGGTGGAGGTGTAGCTGCTCTGTTTAAAGATGTTTATCAATGCAAGCAAGTGTCATTTGGTCAGTACTTGTCTTTTGAATATCTAGGTATTGTGCTGAAAGGTGCCCCACGCATTCTGTTTATCATAATCTACAGGCCGCCAAAATACTCTCCAGCCTTTGTTGAAGAGTTCACAGAACTGTTATCAATGATTTCCACAGAGTTTGACTATTTTGCTATTGCAGGGGATTTTAATATTCACATAGATAATGCTGAAATCAAAACTACAAAAGAAAATTATAACTGTTTTAAACACTTTTGACGTGATTCAGCATGTGCACGGACCGACACACAATCGTGGACACACTCTAGATTTACTCATCAGTAGAGGTCTAAACATTTCATCCATTGTCATTAAGGATGTAGCTCTGTCTGATCACTTCTGTATTTTCTTTGATATATTGATCTCTGTCACCACTGAATCTAGATCTGTCTCTGTCAGAAAGAGATGCATTAATGAGAACACTAGTGTGCTATTTATGAAGGCAATATCTTTAACACCAAGCATTTCTGCAGACTCTGTTGATCTTCTCCTGGATTCATTTGACTCAAAAGTTAAGAATGTTATTGATGATATTGCACCGATAAAGGTCAGCAAGAAGAATGGCAGACAAAAATCATTTTGGAGAAAATCAACAGCAGTTCAGAATATGAAAAGACAATGCAGAAAAGCTGAGCGGATGTGGCGGAAGACGAAACTAGAAATACACTATAGCATCTATAAAGCCGCCCGCAGCTGGAACCAGCTTCCAGAAGAGATCAGATGTGCTAAAACATTAGCCACATTTAAATCCAGTCTCAAAACTCATCTATTTAGCTGTGCATTTGTTGAATGAGTGCTGTGCTACGTCCGAACTGACTGCATTGTATTTTATGTATAATCATTTTCTATTTAACTGTTTTAAATCTCATTTTAAATCAATTTCTATATCATTTTAAAACTCCTTGTTTTATTATTTTTAACTTCTTGTTTTTATTGCTGTGAATGATTATTTCACTTTCTTTTATGTAAAGCACTTTGAATTACCAATGTGTATGAAATGTGCTATACAAATAAACTTGCCTTGCCTTGCCTATCTAATGACTATTTTATCATTACAGTAATGTACAGTAAAATACGTATGACTGCATAATATTGCATAAACATGTGTAACTCTAAGCCATCCATTTACTGCATTGAATGAATGAGGGTGGTTATCATAGTGTATTACATTTTTTTTGTAAATTTTTTACAGTTCCTATGCTGAACATACTGTGTTTCAATTCTGTACTGAATGGAAAGGCATTGACAGCATGGAGGACGAGGACGCTTGTTTACAGATGTACAAGAGACTGCAATTATAAATATGGTTTTGGCAAACAATGCAATTAGGATCTGATAGATAAGAGAGCATATCTTGAATAATGACACCATATTTAACACATCAATGCCATAAGCATGTCGACCATACAACGCATCCTCCAACGGCACCAAGTGACAATGAAACAATTTTACAAGGTGCCATTTGAGAGAAACTCTGACAGAGTCAAAGAATCTGCAACATGACTTTCTAGAGGTATGTATGCAACACTACTTCCAGTACTTCAGACATACCATATTTACTCATCTGTATATCCTTTTGTCTGTTACAAAGAGTATTGGAGCTGGATGCCCATGTAATTCGATAATTTATTTATTTATGTGGATGAGGTTGGCTTCAACCTCACCAAAACCAGGCACCACGAAAGTAATGTAATAGGACAAAGGGCAATTACCAATGTCCCTGGACAGTGTGGGGTAATATAACTATGTGTGCTGCCATCACTCAAAACAGGGTCCTCCATCACAATGCCACACTGTACAACACCGGCCATATGCTCACAGGTGCAATGTTAGTTTTCACCTGGCTGTTCTGGTCCAAAACTGGTTTGCCACCCATCTACAATTTGTAGTTTTGTACCTACCCCCATATTCACCTTTTCTAAATCCCATAGAGGAATTCTTCTCAACCTGGCGCTGGAAAGTGTATGATCGACAACCCTATGCCCGCATGGCTTTTCTCCAGGCAATGGAGGACGCATGTGGGGACATCGAGGTTGTCTCTGTCCAAGGCTGGATACGCCATGCTAGGAGATACTTCCCTCAATGTTTGGCAAGAGAAAACGTATCTTGTGATGTGGACAAAGTATTGTGGCCAGACCCAGCCCTGAGAAGAGATGAAGTGTAGCTTAGCACTGGTGACTGCCCCCCACAGCACCCCACCCCGACACCAATTCCTGGACTGCTTTAAAATTAGAACAACAGTGTTAACATGGTATATCCAAACATTTACCATTATGAAATAAGTGTTTGCCATTTGATGCAAATGCTTCATTCTGACATGTGTTTATGGCATTTTGAAGGCAGTGTTACATTTTGAAGGAGATGTGAGGCATTTTGTGTGTGCAGTTTTGGGAATTGTGTGTAGAGTTTTGAAAACGTGTGTAAGCAGTTGGAAAAAAATGTAAAAGGGGTTAAAAAAGGTACAAATATGTCATTTTGGGTACTGCTCCAGTGATAAGCTGTTTTACTCCAAAAGGTACAATTCTGACCCCTTTTTTCTGTGTGTAGCAAATATAATTGCATTTATATAAATACAATAGAAGTCTAGGGTCCCAATTTAGTGTGTGTGTGTGTGTGTGTGCACGTGTGTGTGCGGGGTCAATGCTAAATTATCTTTACTCAAAAGATAAGAAAAAAGTACAAGTGTAAATTCTGAGAGAACAATTGAAAATTTCTTCAGGTGAATTTGCTGATGTATGCAGACACTGGTCTCGCTCTTCTACACACTCTCATTCTCTATCTTATTCTCTGTTCTCACTAAATTATCATCACATTAAATGCAAGAACAACCCTAATTTATCTACAGATAGTCACTCTAAAGATTGAAGAAGAGAGGGTTAGAGAGAATTCATTCCTAAAAAAATGTTTCAATGACCACCCACAACCATGCATTCTCACTGTCAGCCTGTTGCAATGATGTTTTCAGTGTAAAATCAGATGACAGACAGCCCCATGCTTAAACAATAGATACGGTAATGACAGACAGGCACTTTTATAATAGGAAATCTCAGACAGACAGACGCTTTCGTGACAGATAGACACTTCAGTGACAGACAGATGCTTTCTCTGCGGTGACAGACGTCACATGGGCATCTTCTGCGCTTGCTGCAATGAACGAAGAGCATGTTATCGCAACACAGCAGACATACTGAGAGAAAGAGAGCAAGAGAGATAGAGAATGAGAGAAACATGTCAGCTAGCTTTAAGATGGAAATATGAAAGGAGTCTAGTAAACATTTACTAGAATATTTAAGAGTGGAAAAAGCATTAACTACTCAAAAAATAATATTACGATAAAGTGGGCTATATAATCAAGTGAATGAGAAGAGTCTCAACTGAACAGCTTTTAACTTCTCTTATTTTATTTGGTCTGTATGTATAGAGATGGGTAGATTACTTACAATTTGTAGTCCATTACTGATTATAGATTACATGATGAAAATTGTAGTTAGTAACGTAATCTGGTGAATCATTTTAGGTAATGTATTCTGACTACTTTTCAGATTACTTTTAATCTAAGGTGTTTTTAAATTTAACATTGTTGATATAAAAAGCAAAGACAGACAACTATATTCAATTTTTTTATATCAACATCATCAAATGATTTAAATATTACATTACACCAGTTTCCCATAGTGGGCTTGGTCTGTGAGTTGATAAAAATACTAATAATCAATAGAATAATTAAAAAACTGTAAAAATATATATTTTTTAATATGTTTACCTGCATGTTAGTGTTACCACTAAGTTACACTGAACTGTAAACATGCAAATGTGATGTTCAATTATTGAAATATTAACTTCCTCAGATATTTCAAGTAAATATTTCATGTCAAAGGGGTTTGACTGACGAAAACCGTTTGGGAATCCTTGCAATACATGAGCAAACATTAAACAAGCAAATAACAATATTACACATCCAAACTCTTTCAGGTTTGAAAAAGATATTGTCCAGAGCTCCAGAATCAACAATTACTGAAGGTCGATGGATATTATGAAGATAATGTTTCACAGCTATACATGAATAATCTAATTGCATGAGAGGTGTTTTTTTGGTTTGTAAATGTATTTACATGGCATTCATATAACCATCCCAGATTGTGGATATGGTCAAAGCTAAATTATATGACACACAGCAGGATTAGACTTGAGATGCTTGGAAATGTCAAGGATTTATGTAGTCAACTTAATTGTATTAAATTCTGTGTTTATGTTAATGTACAAGTTACTGTGTTTACGAATATATTTATGATATATACAGTGCTCAGCGTAAATGAGTACACCCCCTTTGAAAAGTAACATTTTAAACAATATCTCAATGAACAAAAAAACCATTTCCAAAATATTGACAAGACTAAGTTTAATATAACATCTGTTTAACTTATAACATGAAAGTAAGGTTAATAATATAACTTAGATTACACATTTTTCAGTTTTACTCAAATTAGGGTGTATATACATGAATATACCAGTGTCAAAGACAAATTTCTGCTCTCTAACAATAACGTTAAACAAAACAATCTAAATAAAAAAAAATCCTAGTGTCTATTTGCATTTAGCCACATTTAGAGCAATTCGATGTAAAGTAATTGGCCATTTGCATTAGTGGATTCACTGAGTGAGAAAATCTCTCATTTATCTCTCCCACTAACACACTACAACTAACTTACATCTTTAAACACACCACTGCCAAACCAATAGCATAATTAGCTTGTTCCTGAGGGACTGCGGGAAATATTAGCATACTAGCGCTGGAGATACTCCTCAAAATAAACACTTCCCCTACACAAATACACACGCATGCACCCTTGAGTCAAGGTCCTTGTGGCATTACCAGTAATTACTGTATGCTGCAGTTTCGTTTCTGAGTGTGAATTGTTGAGTGGTTTAAAACGAACAAAATACACACATACACAGAGCAAACAAACATACACGAGCTCTAATTACATCTATATTAGCAAGCCATTAGCATGGACAGTAAAGCTGCCCTAATGAACTCTTTGCCCACATGCACACACACAAGCACAGAAAGGCCATGTGATGAGCTAATTTGTAGCAAGGGATTTACGAAAGCAAACCCTGCTGAGATGTCAAGAAAGACCATTTACAGACTAAACAGATAAACTACAACACTCTCGGATGTGAACGCCACCTCGAATCATGTGACTCTTGCCTGGCGAGTGATACAACTGCTGGCTGCTTAATGACTCTGTAGTGGTGAGGAATGGACTGTCACACCTGCACTAGCACACTGTTATATTAGAATCGCAAACACATGCAGCTACCCGTGAAATCGCTCTTTCCTCGTCACTGTCAGCGCTTTGATAGATTTTCCACAGCTCCTTTCAATCATGACGGAAAAAGCACACACGCCAAAATCCTTTTTTTTTTCATCTGCTGCTCAAGACTATACAGGCTGATCTGGGATCTGCAGGGTTCATGCTGTCTTCTTGTTTGGGATCACAGGTGAGTGTAATCCGTCTGTTCTGGGATCAGTCACATTCAATATAGAGCTTTTAGCTCATGTCTGGAGGTACTGAAGTCATCTATATGCTAGAGAACTAATAAAAGTTGATAAACATACTTTTATATGATTTATGCATTTAAACGGTTAGTTGACGCAAAAAATTAGAATTCTGTCATTAATTACTCATCTTCATGTCGTTCCAAACCAGCAAGACCTTTGTTCATCTTCTGAACACAAATTAAGATATTTTTGATGAAATATGAGAGCTTTCTGATCCTGCATAGACAGCAACGCAACTGACACGTTCAAGGCCCAGAAAGGTAGCAAGGACATTAAGGAAATATTATCATAGTATTTTTTGTATATTTTGAAATTGTGTTTATTTTTATATATGTACATTTATTTTAGTTTGTCTTAGTACTTTTATTTACTTTTGACATTTGTATTAGTTTTTGTCATTATTTTTTATTAGATTATTATTTTATATTGTTATTGATATCAATATTCAGATTTCATAATGTTGATTTAGTCATTTTAGTACTCCAACTTATTTTTCTAATTTTCTCAACATTCTTTTATTTTACTTGTTTTTGGATTAATATATATATTTTATTTCAGCTTCATATCAAATGATGGAAATTCTTTTTTATAGTTTTACTATTAGTTAACATACAAAACATACAAAAAACATACAAAACATACAAAATAAATATTGATTACTCATTCAGCGTTAGAAATTGTGTCTAATCATGCTCAGTATGTCCCTCCCTCTACTGTCACTTACTAGTAGATATAAATTGCCTGTTATTTTTAGCTATGGAGCTTTGTTCTGCAATAAAGATATGAATATATTAGACACACACACCTTGTGTGTATTTCTGAGGGTACTCTTACGATTCAGTTCCTCTCTGTAATTTCAATCCTACCCAGTGAAATCCTCACATTTATTGGTCCTCTTTCATGAGAATACAAGCAGCATTCATGCTGATGTCATTCTTTCCACAGCCAATCAATGACTTTATTATTTGTTTTGGAGACCTATTTGTTGCCATTAAAAATGTAGGACTTCTTGCTTACAATGTAGCCATGGCAGCTATATGCTCCGACAAGATGAGACATGGTGCTTACAGGATTGGTACAACATCGAATTTGTCTAATAATTCAGCCCCTTTATTCCCCATCATTTTCTGTGCTATCTTTAACTGTATACCTATAAATAAACATGGTAGGAAGGCCAAAAAAAGATTAGTTGCTAATTTAGCCAGTTGTTTTCCCATGATTATTAAGTGAGTTACACACAGAATGAATACAATGGGACTGTGTGTATTATACTGTGTCCTCAAAAACTATTAAACATAGACACATAATTAATGCTAAAATATAAAATAAATTATAAACAATAAGTAAAATTATTCAAAATAAGACAAAAAAAAACATGATACTGTTTTTACTCAGCAGGGGCCTGTATGAACTTGAGGACAACTACATTCATTCACTTAAAATCACCTTGAAAACAGATTAAAGTAATTGCTAATAAATGACCCAGAAAAGTGAAGAGAAAAGCTCTAGCATAATTTGTTCATGGATCCCATTTGGTTTAAATAAATGCATTGTGCAATGCAATGGCATTCAAACATTCAATAAAGTATGGCTCAAAGTGTCCAAATTCTTAAATACACAGAGCAAAAACATGTCCAGACTCAGAACGTCCCCAGAACATGACCGATTGTGCATGCTGTGAAAGAACAGCATTATATCACTGTGAATAAGTGCGAGGAGCGGGGGGAAGGACGCTTCACTGACATAGTCACAAAATTCAAATGCACAGAACTTAAGTGAACTCAAATCTCAGCTGCATAAACTCGCAGATTATTGTGAATGTGCTGGATGTGGGGGTTGGTCATTTAGTTGACTGGCATTGCAGGGTCTCTCAATAAAAAAGCTTCCCAAGCTATTTACAATCTTCCCAGGCAGTCCAGAGCGCTCCCAACACACACACACACACACACACACACACACACACACACACACACACACACACACACACACACACACACACACACACACACACACACAAACACACAAACACACACACACACACACACTCACAGAAGACAAAAAAGTATTTTTCCACAGCAAGAGATTTTTAACCAGTGTTATATACGGTAGTATTCTTCTTATCACAGTTGCCAACTCTCGACAAATAAGCAACCGCAGCTTCAAAAACAAGCCCAATATTTTTTTGATTATTTATTATCACCAATATTATTTATTATCATCAATATTATTTATTATCAAGTATTTATTACCAATAAATGAGCCTGCAACATATTAAACTGAAACCACTATTTTATCTGAAAAGCAAAAACAGAAGCTATTTAGCAAAAATCAGCAAACTGCAACAAAAGTGGGGAAAAAACTCATGTCAATCACCTCTGAGCAGAAGAGAATTGAGATGGAAAAGGAGAAAAGCACAAGAGCTTCAAAGGGGAGCAGTAACATAGCCACATATTTATTGCCTAAAATATATAGCGGTCATTCTATGGAAATGTCAATTTTTCTGTCCCCACTGTCCCTAGGCTTAACACTTGGTTACAATTATATATATATATATATATATATATATATTAAAATCAAACAATGTTTTATTTTGAATAATTACACCTCCTTGAGCCATCAATGTGGAAATATTTGTTTTTAATTAATTATTTAGAATTCCAAGCATCACAAAACTTCTCGTCCCCACAGTCATGTACAGAGGAAAAGCGCTTTATTTTGAGGTCAAAAACAGTTTTTTCTACCATTTAAAATAAATTAATGTTTATTAATTTTGTTTTAATTTAGTGTTTTTGTTTATTAATAATGTTTTTGATTACAGCCCATGATAATTAATACATTACAAAAACATTGTAACAAATAGGCTAAAAGAAAGACATCCCACTCCTTTACGTTTACTTCTATCATCGCTTGGATTACAGCGGCACGCGCCTTCTTTCTGAATGTAGGAACATTTGGCAAATTACAATACCGCATTGCTTTCATTTTATATATATATATTTCAGTATTTTTATTTATTTAGATTTAGTCATTGTTTGTAAATATTTTTGTTTAGTTTCATTTTAGATTTTTATATTATTATTTTTTGTGTTAGTAATTTTGTTATGTGCTTTTCTCCTTGTTTATAAAGCTTTTTCTGTCATTTCTATTTTAGTCTTTTTGGTACTTCACCATTTTATTTCAGTCAGGTACCAAGTTAAGTTAAAATTGCATTTAATTGTATTTATTTTAATTATAGTAATTTTATTATGTAAGTTTTTCTATTTAACATGAATTTTTATATTTAAAAAAAAAAAATCATTCTTACAAATTTTATGTGGTTTAATTATATTAAGATGTCATATACATTTTATTATGTATAATATAAATATTTCTATTTAACATTTATTTCTATACTTTTAGTTTTCAATTTTTAAGTTTGAGTAATTTTGTTGTTTTTCTCATTTTTATTATTGTTTAATTTTAGTTTGAGTAATTTTACTACATTAACTGAAACTTGTTCATTTCAATTTCAATTTATTTTTGTTATTTTAAGTTTTACACCAACTATTTATTTTATTCTTTTATTTCACCTTTAATTCAATTTCTGAAAATAATTTTAAGCTTTAGTTAACAACACAACACTGCTTTGTACCACACAATTTAAACAAATCAAATAAAACATAACAGAAACATGCAGAAAATTCATTTTCTATCAGTAAAATCTCCACCTAGAGGAGTTTCTGCTTATTCCCTAAATCCATCTGTTTCCTCCCTGACACACCTTCATAGCAACACAAATCTTCTCTAAAGGAACAAATTCACTCATGCTTTTGTTTTTCTCACACACCCTCAAATATGTTTTAGACCAGCTGAGGAAGAGAATAATTAGGACATTAGAGCCATGTTTGGCTTTTCATAAGTTCCCAAATAACCTTACACAAGGCCCAAATGACAGGAAAGAACAAGAACAAACAAAAGAAGGCAGACTACACCTTGCGGTCAAATCTTTGTTTGAGTGACCCTGACCCAACATGAATCCAACTTGTTCTTCAACCAATGTTCAAACAACAAATGTAGAGTGAGTATTTATGCTGACCAGGTCACAACCAGTCCTCTGTTGTTTGCGTGTTTAACCAGTAAGGACTAACTATAATGGGGAACAGCTTTTAGGAAGGTCAACCAGCAATACACACATAAATTAACTGCTGCTATTAGCACACACCCTCATGCACACACACACAGACATTCTGGGGCTGATGTACCGTAGTTTTAGTACCGATGCAATATGATGGTATCATGAGGTTAAGTGAGTGTTTCATAGAGCCATTTGCAGCTCTACTTTACGGGGCCTTTTACTGCTTCAGCCCTGCAGGAAAACAGGCACTCACACGCTGCAACAAAACGACACTCATGTGACACTCGCACACGTTTAGCTCTGAATTTCACAATGACTCATCATTTAAATGACTACAACGCACATTATAGCTCAGTTGTGTCCATTGTGCAGTGCCAGGTGAGTGACAGCTAAAAGGGTCAGTGGGTTTAATTAAAGACTGGATGAACAGACAGGTGCTTTAGACCAGCTTAGGAGGAGGAAACCAAAAAGCGGTCTTAATCATCTCTGTCCTCTACTTTCCAAGAACTCCACATTCTTGCTTAAAAAATCTCTATAGTTACACACACTAAGGCCAAAAAACTTTCCAAGCAAATGTTTGCATTGTTTGTACACTACGTTTGGGATCAATACAGTTGTTTTCAACTTTGATATATTAAGAAATAAAAAAAAGTGTCATAATGAGACACTTAAGACTGGTGTAATGGCTGCTTAAAATTCAGCTTTTCCAAAGTAACTTACATTTTAAAACATATTCAAATAGAAATCAGTTGTTTCAAATATTTCACAATCAATCAGTTTTGATCACATAAATGCAGCCTTGGTGAGCATAAACATTTCTTTATAAAACATAAAGATCAAAGGACTTCTGACAAGGATAACCCAATCTACCTAGCAATGCAACAGGTAAACACACAACTGCTTTTGTAAACAGCATGTTAGGGTTTATGTTGTATCTACATCTAAAAGAAAGATGAAACAGAAACATTTCTGTAAATAAAATGCCACAGAACAAAACAAAAAAAATGCTAAAACTGTTTGAAAAAAACATACAAATATAGCTTACCAATAAAATAAATACTGAGTAGATTAATGAAGATATTAATAACAATGGGTGATTATGAGCTAGATTAAGGGACCCTTGACATACTCTGCTGACATGGCACTGACGAAAAGATAGGCTCACTTGATGTGTTTTGTTTTCAGGAGTGGTCATTTGATTCATACGCAATGATATAACGACACATGTGAATTTAGGGCCCCATGAGCATGGTTGAGACCCTCTGTTACATATTGCCATCCAATACCAACAGGGGCCACTGTATGGCTCTGAACGGGTTTACTGACATTAACGGAAGGGGCCTTTATTCAAGTGGTAGGGGCAGGGTCTCATTGTTTGGGACCCTAGGGATTCAGAAACCCCGGTATGCGTCAGTAAGTACAACCTACACAAGTACGACTTCAAAATTCATAATGCAATGTAAATAAAAAACTGCATTCTCAGCTTTACCACAAGAGGTGCTAGTGATCATTTAATAACTTTTATTTTACTTTACAGATTTCACATTACAGCTTTCAGTCATGGAGTGGCAACAGTCCAACTTTGAGGGTGACTCTATCACCTCCTTGAGTTTAGTTGTTCGTTAGCAACAATGCAAGAACAGATGTATAATATAATGTATTGCAAGCTTGTGTACTTGCGTTATCTTTCTTTCCTAAGAGTCACAGTGAAGATGATGACAAAAGCTTTCTAGCTTTCCAGAGGAACAATGGCTGATTTATCGAATGTATTCCAGCTTGTTTTCTCACTCTGTAATGTCTCTTTATACTGGTGGAGACGTCTGTGAATGAGTTTTTGAGGAGCATAAGAAGTATTGATGAAATGTCCCGATCGTTCCCATCACACATACTAACAGCCACATATTTCAATAGCTCATTCACCTCCCTTAATCAAGCATACATCAGACAGATAGAGAGAGAGAGAGAGAGAGAGAGAGAGAGAGAGAGAGAGAGAGAGAGAGAGATGGAAGAGTAGACAAAGAGAGTGAGGAGAGAGATATAAAGAAAGAGAGTAAGATAGAGGGATTGGCTACAAGCTTAGAGGAAAATCCATACCACTCTGTTATTGGGCATATAATTGGTTTCCTCTCTCGCTCGCTCGCTCTCACTCGCTCTCTCTCAACCCATCCCCCAATTTAGGCAGAGTATAAACCTCTAGTATTTCATATCACAATATTAAGTGAATTTGTGAATTCATGTATTTGTGCGAGCATGTGCTGGAGTGTTTGTCGACACTTTACAATTTATTTCAGGCCCTTTATAGGGGCCATAATAGACATGCTACACTCACAACCTCTACACACAAAAATGGGCATTTTATGGTTATGAAATAACATTAAAACATTAGCCAATCATAACAGGGGTCATATACATATATATGAGTCTTAAAGGTACAGAAGCAAAAAAAATATATACAACATTTAATTTGTAAGCTCACAGAGAGGATAGGAAACGGAAGTACTACTTAATGTCACATTAGTGAAATTTTGGTGACATTTCTCAGGCAAATAGGGTCAATAGTGTAGCGATGTATATGAAGCACAGGTTACACTCAATTCACTTTCAAACTAAATTAGTTTAGTTAGTCAGTGTGCCAAATCCATGTGACCAAATTGAACAGGTTGTAAAATCTGCACGGGGAAATTGTTTACCGTTACATGGAAATCGCAGTTGTGTGGATCTTTATCAAAATGTATGGATTTTGCCCACAAAATTCACTGAGCAATGGCAAATGTGACTGCACCTTAATATTACAAGTAGACTTCCGAGGAAAAAATTAAGGTATTTAAATAAAATGCCAAACGTGTATAATATGTATTTAACTACATGGAGGACATCTGAAAAGACCAAGATCAATCATTTCCATAATTTTGAGCTGTGCTGCTTGTGGCAACAAAGACAGGCTCCATAGGTTGTTAACAGCACGTACCACAAGAGTTCAATACAGTTCAATAGTTCAGTTCAACAGTGCAGAACATGTATGTACATGAAACATTAAAGAAATTAATATACACACACTGTGTGAATGAATGCGTGTGGGTAAACACAAACCCAGTCTCTAAACACAAACCCAGTCTCATAATCACCTACAAGACTGTTACAGAAAATACATCCATACACTCATCACCCGTTTTTTTTTTTGTGTACATACCCTGAATAACCCGTCTGCACATCCCTTCTATTCATATCACTATTTATTAAGTCCCAGTACACTGTTTTTTTTTTTTTTTTTTTTTTTGCACATCCTATTGTTTTGCACATCTTATTGTTTTGCACTTTTGTATTGCACATCTTACTCTTATTTCTCTTTTTTTTTACCATATATATGCTCTTGTGTTGTGTTACTTTTATATAATTCTTATTTTTTATTCTTCTGCACTGTCCACTGAGCGGACCTGATTTGATTACATTTCACTTCTAGTTATACCCTGTATAATTTATTATGTGACGAATAAAGAAACCTTGACCTTGACCTTGCAGGACTGTGTAAAGACACAGATGGTAAACACGGCTATGCTGACTAAAAGAGAAACATGCTCCCGTCATGCATTCACATCTTTTTATTTGGACCTTTGACCTCTGGGTGAGCTCGAAGATGTTAACAAACTAATTTCTTGTCAATCAAGTATAAATCAAATAAAAATGATCACATGATATGTCATAGAATTGATCAAATGAATCAAATACAAAAATATTTGCAGAGAAAAGTCCACAAATAAAACATTATTGTGGACAAATAAATAAACAAATTAATATATATTACAGAAAGTGGCTTTAGATGTTAATACTCCATATTGTAAGAATAAACAACCAATATTGTTCGAGCATACATTCAAAAATACATAATTTAAAACTTGAAAAGAATATCACAATTTTGGTTGTTCATTCCACGTCAAAATATGATTCCAGCAGCATTGACTCCTGTCAGACAAGAGCGGGTTTTGCCCAGAGGGATCTCTTAGCGAAGCATGTGTGTGTCTGAGCTTTAGTCTATATCATCCCGAATCCGGTCTGAGAATACTCTTTCAGAGCATCCGCCTCTCTTTTACAAAGACACTCACGCCCTACACTTCCAGCTGTGCCCTATTTCAGGGTTCAGAGCTCTGGTGAACTGAGTCAGCAAAGGTTGCCTTCCTCTCAACCACACACAAAGAGAAAAACACAGCTAGTCCTCTCCATTGGTGGGTCACGACCCGAAATGGACTAGATGCTTGTTCAGACCTCAGGGAAAAATAACAAAGCTAACAGCACATAATACAATGCAACTGACCACATAAATTGTGCAAATATGGAGAATATCACAGGACCTATTTCAGATTAAGGTAACATTAAGAAATTAATATTGGTTTAAAATATTAATATTGATTAATATTATTTATAATAAATAAATAAATATTACAAAAATAATACATTTCAGAAAGACACCACAGATCTACAATAAATATAGAGATTAGTGGGTTGTGCAAAATTTAAAATTCTGACAAGGCGGCAATAATTATTTTAATGTTATTTCTAATAACCAATAACTGTTCAAATTCAACTGTTATCATATTAATTGTAACATTTTATATTAAATATTATATAAATATATATTTTATTATGTTATATTTTTTATAAAATGTCTTATTCGCTACTATATTAATTTGCAACATTTAAAAATGTAATTAAATTATTTGAAAAGATTAACTTTTAACTTTATTGGAGAGTTAAATTATGCTATATGCGTCCCAAATACATTTAAATGTTTGACTTAAAGAGGACAGTGGATGCAAAATTCACTTTTACATGGTGTTTGCAAATAAATGTGTCTTTGCAGTGTGTGAAAAGAACCACCCTACAATGATCAAAATCCATTCACTCCTTTTATTAATGGTCAGAAAACCTAAACAGTCACAATTATAAAGCCGTTTTGATTTTCACGACCGCAGATAGACTGTCTTGTATTACTATATTTCCCCCTTGGGAAGTATCTACCATTATCTCTGCGCTCAAGCAGCTGTAGCGACAACAATCTCTCGTAAGCAATGCTGGTGTTTTGTAGTTGGTTGTAAAAATGAACATAACTGTCTTCGTTTTCTCCTGACATGAGAGGCACTGAGGACGCAGTGTATTAGTTTAGTTTTTGATGATAACGTTCCACCAAATACACAAAAATGCAAGAGATTGGTGGAGTGAGCGTAGCTCATTAGCATTTAAAGAGACGGGTCGCTGTGAGCAGAGCTGTTTTTGACAAGGTAAAAAGGGTGTTGCTTTACACGACCATTAAACAATTTTAATCAAAGTAGGCCTTTTTTCAGTCATTTCATGATGACCCTAAAGAATCATACCAACTTGTGGAAAAAGGGCACTGATTTCCCCTTTAAAGGATATTTTTGTATGTTAAACAAATGTGGTGCTGTTTTCAGTCTCCACTTGATGTTCAATGTAAATTCTGGGTCTTAAAGCAAAACATCTGAGATCCACTTAGCTAGACAGACAGAGACAGAGTGAGATGGAGTTTCTTTGCTTCTCTCGTTCCTCTCTCTTTCTTTCAGCTGTGATGTTTGTATGATGAAAACAGACTGCGCAGAATAAGGCACACACTGAGGCTTGTGGGAACTTTCTCTCTATCTCTCTCATGTAGTTTTTCTTGTTCAATATGCCACTAAACCTCTATTAAATTGCCCTTCACTGTGCTTAAAATTAATGGGGCCAAAAAAAAATAAGAGCACTGAAGAATGAAATAGTGTTCATTTGTCATTGCGCTTTGAGGGCCATGAATATTTCACAATGTTTAAAAAGAGTCATTTCTCTTGTGCTACTCACATCTGAATAAAACACAAGAAAATCAGACGACTGTTTAAAAAAAATCCTGATATGGATAACTAGTGGGTAACTAATTTACTAGTCAAGAAGAGTCTGAAACAAAGCTGTCTCTCCTATAACCTGGGAAATGGTTTTATTAACTGTTATGAACAAGTTTTACAAAAGTGTGGAAGTAAAGGCAAATAAATCCCTTAATAAAAAATGTAATTAAATTAAATATTTAATGTGTTTTTTAATTAAAGTTTCTTAAATCTTATAAAGCAGACAGTGAACAGACTGTGGGTGGTATAAGTGAGAAGTCTGTCTGAGACTGAGACAGTTAACTTAAAAAACACAGATATAAACTCACGTCTTTGTACAGTGAAAGACATAAGCTAAATATGTGCAGTAAATAACGTGATTCTTTTATATATGTGCACTAGGGACGTTCTGTATGTGTGGTAGTCAATGGCTATGAGAATTACTTTGAGTGTGTGTGGGCTCAATGCCATTATACATGAACATACAGTATATTCATTCAGAATCACAGCCTCTTTTCTCAGCCTACACTCGACTACATCAGCAAAAGCAGCCGTGTAGATGAACAAGCAATAATAGGAGAGAGAGAATCAGCTTTTAACTTCTGAACACACACATACACAAAGCTACAAACAAACCACTGAAGGCGCATAAAACGAGAGAGAAAAGAATGTATTAGAATTGCACACTACCATACTAATTTTACTATTTCTGCATTATAGTATTCATACTGTGCACAGTTTGCAGTTTTTTTCACACATAGAATACCCAGATGACATATTACTACATTTGCTCAAATGTGCAATGCCCTCAATATGACCTTCCATTTCCAGTGTGACGAATCAACCAGACCGCCAATATCAACCATGACTTTTAACATCTCCTTCTTGACTCTGGATGTGATCAGATTGCCAAAAGTGTGAACTCGCCAACAGCCTTTGGACTCTATAACATATATGTGTCAAAACACACAGGAGTTTCTAAAATAATGGCATTTTTCATCTCGCTTATGGAAAAATCTATGTGTAATTTTCCACCTTCAAGGTTTACGTAACAACATGCAGCTGTGTTGATGCAATCAGCTGATGCTTGATTTAATCATTTGTGCAAATGTAATGTTATTATTTAAAGATTATATTAAAAAAGTGTCATAAAGAAATGTAAGACCATTTTGCATTCTGCCCCTGTACATTTACTTAAATGTAAAGTACAAGTAGACTATACATCATTTTAGTATTAGTATTTTAATAAACTAAACAAAACAAAACAAAAAATTATAATACATAATATAAAACAATGTTTTAATAAAAAAAAAAAATAAGAAAGACATAATTCTAGCTATTTTAAACAAAAAGTCATAAAAAATGCTAAACAACTGCTTATTTCAAAGTTAATAACTTAACTTTTTATGGTGAAAATATTAACCAGTGCAAGTTACAAATCAAGTTTTGGCATGTTAAAAAAGCAAAAAGCAAACAGATGATACATGTAAACAGATTACATAAAGTTGTTGAATTAATAATGGAGCATAATGAGGTCACATGACATATAACTATCACTGTTTTATTTCATACTGCATGCTATTCACATACTATTTTTAGTAGACAGTATACAGTCTGTTTAGCTATCAGTAGACTGGCATTTTGTTTCGAACACAGCCAGAGATTTTGAGAGATTGTGTGTGTGACTGGTTAAGAATGGTTCATTTGTTTCAAATCGCCTGAGAGATTAGTCTTCTTTGCTCTATATGAGCCTGCAGTGGATGAGAACAACACACACACTAATGGGTGAAGAAGGTAAGCTAATGTGATCTATACATGCATGTCCAATAGTTTATATACTAAATGTGCATGTGCAATACTCGCAGGTCAGTGGGTCAAAATGACTGTAAATCCAGCTCATTACAAAAGTAAATAATTATGATTTAATGGGACTGCAGCAAATAACCATAACCACAGCGACCAGCCATATACAAGCCCATCAATACTGTACAACCCATAAACATTTCTGAAACACAGTCTGGCAAGGCAGTGTAAAAACAGAGGAGAACAGTCATATATCACAGTTCTGAACACTCTCACAAACCACACAACATTCAGATTTTCCCATGAGCCTCTGTTCCCCTATGGGTAATCACTGACAAATAACACCAGCACCAGCTATGACCTTGAAGTAAATGCCAGTCTCTAGATACGTACCCAAAAACAAACACACAGACAAGTAATGGCAGGAATTGCACCGAGGAAGTCTCAAGCACTTGAGTTAATGAACATGAAATAAAAGCAATGACTCAAAGCTATGTCTTTTTTTTTTTTTTTATGTTTTTATTTTTAGTAAGGAAATATATATATATTTTTTTTTAATGACGGTGTTTTTTAGAGGACAAGACAGGCTTCAGGAAAAAAAATTGTAAAAGATTTTCTAAGATTCAAAAGCCAATTGCCTTTTACAGAATACACAACATCAGATGTCAAATACAGCTCATTTTTCACACATTTATTCTCAACACCTAGGGATGTTCGTTTGTGTAGAACATGTGCAGATGTAATGTGTGTGTTGTATGGCATGAGGAAATTCAATAGTATGTGTTGTGTATCAGTGGTCTGCTAAAGAAACTGAATACATTACATACAAAGAAATGTCCTGTGCTATTCTAGTCACTACTTCTGACGCAACACAATTTCCCATTACACCGGTCTGTCCTTCTCATATAGGAAGAATTTGGTTGTACTGGCCTGAATTGAAATATAAACCAAACTGATGTTTTAATAAAAATTTCAACACATGTGAATACATCTGTGCACTATCCTAACATCCTGTGCTCTCTTTATTGAGCGATCATTATCAGCATGTGTGTGTGAAACTGTGCCAGGCCAGCTCAGCTGGAAGGAAATAGCATCATGGGATATTGCGGTAACCCTGGCCTGTCATTTTGAACACACAACACATCATCATCATCACTAGGACATCCTTAGGCTGTGCACAAACACTGGGCAATAATCAAGGCTGCATAATGTACACAGGACAGGCTCTGAAGCGGAGATACGTACATCCGTTTAGATATATGACTCTGCAACTTCCAGGCCACACATATAAAGAGAGCATGACCAGCCATTAATGTCCTATTCAATGCTAATTGGGTTACGCCAGTAAGCTGGTGTTAACTCAGCTTTAAGTAGATTTTACTCAGGGACTGACACATTCTTCTGTCAGACTGTCCAATTCCCTTCATAAATAACACATGCAAATAGGTTATTCTCACAAACAGTGTCAAGAAATGTCTGGGTGTTATTTCACCCCAAAATAAAAAGAAAATGGTGTTTTGGATAAAGAAATAGAAGACTATTCTGCATTCTGGCACTGTATATATTCTTAACTGTGGTATTATAATTGTGGTCATGATATTAGATTTACTCAATTTAATTTATATTGATTTTAATAAAATACTAAATGAAATGAAATAATAAATATTTATTGCAATTGTGGTCATAGTATTTGTTTTACTAAATTAAATTGATATTGATTTTAACAAAATAAAATAAAAATGACATAACTTAACCAAATAAATTAACAATATAAAATAAAATATAATAAACAAGAACTGCCCACTACAAAATTTATGTTTTATATATTTAAAGCTGCAGTCCGTAACTTTTTTTTTTTGTTAACAATGATCCAAAATCTATATTTGAGCAAGTACATAACCAGCCAGTGTTCAAAACTATGACCTTACTTTAGCCGATTCACAACGGTTATCTTATAATAATGTTTTTTCATTTGAGTGGTACAGGTAGGTTTACGCGGGAAATTCGAGCATGGCATTGGATCATTACGTCACATCTGTAAACATGAAGAATTTATCCCGGCTAGTAAACTATCACACTTGAGGATCCTGCGGGTGGCTGATCATATATAGCCTTATCTCACAGTAGCTAGAATAATTACATTTATCATTGTGATGGCGGATTGTAATCCAGAAAGGATTGTTTTTATGAAACGCATGTGAATTAAATTAAATTATATCCCAGTTTTAAATGTGCTTCTGATTACAGATAGCTTGGGATTGCACAAGATTTGGATTTTAAAGAAAACCAGTTCGAAGGGAGCATAATTTTCTGTTTAGGTTAAAATGATTTCTTAATTTTAAATTTGAATGGTATGACAATTAGATTAGACTTCACAGAAATTGAAATCTACACGCTAATACACACTGTAGTTCACTGACAAGCTACGCAATATTGCGTTCATAATCGAAGGCGATTCGTCTGTGATTACAAACGTGATATGTCCTAGCTTGTCAGTGAATTACGGCTGTGTATTAACTGCCGCTCCCTCTGAAAACAGTTGATGGAGATTTACCGCCTTTCACAGAACCGTCTTTACTGACGAGATGCGCATGTTAATTGAATTTGATTAATTGCCAACTCATGACCCACGCAAGCAAGATAATTCAGGAAAAAGCTGCAATTCCAGGTTTTCAAACAGAGATGGCGACAAAGAGGCAAAACTTACGGACTGCAGCATTAACAAAGCAAAATACATTTTCAATTCTAAATACCTCCTGGTTTTTAAACACTGTAATACAGTAATAAGAATGTGAATTTGGGGTACAGTATTCTTAATTGTCATATAGCTTAAATAATGAACTTAATTGACCAGGGGAAAAAGGCTTTATTTTCTTTACACAAAATATATCAAATGTACATTTACATTTTGGGTATTTCTTCACTAGACTCAGTCTGAAAAATCTTCCATGAACATGTGCATGTATATATATAGAAAATGGAAGGAAGGGTAATAGAGTGTGAAGGAGGAATAGAGTAATTGAGCTCTCTTGGCACCCGTTGTCTTTCTCTTCAGCTTGGCAGGCAGTGCTGACCAGGCCTCTAATGGGACTGTAAGCTGAGTCTTAGGTTCAATCTGGAGGGAGCGAGAGAACGAAGCTGATCAATACTACAGTGGAAGCCCTGCTACCAACAGCATAGAGATCCCAACTGAAAAAAGAGAGCGAGGTAAGAAAGGAAGAGTGAAAAGAAGAGAGAGATTGAAAGATAAGACGGGGGATTTGTAAAAGACAAAAAACAAATAAGAGAAGAGGGACTTTCTCTATTCACACATCGTGGCGCCTGGCTGAACGGCTAAATTAGACACATCTTGAGGGATCTTGTAAAGTGTAAAGTGTCCACACACATATTTCTCCAGAGGGAGGGTCAAAGGTCAGTGTTACTACTTTTGTGCTTCTTGTAAAACACCAAAACATCCTCACACAAATCCATGAGCTTGTTAATAAGATCCTGTGATTTGGGAATGTCAGATATGCCAGGCATGTAGGCATGTTACATTCTGTAGCAGACAGAGGCATGCTGCCCACAAAATGCTCAGGGTTGTTGATTTAAAAGCACACTGGTGTAGTATGAACTTGAAAGTATGGCTAAAAATGTAAATTTGTGAGGTTTTTGACACTTAAATCAGTCTAGTATTGAGTTGCTACATCTGGGTTTAAAGCAACACTGGTATTTTCTATCCAGATCAACATGAAACCAGCTAATCCAGCGGTCATGCGTCCGATCATGTGATTGAGAAGTTTCCTGGGGGAAGACAAGATATCTAAGCCCTAATACCAGGAGGATACTCGTCTAAACAGTGCTGTGATGGCCATTCATCCACACAGAAAACGCAAGGCCATAAGCTACTCTAAACTAAAGGATGAGGGCCTGAGAGGTTGATTTATGACAGCTTTTCAAACAAAAGGCAAGCATGCTCCGAGGAGTAGAACAATCACTGGCAGAAGCATTACACAGAGCCTAAGCTAATCAAAGTCCACCCCAGCATAGATGAGTTCCCTCCACGGAGTAGTTAGACTTAACATGAATTGCCACAGCTCGAGGGGAAGGAGCTAAACTGACCAGGGAGCAGAAGGGATGCACTTTTAACCTGTGAAAAGCCATTGAGACTGAGAATGATCTTTGCAACAATGAGTTTATGGGATAACGTGTTACATGTAACACATGTTATGCCCCCTGTTAAAAAGAGTGTGTATTGAATGATGGTTCCCAGCATGCAGCGCTGTTATGAAGCACTTTTAACCTGTGAAAAGCCATTGAGACTGAGAATGATCTTTGCAACAATGAGTTTATGGGATAACGTGTTACATGTAACACATGTTATGCCCCCTGTTAAAAAGAGTGTGTATTGAATGATGGTTCCCAGCATGCAGCGCTGTTATGAAGCTCTTTTAACCTGTAAAAAGCCATTGAGACTGAGAATGATCTTTGCAACAATGAGTTTGGGATAACGTGTTACATGTAACACATGTTATGCCCCCTGCTAAAAAGAGTGTATATTGGATGATGGATCCCAACATGCAGCGCTGTTATGAAGCTCTTTTAACCTGTGAAAAGGACTAAGACTGAGAATGATATTTGCGACAAATGTGTTAACAGAATAACGGGTTACATGTAACACTTGTTACATCCCCTGCAGAAAAGTGGAAGATGTTTAGGAAGATGCATCCCATCATGCAATACTGTTGTGCTAATGTCCTTACCAGGCTTCTTAACTATTGACATAGGAAAACCTATTCCAACATGTTATCTAGCTTAACCGTGTTTTACTGGTGAACAGCATGGCTATTGCTTATTTGTATTTATTTTTACTTATGGACAAACACAATTGAATGAACATCCTTCATGCAGTGCACATGAGCTTTCTCTTATCATATTAGTACTCAAGTAAATTGAGCTTGACAGTGAAGGACAAACCTACAGCATCTTTCTAATCTGCTTCAAACACTGAAGAACGTTTCTAGCATGTTAAAGCAACAAATAAACATGTTACATTCCATGAAAAGTAGAATGTAGAATTACTCTACTTCAGACTGCACACCTACAATTTATTCATTCACAATGGCAGACGTTTTATCCAAGCAAAGCAACTTACAAATGAAGATTTGCAAATGAAGAACTGCACTCAAATGGGATTGTCTGGACAAATAACTTCCTGGATTCAAATTAGAAATACGTATCAGTCCATTGAGTGTTATTATTTATATAAATATCGTTTTAATACTTTTTTTTTTTTTTTTTTTTTATGAGTATGTTTTAGTACATTTTAGTGTTTTTTTCATAAGCTTTATTTCAGCTAAAGAAGTTTAATTAAATTTTTAGATAACAATACCAACTTGTCCACTGGCAAACAAACTTTTGTTACATGGTACAATATTGCAACAACGTACGTTTTTGAGGTCGAATTAACAAGTGGATTTAATAATAATAATTTTTTTATTTAATAAACAAAAACTCATGTCAACATTTAGTGGAAATCATCTGTGCTGTTTGTAGAAATCATTGCCGAAACGGTTGTGGCATTATTTGAGTGAGCTACTGTATCACATACCGGTCAATAACTGAGGGAAATTGAATTTCAGATAAACTGAGCTAAACCATGGCTGGTTGCTTTACATGATGGTCACAAAGCATTTTATTTTGTCTAAGCTGGCCATACTTATCCAAAATAAGACACGAAGTAGACCATGCTGACAATTTAAAGTCTGGCTCTACGAGTCTAGTTTGCAATTGTCTGGTTCCCATGCTGAGTCACTGTGGAAAGTGAAACTTTCTTGGAAAGGGTCATTTTTTTACTCGCCGTCACAGTGTGATTTATGCACTCACACGCAAGTGAGCACTTAGAAGCAGACAGAATGTGTCTCAGACAAACACACTCTTTGACACGCACACACACAAACAGAACACACTCCATCCCCACAAATCTGAACTTTGACCCCAATACACCACCCCTTCCTCCCCTGTCCACTCGTCTCTTAATGGATGGTGATATATAGACGCCCTCCTCCCTCTTTCTCTCTATCTCAGAACACTCCTCCACACTAGCTGACGGCTGCGCTCCAGACCAGAAGGTTTGGTAGCGGTCCATGTTTTTAGTAAGCGGCTCTGACAGTGAAGTGTGCATGGCTCTGTGTGGTGCGCTCAATGGCATGGCAGTCTGTGCCGCTCAGCGGTCTGTTTCTGTGCCTGATAAGACGGGGGATAATGGCGCTGAATGTTTATTTTGATAAACCGCAGGGACATGACAAATCTGTGACTACCCAGACCGGCCAAGATGGAAAACAGATGCTAACTGCTCTTTTCATATTATTAGCTGCAAGTAGGGATAAGTCACGATGGCTGACTCGTCGCACTACAAATAACTGGTCAATTTTTGTAAAATTTTACTGTTTTAATTAGTGTTTTGTGTTTTAGCTGTTAGCCAGTGTGTATAGAAAAAAACTGTATATATTAATATAGCTAAAATGACTGACGGAAACTTTAGCTGTGTTCCAAAGTTAGTTAGCTGACTCGCTGTCTACACAGGGAGCAAAAAATGGAGGGCCCTCCCCTAATGAAAATTAACTATTAACTATATAAAACCAAAAAACAATTGTTACTACAGTTAAACCGTGGTAACCACAAATTAACCATGGTTTTGATACACTACCTATAGCTTAGCCATGCTTTTTCTAGTAAAACTGTGAATATACAAATGGTAATGAATACGACAAAAAAACATGCTTACTACACTTTTACTATAAAAACCACAGTTAATTAGCATTAGCGTGTTAACACATTGCTAAGCAAACGGCGCAATACTCTATAATCACAATTCGCTTTTTATAGTATTTTTTCAGTATTAAACAAAATATTAGAATACACAGTCAACATTTTTCTCACCTTATCTGCCATCTTGAATTTATATTTTCACTGAGATTGTGAAAGTGCATTCTGGGATTGCCCTATCTGTGTAGAGTACATGCAGTGCTGCCATAGAATCAAATAAGGTATCTTAAATGGCAACATAAATTAAGCTAACAAACAGCCTTCACACCAGCAGTGTGTCTGCAAAGAATGATTGACATGCTGAATGACCAATCAAATTAGAGAACAAGGCAATCAGCAAAGTGACTGTAGAACTTTCCAGTAGGTGTAACTATTGTTATTTATATATATATATAACACGAGATGGATGTTATTATTATGTTCTGGGGTATAATTGTGTACATTTACTGCCTTATTCCAAAAGCAGGCATATTTATATTATATTAGTACTGGGTTACAGGTTTGTTTTATTATTATTCCTGGTCCCCACACTGCGTGTCTGTATATGTTTAATTAGCAGCGTACTGGCGCGTCGCCTTTAAGTTTCATTTTCATTCAACTGATGGTCAGGACTGGTGCGCCTTGCCGGTTTACAACCTAACCCAACCAACCTAACTAACTAACCTACCAGTTTACTAACAGGCTAGCGTAGCGGTAGCATTAGGCTATCTAGTTTGTTGATGTTTATTGTGTGTGTGCGCACAATAAAAGCTTATAAAAGAGACGCGAGTTGTATCCGCCGTGCTTGTCCTGAAACCCTTCCAGTGGGGAGTTTATTGAGCTATAGCAGGTAGTTCAGTAAAAAACTGGACAGTTGTAAACCGTCGTCGGAGCCGTGCTAGAGAGAACACGGACCCCGAGCGGAGGAGAGCTATCGTTGACGATCGGCGCCGGGATCGGAGACCCGGATTCTGGGAATAGAAACGGCCGTCAACATCACCATTACAACGGATGAGCCGAAACCAAGGGCTAACGGAGAAGTTAAAGGGCTGAATAACTTCCACAACTGTGAGTAAGTCTGGGTGGATAAAAAATAATAGCTGCGGGGCTAATGAAGTGACTTTGTGAACAACGCCTCTACCAACCATAACAGCTGGCAAAGACGTCTGTGTAGTTCACGGACGAGTCGATTCGTTTGAACGATTCTTTTGCTAAGAAGTGATTTTAGTGATTCTATTCACTGGAAAAAAAAGTGAAAGTGAAAGAAAAAAAAAGGAAAATGGCAGATAATAAACCAGATCTGGAGAGTTTAAAGCGGAAACGCTCAAATGCGCAACGAAACTTTACAACACGAATAAACCGCCTTGATGTAAGTGCTGGCCGTTTACGTGAAGTTGAGTTGTCAGAAGAGTTAGCGAGATTGAAGAATGATTATGACAAACTCCTCAATGTCAGTAATGAATATGTAGATGCACAGAGCCAGATAGACCCTACGGGTGACGACAGTGAGTCGCGGGACGCCCTGGCGAGGAGAGATGCCAGTGAGAAAAGGTTCCTTGAAGCTGAGAAGAAGAGCATGGAATTACTGTGGTCCAAGTTTGCAGCGCCGGACATAGACGCTTTGGTAACACAGTTCAAGTCTGCTTTGGCTCAGGCTGAGGTGCTCGGGGAAGGTAAAGTAGTGCCATGGACGCAGCAAGGGGTCGAAAGTGGTAAACTAGATAGGAAACTCCATGAACTCAGGGAGTCTGTGTACACTTGGAGAGACTATCGGCCACAAGGAAAGGACAAATGGATGCTCTTTTTGTCATTGAGGGAGGACAAGGAGCAACTGATGGATGGGTGGACATACCAACGTGAAAATGAGGTCATGAAGAGGAACAGTACAGAACTAAAAGACGATGGCGACGGTGACAGAGGTGAGGAGGAAGAGGATGAAGATGTAGGAGGCGATGACGCGGTCGGTGAGCATGTCACAACGGCTATCGACAGCCTTACAGCTGAAGATAAGATCACCTTTACCCAACCAGTAACCCTTGCTACTGCTACTCCACCTGTTAACAACCGGCCTGCTGTTGTCAATCCGTCCATTAATGGGCAGGGAAACGTATATGTCACAAGCTCTCCTTCATTCATGGCCACAGGCAAAGCAAGCATCTCAACCTGTGCTGCTCAAGGTGCTACAGTCACTAGTCGACCTCAGAGCAGGTATGTGACAGCTACCACACAAAGTACCCCCAACAGACTTTACAGCCCACCCTGCAGTCAAGGCAGTCTGGTGGTGGACTTGGTGTCAGTTTTGCCCAACCTCCGACCCTTGCCAGCACGCCACAACTGCTGAGTGTTCGTGCCGCTCCGCCCGTCGATCTCAGCATGGGACAAGGTAGTAGCATGCCATATAGCAGCCCTGGTTCATACGCCGGTGGGGATAACAGCTCTCAGTGGGTTCGACCAAAAATAAGGCTCACACCCATAAGTTTGCCTAAGTTCTCTGGGGACAGGAGGGACTATTGGCGCTGGAAGGTTGAATGGGAGAGTATCCAGGCGCAAGCGGAACCTACGGGGTCAAGGGAATGTAAGAAACTTCACTTGCTAGACAGTATAGCTGAGTCTGTGAAAAGTGAACTCAGACTGTTGCGTTGCAGAGATGCAAACGATATCTTCAGGGAATTGGAGAACCGTTATGGTGACAAAGCACAAACGGCAGAAGAGATCGTGTTGGAGCTTCAATCACGACCTGCTGTAAAGAACCACCAGCCACGAGAGACGTTAGAGTTGATTCTAGCAGTGGAGAGGGCTGCATTAGACCTCACAGACTTGGGGTGCGCGGACGCTGTACAGAATAAGCTGGTGATTCGGTCTTTGGAGAGTAAACTCCCTGATGTTATGAAAAGAGTGCGTGAGAAACCCTGTTAACAACGTCCACCCAGAAAACCGTTTCGACAGACTTTTGCTGTTCCTGGAAGACCAAAAATCGTTGCTTGTGAGGTTGGAGCAGTTGCTGCCCAGCAAGCCATGGCCTGCTAATGCTCCTGAGAGACCAAGCTACCGGGAGAAACCAGGAGACAGATGGAGGGAGAAGAAGTCGTTCACTAAGACTACAGCAAGTGAAGTTAAAAGAGACTCCAAGCAGTTACCATGTGCTATGTGTGGTGATGAAGAACATGGAGGT
Organism: Schizopygopsis malacanthus; assembly: GCA_027474115.1. Lineage (NCBI taxonomy): Eukaryota > Metazoa > Chordata > Actinopteri > Cypriniformes > Cyprinidae > Schizopygopsis > Schizopygopsis malacanthus. The sequence goes on from CM049865.1 coordinate 14,214,037, forward strand.
AAACTGTTTCGCTGTAAAACTTTCAGAAAGGCCAGTCTGTCGGAGAAGAAAGCTCAGGTGAAAAAGGTAAAAGCATGTTCAAAGTGCCTGGATGTTCACGGGGTCGATAATGGCTGCACTCCAAAGTTCCTCTGTCGTAAAGAGGAGTGTAAGAAAGGCGACACTCCAGTGGATCACCACTATTTCCTCTGCCCTAAGGCATCAACAAAGAAGGACGCTGCTCAGAGGGAAAGCAAAGCAGAGGAAAAGAGGGGACCTCGTGGTCCGACAGAGGAGCAAGAGGCTGTGTTCGCCGAGCTGGGACTGACTCCCCACCAGTTGGAGGCTGTCCGCAGAGCTTTTACTAACAAGGCATCGTCGAGAGTGTGTTCTGGCAAGGGTCTGATAGAACAGAGTGGCTTGAAAGAACATCCAGTCCTCATGATGCTTGTATCTGTCACGACAAAGAGAGGAGATAGCCTTGGAGCTTTGGTCGATCTCGCTTCTGACACGAATTACATTACACACCAAGCTGCGGAAAGGCTCGGACTGACCGGTGAGCCAATCACCCTTGTCGTGTATGGAGTCGGCACAATGAAGGTGAAAGTTGATACAAAAAGGTATCTTGTGACAATAAAAGTGTGGACCTCACGAGGAACCATGAAGTTCCACGAGATGATCTGCTACGGGATGGAAGACATTGCCAAAGTGGATCGTGTGGTGAGATCGAAGCGGCTAGAGCAGTTTTTCCCTGAAGCTAAGGCGGGTGAACTGGCCCACCCACAGAAGATCGATCTATTGATCAGCACTCGAGAAGGCCGGTTAGCTCCGCAAAGACTGCAAAGGGTCGGCGACCTGGTGATGTGGGATGGTCCTCTGGGAAAAATCGTGAGTGGTGTGCATTCAGACCTCTTCGAAGAAGTGGAGGTGACCACATGGCAGTCGGAGACGCACTTCGCTCACTCAATGAGGACGGTAGCCATCAAAGTTGAAGAACACTTTGTGGGAAGGCCAGGAAGCCATTTGGAGCAAGAAAGCAGTGTAGAAGTTCGAACGACAGCAACATGCAATAAAGAGGTCCTTGAGTGGCTAAAATGGGATAGCATCGGTGCTGCCTGTGACCCTACCTGTGGAGGGTGTCGCTGTGGTAAGTGCACACCGGGGGGAAAGGAGATGTCCCTGGCTGATGAGAAAGAGCTGGAGATAATAAAAGCAGGTCTAACCTTCAGAGAGAAAGATGCCCACAGCGACCAGCCACACTGGGATGCGAAGTACCCCTGGAAGGAAAACCCAGCCTCTCTTCCCAACAACCGTAAAGCTGTGGAAGCAACATTCCTGAGGGCTGAGAAGCGGCTCATGAAAGACCCCCTGTGGAAAGAGGCTTACATGAAGCAAGTCCACGAGATGGTGGGGAGGGGAGCTGCTGTTAAGCTCACAAAGGAAGTGATGGACAGCTGGAATGGTGCTGTGTGGTGGGTGAGCCACCTAACCGCTACAAATCCCCACTCAGTGACTACGCCAGTGCGCCTCGTCTGGAATAGCAGCCAAGAGTTCGGAGGGGTGAGCATGAATAGCATTTTGCTCAAAGGCCCAGACGTCCTAAATCCCATCAGAGCGGTGCTCCTCAGATTCCGGGAAGGAGAACATGCAGCCATCGGAGACATCACCAAGATGTACAATTCGGTATGGCTGGAAGAACAAGAGGTCCATGTACATCGATTCCTATGGAGAGACTCACCGGAGGATGAGATTGAGGATTATGCTGTCGTGAGGGTGAACATGGGGGACAAACCGGCTGGGTGCATTGCACAAGTTGCCATGCGAGAGACTGCGATGTTGCCCCAGTTCTCTGATATGAAGGAGGAAAGAAGGGTCATCGATGAAGATTCCTACGTCGATGACCTCCTCACATCCCACATTGACCCACACTGTCTAAACGAGATTCTAAGGGGAGTGGAGTATATATTGAAAGCGGGAGGCTTCTACCTCAAGCCTTGGGTCCGGTCCGGTCAAAGTGGGAGGCGCGACGGGACAGAGTCCAAGCCAGTGACTCTGACGTTGCCCAACCAGCTAAGGGAAGAAGATAACAAAGCTCTGGGGGTTGGTTACCTCGTGCAAGAGGACGAACTCTTTGTGATGGTCTCAATCAACTTCTCCAGAAGGAAGAAGAAGATGAGAACTGAGACTGACCTCACTGAAGGAGAAGTGGAAGTGAAGACACCAAACCCACTGACTCGTCGTGTTCTACTGAGCCAGATCGCCGGGCTGTATGACCCGATCGGTCTAGTAACACCTGTGAAACAGAAAGGAGTGATCCTTGTTAGAAGAGCCTTCCAGGAAGCTGGTAAGCTTACTAAAGACACCTGGGATGAACCTCTGTCTGACGAACTCAGAGGAAAAGCAATTGAACTGTTCAAGGAGTACGCTCGTCTAAGTAGAATCACGTTCCGCAGGAGCCTCACACCCTCTGACTGGAAGGGTAAACCCTGGGGAATTACGTTTTCTGACGGGAGCTGTGAGTCCTATGGCGCCGTACTGTACTTGCGATGGGAGACGTCAGATGGTGTGGTCACCCGGCTGGTAGAGTCGAAGGCCAAGTTAACCCCCCTCAACCAGAAAGGTGACGCAGTCAAGGCTGAGGTATGCGGGGCTGTCTTTGCCACACGTCTGAAGGGATACGTATTGAAGCATGGACGATTGGACGTGGAGAAGTGGTTCCACTTCATTGACAGTCAGACGGTGCTAGGAGCCATCCAAAAAGAGAGCTACGGATTCCAGACATTCTTTGCGAACCGAGTCGGAGAGATTCAGAAGGCTGGACCCGTAACTGACTGGTGGTGGATACCAGGCGAGATCAACATCGCTGATCTGGTCACGAGGGGGTGCTCTCCTGAACTGCTGGGTGAGAACTCTGTGTGGCAGAAAGGTCCCGAGTTCCTGTCTAGTCCAGTCGAGGATTGGCCCATAAAGTCCGCTTCAGAAGTGGCAGCTGATGCTAGGGAGGTGGTGAGTAGACTCCAGAGAAAAGCCTTTGCAGCAGTCCTCACCAGAGCTCAAGCCAAGAAGTTGTTAAACCCTGACAGTCCCGGTGGTGAAGATCCAATAGTCACAGGTGGAGTTAGCAGGGCGCCAGCGTCCTCAGGAAATGGAATGAAATTGACCCTGTCTGAGACCAAGGAAACGGAGATACTGTGGGGAGCCACGCTCATAGACCAAGTGGATCCAACAAGGTGCAGTTCTCTAACTAAGCTTTGTGGAGTAGTCGGTTATGTCCGCAGAGCTGTGAAGAAGTGGTTGGCCCGTGTAGGTAGGGCCCCTATGCCAGAAAAGTGGGAGGCAGTATTGACAGTAAAGGAACGCAAGGCTGCGTTCCGAGACCTGTGCCTAGCCGCCCAGAAGGGAGTTACGTTTCCTGTGACGACGCTAAACAGACTTGTTGTCAGTAAAGATGAGGCTTCAGGGCTCCTGATATGCCATGGTAGAGTCCAGGCCATTACCCAGGGAGGGACCGGTGTGCCTCTAATCCCCTACAATGCGTGGGTCAGCACCCTTCTTACGCGAGAAGCCCATAAATCTAACCACGAAGGCGTTGCTGGCACACTCCTCCGTGTGAGGTCTAAGGCATGGGTAGTGCTGGGACCAAGGATTGCCAGAAATGTCATTGACTCTTGTATGCACTGTCGTAAGACCAAAGCGAGAATGTGCAAACAGGTGATGAGTGAGCTCCCCCTTGAACGAACTGAACCAGCCGCACCCTTCGAATTTACGTCATTGGACCTTTTCGGTCCTTACGTTGTTAAAGATACTATAAGACGTAGAACAAAGATGAAAATCTGGGGTGTGGTGTTCAGTTGTATGGCTTCGAGAGCAGTACATGCTGACATTGTAGAAGATCTATCGACGGAAGGATTCCTAAATGCATACCAACGTTTCACAGCTCTCAGGGGTCACCCAAGAAAGCTCTGGTCAGATCAAGGGACCAACTTTGTGGGCGCCAGGCCAGTATTACAGGAGCTTTATGAGTTCCTAAGTAGCATCGACAAGGATCAGGTCCAGAAGAAGGCGGTAGCTGTAGGAACCGACTGGATGTGGATGTTTCACCCGGCAGACTCTCCCCACAGAAATGGGGCAGCTGAGGCAGCAGTTCGCGTACTCAAGAGAGCGTTAAGCAGTGTTGGCAAAGAAGAAAACTTGACAGCACTGGAGTTCCAGACCCTTCTGTACCTGGCTGCTAACCTGTCAAATGAGAGACCAATCGGTGCCAGAGCCCAGTTACAAGATGAAACCGTGGAAGTCATCACTCCTAACTCTCTTCTGCTCGGTCGCGCAGGACCCAATGGGGACTCTCGAGGGTTTGAGTACCCAATTTACCCAGTCGTGCGTCTAAGGGCAATCCAGATTGAGGTTGACAAGTTCTGGAAGCGATGGAGCCAGCTGGCAGGTCCGGGCCTCTACATCCGTCAGAAGTGGCACGCGCCTGCTAGAAATGTTGCGGCAGGGGACCTAGTGTGGTTAGCTGACCAGAACGCACTGAGGGGCCAGTTCAGGCTGGGTCGAGTCGTGGAGGTGTGTCCTGATGTGAAGGGCGTAGTACGAGATGTGAGGGTGAGAACATGTCGAAGCTGTCCAGTTTTCGGCGGACAGCCTAAGAGAAACCGAGGTATGGAGAACTATCCCTCCACCATCCTCCACAGGGATGTTAGGAGGTTGGTGGTTCTGCTTCCAGTGGAGGAGCAGTAAAGGATCCCCACCATGTGTTTCGGTAAAGGATCAAGACCCTCCCCACTACCATCCTCCTGGAGGCTGGTGGTGTGTTTCGGTGAAGGAGGCCGTAATGTCACCAAGGACAATGTATGTTGTTGATGGACATTAAAATTACCTTCAAGATATAGTTATTCATGTTGTGACATAGTACGTTCATATCTATGATGCAACGTTGTTTGCATGGTCACGTAGAAAAATTTCATATCTAGAGGTTTAACTGTTTGGTTATGGTAGCCTACTTGGATTCTAGAATCAGTAGACCAAGTGGGAGGTGTAGAACTTTCCAGTAGGTGTAACTATTGTTATTTATATATATATAACACGAGATGGATGTTATTATTATGTTCTGGGGTATAATTGTGTACATTTACTGCCTTATTCCAAAAGCAGGCATATTTATATTATATTCGTACTGGGTTACAGGTTTGTTTTATTATTATTCCTGGTCCCCACACTGCGTGTCTGTATATGTTTAATTAGACGCAGCGTACTGGCGCGTCGCCTTTAAGTTTCATTTTCATTCAACTGATGGTCAGGACTGGTGCGCCTTGCCGGTTTACAACCTAACCCAACCAACCTAACTAACTAACCTACCAGTTTACTAACAGGCTAGCGTAGCGGTAGCATTAGGCTATCTAGTTTGTTGATGTTTATTGTGTGTGTGCACACAATAAAAGCTTATAAAAGAGACGCGAGTTGTATCCGCCGTGCTTGTCCTGAAACCCTTCCAGTGGGGAGTTTATTGAGCTATAGCAGGTAGTTCAGTAAAAAACTGGACAGTGACAGGCAAAGAGAGAGATCATCCCATCTTGTTTCCCAACACCAACATCCTCGTCACAATATCCATAATGATGAATCAATGCCAGTAAGTGATGCTTTATGTATCTATGCTTTTACTAAGATTGCAAAAGAATAGGAAACAATAAAATTCAGACCTAAAAATACATCCAGCTACTGTCTCACAGGTCCAAATCATGTCTCAGGCTCTTTAATAGAGAGACAAATAATCACTGCACAATCTAGTTGATCATTATCATATTAAGCACCAAGCGTATGAATGTAGTATCATTTGAAATCATGTGTTTCTAAGTGCTGTGCTGCCTAATGCAGCATTCACTGTGTGTCATTATTGATGGGCTAATCCATTAGCGCTATGAAGGCACAAAACATTGATCGCATAGCAGTGGGTCCCGTCCCACGTGCAACAGTGTATGTATGTCAGAGGTCAAAGCCACAAACCTATGTCATTGGAACATGCTTTATTTGTAAGCCTTTTACCTACATCAGCCTGGGGCTTTTCCAAACTTACTTGCCTTACAGGGATTTTGACAGTAGGATGGAATATTAAAATGACCTACTACTACTTTTGCCAAAACGTGGAGAATACAATAGAACACACTGCATGGAATACTGTATCCCAACATGCAAAGCGCTCAACAATATGCTACTAAACTGAAAAGATACATCAGTGACTTTTTTGTCATATTAAGATATTAATTTTCTACATTGTTCTGAATAAAATATAAACTTAATAAAAACTAAACACTGAAATCAGTGAACAAGTGAATTGAGGCATCACGACATTATATTGTCCACTATAAAAAAATGGATATTAATTTTGGGATGTGTTATAAAAATATATTTAACAGCATTATGAAATTAGTGTTTGTAAAGATTGTCTAAAGTAATCACTAGATGATGGCAAATGTAATCTAAATTTAAGAAATGAGAATATACAATTAAATATTCAATCATCATTAATTTATCGATACCTCTAAAATCAACCGATAACCAATTGGAGATTGATACTTTTCATCCTTTTAAAATGACTGTTTAAAGTTACAACAGAGCACACTGCACAGAATATTGTATCCGACAATGCCATCAACAATAGCTATGTTTTCAATAACCCTGTTTTATGCATATTTTGAAGTATCACATCAGAAACAAGTGATGTAAATGGCTAAATAAGAAAAAGAATCCCTTAATTCACAAAAAGTTTGTACGCTCACTTGAGGTGGTTTTTGACTTGTGGGAAAAATAGTTAATGCGCATAATGGGAGATAGAAATGCATTTGCAGAATAAATTCTGACGTAAGAAACATTAAACCCATGTGACTAATCTAACTGTTATCTAACCGCTAACTGTGTCTTTCCATTTTTCCATTTACTGTTGGTTACTAGGTTTCCATTCACTCAAACAACTGGAAATGCACTTAATTCGCATTTGATTGTTTGTTGATGTTTTTTTGGCGAACTTTAAAAAGATTCGCTTCACAACCCAGCTGCAGAAATAGAAGTCATTACAGCAGTGATTTAGAATACATTTTGACACAAAATTGAATTAATATTGATAACAACTGGAGATACCCAGGTATTCAAATAGCCATTAACGGTATGCCTATAATTATTATTATATTAAATTACAAAATTCGTAAGATACTGAAATTATTGATTTTCTGTTTGTTTTTGTGTTTTCTTGGATGGATGGATGGATGGATGGATGGATGGAAGTATAGTGGAAGCTAGTATACCATTCTGAACATTCTGAATGTTCTACATTCTTCGAGTGACCCTTGACCTGTCATAGACCTGCCCTCATTTTCAGATAAGGCCATGTGAATCCTCCCTGGGCAATGTTTCATCACTGACGCTGCAGAGAGAGAAAAAGGCACAACTTCCAGCACTGTGGACAGATGGACAGAGCCAGACCCCCCACCGTACTGCACGGTCCCATTCCTCCAGCCAACAGTCCTGACCCAATAAGAGAAAAACAGAAACACAGCGCACTTCCCACCTTCCAACCAAACAAACCTCAAGGATCGACCACAAAACAACAGAACAATGCCTTCTGTGGCCTAAATTAGGAGCGGTGAGATTCTGTCAGCCGTTGCTGCTGGAAAAATGCCCTATTACCAGGCAGAGGGATCTTTTGTACAACCAGCACACACGCAGCATTGATTGCACTCGCTGTTTTAACCAGCGAGGTGGCTGATGTCTGAGCCGGGTGGCACACTCCTCTGCTCGATCAGCCTCTCTCACTCTCACAGACGCGAGCAAGCATGTCGTTCCCAGGTGCCCTTCCCCCCATCTCTGCCTGGCCATTCCCAAAGCATACGTTTCCTTCTCTCTGCTCCACACAGTTGTCACTTTACATACTGATGTGGAGATGAACATGTTCCTGAAATCGTATACCTGAGAACTGATCAAGCTGATCAAACATCACACATCAGTCACGCAGGGTGAACAGAGCAACACACACTAGGTACAGGAGAAATCGCTCTGTATTACGAACAGTGCAGAGTGTTAAAGTTTATTCTGAAGGAAGGATTTCTTCTTTTATGGGGCCTCATTAACCATTCATTAACTAATTAATTATAGTCAATTCCAAAGGAAATTCTATTGCTCAGAGGTTCCTTAGCTGTCATAGCTGGAAATCGCCCAATATATTTAATCAATATATCAATATATCAAATAAAATCTGGTTCTTTAGGTTTTTATTTTTAGCACTATAGAATTAAACAACTCCTTTGCTCCCAAAGATAATATTTTTAATTTTTAAATTTTTATTTTACATCACGTGAACTTTGTACTTTTGTATGAAAAAATTTACATTCATAAACAATTTTTTTTTTACATCTCTCACTGTATTAAACTCACTAATTTCATTCCTCTGACTTTACAATAAAAAAACTATACTTTTACTGCTTTATGAGTAAAATAAAGTAAAATAAATTAAAAAAAAGAAAAAGAAGAAGAATTATTTTTGCCTGGGGTTAAAAAATAGATCTTGAACCACATTGACTTTCATTGCATGGACAAAAAACACTATTTTACCAAATATTTTCTTTTGTGTTCCACAGAATAATAAAAGTCAGGATTGGAATGACATGAAGGTAAATGACCACATTTTTTGGAAGAAAACTCTTTAAGTATTAATTTAGTCTCAGATTTTTCTTATAAAATGCCTTAGGAGACATAAAAAATGAGACCATCTTTGGTATACAGTAAGAGCAGGGCTGTCATTATTACATGGGGCCTGGGACACAAATTTATGGGTCTGCTCCACCACCCTCCACCAGGCCAAATGAGCAGGACTATGGTGGACCCCCCTCTTTGCGTTCCCATCCGATTCCCCGTCTCATACAGAGCTATTAAATGAATGTGGACAGTACTGTACAGTCCAGATCATTTGGTCTTGGAAGTATTTGATGAGAAATGCTTGAGTTAAAGGGACAGTTCACCTGAAAAATGACAAAATCTGCATTACTCACCCTGCAAACCTGTTTGACCTTCTTGGGCACAAAAGATGTTTTTAAAAATGTTGGTAACAAAAAGCTTTGGTTCACTTAGACAAAAACTCTAGGACATGTCTCAAATTATATTAAGTTCCAGGAAAGTCAGTCAATACAGGTTTGGAACGACATGAGGTTGGGTAAACAATGACAGAATTTTCATTATTGAGCCAACTACCCCTTTAATGCCATAATCTCAGACTTCTGATTGCAGACTTTGGTGTCTTGGCAAGACAGTTGAGGCACTGATCTCTCCTCTGCAACTCTAGAGGACACACATGTGAGATTCTCTCACAATGAAAGTCTGTTAGGATGACAAACAACAGCACTGCTTGTAATTGGCTTTAATGTGCACACTTTAGGGATGAGTTGAGGATTTCTTCGCTTGAACTTGTTTCAGACAGACATGCAAATTTCACATTAAACTTTGAGACGTGAAACGCAAAAGAACACTGAGTTACAGACGTTGAAACATTATGTGTCACAGCGGTCTCCCCTATATATCCCGACACGCATGCACCGTGTATGAGGGGCGCAGTGGGTCGGGGATGCCTAGAGTGGGCGTGTGTGGTGTGATGCATTGCATTGCTCAAGCAACGGCAATCTCTCTGTCTGTATTGATATAAACAGCACGGAATCAGTGGACTCCCAGAAAGCCCTTTTATTTCGGACACACATACATAAACTTGTCCGCTACGGTCTGTTTTCATACCTGAGTAACCCAGGCAGAGGTATGGAGCCGGAGCCCGAGCCCAGCAATCCTTTCTTCCCACTCAACAGCTTCTCCACCAGCCCCACATTCCCGGTCCGCGCCGCCTCCAGCAGCTCCTGCTCCTTCCCCATCCCGGACACAAGTTTAATCCACGAGAACAAAAACAATCCGGACTGAACGGCGAGGTTTGTTTTTAGGATTTCTGCGGCATGTTGCTGACAAACAGACGCTCCGTAGCTCGCTGCTGAATGAATAAAGCCCCCAGTCCATACCGGAGCTCAATGATGGAATGATGCACCGGATATTTACTATAACACGGTCCCGGTGCAGCTGTGCTGAACGGGAGGATGGTGGTCCTCCAGACCGGTCGTTTGCCTGGAGACGCCGGTTAAATCACACTCACCAGCCGCTCTCCAGTGCGCACTCGGTCACCGTACTCACGCTGTTCTCCTCTCTCTCTCTCTCTCTCTCTCTCTCTCTCTCTCAGTAGGGCGGCCCAGCATCAGTGTTCTGTTCCTATATGGCAGTCTTCCGTTACGAGAGGAGAGAGCTACTCCGGCTGGGCGGATACCGAACACTGTTACTGTAACCTTGTTTTGATTTCATTGGCGAATTAGAAGATATCGTGTCATATTTTAAGACACGTTTACACCCTACTGTTGTGGAGAGATGGTAGGCTAATATGGTACTTAATGATTGCCATGTAAAAATGAATGTAAAAATTATTTATTTGTTTTGCAAGATAAATTTTTAGAATATTAATAATTAATATTAATATTGATTATGAATCAGAATATAAACATGGAAAGAAAGTGAGCTTCAACATGTTTAATGGCCAAGATAAAGGATTTAACAACAAACACAAAACATTCTGCAAACGTTAGTATTTGATTCCTACATAGTTATTTTAATTTGGGTATCACATTTCTAGAAACATTATTTTAGGTTGGAACCTAGAATATTTTGGGGGGTTGTAGATCATGACAAAACCCAAAGAATGTTACCCTAACATTTTGGGGAACTAAATAATATCCTAGTTTGTTTTAAGCTTTATTTTTACAAACATACAATAATATTCCCAGAATGTTGGACCGAAATTTAGGTCATACAAACAGCTTATTTAGAATATTGAGTTGTATTATTTTACCCATTAACCTGAACAAGGACGGCAGCATCCTGAATTTTACAAACATTACAAGATGTGTCATGTCAGTTCATTGTGCTTTTTTCTATTGTCAAGGACAGGAATGAGGATTAATTACTGCACAGAATTAAATGCAGCATAATAAATAGAGAATAAGCTCATAACAAGCATATGGGAATATTCTTAAATCTGTGGAGCATGATGTGCATATAAACAGTCACTGACTGCATAAACATGCACAATAATATTCTGGTCATATTCTTATTTCATGTCATGTTTACATGAACCAGATTTCAGTTTGAAAAGCTTATACACTGAAAAGCCTTAATAAATATAAAAACTGGTCCCTTCATTTTGTAATCATTCAGTATCATCAAAACTCATGAAATCACAATCACAGTCCATAATTTACATGGAACCACCACTGTAATTATTTCTAAGATATCATATTTTTCTGTGCTATAATTTTGAAATACTGAATGAACACAGATTGCAGATTTTCTCAGGTTTTGTTTACAACTTCACCAACAACTCCACAGCATTCCTTCCTGTGCCGTTCAGCTGTGAAGTCTTGAAGAGAGGAAAAAACAGTGCTAAGGACTGGAAGAAGAACACAAGAAATGAAAGATGATCTGGTGTGTGTGTGTGTGTGTCTGTGTAAGACAGAGAGATGCAGCTGCAGGCCCACTGGGTGTAGGACAGAGTCACTAGATTTCAGCTTTGCCAAGAAACAGAAACAACCGGATCTTATGAGGCAGTTGTGTGCAAGCTCTCTGCATTTCTCACACAAAAACAAGCGGGGGTTCAGTGTCTATTTAGTTTCTAACTCCAGGAATAAACTCCTCCATAGAGCAGCAAACAGAGCAGTATTCATCTGCCTTAATAGGCAATGCATATAATGGGAGCACACTCACACACTTGTGGGCCTGACTTTACAATTCATGAGAATACCACATGAAATTGAGGTTGTACGGACGTGAAGCCAAAACAAACTGAGATTACACACACTGAGGCCTTTTTTTGGAAACCCAAGGGAAAAGTGACCTTTTAAGTAGCACCTAGCAAAAGTGATTCAAAACTTGATGTAGAAAATATGCCAAAACATTGTGAAGTAAAAGCATGATACACTGGACCAAGTGTTATTATGAATTATGGAGCGGTATTTAGGCCAGAAGCAACCATTTTAAGTTAAAATGCCATATTGATGGATTTGTTTCTTATAAACATGCAGGTTTTCATGTCACAAGATGTTAATTGATGGACTAGAGGCATGTGTATTACTTGTGAATTATTGTGATGTTTTTAGCTGATTGGACTCTAATTCTGACGGCACCCATTCACGGCAGAGGAACCATCGGTGAGCAAGTGACAAATGCAACATTTCTCCAAATCTGTTCCCATGAAGAAACAAAATCCCTAAATTTGGATGACCCAAGTTTGAGTAAATAAATTTGAGCACATTTTAATTTTGGGATTAACAGAAACTACCAAACAGTTGCTGGTTTCCACTGACTTCCATTTTTATTTCCATACTGTGGGAGTCAATAGGAATCATCAACTGTTTGGTTACCCACATTATTTAAAATATCTTAATTTATGTTTAACAGAACCAAGAAACAGTTTCTTCTGTATTATGACATACATCAGAGTGAAACCGATAATGAAAAAGAGAAAAGCCTGTCGTTTCATAGGAAGATCAGTTTATGATATAAAAAAAAAAAAAAAAAAAAATGCCAACTTCATGGCTAGGTCAGCATTGATTAAAAGCATATTTTTCAGCCCAACATGATCTGACACATATGGATCATCATTTAATAACTTAAGTTTGTGTAACTAAAAAAAAAGAGCAGAGCTTATACTCATAAAACATTTTAGATTTTATTTCAGATGTCTCAGTACTTTAGCAGCTTCTGATGGACACAATGAAAAACAATTTCACAAGTTTGCTTGATTGAGCATCATTGCTCATCATTTGTGCTAAAGCGGTGGGCCTCCATCTATAATGGGTGTGTCTATTACATATGGAGGCGGGCTAATGTGGCATAGGGGTGTGGCCTGGTACTTCAAGAAAAGTTCTTGTTTCCTACAATCAGGTGTTTGTCATCCAGCTCTCCATGTTCAAGTCCTAACATCTGAAAAATGTCCTCCAGATGGAAGCTTGTGCTGCGAAGAGCATTTAAACATTCATTTAGAGAATAAAATGTGAGGGAACAATCAAGCAGGACCTCTGGAGAAGGTGTGCAGTTACAGGCACTTGTAGAGGTCGCTGTAGAGAAAAACCAAGCCGGAAGAAAACAAAGGGAGGAGAGAGAGCGAAGCAAAACCAAGAAAATATTTAAATATTTTTTCCACCATATTTCATCATATTTAAAGCATAAATAAGAAAAGCCAAAAACAAAAATGAACTAATACAACCCTTTCAGTCATCCGTTGAGTGGTTTTCACCCAACATTCATGCATCTGTTTTTTTTTTGTGCAGAAATGCTGGTAATCAGATCAACAATGTGACAAAGCATCAGTTAAACATTCCATGTTCAGACTGAATGGTATTTTAACAGAAACAACCCCTGCAAATCAATATTTAATCTCCTATTTTGACTGTTGCAGTGCAAACATTCACATAAAAGACAAACATGGAATGACGATGTGTTTAGTTGCAAATACTGAACTAATATCAAAGTGTCACACTGCAAAGCACAAAATCAGTCCACATAGTAAGAGAAATCAAGTCGTGCAATGCAAATCCTGTAGTGTGTTCGTGAACATAAACACATTCCCATTTCGAGACTCTGACATAATGAAGATAAATTCTGACTACATCAATTCAATTGCACTTATTAAAAAAACATTCTTGTGTATCGTAATCACTATACATAATCACAAATGTATTAATCACTAAATTTTGTATTTATTTATTGCTAAACAAAAGAGTTCGAAACAGTGCAAATTAACTTTTTAAGACATTCCTCCAAAGATATGACATTCAACATCACACACCCTGACACTAAGTGTGTAAGACTGCCCTGGGGTTAAAGGTCGAGGGTGGAATGTGCTCCTACACTGCATACGAATGATTAGAAAGAAAGCGATAGTGAGCGAGAATGTAAGTTTATCACCCCTTTACACTTTCCCATGATAATTTAAAGGGGTGTTCGCTGACACACAAATAAATGAAGTGAAAGAAATAATAAAAAAACAGGAAGAGAGCAAAAAAACATCTGCGAAATTCCATAGGCTATCTGAAGAGTCTTTTCATTGGATTTGTTTCTGATGTTAAAGCTTTGTGTGTATATTATAGTACATAACACTGTTCTTTAAGAGCAGATGTCACTGATTGCAAAGTCTGGATGCCGAGGTGAGATCACCGTCACGGCACACATACCATACTCTTCTCGGCTGGAGAGTTGGGATTTGTTTATGCTGCCGGGCCCCTCCAAGCACTCTGCTGCTCCCCTGTGGCAGGTGTCAGTCCTGCATGCACACACACACACACATGTACTGCCACTAGCTGTTGCTGCCCCCGCTGGTGAGTTTGAGGGTCTTCATTTGATGCTGGAGAGAGTCTTTCTCCATCTGGGCTTCCGCTAGCGCCATCTTGGCTTTGGAGAGCGCCAATTTCAAGCATTCATTCTCCTCCACGAGCAGCTGTGTGGACGGAAAAGACCATTAGCTTGGCACACAACGTGCTTATTGTTAATCAGCCTAGATGCTTTACTTGAAAGATAATTGTCATTGTATAATTGATGTTAAAGGGGTCATATGTTTTATAACTTCACATTTTCCCTGAGGTCCACTTACAAATATTAGTCAAGCTTTTTGCACCAACAACTACATCATAATGTTTTAGTTACGACCATTTTCTGTACACTTTCTTTGGCCCTCAGAATAAGGGGTTATCCAAGCTTTAAGCAGCCACATATGAGGTGTTTTATGAGGTTATAGTACATTAAAGTATGATCATGTGACTTATTACATAATCCAGGTGACCTGTACATGCGTTTCCGTTACAGTTTTGCTAAATATTCCTTTATCGAATTGCTTGAAAAATCGGTAAAAACATGTATTTTCAATTCGCAATTTCAATTTTCACAATTGGATGGGTAATGGAAATGTGGCTATCGATGTGTAACTGCACATAAGTGTTATACGTTTCTGGCATCAAATATTTTTTGGACTAGGGATGTTTGGAGTTGTTAAACTTTTTTTTAATAGTACAGTATGTTTTCACAGCACATGAAATAGTTTGAATAGAAATTTGTATTTTTCATAACAATGATCCCTTTAAATTTGAATAAACCAAGTCACAAACAGCAATCTTGCATCACCGTTGAAGGCTTACAAACATACATGGGTATTTAAATCGCAAACTGAAACGTTCATATAAAGCTGCAATTTTACAGCATTATGTGGAGATAAACTGTGATGCATTACATCATGCAAAAATAATTAACATATCGCAATTTTTCCCTGTGTACCTGTTCTCTACTTGAGGGGGTGGGGCTTGTGGGTGACAGAGGAGCAGTCTGAGTGGCTTTCGGCTCACTGGCCACACCTACAGGAAGTTCAGGGACAGAACTGAGCCTGCTGTCATTCACAGGCCCCGCCTTCTGATGCTTTGAGTCCGCAGCACGCTCAGCTGTCCGAGGGGAGAGAGAAGGAGGGATGGGTTTAGTACGTGCATTCCTGAGGTTCAATCCCATTTCAAAATAATACAAGATAGAGGAAAAACTTCAAAGTAAGCGAGAGAGAGCATGCATTTGCCAGAGGGAAGGGAAATTATGCTATAAGGAACAATTATAGTTTAGGAGAGGTGGAGGTAGCAGGAAGAGAAAACAGGAAGTAAGGGGCATGAATAACCTCCTCCGATGCTGAATGAGCCGTCATCTTGGCGATGAATAAGAAGATTATGAATATGCACGGCGATGGGCGTGGCCTTGGGCTCTGACGCATTGTCACGGGGACCATCATCCTGATTTAAACACATGTACATGTATTAGTACATACATGCTTGTTCTGGTTAAAAACGTGAGCTGTCTACCTATCAACAATGTTTTTTCACTGAAATCAGTGCATTATGGGATTCCAGCTCACTAGGTTTTGGAACTAAGGAGCTGTGTACAATTACGCATAGTATGCACCAAAACATTGCTACTGGTGATAACCATGATTAAAAAAAAATATATATATCCATATCATGTTAGTACTACATATACAATGGTATCAGAAACAACCCAGCACCAGAAGCTACTGCTGTCACACAAAATCTGGTCAAGGACATGACAGATGACAGCGAGACCCACATCCAAAAAACTGTCATCTCAAATGGGATTCATTGGCCAACCAAAAAAAATTAAATTATAATAATAATCAAAGTGATAGTCTATGATAATTCTGATCAAATCTGATCTTAATGTCTTGTGACTAAATGTACCTTCAGATTGACGTGTGTATCTTTGATGGTGATCTCCATGGGGAGAACCTGGGAGGCGGAGTCATCCTCCAGGAAGAGAGCGAGGTTTCGTAGTGATGCCATGAGGAAGTCGGCACTGAAGGCCTGTAGGTGGCACTGCAGGAAGCCGTTCTGTTCGGCCAGAGGAGAGTGAACCGCAGCTCCCGGGCCGCTTTCAAGCCTCACCTGCACCTCTGGATTCAATAACACTGTGCTGGGGTCTGACCCTGACCCAGAGCCTGAGAGAGAGAGATTGATAAATATCAGACATTAAGTAAAGTGCTAATATTTTCCCTAACAGACTTGTGCCATAAATGTTCTGTTGGTTCTTAGTTTGGATCCATGAAATGCTTTCACACTGACAGATGTGTTCTTCAAATTAGATATACTGTAATCATATTTACAGTATTAAACTTAGAATTGAAGGAGATACACAAGCTGCTGATGTCATAAGGGGTGTGTATACTTGTCTACTAGTTACAAGGCTACTTGCCATAAACAGCAAGTCAATAACTAGACACAAAATATTGACTTTACTGAGTTTAAATATTTTATTCGTTCACTAAACGCCAAGCTTCAATGAAGAAAAATGGTGGCTTTAAGGCAAGACGAATGAACTAGTTCAAACAAAATCAACATTTAAATGAGAACGTACAGTCATACATGGCTTCTCACCACATAAACAATTAAGCGGACATGAAATATGGATTTGAGATAAAACTTTTTTTTTTTTTATCTTATCCATACCTGTTTCTTATCTAATAAGCAATTGCAATGTAAAAAAACAACCAGCCTGGCAAGAAGGACACTGAAATAATAATAATATAGTAGTGTTACTAATAAAGTCCTCCAAATTTATTTTCAATACAATCAACAACTATAACTGAAATGAAAGATGGCACCAGCTGCATTTGGCTAAAATAAGAAGATGAGTCCATGGTATGATACAACAGACATGAAAGAAGCGCTGGCTTCAGATAGGAGTGGTCTCTTATACAGCATTTCTAATGACAACAATCTTAATCAGGGAATAACAGACTTCAGAATACTGCGATTGACCAATCAGAATCAAGTATTCCAGACAGTGTCATATTAATGAATGCCAAACTCAAAGGCACGAGCTTATCAGCTGCACTTGAAGGCAGCATAGTAAGTGTTCCTGCTGCTGGATGGCCTAATGTATCACTGATTATTTACATGCCATTAAACTTTTTCAGCTATAGTTCCTGACTGATCTCACTGATAATTAATCATTCCGACCGCATTTCACTGTCAGTGTGAATGCCCCTAAATATTTCAGCAAAGATGCCATTATACAAAATACACTCGATAATAATGGCGATCCACATGATGAAAACACCATCTACTCCATGTTTCTCCATGCAACACAATAAGCCTTGGAACTAGGAGGACACATGAATGTGTACACAGTCATCCAGGAAACCAATGGATCACTAATGAGTGGAAATCGAAGGCCCGCTGCACAGGCTGTGGAACCAGACGGTAAAGCAGGACACGGGAGACAGCCACCAGTCTAAAAATAGACAAATCCAAAACATTGAAACCCTGCATTTAAATTATGCATTGAATCCAAAATGTCAGTGCAACAATGCCTGCGGTAATGAATAGAAAACTCATTGAAATTCATTGAAATTTCCTACAGCAGAGGGCAGAAATGAGACATCAAATGATATCGGAGCTGCGCAGTTCAGCGGTCCCAGAGGGTCTCGTGGCAGAGGAGTCAACGCTATCCACTATACTTCACTGGCTGCCCTACATGTTCTTGCTTTCGAGACGAGTCAGCTCTGAAACCGATACTGCATTAACATCCTCACCTCCTCTGCCCAGAAAAGAGAGAAAAACACCTAACCCAGATGCTCATTCAGCAGAGCTGTTAAATAAGAGACATAACAGAGAGTAAAGAAATGGGGAGACAGAATAGGCAACCAAGATGGCTCCTTACTAAAGTACTGTGGCATTACAGAGGTAAGATGACTGTAGCAGATGGTACTAACATGGTACATCGGTATATACTGATGATAATCATATTCTGTGTTATTTTCAGTATTCCAAAGCACTTCAAGGAACACATGGTACATGTCCAAAAACATAGTATTATCATGGTATATGTTAAAATTCCTAAAAACGTACTACCTTGTGTTTTTGTAAATTTAATACAGTAAGTTTAATACAAATTCTCTGCATAAAGAACTTGACTTTATAAATATTTTTTTATAAAATATATATATTTTTTTATAATTACGCATTCCAACCTATGAATATTTACAATGTCCACTTGAATAATATTGGTATTTGCTACTTTATAAATTAATTATAATAGAATAGAAGTGATATGACTCAATTACAATCAATTCATTTTAATTAATTCTCTTTAATACATGACACACAACTTCTTATGTAGTGCATGCATGTTATAATTGAAATACTGTAGAAATACCTTCGTTCATCTCCATAAAAAAAAAAAAAAAAAAAAGATATTTTTGATGAAATCCGAGAGCTTTTTGGCCCTGCATAGACAGCAACGCAACTGACACGATCAAGGCCCAGAAACATTCTAAGGACATCATTAAAATATTCCATGTGACAATGTTTCAACTGTAATGTTATGAAGCTACGTAAAAAAAAAATCTTAATTTGTGTTCCAAAGATGAACGAAGGTCTTACGGTATGGAACGACATGAGGGCGAGTAATTAATGACAGAATTTACATTTTTGGGTCAACTATCGCACTTCACACGTTCAACATCGTGTGTGAATATGATGGAATTAGAAAGGCTCAGACCCCACTACAAGGAGAAGAAGCGATCCGATCACTGGTATTCCTGACTGAACTTCTTGATTAATACTTGAACAGCTGTGAATAAAACAAGTAAAGAGCAGCACTTTCTCTCCCTAGCGAAGATACTGAAGAAAAGCAAAAATACTGCTGGAGAAAAAAGTGAATAAGTGAGAATAACTGAAAATAGAGAACATGGGAGCAGATACAGAGAAACAGACTGAAAAACAGAGGCAAGCAGAATCAGTCAAGAGAAACTGAGCAGAGAAAAGCCTAGAGATTAATCATTGGAGAGGAAAGAGGCAGTGCTCTGAAACAGCCCAGATAGATGAGTCTATGTGTGTGTTTATGTGTGTACAAAGTCTCCTGAACCAGCAGTTCTGCTACTGCAGAACCCAGTGGTCTGTGACAGTAGAGAAACGACAACACAATACCAAAGCAGCTATAGGAGAGAGAGAGAGAGAGGGAGAGGGAGAGAGAGGGGGAGAGAGAGAGAGAGAGAGAGGGAGAGGGAGAGGGAGAGGGAGAGAAGAGGGAGAGAGGGAGAGGGAGAGGGAGAGGGAGATGGAGATGGAGATGGAGATGGAGATGGAGATGGAGATGGAGATGGAGATGGAGAGGGAGAGGGAGAGGGAGAGGGAGAGGGGGAAAGCGAAGATCAGGGACCAGTGAATGAGAAAAAGGCTTCAATACAATTCAAATAACAGCACACACAACCCTACCATACTGCTTCAAAAAACTCATATTTACATACTCATCCACCAACTGACTAAATGTTTTCAGCCGAGGTGCTTTAAAGAGGTTCATATCAGAAGCACACATTTTTAGAGAGGACTGTAGTGCGTTGAAAGAGTGTTGTGCTTTTGTATAGTGTTACAGTCAACAAACTCTTTCCAATAAGATGCTTCTCTAAAACATCCCTTTAAAACATTGCTATTAAAAGCACTGAAGCTGAATTTGACATGTTGATATTAAAAAAGCTTAAGCTTAATATTAGAAGATAAACTTATCTAAGTTAAGCACTGTTACTATAAGCCATCAATGCACTGGATGTGTAATTAATACAACACTCTCAATAATATGTAGGATAATTATTGTTGGACAATCAAATTAGTTAACACTATTAATGTTCACATTATTATTACATAATCAGTGAGACTCATTTTTTTGAGAGCTATGATAGTTTCTATGACAGTTGCTATTAGGCTATTAGCATCTTTCTCTATTGACAAACACAATGTGTATTCTACATTAAGGCTTCCTTAAGACTAATCAGTTGGCCAAACCACCGACTAGTCCTTTATAAAAATATATCAATATGCTATCGTTCAAAAGTTTGAGGTAAGTAATTTTAAATGTTTTTATTTTATTTTTGTATTTTTAAAGCAATTCATAATTTTATTCAGAAAGGGTGCATAAAATTGATCATAAGTGACAGTAAAAACACTTACAATGTTAAAAACAATAAATGTACAAATAAAGGCTGTTCTATTGAATCACTTAAAAAATCCTGAAAAAAATGTATCAGTTTTCAACATTGATAATAATAAAAAAAGCTTCCATGAGCACCAAAATCAGCATATTAGAAAGATTTCTGAAAGATCAAGTAACACTGGAGTAAGTGACACTGGAGTAATTGCTGTTGAAAATTTAGCTTTGCCATCACAGGAATAATTTCATATATATATATATATATATATATATAAAAAGAAAGTATGAATAGAAAGCAGTCATTTTAAATTGTAATAATATTTCACAATATTACTATTTTACTGTATGTTTTCGATTGATCATAGAGAGACTTATTAAAAAAAAAAACATACAGAACCCAAACTTTTGAACAGTAGTGTTCTTGCTAAACACAAAAAGTGCTGAAAGAGTGATCACACAACACACAACTCAGACTCATGCAAACTCGCAGACAGCATCTACACTCACAAACATGCGCGCACACACACTATGCAAACATATGAAGATACACACTTAAAGTACCTTCACCACTTTGAGCGACTGATGCTGTAGACACTAAACCTGAAGAAATGCAAACAGCAAGTATTATCAGATGCAACTGCAACACTTGCACACACACACACACACACACACACACACACACACACACACACACACACACACACACTCACAAACACAGGTGTCAATCAGTCTTACCCAGGCTGCGGTTGCTAAGATACTGCCGCAAACTGATGTTGCCGAGCTGGTTGGGTCGGATCCGTCCTACCTCCAGAGCAACTGCTGTATCATCACCCTTCAGATCCAGAGAACAGCAGACCTGGTGAATCTTCAAAACCAGCACAGACACCTGCAAATACATGTAATACAGATATTTTATACATAGATACTAATAGATGCATCATCACATTGTTTTCTTCAAGGAGAAGAGAAAAAGTTAATGTTCAGCAACCAAGTTGTGCATGATATAAAACGGGGAATGAAAGAACAAAGAAAAAGAGTTTATTACAAGGTCTTTTGTGGGTTCATCTATGCTCTGTGAGGCAGCGCTGATGGCGTCAGGTGACTGGGCCTCATCTGCCTCCTGAGCGAGAGTCACATTAGTCCCTTCTGTGCAAATCTGTTCACTTAGACCCTCCTTAAAACCAGAGACTGATATGTCATCTGTAACAAAAAACATTTGCATATTATTTGGTAAGAACAAGAGAGTGTAACAGCATATCCAGAGCCATATTGAGTAGCATAGACCATCACATTTGGGCCTGATGTTTAGCCCGTGTTAAATGGTAAATCTGAATGAATTTCTGGTTATCAAGATATTTTCAACATTGCTCCATCAACGGAACAAAAATAGCACACAAAGATATATGTTACAATACTGCCCCCTTGTGGTCACAAACCTAAAACAGCACTTATATGAAAAGAAAACCCACAAGTAGAATATGGTGTTCAGGAACGCATGTACCTCTCTCCAGCAGGCTGTAGCTGTCACAATCCTCTAGTGAGTAGCTGTCTATGGAGAGGTCATCCAGAGACTGTAGCGAAGGGCTTTTCTTCATGTTCTTATAGGACACTGAGAAACTCGACTGCGACTTGCCCTGCATCAAACGACCACTGCAGAGTACATGCACAAAAAGTAGCAAACAGAGAGTATGAGTGGATAAGTACCAACATAAACAATACTAAGAAGGAAAAAAACAACAGCAAAAATGTTTTTGCAAATTCAAAACACCAGTCAGAGACAGAGTCGGCAAACTCTGCGCACGTCCACAGTCCTACACATTACACAACGAATGACAAGCTAGTGTGAAATGATCACAATCACGATACCACAGTTTTCTCCACAAACATTCACACATTCACAGACGGGCACAGAATCCTAAAGAGGGAGTCTTACATGTTGGACATGGAATATAAGGAGGTAGACCTGCTGTGCGTGGAAGTTAAAAGGTCAGAGACCACTGATAAACTGCCTTTCCTTCAGAAGAGAGAGATTGAACAAACACACACACCCAGAGGTCACATTCAGAGCAAGGAAGCAGTTGTGCATTGGGTTTTACTCCCAAATACACACGCATAGTCTCATAACATTCAATGGCATTATCCATCAATCCCATCTACATTACCCATCCCATCTACTATTTACTTCAGCATGGGCCCTGTCCCACTTGATGTGGACTTGCAGTCTTGTGGCCATCATATTTGGATTTTGTAAATGTAATGTCTAGACCAGGGGGTATAAAACTCTTGTTCTCAAGTTATACTTTCCTGCAGAGCTTAGCTTTAACATGAAAGGGATGAAAAAAAAGAAAATGCTGTCATTACTTACTCATCCTCATGTTGTTCTAAACCCATAAGACCTTCATTCATCTTTGGATGTCATTAAGGACATCATTAAAATAATCACTGTGACATCAGTGGTTCAACTGAAGCTAAGAGAATACTTTCTGTGCCAGAGAAAATAAAAATAACAACTTCATTTAACAATTTCTTCTCTTCCCTTTGACGCACGTTCATGACAAAGGTATCATGACAGCTGCTACGTCAGCCGCACCACATGTACACACCGTGGTACCGTCATGAACGCACATCGAAAACTGAAAAGAAAGAAAATAAATTCTTGACATGAAGTATTATTTTTGTTTTCATTGTGCACAAAAGTATCCTCATGGCTTCACAACAATCCAATTGAACCACTGATGTAACAGGGACTATTTTAACAATGTCCTTACAACCTTTCTGGGCCTTGACCTATCATTTGCATTGCTGTCTATGGAGAGTCAGAAAGCTCTTGGAATTCATCAAAAATATCTTAATTTGTTCTGAAGATGAACAAATGTCTTATGGCTTTGGGACGACCATGAAGGTGAGTAACTAATGACAGAATGTTTGGGTGAACTATCCCTTTAATCAAACACACTTCAAAAATCTAACTAAAGGTTACGGTAAGGTAAACGTTTAAGGTTATTTTTAGGGAAGGGGTGTCCTGCTCCTGGAGGTATACCTTCCAGCAGAGTTTATCTCCAACCTTTTTTAATAGAACTGCCTCAATTTTCTTGATTAACTGGTTTGGGTGTCCCTGTAGGGCCCTGTAAGACCAAAGTTGCCCATCCCTCATCTAGTCCACCAAGGCAGTGTTAATTTTTTGCAGGCATTTTTGATTTAGTCTTAATCTTTATCTTGAGACAAAAATGTTTAATAGTCTTAGTATTCTGGGGTTGAATTCCCCAGAATGTCTGGCCCACAATACTGTATGTTGTCCCATTTGTACCAAAGTGTGTACTCCAAGGTGGATCGCAAAAGCTTATGCCAGCATTTCAGACAGGGCTATGAAGCTCTACTTCCATTATCAATTTCTAAAAACAAAGCAGGAAAGACTGGAAAGTTGTGTTTTAAATACAGAAACACAGCAATACCTGGACATGGACTGAGGTAGCCTGCATCCCTGACTCTTGTCGTTCCATTCCCTGGAGGAATTGTCAGACATGGGATCAACTACCATGGTTCCACCTTGTGAGGTTTCACTCTGCTGCCCTTTGGCTTCAGTTTTGTTGCCCTCGCCATTGGGAGATCCTTTTCTCAAGTCCTTCTTCTCCTCAGATGGCACCCTCCCTCCAGATCCCATGCTACTCATCTCATCCACAGATGCTTTTCTCAGAGCAGGAGATGAGGAAGGAAGGAGAGGAGATGCGTTGATGGCATGTGTCCCTGCACAAAGGAGCTGATCCACATTTTGAGTACCCTCTCCTAGAGCCGAGGTCCTCTCGTGGCCCTCGCTAACCTCACTCCCGGCTTCAAGAGTGGCCCTGCTTTCTGAAGGGGATACGTCTGAGTCCAGAGGGCTGGCGTTTAAATCTGGTTGGGGAATGGGCTTTAGGAGAAGTGCAACTTCTGCACTTTTCATGAGCACACCCACGCAGGCACTGAAGGGTTGTGTGGGACCCTGGAGCTTGGAGCCATACTGCTCTATATCTTGCTGTAAAGTGCGCTGCAGAGTTTTCACAGCATTTTGCAGTCGGAGCAGGAACACATACTGCCCATGGCTCACCTGAGCACTCAGGTGCTTCTGAACGTGCACTAGCACCTGCAAGTCAACTTCGCTGGACGAGGATGAGGAAGCAAGCGAAAGAGACGAAGGGGAGTTGCTGCATAAGCCATCCAGAGAGTGTGGTTTGTGGAGGCCATTGCTTGGCGTGTTGCTGGGAGATGCATTAGTGCTGTAGTACTCCTTTAGAAGCTTCTTCTTCTGCAGACGACTGGCTATCTCTGCTGACTCACTGCGAGGCAACAGGCCTGACCCTACACCTGCTCTGAGTCTCTCATGGTGCTGAGTGTATCGGGTGGGGTGGCATACCCAAAGTGTCAGAGGGAAGGAGTCCACGCAAGGTGTCGGACGACCTCGCCCACTGCGTGAGCCCTCGTAGTCCACCCAGAACTGGGAAAAATGCACGGCCCACAAGTCAGTGCCTGCTGGTGTTTTGAGGGCATTGGTGGAGAGAGATGGTGGAGCAAGGCCCCTGTACACATCATGAACACGTGTGTCCTGCTCATGAGCATGCCACTGGAAAACAGAATGCAGCACAGAGGAGGAGTTTTGGGAATGAGGAAAAGAAGAACAGAGGGAGGTGAAGAAGGGTTGCTCCTGGAAGGCCTGCAAGAGGGCTTCGAGACTGGACCGAGTACATCCGGAAGAGTGACGTGTGTTAGTGGCTACCATCTCTGAGGTCTGTACTGAAACGGAGCGGGGCTGGTCAGGCTGAGTCTTCTCCTGGTCTGCAGGGATAACCAGCTACAAACATGCATAAAAGTTTTATATTAAACTATAATACAATAATGTAATACAATAAGGTTCCTCAAATCCAGACCTCCAGGGCCACTGCCCTGCAGAGTTTCGCTTTAACCCTGATCAAACTTGTATGTTTCTAGTAATTTTGAAGACATACCTTGCTCAGGTGTCTTTTGGCTCGTTTCCACTGAGCGGTACGGTTCAATACTGTACGGTGTGCAATTCTGTCTGTTTCCATTGTCAGAAGTTGTGAATGGTACCCAATTAGCAAACTGTACCGTATAATAACTTGTACGTGCTACAAGGTGAATGAAGCGTCTCCTTCTCTCATTCCTCCATGCTGCTCATGCGTGTTGGACTTATTTACATCAGAATGTGCAAACAAAAAATATAACAGTGTATTTTATAATTTTATATTTTCACACACATATACACAGAAAATGTTGCACTTTTTCTTTGAGCAAGGATGACGTCGATCGCTACTTTCCGGCATACACCACATCTATCAAGGGTACTGTTGCCAGTGAAAACACAAGCCTGATCAAGGTATACCGTCCTGAATCGTACCGTATTGTACTGTACTGACCCATAACGCTCAGTGGAAATGAGCCATTTGATTAGGGATGAAGCTAAACTGTGCAGTTGAAGTCAAGGTAAGTAAGAACTACCTTCAGCATGAGTCCGTCCACTCTGATATCTATATGTTCGTCAGGTTTCTGCGAGTCATTGAGTTTGTACAGCTCCATAAATTGTTCTAAGCTCTGACGAAGGTCAAGCCCAAACAGATTGAGCCATACCAGACTGCGAGAGTCAAGCACCAGCTGTAGCGCATTCAACTGCACATACAGGTTGGGACAAGGGACTGCAGAGAGAGAGTTTATTAATGTCAATTCATGGAATAATTGAGATATTAAGTGAATATTATGATTTTGTCAGCATTTATGATGGAGGTTGTCACTTCTGTCTTACTAGGATAGTCTTTGCCATCCGTGAAGTAGTACTCTGTGAATTCAGCATGGATAGCCGGCATCTCTTGGGGGAGATAGAGGGATTTCTTATTGCAGGAGATCATGTTTTGAGGACTTGAGCGTGACTGGTCTGCTGTAGACACCTACAACAAAGCAGAACAATCAACTGTTAAAGGGTGACTTCTTAATAAAAAAATCATAATTTACTCAGTCAATGATGACAGCACTGATGCATCTTGATGAAACACAAACTATGAAATATTGTATGTGTATTCTTCCATAAAAACCTGATAGATGCTGAAATCTGCCATCCGTAGCACAATTGAGCTGGACATGAGTTGGGTTCTCGGTCCAGGTGGGGGCGAGAACGAAGTGCTGGAGCTGGTGGAGATCTTTCCTGTAGGAAACACATAAGCTCAGACATCACAAACATAGTGTATCATCTACACAAACCACAGCCATGTGTTTGTGAGGCACCTCAAACGCACACCAGAGAGGTACCTGTCTCCAGACACCAGCAGCAGTTGGCAATGGGGGAGAGCGGCCACAAGCCATCTGGGCCTGAGTCCAGCTCCCTAACCATTATCCCTCCACCCTCTGCCTCTAAGACAATCGACCGATGGACTGGAGACACAGAACCCATTACGCAAAAAAACTCTCAAACTAGGACAGGTGTTAGTTGCTACCAGGGCACACTTAATGGCCACAGCAAAACACATTCCAATGACTTCAAAATTAAATCCATGATCATAATATACTCTTAAACATTAGTCATACTACTCTACTGAGATAAAACCTGTACCACTTTAGCTAAAGGCCCTTATACAAAGACTCTGCTATACTTTCAGAGGCCACATGGAAGACCTGTCATTAGCCATAAACACAACTACAACCCAAAACTAAGTAGTCAGTGTCATCTGAAAGTGTCTTTGTGAAGAGCCCTTAAAATAAAGTGTCAAAATTCTTACTATATCAGATGTATGGATGAGCAGATATCCAGATCTATGAATCTATTAACAACAGCTGTCAATGAAATAACCGGTGTCCTATCACATTTGACCCAAAAAATCCCCCCCTAAAAATAAATGAACAAATAAATGAATGAAACTGAGTTTTGTATTATTTTCATGACATTTTGCGCACAATTTCTCAGTACCGTAATACATCCAGTTGTCTTTATGCAATTTTTTTAATGTAAATGTACTGTAAAAATAAAGTTTAGCCATACAAACATACATATATGAGAAAATGTGTTTTAATAGTCATGAAAACTATTTTTTATTTCTTTGGATTTTGGGGTCAAATATGATCCAGACGTGTTCTCAATAGGTTGCATGAAATTCATCTATTTCAGTTACAATCAGATGAAATCAGCCATTCAAGGTGTTAACGGGCAGGATGTTCTCACCGTGCTGAGGGGAGCTCTGGTTCTGGCCACTGACTGCATTTTTTAGCATTTCCACATTAGACTTAAACTCGTCCAGGAGAGAATGGACCCAGGTCTCACGAGACTTTGTGGCCTCGCCATAATGCATCCAGTGCATACAGGTCTCACCTGAGAGAGAGAAAGAATGAGGTTTTCATAATCTGAACATCTTCCTGTTTAACAGGTTATTACAGTAAGGATCTAATGTGTTACCAGCTTTGTGGTAGGGATAATAATCTACGCTGATAGAGCTGAAGGACAACTGCATTGCACCACCATCTAATCTCTTATTAATTCCTGCAGAGTAAAAAAGACATATTTCAGCTTAACACTGAACTCTGTAACACACTTTGGTGTTAACAATATTATGTGTGCATATGTGGTACCTCTGTCCTTGGCATTGGTGTCGTCACAGATATGCAGGTCAAAATGTATGATTTGGAGGTGGTGTGAAGTCTCACGAACATCATAGTCGTTAAACAGACGTGCCATAGAAGCGTTCTGATCTGCTGTGGCTGAAGCCTGCTGCGTGCGCACCTGCTGAGCTGAGGTGGGTGCCGGTGCTACCTAAAAACACCACAAAATCACCAATGTAAAATCTAGGACTAAAATGTACAACCAGTAGGGGGCACCAAAATGCAAGTTTTAGAATAGAAAGCTAAATAAAAATAAAAGGTAGTCTAAAACTGATTAGTGAAGGAGACGAGGAAGTGGTATGAAACACACACCTGGGTATTGTCGGGGGCCATGCTCTTCCTCTGCGCAGCTGATTTCTCCATGGCTTCACTAAGAGACTTAGCATACTGCAGCATGGCCTTGAGCTGAGAGTCCGTCAGCACCCACAGCAGGTCATCCAGGATCAGAATCAGCTTTGTTGCAATAACATTACAGTCCTTCATCTGGAAAAAGCATGGACATACAGCTGTGAGGCACATACTGTGGGATCTCACACAAGTAATCATAATAATCATTAGTAATGTTTATTTTGAAGAAGTCTCTTTAGCTTGCCAAGACCATAATGGTGAAACATAATTGCAATTTTAAATAATGGTTTTACATTTTAATGTATTCCTGTGATGGCAAAGCCAGATTCTAGTCTTCAGTGTCACACGATGCTTCAAAAATCATTCTTATATCCTGATTTGGTGCTCAAGAAACATTATTACCAAAGTGGAAAACAATTGTGCTGCTTAATATTTTTGTGGAAACTGTGATACATTTTATTTTCAGGAATCTTTAATGAATAGAACGTTCAGAAGAACAGCATTTATTTACAGTAAATTATCTTTACTGACAGTTAATAACGAATAAAAAAGTAATTCTGTTTAAAAAAGAGAGACTTTTGAACAACTGTATTTATGCTGCGTATATTATATTGTTGTTTGTCTGTATTATATTGTTGAATGTCTTAATATTTGTTTTTTGGTTTAATGACATCAGCATTCAAGCTTTAGCCTATATTGTTTAGTTTTAGTTTTATTTGATATTTAACACAGTTTAGGATCTTTAATTTGCTTCTTACTGTTTCATAATGATGTTTTATTGATTTTCAATATGCTCTCAAATGCATTTAATTTGATCTTGCATAATTTGAACATACAAAAATGTACAGAGTTTGTTTGCATTTGTTTTTATGTGAGGCCTGTATGCTTCCAAAATAAAAACCCTCTAATCAGCTGCCAATATTCAGACTACCAACAGAAAAATGTATCCCGGCTGCCCGCAGAGCTCAGAGCTGATCCGCAGAAGAATGAGTGCTACACACACTCTCAAAAATACAAACGCGAGTGATTCAAAAGTGGACAGTTTGGATTTAATTTTGAACATTTAACCGCATGCTTCTATTTGAGAGTGTGAAAGGAGCATGTGTTCATCCTTACCCTCCTCTTTAAAGTGACTCTGATCTTTGACTGGTTGGTAATGAGACGTATGGGGGCGCTGACGACCTCATGTTCTGTGTTCTGGATGGCGTCCGCTTCAATCCTGATCATCTGCCAGCTCACTTCCTT
Organism: Schizopygopsis malacanthus; assembly: GCA_027474115.1. Lineage (NCBI taxonomy): Eukaryota > Metazoa > Chordata > Actinopteri > Cypriniformes > Cyprinidae > Schizopygopsis > Schizopygopsis malacanthus. Next base: position 14,243,833 of record CM049865.1, read on the forward strand.
AAATGTTATGATCTAAATCGAATCATGGTGTTAAAATATAAATGCATACTTAATATACTCCATACCAGAGGTATCTGTTGTTACCTCTCCACGTGTGGGGTCCAGGATGCGTGTGCTTCGAAGGTCACCGGTGGCCCAGCTGGTGTTAACGCTGTAGACCTGGAGCTGCGAGAGCTCGAAGGAGGCATTAAAGGCTTTGGCGCTGATGCGGATAACTATGGAGTTCACAGAGAGAGAGATGCCCTCCACAACCTTTTCAGCAAAACCATATTCACTGGCAAAGACAGAATAAGATTATAAATAAACTAGTGGTGGGCCGTTATCGGCGTTAACGTGCTGCGTTAACGTGAGACTCTTATCGGGCGATAAAAAAAATATCGCCGTTAATCTATTCTCAAAGTTGGGTTGGGAGCTGGGTCTATACTACGCAAGCTATGATGACTTTCACCCTGATATTTTAACGCGGATGTATACCTAGCCGAATTGCACTGTAGGGGGCGAGAACGAGTCTTCGAACTAGAGGCTCGCAGTCCGTGATGGACAGATTGTTAACGGCTGGTCTATGTGGTAATACAATCGGGCAGGACATCCAAACGCTCACCTATGGCGTAACCACCATATACTTTGGGGGGGACATGTAAGTCTAAAAGACTTACTTTTAGTCATTATTTGGGTAGCACACATATTCTGAATGCCTTCGGCAGAATTCAAATGAGCCATTTTAATCTAGATTAATTCCAAGATTAATCTAGATTAATCTAGATTTAAAAAAAATAATCTATGCCCACCACTAAAATAAACATAAATAGTAGGCTTGCGAACAACTTTTACACTACGACAATTAACAAAATCTAACTCTCACAACAAACAAAAACAAATTAAAAAATAAATAATATTTTTCATGGCTTTTCAAGGCACATTTTATATACCTTATATAGGTTTATATTATATAGGTTTATTATATGTTTTCCAAGATGAACCATGAACCATCAAAAACAGGACGCAGCAGATCAAATCAAGGCAGATAAAACGGATCAACTGAAACTGACCTTTGACCCGAGACTGTTGCAATGGGTGATGGGCCGTTGTGAGGGCGAGGCTCGTCACAGGTGCTCATCTCCATGATGACTTTATCCAAAGACTGAAAGACATGATTTACAGTTGCAATAATTAAGCTGCAGAAAATGTATTTTATGCCTTTAATCAAAGCAGTGTCTCGAACAAAACAACAACAAAAAAAGCACAAAAAAATAAAGCAAAAAAAACACCCAAAAAACAGAACAGCATAAAACAAAAAGGCAAAAACCAGCAAAAAACAAACAAAATGGCAAAACAAAAAGCAGCGAGACAAAAACAAACAAAACAATTGTGAAACAAAACCACAAAAACAAAAAGCACAAAACAGCAAAACAAAACCACAAAAACAAAACATAAAAAACTGTGAGGTAAAACAACAAAAACAAAACAACATTACAAAACAAATTTACAACAGCAAACCAATACAACATAAAACAAAACAAGTAATTACAATTAAATAAAATAATAATCAAAGACAAAATATTTTTAATAAAGTGTAATTTCTGCTAAATGCATAAATGTTATTACCAGAGTGATTGGATGAGTTTTCAGCTTGGTCCATGGGATCTAGTGCACACACACACACACAAAGGAAAAATATATTTACAGCATATGCAACATTGTCCTTTATTATTAAAGCACACAGCCAGTAATTAGGCACTGTTTGCAGTACATTTGCTTTTGGTGTGTGTTCATTACAATTTTGCTGCAATTTTCTAGATAAAAATATACTTTAAAGATTGGCTTTATTGTATTCCTTTTATGGCTATATTTTTGTGACAGCTAAACGCCCTCAGAAATATAGTGAAACATGTCATAAATCAACTTGAGGATATTTGAAAGGCTCATAATAAATCACGTTCTTCAAATCTAATGATCTCTACAGGTTTGCCAAGTATGAATGTAACATAAATGTAACTTCTAAGGTGTGTGAGTGAGTGAGTGAGTGAGTGAGTGAGTGAGTGAGTGAGTGAGTGAGTGAGTGAGTGAGTGAGTGAGTGAGTGAGTGAGTGAGTGAGTGAGTGAGTGAGTGAGTGAGTGAGAGAGTGAGAGAGAGAGAGTGAGAGAGAGAGAGAGAGAGAGAGAGAGTGAGTGAGTGAGTGAGTGAGTGAGTGAGTGAGTGAGTGAGTGAGTGAGTGAGTGAGAGAGTGAGAGAGTGAGAGAGTGAGAAGTTTTTTCCAGTGTGCGTCAGTGAGCGTTCACAAGCACCGGGAGCACAGCCAGAGGCAGAAAACTGCATGTTCCTCTTAAAAAAAAATCAGAAATAGACAAGGAACACACATGCACTCATTTCTAAAGAGCAGAATATAAAAAAGCTATATTTAATTTCCTTTGTATTCTGAATATGGATGTGAAAGTAGAGGGTTAAAAAGCTGCAGCATGAATATAAGGCAGATTCCTTCACTAACGGAACACCTCTGAATGTTGCTTGGAGACGCACACCTGTTCTGTTGCTGATTTCATTTGGAACTATTATTATTTCATTGTAAAATATAACAAACAACTTAGACAATATTGTTTTTAAAATGTAGGCTACATTTTTATTGAATTGTTATTGTCACAAATCATTGTCACATTTGCAACCGGGAAAATTCTTGCTCGTATTTTGAATATGAAACAATGACTCGCACAGGGTGTTGCTGTATCAACGAGGGTTTCTTAAATCGATCTCAATGTACAGTCCATCAATAGGCCATTTGTTCGTCATGCTATTAAGTGCTACAAATCTACTTTAAAGATACAATGAACAACAGCGCGATTTGCAAAAGCAGCATATTTAGCGGGCATCCTATTATATGCACTTGCTTGTGTGGATGCAGTCGGTTCTGGCCGCAAAAGAATTCGATGCCATTTGACCATTTACGGCACGTTTTTATGCTAGAAGCAGCATTTTGCTTGTAAGAAACAAATGCTTGGTTTTAATGTTACTTTAAGTTGGGGTAGAATTAAATGAGTGCCAAACTCAGCATTTTGATCGCGTACCCCCTCCGTGCACCTCACGTACCCACATGGGTACGCGTACCCCAGTTTGAGAAACACTGATTTAACCAATCAGATTGCTGCACAAGGGCCGCACTGACCCTCAGAACAGCTGCGGCTATCGTATTTTATCAATACACACAATGACATCCATTGAGGTTTCATTAAACAATTACGTGGCTGAGCATGTCTAGACAAGAATGGAGGAACGGCCAATAACGGTTGTGGAAAACTGCAGCAGACTACTAGATAATTGATGCCAGAGTGAAGGATGGAAAGGTCTGCTGGGGCCAGAAAGAGGAAGAGAGAAAGGAAAAGCAGTAGAAAGTAGGGCTGCAACAACGAATCGATAAAATCGATTATTATCGATTATGAAAATCATCGACAACGTTTCTCATAATCGATTAGTCGGGTCCGCCCACAGTGCACGTCCAACTTCAGCCGGTTGCTCAAATTACAGCTCTAAATAACGTATTTCTATGGACAAAATGCATCTCAAAATAGTGTAGGAAACAGAATGAGATGCTGCGGGAGAAGTGCGTGATCCATTTTGCATGATAATTCTTTATTTTGAGCTTTAAGTTAATGCATTAGTGTAAAGGTTTGCCCTGTCAGGCGCTGTGACAGATGCGTGTGCGTCCTCAAAACATCCGTCCATTGCGTCCGCAAACATATCCATTGCACTGAATTATCTGTTGTTGAAAGTTAATTTAAGGTTTAAAAGTCAACATGCAGTGTGTATATTTTATGAGAGTAGGAACTTTAAAGGGATAATAGCATGTAATTGTCTGAATATAAATATGAGATTCTCCATAACCGCCTTTTACAGGATAAAGAAATGACAGTAAAACATGACTGTGATCAAAAGTTCCTGCAGAACATTCCTCTCACACCGTGTCTTTATTATCATTTACATTTTTAAGAGTAATGTATGACGATTGTATGACATCCAAGTACGGCGAGAGAAAGCATTAGGAGACGACTCTTATAGCACTCGCAGTACTTTGATGACACACACTGATCGGTCTAGCTGCGCTGCTTTAAGTCAAACACATCTAAGCGGTCTTCAGAGAAAGCATCATGTTGGCACGCTGCTATGTTGCCAAGTCCGCAGTTTGCCGCGGGTTGTTTTCGTGTCCGCGGGTCTTTTATAACATGCGGAATTGACGAGCTACGCGTAAACGATATTCGGGTTGCCGGGTTCTCCTGTAGTGGGCGGAGCTAATGCGCAAACAGTAATCTCATTGGCCGGTGCTCACCTATCATCGCCCCTGTTTTGATTTCAGCGAATCAGTTCGAGCGAATGCAGACGACCTGATTAATATTCATGAACCCAGCAGCTCAATAATCCTTGGTGCGTTTTATATGGTTATTAATAGTACAATTCGCGGTATGTTATCAGTATTATTTGTAGGTTTTTCCCCCTTTTTTATAGAAACACTAAATGACAAACAATATCTTAAGCACCACCACCAGTCCTAAATTCAGACAACATGACAAATATGCATTCATACATGGTTATTCTAAAGTTCTATCATCATATAATGATAAATTATCATACTATCATATTTTAAAGTTTGACTGAAATAATCAATTGAATTTGATAGGTGTCTCTCACATTGTCCCACAAAAACATTAAAATGGTGTAGATTAGTGTAACGTTTTATAATAATAATTTATTCTATTTGGAGACCATTTCATTTATTTAACATATTTAATATTTGGGCATCCAAGTTATTTGACATATTTTAACCTTTTTTTTTTAAGTAACAATAATTACTTTCCCTGGTAATTAGTTTATTTTATAACGATGTAACTCGGGTAGTATTTGTGAGAAGTAACTAGTAATATAACAAATTACCTTTTTAAAGTATCGTGCCCAACACTGCACACTATACATTGATTTATTGTATGTCTTTGATTAATAATGAATATGAAGAGCTTTAAAAAAAAATGCATATTAAATCATAATATTGGTAAATTTGATTATTTTCTAAAATCGTTTAGTCCTAATTTAAACTATATTCACAAATACAATGCTTAACAAATTAAAACACATTTATGTAAGGTTTTTAACAAATTATGTAAGGTTTGTGCCACTGCTGCTCTAACAGCATTGGTGATTACCAAAATCATGTTTAGCTTTCTGTATTGGGTAGTCCTCCAAAATGCGTAAGCTCTTTAGTAACAGTAGTAGGCTATTTCTAATGCTATAATATAATTATTGCTGTTATCTTTGACAGAAAGGCAGAGCACTTGAATTTTTTTTCAGATACCCAATTACAGTCAAAAAGTACATAAACAATGCAAGCAAGGATGCAAGCTGTTATGAGGACATTTTTGTTATTATAAATACTAATTAGTTGTTTCTGTTTGTAATTTGCCCAATAAATGACAATAACATTTTAAGATTTAAACAATTTTTTGACAGATTCCTAAAATATTTGTTTTCTCTTTATGACAGGTGGTTTAATAAATGAAGCACTGTATGTTTTCATAGCATTCCGTGTGTTTGAAGGACATTGAGCAGAATGTGGAATTGTGTGTATTTTGTCAATAAATAACATAATTTGATTTAATCCGATTAATCGATTAATCGAAATAATAATCGACCAACTAATCGATTATCAAAATAATCGTTAGTTGCAGCCCTAGTAGAAAGTAAGTAGAAGTAGAAAGTAAAACTACAAGATCAGCCTGTCTTGGTTTAGCTCTATAGACCGAAATAACAGGACAAGGAAATTATGTGGTGTTTGTTCCTGCAACTAAAACATCATCTATAACTTCAGGTTTTAATTACTACAATGCTTCTTGCAACTGTCGAGTCATTGTTATGACAATACTGAGCCATTCAAAGTAACATTGTGTCTTTGCTCTTTTGAGGTTTGCGTGGTCAGTGTGCTGTCATAGATTTGCGGTTGAAATTTCAGAGCTCAGTCACTGTCTTTCCTCACCACAAACCTGCTGTCTGGTCTGGTTTCTAATGCTATTAATGCTATCAAATGTGGTGCAAGACTTTGCTTAGTGTGTATTTCAGTGATGATGCTAAAATATGTACTTAGAAATACGATGCTGGTGTTTAATATTGTTTCAAGAAAAAATATTATGACTTATATTACTATTATATATCAGCCATTTCAACCTGCAGCCCAAGACTGGTTGCCCACTGAAGCTAAGCAGGGCCGAGCAGGTCAGTACCTGGATGGAGACCTCCTGGGAAAACTAGGTTGCTGTTGGAAGAGGTGTTAGTGAGACCAGCAGGGGGTGCTCACCCTGTGGTCTGTGTGGGTCCTAACGCCCCAGTATAGTGACGGGGACATTATATTGTAATAAGTACCATCTTTCGGATGAGACATTAAACCGAGGTCCTGACTCTCTGTGGTCATTAAAAATACCATGGCACTTCTTGTAAAGAGTAGGGTGTAACCCCGGTGTCCTGGCCAAATTCCCACCACTGGCCCTTATCAATCATGACCTCCTAATAATCCCCATCCACTTGATTGGCTCCATGACTCTGTCTCCTCTCCATCTGTAGCTGGTGTGTGGTGAGCGCACTGGCACCGTTGTCCCGTGGCAGCCGTCGCATCATCCAAGTGGATGCTGCACACTGGTAGTCAATCATAACGTTATGAAGCCACGAGAATAATTTTTGTAGAGAAATAAAACAAAAATAATGACTTTATTAAAAAATTATTTTGTAGATTATCCCCATTTTGTAGATTATCCCCTGGATGCAAAATACGTACACTCTTCTGTATCAGCCGGTCCACAAGGGTGCGCTGTTTGTGTTCAAATCAGAGCGTAAATCGACGAAGAAGATTCATCCCTGTGTCGAGGCTGATACAGAAGAGTGTACGTATTTTGCATCCAGGGGATAATCTACAAAATGGCGCTCCGCTGATGCAGAGGAGACATTACGTTGCCTAAATGTTGAATAAAGTTGTTATTTTAGTTTTATTTCCCTACAAAAAGTATACTCGTTGCTTCATAACGTTATGATTGAACCACTGATGGCAGATGGAGAATCCTGGAATATTACTTTTCATACTTTTCTTGGCCTTGACAGTGTTATTTACTGTGCAGTCAATGGGACAGCCATTATTCAAAATATCTTAAATTGTGTTCCGAAGACGAACTAAGCTTTTACGGGTTTGGAAAGATATGGGGGTAAGTGAAAAATAACAAAATTATTATTTTATGTTCAAATGTGACTTCAAAACAACTCTGCTTAGTTTGTTCTGCAGTTGTGATGTTAAAATATGTACTTATAATATTATTATTATAATCATTATTGTTTTCATTACTACTACTGATCCTACTACCATAATTATTAATTCCAACAGCAATAATAATGACTAATGACTAATTACTAGGGGTGGGCATAGATTAATTTTTTTAATCTAGATTAATCTAGATTAATTTTGAAATTAATCTAGATTAATCTAGATTAAAATGGCTCATTTGAATTCTGCCGAAGGCATTCAGAATATGTGTGCTTCTAAAAGTAAGTCTTTGAGTTTCTCAAGCCAACATTAGACCAGGGGCGCATTCCTGTTTCCAAAATGCATCACAAACTGCTTGAGAAAGCTGTTCTACTATGATAATTGGTGATGAAAATAAACTATGTTCAATAAGATGTACTTGTGTTTACTGTTTATTCAGTTAAACATGAATTTTGAACTGTAGGCCTACATAAGAGGTCGTGATGAACTGTTTACAGTTTCCATTGGAAGCTTCTTAAAAATAAATTTTCCCTGAAGCAAGTTCATAGCTGCATCCATGTTAGCACGTCACGTCTGATGTGGTAATTTCACAGTAACGTTAGGCATACACACAGGTTCGAAGCAGAGGGTGACACGGGAGTGAATTCTCAAGTTCACATGAGACCTAAAGCGCATCCTGTTTGCTTAAAAGCGCAACGTTTCGTTGTTATTCTGAGTGCACACAAATAAACGTAGAGTCTTTACAGATTCGAAAGATGTATTAGGCTACTTTTATCTGTATGACCAAAAATGACGGAGATTTTAAGAGCAAGTGAGCGCACCGGAGCCTGTCCTGCAGCAAACGCGCTTCCACACAAACACTTCAATAGCGCACATTTCTCTAGGTTAACATCATATTGAGCATGTAAAGTTGATACTACATACATCTTTCAGATGAAAAGCCATATTTGAGGTTGATGAATGATAGGTGGGCGTTTGGATGTCCTGCCCGATTGTATTACCACATAGACGCCGTTAACAATCTGTCCATCACGGACTGCGAGCCTCTAGTTCGAAGACACGTTCTCGTACAGTGCAATTCGGCTAGGTATACATCCGCGCTAAAATATCAGTGAAAGTCATCATAGCTTGCGTAGTATAGACCCAGCTCCCAACACAACTTTGAGAATAGATTAACGGCGATATTTTTTTTATCGCCGATAAGAGTCTCGCGTTAACGCAGCACGTTAACGCCGATAACGGCCCACCACTACTAATTACATTATTATTTTAGTAATAATTAAAATAATATCATCAAATAATGGCTTCTGTAAAGTTAAAATATTTTTTTTTATAATTAAACAAAAACACTACAAATTAAAATAAAGCATTTTAAACACCACAAGTGAATTTACTTAGACAACATTATCATGTACTTTATAAATGTTCACTTTGAGATTTGCTAAAGATTACATTTACATTTATGCATTTAGCAAACACTTTTATCCAAAGCGCATTCAGGCTGTACATGTTTAATCAGTATGTGTGTTCCCTGGGAAATGAACCCACACCATTTTGCGGCTTTGAACGCAATGCTCTACCACTAAGCCACAGGAACACTGTGTACATGTAACGTAATCAACGTATTATATTTTTAAAGATCTTTAAGTGTTACACGACAACAATATTATCCTATACAATAAAACCTCTAATAACTGACTATGCAGTCTAATAATTGAGTACAAGTCTAGAGAGTTGAGCTTAATTATTTTCCCAGCTGATTCTACAATGCTGGTGTCAGAGGGACTCATGGTGATGACGTCATCAAGAAGCAGGGGCGTCTCTTACCCGGATGGCGGCCTTGTTGCAGAAGACTTTATTAATAGCGAGCCAGGTGGGCAGATCCAACATGTTCTGCAAAACCTCCTCATCCAGCTCCAGGTTGGTAAGCTGGCCCTCCCCTTTCAGAGTGCTCAGATTAATCTTATCTGGGGAGAGGTTCTTAGCAAACCTGCAGAAAAGAGAACGAGAGCGAGAGAGAGAGAGAGAGAGAGAGAGAGAGAGAGAGAGAGAGAGAGAGAGAGGAACAGGGAGAAATCAGGGAATATAATCAGTAAGATGAACGAAGAAACTGAGAGATGCAACAACAATAACAACAAAAAAACACGTTGCAGTTTTCCATTAAGGTTTAATGGCTCCTTCTCTTGACTGTAATTACAGCTTTACAAGCAAGCAGACCGGTGAGCTGTGCTGTTACCACCCACCACTTGAGAGCTGTGAGTTTGTGTGTGTGTGTGAGTGTGTGTGAATATTTTTCAAATATGCTTAATCATTTCAATAATGGGTGATTAAATACACGAATTAACATTGCTAGAAAAAGCTCTTTTCACTTAATTAAACACACGCACACACACACACACACACACACACTTTTCATTTTCAATGGATTGTCACAGTGAGCTCAACATTAATACAGCATTATATAATTTAAAAGAATAATGGAAATGTTAAAATAATATAATGGTAACATTTTAATATAGGGACCAATTCTCACTATTAACTAGTTGCTTATTAGCATGCTTATTATTAACATATTGACTGTTTATTAGTACTTTTAAAGCACATATTCTGCACTGCATATTCTAGATCCCTAGTCCCATCCCTGAACTTAACAACTAACTTACTAACTATTAATAAACAGCATATTAGTTAGTTTGAGGTAAAAGTCATCAGTTAATGGTTTCTTAATAGCAAGAATTAGACCTTAAAGTGGGACCGATCTTATTAGTATCATTATAATATAAATAATAATCAACATTTTAATTAATATGACTAGACTATTTTAATTTAAACATTAATATTATTATTCATTCATGGTTGACACTATTAAAAAAATCTCTAAAGGTGTTTGCAGAGTAATATTTCCTAAGAGAGCTTAAACCAGCACAATATAATAAAATATGTTTAAGAAATACTGGACTCTGCATGGATTGTCAATTAATACTAAGAATGTGTGATTCTGGAATTTCCTGCTCAGCATTAAATATTAAATAATTGTAAATATATAAAAAAAATATTTTTAAAAATAACATAAAAAGACAACACACACAAAAAACTAAACAACCATTTAAAATAAATGTACTGGAAGTCATTAATTTTCAAAGGAGACTTACAGATTCAACTTTGAACTATGATTTCATCCTAAACACATTCTGCTTTTGTAGAATAGACAGTTAATGAATGAAGGAATCAGAAATAATTATTTTTTCATTTAACACTGTAGCCTCAAGCAATCCAGAACTATTGCTGGTCATTTATCTTACTCTGGAAGCTATTCATTCATTATTCATTCATCCATCCATCGCTTCACGGTCATTTAGCGGAGGGTAAATGCTCCCACTGTTGACCTCTTTTACTGGAGATGTAAAAAAAATTATCTCATGGCTAAAAATGCGACCCCACAAACAATTAAAACAAATATGACTGCCAACGGGGGAAAATTGTTACATTTGCATTTGGAGGTCACAGACAGGCCTTGTTTTTCATCTTTGCCCTGCCGATATATTCTATCAATAATTAAATAAATATATTTGAAGTGTTCTATGATGTTCTTCGCACACGTAGCCACCCTGAGGATCCACATTCACATCGGTTTCAGTGACCCGGAGAATCTGAGGAGAACTCACACAGAGGCCGTGACCTTCTGTTTCTGAGCGCATTGATTTTTCAGTTAATGTTTAAGAGAGTTCCCGCAAGTGCAATGTTCTTCGCATGGCGCTCAGCACCGAGGTTGATAGCAGAACTCATTTGTTATCATTTCCTTCAGCTGTTTTCGCTCGGCGGGCTAATGACACAAACAGGTCAGGGTGTGGGAAAACCGGTCACTCAAAGCCTATGATGTGGCCAAGGTCAACGCTAGTCAGGGCAAAAAATATTTGTGTCATGATAGCTTGAAGATGTTGGATAGCCTGTTTATTTGACCTTTAGCCCAGTTTAAACACACTATCACACAAAGTCCCAACAGTTCTCTCTGACACAGATTAAACCAAAAGCTAGACTAAAAATGATTGCTCCTTTGAGAGTCACCGTTAACCGTGTAATTAGGTCCCAGACTAGGTGTAATCTACATTTGAGAGATACCCTTAGATAGCCGGTTAATCCTGTTTCACGACTATCTCACTCTAACTGAATCAAATAAAGAGCTCTATATAAAGAACCACAAGTAGATTATTAAAGCCTACGGAGGGACAAAACACCAATAACCACTTCCATAACTTCCAAGCTTCAAATACAGAGGCAAATGTTTAAAAGCTGCACTGAGGTAACACTGGCATAGAAACCTAGACTACTGTACTTTAGCTCATGTAGGTAAAGTTAAAAAGTTTCCATAGACTGAATATAAGGATGAAAGAGTCTAAAGGTCGGAAACCGTGGCACTCACTTTCCTATGAGTCGCTTTTAATAATCCCGGGCCTGTATCATAAAACAAGCTTACCAAATAAGCCTGGTTTATTTCAGTTAGTCTGACTCAATGTCAGTTGATTTGGTTCAAAATGAGTCAGACTAACTGAAATAAGCCTGGCTTATTTGGTAAACTTGTTTTATGGAACAGGCCCCAGCTTAATGCAATAAGAAAAACATATATATATAAATATATATATAAATAATTAAAAAATATATGTACAAATTAAATTTTAAAGAATGAATAAAAAGATTAAATAAATTAAACTTATAATATAACAAAATCATGTACAAATATGATGACATTATAGTATAACTATCTAGAAAGAAAACTAATAATGGTGGGCCGTTATCGGCGTTAACGTGAGACTCTTATCGGGCGATAAAAAAATATCGCCGTTAATCTATTCTCAAAGTTGGGTTGGGAGCTGGGTCTATTCTACGCAAGCTATGACGACTTTCACCCTGATATTTTAGCGCGGATGTATACCTAGCCGAATTGTACTGTAGGGGGCGAGAACGAGTCTTCGAACTAGAGGCTCGCAGTCCGTGATGGACAGATTGTTAACGGCTGGTCTATGTGGTAATACAATCGGGCAGGACATCCAAACGCTCACCTATCATTCATCAACCTCAAATATGGCTTTTCATCTGAAAGATGTATGTAGTAGCAACTTTACATGGCCGCTCAATATGATGTTAGCCTAGAGAAATGTGCGCTATTGAAGTGTTTGTGTGGAAGCGCGTTTGCTGCAGGACAGGCTCCGGTGCGCTCACTTGCTCTTAAAATCTCCGTCATTTTTGGTCATACAGATAAAAGTAGCCTAATACATCTTTCGAATCTGTAAAGACTCTACGTTTATTTGTGTGCACTCAGAATAACAACGAAACGTTGCGCTTTTAAGCAAACAGGATGCGCTTTAGGTCTCATGTGAACTTGAGCGAGAAACTTCGAAACTCCGTCTTTGAAAAATATATCTATAGAGAGTAAAAAAAAAAAAAAAAAAATAGAAGACGTGTGTGTTAGCATGGATGATTTACATGAAATTTAATCTGTGCAACACTGTGCATAAGATGGCTTTCAGTTCAATATAATAACAAAAAACGACATTTTGGGTTTTTATTCAACTAATAAGGTGGGCACGCTGTGATCTGTACTATATTTTTACTGTAATTGACAGTTATCGGCAAAAAAAACAAAAAAACAACAACACGGGAGTGGGAGTCATTCTTCCGGGAGTGGAACGGGACGGGATTTTCCCCCAGTTTTTTTCGTGGGATTGGGACGGGAAGAGATTAATTTTTGTGGGATTGAGACGGGAGAGGTTTGAGAATTCACTCCCGTGTCACCCTCTACTTCGAACCTGTGTGTATGCCTAACGTTACTGTGAAATTACCACATCAGACGTGACGTGCTAACATGGATGCAGCTATGAAGCCGCCGGGTTTGCTTCAGGGAAAATTTATTTTTAAGAAGCTTCCCAATGGAAACTGTAAACAGTTCATCACGACCTCTTATGTAGGCCTACAGTTCAAAATTCATGTTTAACTGAATAAACAGTTAGTAAACACAAGTACATCTTATTGAACATAATTTATTTTCATCACCAATTATCATAGCAGAACAGCTTTCTCAAGCAGTTTGTGATGCATTTTGGAAACAGGAGATGAGCCCCTGGTCTAATGCGCCACCTGGCTTGAGAAACCCCTTCTCAAAGACTTACTTTTAGTCATTATTTGGGTAGCACACATATTCTGAATGCCTTCGGCAGAATTCAAATGAGCCATTTTAATCTAGATTAATTCCAAGATTACAGTGAGATTAATCTAGATTAAAAAAAATGATCTATGCCCACCACTACTAATAACACACACACACACAAACAAATGCAAAGACACAAATTAAAACAACGCAAATGAACACTTTTGATTTATTTTTGTATTGAATGATGGAAGTGTGGAGGAAGCAGCAATAAAAAAATTGAATGGTGATGAGTCAGACAAATTTCCTTTATTCTGAGCCTCCACAGAACTGTGTGTGAATAATTAAACCGCCGCTGTGCAACGAGCCTTGCGTGGGCTTGTTCATCACTCTGTGTGTGAAACAAATCACAACATGAGACAGAGAGTGTGAAAACTTCCATAGACACGCCAGTTCAAAACAAAATGTGAACAGTCTGGCCTCCGCATTACGTAGCCGTGCTCTGCGAACAGTTAAATATTCATTCAGACATGGCCTACCTGCATTCTCTGATATCAGGTCAGTCCTAAGACGCTCCATCACTACAGTGAAGAGATCGGACAGATGCCAGCCAGGTGGCATCAGGTATAGGCTCAAATTTAACTACTTTGATCATCTACGACTTTATTTGGTCCTAATAGACTATATTTGCTTTAAAAGATAATTTCAGTGTTGAAGAAGAGCAGGTACAAATTACAAGTTTATTTCTACAACTGCATGATGTAAACCAATCCTAGATGACAAAAAGGACATTGAAAAATTATAACCAGCCTCCTACAAAACGAGCGGTGTGTTTTAACAGTCAACACATTCTGTCCCAGTGATATCAGCACTGTTGAACTGATATGAGGGCGGTGTTTGGCCTAACAGCACAAGACCACACTGTCAGATGCACAGACACCCATTCATACCATCATCTATCACATAATAAGCACAACGCTCCACAGAATGAACTAACACATTAGACCATGTATGCGGGATCTGAATTAATGGGTTTCATTTTGCTGTGCGCAATTAGATATGACGACGTGTTAAAAAATGCATCTATTTTTAATTTCAAACCTTTGCTTCAGGTGAAAATACAAGTCCCTATCCATAATATTGTTGTCTTGTCTAAATCAGGTGAGATATATGCACACATCAAGCACTGTTAACAAGTGAAAACAGTCCAAAACAGTTCATGACAAATGTCGGTGGATTTTAATGTGAGAGGACAACAGGGGATGGACTTCTTCACCGCAGGAATCTTTATTATGGACTGCAATTTTGGCCAGAAGAGATTTTAAGTTGAGAGGCCTTATGTGGATTTGTTTCTTACAAACATGCCGCTTTCCACTTCACAAGAAGTAAATTTTTGGACTGTAGTAATGTGGATTACTTGTGGGTTATTGTGATGTTTTTATCAGCTGTTTGGTCTCTCATTCTGATGGCACCCATTCACTGCAGAGGATCCAGTGGTGAACAAGTGATGTAATGCTACAATTTCTCCAAATCTGTTCCAATGAAGTAAACTAACTCATCTACATCTTGGATGGCCTGTAGGAGAGCAAATTGTCTTTTTTGGTTGAACTTTTCCTTTAATATGTGGATGAGTTACTGCACATTCAAAGTTACCGCAAATGGGTATAAACTACATTAACTGACAATTTTGAAATTCTGATCAGAATGTAACTGGTCTATTTTAAATTGCCACTATTTCATAAAGTCAATCAAGTCATGCTATATTCACCATACAGCAATTAACAGAGCGAATCACTGCAATACATGGCCTTGAGTGACATATTGATCTTATGAAATGGCAGAAACAGCAATAAAATAGAAAAGACCAATACTGAACAGATTATTAATCACTAAAATACTGCCAAGAAATTAGAAATCGAGTCAAGACAGTGTTTTATGAGAAAATATTTCACTACTGTCTAGGGCACTTGTGAAACATGATATTCAGAAAGAAAAACTCAACGCCTCCACTCATTGGTTGAAACGTATGCGGCCTTGATGATGTCACTTGAAATAGAACATTGTTTGAAAGGTCAAACATTTAGATTATGGATTACAAAAACTAAAAATGTTGTTCTCTTTTGGAATACTATGCACTGATATGCAAAATGTAACCAGAAACATGTATTTGAATGTATTTGTATCCCTGCACTCACTGGACGAATTTCAAAGTGTGGGCATCTCTTGAAGGAGATGCTTGAAGGAGATTATGCCCCAGTTATGGTGATTTACTAATCGAATGCTTTACGCCAAGGACACAGAAGGAGAGCTCTGAATAGCCCAAACGCAGCAGTTATTCACAGAATGACAGACGCCCTAAACATCCCACAAACACAAGAGTCACGAGAGAGAGTACTCGGCCTCATAGAGCTGACCTGAAATCTCCTGAGCATTTACAGCATATCTCAGCACAACGTTTTACACTAGCCAAAATCAATAGAGGTGTGTGGACAAATTCTGGACAGGAAAATAAATTAGTGTCCAATGGGAGTCATTAGAAAACAACAGCTGAGGGACAGAACCTGAGGAAGGTCATCATGCGATAATATCAACAACAGCAAGGATAAACAGCATAGAAGTGGTAAAAGAGAATAGACGGTTACTTCACTTAGGGGCTTTCACACAGACAAAATAAATTATTGCTTTTTTATGACCTACAAGCACTGATCAACCCAAGATATGGATCAGAACTAAATCGCTTGTTATTTAAACAAAGACCTAGGCTCATGCCCAATAAATCATTTCATTAACTTCTCGGAGGACATAGCATAGCATATTTGTAAAAGAAATAGTGAATCATTTGGGTTTATAATATACAAGTTATAATGTTCACTGTAAAAATTCACCTCTCTGATTACACTGTTAATTATATAAGGCAGTGTTTCAGACTAATTCAAACCATTAACTCCGCTTTCTGAACTGTTAATTAAAAGAAACAACTCCTTGAGTCAGTCGCTGTATGGTTTTGATTAACTGAAATGAGACAGCTTATAAGATTAATTTGTTTATAAATCAGACCAAACTGATTGTGTTTTATGTTTGTTTGCATGAAACCTTATTTTAGTATTATTTATTTATTTACATTCTATTACAGAATTAATTACTGTTTTGAATGACTTTTTAAAATATATTTCCAGTTTAAATTTTTATTTTAGTAACTTTGCGCTTTTGACATTTGAATGAGTTTTTTTTATCTTTAATTTAATCCTAATTTATGCTATTTCCGTTTTAGCTTTAGTAATTTTAAAGTGCCCCTATCATGGATTTTTGCAAATGACCTTTTCTGCAGTGTGTAACACAGCTCTAAGTGAGTGAAAACATCCTGCAAAGTTTTAAATCTGAAAGTGCACCGTGTATAAAGTTATTGTCTCTCAAAATAAAGAGTCAACTCTGAATCCTTGAAACGAGTAATGTTGATGTCAACATGAAACATTAGCATATTGCCCGCCCACTTGTTGCGCGTTGACCTGAGAAAACTTGATTTTCGCATTGGTCTGAATGAAAATGCAAATTCAGTCTTTGCCACTAGGTGTAAAACTAGCGGTTTTAACAACGGGGCTATTGGCCCCGACATCTTTTGTCATTTTTGTACTTCAACTTAAATATATTTTATTTCAGCTAGCTGCCAAAGCAACTTTTGTAATTCTCGTTTAAGTTTTTAATCTTTTATTCATATTGCATTTGAGTTTTAAATCATTTCATGAAAACAATTGTAAAAGTTTTAGTTAATTCTAAAGAAAGATCTCTTTTATTGAATCATATTCAATACAGTCTATGATGCAAAATCAGCCTAATCATATTGGCTCTTCTTAAGACTGAATAGTTGTTCAACACATTCGACATTTGACAACCCACCAACTGTGGGAAAATGTGTAGGCCTATATTTGCATTTTCTTATAAGACTGTGAAAATAAAATACCCAAGTCTGACTACCAAAGGGTGAATCAAGGGGAAAGTACACAAGCATTTTCTCGAGTGCACAGGTGAGATCAGCCAACTTCCTTTCGGCTAAATGAAGAAAATCCAATGAGGTGCTTTAAGTTTCACTTCAGTTCACGTGAAAGCTCAGCTTCGTAATGTGGAACAAACCCTATGTCCTGATTCTGTTTGAGTCCCGGCATAACAGGAAGAGACTGCTATCAACATATGCGACCAAAAGCTGATAAAGTGCCACATGTTGCTTGTCAATAGGATTGGGTACCGAAACCCGGTACCAATAAGGCACCGGTACCTATGTAACCGGTATGTACTAGAACCGAATCAGAACGCAGATTTCGGTGCCATGCCTGAGCAATCGGTTGAAATATTTGTCTTTTATTTCTCCGGAACGGATGTAAAAGAAGCATCATCACCGGCACCGCACGTGAAAAATTATTTCCCGACTGAGGAAATGCACGTGCACTCAATTCGGAAAGCTCTAATAATACAAGTCCAACAAATCTTTGTAGTAACCCGAGTGTGCGGTTTTCACATTCAGACTTAAAAGCACAACTCAGGGAATGAAAGCATCCGAGGAGCGCGTGAATGCAGTGATTAATTTACACTTACTCTGACGACCTTCCATTAACTAGCTAAGCTACTACTACCCCATAGGCTAATAATACATCGATTAGCAATGGATTATAAATATACTTAATTATTATGAAAATACCAGAGATGGCTTGAACAACACAGATAAACTCTACATAGTCGTAGTCGAGTGTTTATTGTATTTATTTTATCATTAAAATGTTTATATCTTCTGTTTACTTATCCATATCCCAGGACTGGATCTGTGGATGTTCTGTGTGAGGGCGCCCTCTGGCATCCAGTATGAATGAAAAAGACATCACCCCCCGGTTTCAGGCTTGAACCTAGTCCTAGACTAAAATGCAACTCTTAGCTGTTTTAACTGAAATAAACTTGCCCTGACTGATCCTAAAATATATCAGTGCCTTTGTTTTGTCTCAAGATGCACCCCAGTAATGTTTTTTTCTAAACATGTTTATAAAAATAACTTGAATGTCCTAATTGAATTATGATCTAATGGTTTAGTCTAAGCCCTGTCTGTGAAACCGGGCCCATGTGTTTAGTGCTAATGGCCAATTCAAATATGAATCGGTATCGGTTCAGGCACCGGTACAATTTTAAAAGTATCGATTTGGCACCGATATCGTAAAAAAAAAATGATACCCAACACTACTTGTCAATTATCTTGCAATCCATCCAGCTGATCAATGCTAAAACAGTCACCGTTAGTGACAGCTGCTGTAGAAAATGCACCTGGGGATGCGCCTCTTCAATTGTGTCAGAAAGACCACTACATTGTTTCTTTGTAAATATAGATTTTCTACACATTCTTCCACTTTAAAACTCTTTTGGCTAAGAAACAATTGTGATGTTGAGTCTTAATGTTTGTGTAATTTGATTCTTAATTTATTAAATTAAATTACTCATTCTTCTGTGGAGCACAAAACAAGAAGTTTAGTAAGATGCTCGCGCTGCTCTTTTCCATTCAGGGAACTGAATGGTGACTAAAAAACTACTGACTTGAATTTCAATCTGTTCCTCACAGAGACATCTTGTATGGCATTAGAAAACGAAATACTTTTAAGTTTGTTTTTCTCCCCACTTTTTGAAACTTGACTGTCCCTGTTTCCCATTCACTTCAATTATAGAATGGAGCCGCTCTTTTGGGTCAATGAGGTTTAGAACAACACGATGGCAAGTAAACTATAACATTACTGAACAAACTATTCCTTTAGATAAACCCTGATCTTAAGAATTACTCTGATGGAAATATTTTCTCATTCTGGCTTGGAGTTCATGATGCACTCCAAATTAGTTATAAAAGGGCAAATACAGCCTCATTGACCACCATGAGAGTTTCTACCCTGATTTTACAATGATTAGCCATGAACACACACTAACAGACAGACAGGTCTGCAATGCATTATATGATTTAGCTTCTGTTGACTTGTTCCCCATGCTGTTTTACACACTCTATGGTTTGAAATTGAACTCAAGATGGCTGCATACCCTCATAAGTCCACTTTGTACCAGGCGATTGGAACTTACCCAAAATGTTTGATAAGCTACTTGCCAAAAGTATTGAGTCATCCCCTTCTAATGAAAGGTTTGACTACTTCAGTAATTTCCATGAGTACAAATGTTAATGTTTAAGCATATAATGATATTCTAGGAAATTGTGTGATTCCAATATTATAACAACAGTTTGGACAGGACCCTTTTCTATTCTAACATGACAGTGCCTCTGTGTATGAGGCAAGGATCAAAGAGAAATTATGATTCAGTCAGTGTGGAAGAACTTGACTGATCTGCAGAAAGACAAGTCCTAATCCCAGCTGAACACCTCTGGTGTGACTTTAAATACAGACCTTGAGCCAAAAACTCATCACCAAACACCAATTATCACCAACACCAGACTATTACAGACTGAAAAAGTGCCGCAAGAGGAAAACTTGATTTTGTGTAGGTCAAAGTCTGGGTAAAAGTCCCTCAGCTGTAAATTAATTCAACACAACATCATAAACAATAAGTCAAGGTCCACAGAGTGCACTATCCTTTTTTAGAGGGCCTTGAGTGCCACTATTCCTCTAGAAAATGCAGAGTGCGCAGCCAACACAAACCCGAAGGGCACGGTCTAAAGTTATGACCCTTATGAGACGCCATCCCACACCATCTTTATTTTATCACGCTGACTGGTCGACATCTTGGACCTAAACTACTGCTTTAAATCAAATGAGGAACACCATGAGACACATTTCACAATTTTACCAAATGGCCTCTTTTGTCATTTTGAATGAATAGGTGTAGTATTTCATCTGGATGCACTCCACTGAGGGAATAAATAATGCAGGTAGGTTGGTCTCAAGAACTGACACAACAATAGCACACAATGGTGAAACTATTTGGCACAATGTGCACTCGGCCGCAAAGGCAAAACATTGTTTCTGTTGAACCCAGGCCATATCCTTTTCAATCCACCCAGTTTTAATTCAAGTTTCCATAACAAACTTTACAGAAATGAACTGACGCGACTCCTCTAACCCACTCAATTGATCTATCGGTAAGCCCCGCTACCCCTTAGTTACTGTTGCTCCCTCGGACAAACAAACGGAGTTGCTTACAATGACAGCTGCAGTGTGAAAACTTTTTCCCACAATGTTTTTGCAGTTTTGGACACAGAAGGCCACCAAATGGGAATTATATATTCTATGGAGAGATTTATAAAATATTTTAAAATAAATATGATGGGTAACTCGAACGAGGGTTTTATAGATCACTATGCAAGTGGGAGAAGTCTCATATTACTGTCGGTCATCACGATCGCGGATGACAACATGCAGGATCAACACTGTTCATGTATCGCAGGGTATGATTAAATTAATGTACATTTAACCAGTTTAATATGGAGAGGCTCTGAAATGTAGACCTTCGTTCATGTGTTTTTGACCAACACTGTACAAGAAGCGAGAACAGTCCACTATTTAAGTTTGTCCATCAGCATGGACTCACTAACTTTAATGTTAGCTAGTTTCTGCCATTGGCTAGTCTGCATTAGAGGGGAGGGGCTTACCGATAGATTAATTGAAGACGCTAGATCAATTGAGGAGTCCTCCATCTACAGAGCTAAAAGTTCAAACCACTAATATAATAATATTGACAACAAAAAGCGATATTGTTAGAATTGATTCCAGAACAATTTTTCTTTTTTAGCTGATGAATGATAAAACCATTGACAACCAATCCTAAGCTATCCACATTTGATGAGCTCAAGTATTTAAAGCAGCAGATGACAAAACTGTAGTGTGCACATAAAACAAACAGAAAGTTACCATGCCTTGGTGTGCATGCTAATATAGTTATCTTTATAGTTATCATTAGTGGTCTTAAAAGTCCCACAGGTTTCAACAGAACTGGAATGCTTGTCATACATAAAGTTCTACATATCTCATGAACATCCATGTTTTGTGTATTAAAGGAGGCCCAATGTTGATTTAGAAGCCAATTTTTTTCAAAGTATCTTCCATTTGTGAAAGCCACACACATTTGGGTGAGTAAATGAGAAAGTATTTATTGAATGGTTGATTTCCATCTTTGGCCAATTTGATTATTCAGACCTGTAATCTCTTGAACCATGTTTAAATCCAATATATCCTAAATAAATCTGAAATTAGCAGGAAAAAAAAGGCAAATTCTGTCCAACTAGGCCTGGTGAAATGAAATCACCATAGACACACAAGGGGACACGTCAGACGTCCCCCACCCAATATTGTGATTTAAAGCGGTGATTAAACTTTTTATTATGTGTTTTGATATACATCCAAGTATAATGGCATATCAGAAAGTTTAAAATGTAGGGCAGGTCTATGCATTGGTTGTTGTCGCGAATATGTTTAAATAAATGACTGGAGAAGTCCTGCATACATCAACAGAGAAAAGTCTAATGTTTTCACCTGGAAGATCCGGTTATGAAATTTAAAATAAAAAATGAAAAAGAAAAAAATAACATGCATGGCTGAATCATTCACACTAAAATCTAAAACATACATGTGGAAAACAGATAGTATTTTTCCATACAAACTGAAAGATGCCAAATTCAGAATCTAAACCTTTCATTTATGTGCCATAATCTTAAATATTTGTATACATTCTTAGTTTACATGGCATGATCCTACTAGACTATTTGATGATTAACTGACCTTTAAGTGACACCACAGGGCTAGAAATGGGGTCAGTCAGTCATGCCATGCCATGAATCCACTTAAATCTGACCAAGGATCTAACCTGTCTGAATGGGATGAGGGTGGTTACCAAGGCAGAGGAAATCTAAAAAAAGATCCCAAGCCATGAAGCGCCCTCTCTATCACACTGACACACACAGAGCAGACAGACTCGTTTGGCTGGAGACATGACACCCAAAGCGTGTTTTGACATCAACCCAGTGCAACAGCATTTTGTCTGGCAAGCTGTCAAACCTCAGTTATGACCCAGCATGTGTCATCCAGCACAGCCACATCAGCAGGACTCGTCTCAGCCTTTAAACCACGATTCGCGTTAACCGAGCATCGACGTGTGTGTATGTATGTATGTATGTATGTATAGCCCGTCGGGAAGGGATCAGCTCTGACCTGGAGAGATGTTTAAGGATCTGTTTCTTGATCAATCCAGCCATGACCGGTATCTCATCAATCACTTATCCAAGGACGGTTTGCAGATTTAGGAAGCTGTACATAGTAGGTTTCCTCCAGTCAACCGGAGTGTTTTCTTCTGAATAATGAAGCGTCGTAATGGGAGAATATAAACATGACTCGTAGAGGCGTCCGTCGCTACCGCTTCACCATCGGGTCCATGTTGAATGCGCAGTGACGCGTCGGTGGACGAACGCGCATGCGCAGGAGCACCCCATGCAAATGAGGCTCGCCCAAATCCTTTCAGCCAATCGAATTCTGTCTAGAAATTTACATCACACCATGTCATTGCGTTTGTTATAGAAATATAAACAAATAATAAAAAAACTAAATAAAGAATGTATATTTTTTGTATCATATTCAAAGTATTACATTTTATATATTTTTTTATTATTTTCTTGTGGAAATTTATTGTAAGCTTTTGTCTGTAGCCCCCCCCCGCCCCCACCACCACCACCTTCCATTTGTTTGTTGATGCTATTATGAATGTAACTGATCTTTGTGTTACTGTTAGTATGCAATAAATAAAGAAAAAAGGAAGTAATAAAAATAAATAAATATGTATATATATATATATATATATATGAAGAGCTCTTTTCCAAAACGCGATAAACGCCAAATTTAAAAAAAATGAGTTCGTCATGCCATTTTGCTGTGTACTGAACCTATTCACTGCTCCATCAATGTTTCATGCCAAATCGCTATATTTCCTTGTTTAAAATGTACTGCAAGATGCAGTTCTTTTCCAAACCGCTATAAGCGCCGAACCTGTTTTTAGCCTAAATGCGATATATCCTCTCGACCAATCAGAATTCGTTCGATGCAATCCAACATGTTTGTGCTCAGTCTTCAAAATGAGTGCTTTAAACTCTAATAACACTTTTGATGGCCTGGATGAGCCAGTGAGACCTACACCTGGGGTAGAAAACGCAGACTGGACAAAGAAAATCACAAAAAACAACAAAAAAGAAGGTTCTCAGGTGGCGCGTTAATACCCACTGTGGGATGTCAATGTGACAGATGTGTATACCAGTAAAGGTGGTGTTTAACCGACTGACACTAGAGGCTGTTGCCTTTGGCGTTCCTAGTTAGAGCGCCCGCCTGCCGCACCGAGAACCCGGGTTCGAGACCCGTTCGAGATGTCTTTTTTTTATGACATAAACCAACATAAATAAAAAAAAAGGATGGATTTGTAGCGTTTAAAAAAAAAAAAAAAAAAAACTGCATTTGTAATCGACAATATTGTTGTTTCATTTAACAATCATTGTTTAACATGTTCAGACTGAGCCAACAGACCATTTTAACAGGATAAATTGAATATTAACAAAATGTATGGGTCTTGGTAAAAAAATGTCATTTTCATGAAAACTATTCAAATGGATTTATAGCGTTTTGGAAAAGAGCTCTTCATATATATATATATATACATATTTAGTAAAGGTTAACTACTTTTTTACATTAAAGGATATTGTTTTGTAATATGAAAACAAAATTAACAAAGGTCTTAAGGTCTTGAATACATTGTCAATTTATTTATATTACTGGCAACATTTTATATACATAAGCAAAAGTGTTTAGATTAAGTCCCATTGTGTATGTTGTTTGTTGTTTTATTATATAATTTGAATGTTTTATGTCATCTTTGAAATTGAAAAAAAAAAGTTGTGTATAAGTAACAACTAGTATAACCAATAGAGGGCGACAAAGGAACACAGATTAACTGTGAGAACACGGTAAGTAACATCTCTTTACATAAAACTGCACACGTTTTATTAGTATAGTACAAACCAGAACCGTTTAATAATTATGCAAATTACAAAAATAATTAGTTTAGTCCATTTTCAAAAGATTTTAAAAAGTATGAACCTACAACGCTTGAACTGGCAGATTAGTGCATAAAGGCAAATTCTGTAGCTATAAAAAATAATATGATTTAGAAAGCAGAAAAATCTAATTAAACCATATAAATCATAATTTTGCATTGCATTATAAAGTCATAGGCTTGAGATATATTGTATCAGTGTTAGTCCTATATAAGCTCAGCAACTCTCAAACTCTAAAATTCATCAATATACATAACATTCTCTTGGTCTTTACAATGTCCAACAAACAGAAGTGAATCTGTCTTCTCTAATATATGTCTGATAATGCTGAGAGTCTTTATGATTGAGATACGCCCAGTTTAATGACCAGCTTAAAAAACTAAACAAAATGCAGTGTAAATACCCATATGAACAACAAGATCAGAAATTCAATTCCAAGTACTTCGCTTCATGTTTTCAAAAAGCTCCTTCACGTTTTGCATGTCCTCTTTCAACCTATCGGGGGCGTCTGTCTGTTCCAGCTTCTGAGAAACCTGCAGAGGCAGAGTATTAAAAAAGACAAAGTCATGCTGTTGTATAATTACATTGCTAAATCGAAATACTTAATCGTTCCTGACCACCCAACTTTCAGATGATTTCTAGGGGAACACACGGTTTCAAATCTCCTTTCAAAACAGGTTTTGAACATCCTGAACTAAAACTAGGATGTGAAAGTGTTGTTACATTTCATTAAAGTGGCAAAATAGATTTCCGTTAGAGAATTTCGGTGGCTTTGATGTGCCTGAAAATCCTGTGAAAATGTTCTGTGAAACTGCCACAAATACACGAAAGAGTAGATGTGCGATGTTAAGACAAGATTCGTACCTCGCTGAAGTAGCGGAGCATGAATTTGTAGAGTTCTCGCAGAGCCGCAGATTCATTGAACTCATTTTGATGTTTCTGATGAAGAAAGGGAATTAACATTTAGGCAATTTGCATTACAATCATCTACCTATCAATACACGTTCTTTAATTTCTAGGTAGTGTCTAACATATTGTACCTTTGACTCCCCTTGAAGAAATATTTTCAACTCTTGGCTGCTAACTGAAGACTGGTCCTTCACTAACTTGTAGTAAGACTTCACTTCCTGTTTGTACTGAGGGATGTCTTTGCCGTAGAGCAGCTTATTGGTTGGTGAATGCTGTAGGAGAAAAAGAGAGTCAGTAATCTCTGTGATATTCGCAGCTCTCCGTGTTAGGTTTCAGTGGTTACCTTGTCCAGGTGTAGCTCGGCTAGCGAGAAGGAGTCCATGAAGGCCTGAGCGATGACGGACAGACAGCCGTCCACGTGAGGCGGCTTTTCCATGTCGCTGAACACAAAGTCAGGGTTCTTCAGGATGTTCACCCAGAAACGAAGCGGAAGGCTGATAGGGAGGTTTGAAAATATATGCATGAACATATAAATGTTAATAAATCGTGTGAGCAATCAGTGCAGCTGCTGGTGGAGCAGTGCTAAGTGTACTTTAATAAAAGTGTGTTATTCAGCACCTGTTTGTTTTCCAGATGTGAAGAACTTCTGGATCTGAAATTTTTTTTCTCTCTGCTTGGGCATCCAGAAAGTCGAAAAAGTACTTGATGGCCAGTGGAGCCCTGCTGTTAGGCAATCCCCAGATACCCCTGAACAGATTCTCCACAAACGAATGGACTGCTACCTGGTGGACACAATGAGCACATTTTTCATTTATACAATGTGTATACACTCTATCTATACAATATACAGTATACAGTATATAATAAAATGCATATGTGTGTCGGTTATTCTCACCTTGGTGGAGAGCAGCTTGGTGAGGTACATCTCTTTGAATTTTAGTGCTTTATTCTCTGGATGTTTGCTCAGGTCTGTGTCAATATCTGGATCGACCTAGACGTTAAAAGTGCATTTAAAATTTCTTTCATATCATATTAATTGCAATTTATAATCTAAGTTATTTTCCAACAATTTCTTCTTATATATACTGACAGTGGTTCTAATATCAATTTTTAAGTTATTATGCCTCATTATAAGAAGAGGCAAAAGGCTTAGTGTATCCTTCAACAAAATCAACAATACAAAGATTGTGTTCAGATTTACTTCAAACGCTTCCTTTCATCTAAACAGGAAGAAGCTGGCAAAACCGAAAGTATAACACCCACATTCACTTCACTGCAGTATAACACATGAAACACAACACAGTCACTTGAAAGATCATTAGGTGTGTCAGTGCAATGAGAAGGACACACTGAAACAAACACTTTACAGAAGTATGCATGCGTTATGGCAGCTCACCAGATGGAAGTACTTGGCAGTGAAGTTCTCATCATCTGTGAAAAGAAACACCATAATGATGAGTATGTAAGCAAGCAAAGTCAAGCTGATACTGGCCCTGTGGCCCAACAATTATTATTGTTGTGCTTTACGTAAGGCGATAGGATGTGTTCCAGTACTGATTCTCTACTGTGGTTACAGTGAGTATGAGTAGAAGTTAAAATGGCCACATGTCAGCATCCAAATTTGCACAATGCAGATGCGCTCCAACATAGACCATGAACAGACATGCAAACATAACCGGATGTGAACAATGCATGTGTTCATACATACATTTTGACATCTTGGACCTTGTCATTAAACAATATTATTACACTACAAACAGATCATCGATCACTAATATACACTCAAACGTATATATGTCATGGATTCATTTATATTCATATTTGAATGTACAACAATTACTGATCTGTTAACTATTATAAAATATAAATATATCAATAACTTCATGAAAGTTATAAAAGGCTACCAGAAACTTCCTGTGGTACATATACAGGAAAAGAGACTCCACCGACAGATATAACACTTGGTATAAAGAGACAAAGACAACCAATGCCACCACTTCCTTTACACAAAGGCCAAATTTCATAATTGAGCTTCAGTGTGAGAAGTTTGCCTTAGAATATCAACTCCTTGTTAATAGCTCCAGTTCAGCTTAACAAGTTCAATAGAAGGGATAGTTCACCCAAAAATAGTAATATTCTAATTATATACTCATCATCAAGTCATTTCAAACCCATGTGACTTTATTTCGTGTGTACAAAAAAAAGTTATGTTTATCAGACTGTTAACACTGCTCTCTTCCATATAAAGCAATTCGATGGGGAACCAGTGTCTGTCAATCTCCAAGAAGCACCATAAAGCATCATAAAAGCACTATATTTATAGATCTGATGTCATATGACAGCTTGTGTGAGGAATACACTGAAATTTCAGACTTTCGTAATCTTTGGCCACCATTACTTTTTATTGGTTGGAAAATTAACCTTGGACATTCTACTTCTTATATGTTACAAGGAGACAAAAAGGCCTACAGGTTTCCTCTCAGCTGATTTAACAGTGTACAGAACACATCTGGTTGCATTGTTACACGAAAAAAAAAATACATTTTCAGAACACCCACATTATGTTGCCATGTAATACTGGATGTTTTGTAGAGGGGGGGTGGGGTGTTTGCAAAGCTACAGTATTGTGGTGATTTCAAAGGCTGTTTGTAGTGAACTAATATGGGTTGTCAGTTTATACAGATATTAACACTAAGAATGCAAACCTATTTGAAGTACAATAATAAAGTATCAACAACTTCAACAGCAAAATAAACCACCCAAAATTTATTGATTGTGATATTGGGCATGGCATTGTTTCAGTTGGTGGATGATGGGAGGAATGTGACTCACCCTTTACACTGCTCTGAGACCTCAATGGTGCATGGACTTTTGTTGTGATAACTTTAATGCATGCTCCATCTCCAACCTGGATGGAAATACATAATTAAAAACACAAACCCTGGAAAAGCTGAGTAAATGACTAATGTGCTACAGTAGTCTCTGGGTTTATTATGGGTTTGCACAACAGTTGAGCATAATCTGGGTTTATTTGGCCTCGTGATACAAGCTTTGCAAGTGAAAGGTCAATCTCATGTACCTTGAAGAAAGCCAACAGAGAACATAAATATACTCAGCAAGACAGTAAGACAAACTTATTTTGTAGTATTTTATCTGTTACATTTCTATTCACTCAGAACTATTGTTTTATTTTATAGAGATATTAACTATATTTTTACATTTTCAAAAAAAATGTGATTAGACATTTCCTTTTGTCACTGTTTGTGTTGCTATGTGGCTGATGGGGTGTTCTGGATGGTTTCTTAAGGTTCCACTGAAGTGCCTTGAAACGTGCAGCACTACTCAATGTGCTGATTTAATTTCAACTGAAACAGGAAGACAGGGTAGGGCATCGAGCAGCCCCTCCCCTTTTTTAAATAGCCAATAGCGTTTCATTTATATCACAGCTCGGCCAGGGCCATTGGTTAAGCTTGGTAGAACTACATTTGACATCCACAGTGTAATAACTCCTTTAGATACAATATGAAACTGATGTTAAAGAAAAATCATGATTGCAATGATGTCATAGATGTGTAGTTTAGTTTGAAAATTGTGTAATTTAAGTTGGTGCATGGCACCGGTGTTATCTCTTCTACTCATCAATGCTGTTTCTAATTTTTATAGGTTTATATAATCGTTTCTCCTCCTCCATGTAACTTAAAATATGGCATTTTGTTTAAAATTCAAATGGGTCTGATAGGTTTTCTGGTCTGCGCCGGCTTGTGCACGATCCACTCTGTGCTATCGTGTGTCTCTGGACCAGAGCTGTCTCTGTGACACAACGCGAAACCAGACATCATTTGCCCCAATGGAAAGCAAACTGAATCAATCCTTATCCACTACATAGCATACTCCTTGCCATTCACCATAAATAGTAATTTTGTTAACAAGTAAGCAGAAGAAATTTCATCAGAATCTTCAGCATTTATTTATAGTGTAGAAGGCGGGATGCTTCAGATTCTATAAAGCTTTTGATTAGACAGAAAATCGTCTCAGGTTACGTATGTAACTGTGGTTCCCCGAGTGGGGAACGAGACACTGCGTCCCCTAGGGGTCGCTATGGGGAACGCCCTCAGCGTGACTCATGTCTGAAGATACATATGTAAAAACACCATCCGTTGGCCGGCGGCAGCCCATGACGTCACTACCGGCGTGACCATAATATAAGGACCGCCGGGAGAATACATCATCTGCTTCTTTGTCTGAAGCATGGACAAAAGCCTAGGGGACGCAGTGTCTCATTCCCCACTCAGGGAACCACGGTTACATACGTAACCTGAGACGTTCCCCTTCATGGGAACTTCGAACTGCGTCCCCTAGGGGTCGCTATGGGGAACGCTATACCCACGCCACCATGCTGAGGGGAGTGCAAGCCAATTTCTCGAAAAAGGCGAGCACTAAGCCAAATCTACCAGGCTAAGGGAGTCGCCCCCGGGACGGTTGATGGCTGTCAGTGACATTATCCCCTATGGCCAGAAAGCCTGAGCTGCACACCCTAAAATCCTTACCTGCTGGGTGCCGGGACTACCGGACCCAGGGTAGAGCTCAAAGGTCTGGAATCAGAACGATTCCTTTAAGGGGATATGGCCAAGCACCTAGTGGTAATAACTAGGTCCTGGCCGGTCATTTAGAAGCTACCGCTTGCTCTGCACAAGCTTGCTGAGGGACTGTCTCAACAGACCCTTTGGTAGCGACACCCTTTTTTTTTTCTTTTTTTTTTTGGACCCAAAATATATGGGACAAAGGGAGCGGGGCCCAAGGCACAAGCCGGGGCTTTGACCAACTCAAAAAAGGGCACGAAGCTGTAGCCTTAACCCTACCGTACAGGATTTTTAGAAAGAACGCAGAACCTTGATGTGCGAACTTACCACTTGAGTGGATTTTAAAAAAGTGCCCAAAGTCTAACGTGCGCACTTACCATAACATGGATTTTTAGATAAGAACGCAGAACACTTGATGTGCGACCTTACCACTGAGTGGATTTTTTTAGAAGTGCCCAAAGATCTTAGCGTGTGCACTTATCTAATGGGTAACGTTCTATGGCTCCGGGGCGGAGAACTATTCACTCTTCTGAGTGAGAGGGAACTCAGACGCTCAGAAGGGAGCGGCATGCTCATAAATGACCCTCTATGGTGAGGGGAGCAATGCTAGCTCGACCAACAAAGAGAGAGACCTATCACAGAGCTCTGGAGAGAGGAGAAACTCATTCTACAGAATGAGATAGGACTCAGACGCTCAAAAGGGAGCGGCATGCTCATAAGCGACCCTCTAGGTGAGGGAAGCAATGCTAGCTCTACCGACAGCGAGCTCTGGAGAGAGGAGAAATCAACCCTCAGAATGAGAGGGAACTCAGACGCTCAGAAGGGAGCGGCACGCTCATAGGTGACCCTCGTTGGTGAGGGGAGCCTTGCTAGCTCTACCAATGAGGAGCTCTAAGAGCGGAGAACTCATCCCTCAGAGTGAGGGGACTCAGACGCCCAGAAGGGAGCGGCATGCTCATAAGTGACACTCTATGGTGAGGGGAGCCATGCTAGCTCGACCAACATGGAGAGCGAACTATCACAGAGCTCTGGAGAGCGGAGAACTCATTTGTCAGAATGAGAAGGAAACTCAGACGCTCAGAAGGGAGCGGCCTGCTCATAGATGACCCTCTAGGTCAGGGGAGCAAAGCTAGCTCTACCAACACGAGCTCTGGAGGGCGGAGAACTCATTCCTCAGAATGAGAGGAAACTCAGACGCTCAGACGGGAGCGGTATGCTCATAGATGACCCTCTAGGCGAGGGGAGCAAAGCTAGCTCGACCAACAAGGAGAGCGACCGATCACAGAGCTCTGGGAAGCGGAGAAACTCAGACACTCAGAATGAGAGGAAACTCAGACGCTCAGAAGGGAGCAGCATGCTCATAAATGACCCTTTAGGTGAGGGGAGCAACGCTAGCTCTTACCGACAGCGAGCTCTGGAGAGCGGAGGACTCCTCCCTCAGATGAGAGGAAACTTAGACGCTCAGAAGGGAGTGGCATGCTCATAGGTGACCCTCTATGGTGAGGGGAGCAAGGCTAGCTCGACCAATCAAGGAGAGCAATCTATCACAGAGCTCTGGGGAGCGGAGAACTCATTCCTCAGAAATGAGAGGGAACTCAGACGCTCCGAAGGGGCGGCATGCTCATAGGTGACCCTCTAGATGAGGGGAGCAATGCTAGCTCTACCAACAACGAGCTCTGGAGAGTGGTTAGAACTTAGACGCTCAGAAGGGAGCGGCATGCTCATAGGTGACCCTCTATGGTGAGGGGAGCGATGCTAGCTCGACCAACAGGGAGCGCTACTAGCCTGGATCTAGTATCGACGAGTGAGGTAATCACTGCGATAGTCGATAGCCTTTAGAAATGGATCGTACTCATCCATTGGTTGCAGGGGAATTAGAGAGGAATAAGAGGGCAGATGCCCCCCTAAGGGAAAGGAGTATATGTCTTACTCTGGTCCGGACGAAAGTGTCATATAGGACGCTTCATCTAGAACACCTCCCTCAGGTTTTGCCTCTCTCTGACCCACGCCTCTCTTTAGCCCTACCCGCAGGCGGGAGAGGGGCATGAGTCGCGAGACTAGCCTTCTGAGCCCATCTCTGATCCCCAGACCGAGATGGGCTAGGACCCCTGGTTGTTCGGGCTCAGACCTGGACTTTATAGAAAGCCTTATCCAGGTCTTTCAGCAGATCAGTCTGGTACGCCTGAAGCACTGCCATAGTGTGCAACGAAGCGACGATCTGACCTGCTGCTGCATATGCCCTGCCATTTAAGCAAGATTCAGGGGCTTAGATGGCAAGGAGGGAGCCTTGAGAGAGGATGTCTCGCCCACAGCGAGATAAGCTTTACATATGTATCTTCAGACACGAGTCACGCTGAGGGCGTTCCCCATAGCGACCCCTAGGGGACGCAGTTCGAAGTTCCCATGAAGGGGAACTGATGATTTTCATTGATCCATTGTAAGTTGAGCATATTGACGGAAGTGAGGAACTATAAATTGTTCTTTGTTTTGGCTCACATTAGCCAAAAAAAATTGATTTTATGGGGACTTTAATAGCTGTGACCCATTCACACCAAGGATGATAACTATATATATATTTTTTTTATAATAATTCGAATTCTATGAGAACAGAGGATTCCATGTCACAACTATAACGATAACAACGCAGAGGAATGAGATCATTGGAATCGCTCTCAGAACTACTTTTTCCAGTTAATGATCAGCCAATCAGAATTCATATAAGGTGTTTCTGAAGAGGTCCTGACAGGGCTCTAGAGTGCGACCAATTTGGTCGCACGTGCGACCTAATTTCTCTCGGGTGCGACTAACAAAAATCCCAGGGCGCACTGGTGCGTCCAGCCATTCGAGAAAAGAAAAAAAAGTATCCGCGACTCAGAAACTCTGTGGTTCAACAAAAGACACCCCCGTTAGGCTTATATCGTGGTCTAAACCAATCAGAGATAGTGAAGGGCGGACCCCCCCTCTGATTGGCCGCAGTCCAGATATTCCTGTATGTGTGTGTGCGCGTTGACAAATGCGTCACGTATGCTGCTGCAGTCAGACAGAGAGAAAGAGGTGAGTAGTAGAGATGCGTGCAGTGTTGCCAACTTAGCGACATTTAGCGCCTTTGTAGACCCCCATAGCAACTTTTTGTTTTCCAAAAAAATCAACTAGTGACAAATCGAGTCTCTCAGAGTGTCTCTGTGATCGCCGCAACGGCGCGAGATCAGCGCGCTTTCTCTGCATCTGCTCTGTTCAGCGAGCGTCTGAGAGGAGCCCGTTCAGTTAAAACAGATATTATTGCTTCACTAAATGTACATGCAAATATAGAAGAAATCACAGCACAGGAATTGTCTTGTCTTATATTGTGTATTATTAGATTTCATCAGACAACGGCTCAATAAAATTATAAATTTGTATTTTTGTGCAGACTAGCTTCTTGGAAGGGAGAGCTGGTTATGAATTCTTAAAGGGACGTGTTTCAGTCATTATTTCATATTTATCCTGTTGACTGACAACATAAACAGTCAAATATATAAAGTAAAACAGTTTTATTGAGAATTTGGCTGCATTAAAATACAGTATGAGCACAGAGAGACGATTAGACAGAACAGAACAGTAATTTTTTTCTTTACATTTAGTCATTTAGCAGACGCTTTTATCCAAAGCGGCTTACATATAAGAAAAAGTAACTAAAATTAAAAGTTAAAACTATACATATTATATACACACATTTAAGAAGTTAAAGACATGAAATAAACATGACAAATGCATACAACATTTCAAAACTAAACATTTAAATGAAAATAAAGCTAAAAAAAATTCAAAATATTAAATCAAGAAAAGGTATGAGTATAAAAATGCTTCTAACATAACACTAAAGGCCTAAGTATACTTCTTTTTTGCATAGTAAGAATTGGTTATAAAAACTGTAAAAACTTTTTTTTTTCATTATGTTTAGTGCAATTATTTGGTAGTCTGTGGTGGGATGGGGGCGCAGGATTGTTTTATGGGTTTAAGGGGGGGGGGTTGAGAAGCACTGCACTAGAGCATCCCTTCGTTCAGACACAGTGGAAGATCTGATCAGAATCAGTGTAGAGGGGGCAAGTCTTGAAGATGTTTAATGCTAGAGAGTGTGGTCAGCTGGTTTAGCCGAGGCCAAAGATCAAGAAGGCCAAACTACAGGAGTTGGCCATTCGAGGGGCATGTAACTGCAATGGAGGATAGTCCATAATACATTGAGCCATGAGATGTTCAGTTTGACGCCCTTAAAACACTTAATTTAGATTTTATTTATCTTGAGATGTTTTAAGTTTAAATCTCTGCTCAGTGAAGCACTTTAAGCACCAACACTT
Organism: Schizopygopsis malacanthus; assembly: GCA_027474115.1. NCBI lineage: Eukaryota > Metazoa > Chordata > Actinopteri > Cypriniformes > Cyprinidae > Schizopygopsis > Schizopygopsis malacanthus. The sequence goes on from CM049865.1 coordinate 14,278,134, forward strand.
TTCAGTAAGTTACCTTTCTTGTAGAATTGTGCTTCAAATAAAGAACTTTATGTTGACCAGATTGTTAGTTAGTCGTTTACTAGTCAATATTGCCTATATAAAAATTTGGGTGCACCTAACTTTTGTGCCGGTGCACCTAAGAAAAAAAGTTAGGCGCACCAGTGCACCCAGTGCAAAAAGTTAGTCTAGAGCCCTGGGTCCTGAGTACTTTTTTTAGTAGAGTACTTTTCTTTGAGGTCCACTTCTAATGTTCTAATGTCCACTTCTAATGTTATCAAGATTTGTACATAAAAAAATCATAATTTAGAAGTAATAGCCTATTTTCTGTGATGTTATGACTTGTTTTGTAGTAAAATGCATTGCTAAGGACTTCATTTGGACAACTTTAAAGGCGATTTTCTTAATTTTCTTTGCACCCTCAGGTTCCAGAATAGTTGTATCTCCGCCAAATATTGTCATATCCTAACAATCAATGGGAAGCTTATTTATTCACCTTTCAGATAATGTATCAATATTTAGATTTAGAATATTTCTGGACTACTTTAAACCAGCAAACAACTGCAGTATGTGCTCATAATGAACTGAATGTTATTGGTTGTTATAATAGTTATCTTTATAGCTGTTTTTCTTGGTGTGAACAAACCTTACCTCAAAACCCTATACCTTTATCTTATTATCAGCTCTATATATAGAGGGGTGAGAACCAGAAGGGTGTACATGAGATTTTTGGCGATTTAATGGAGATATATACTGTATCAAATGAAAGCTCTTAATGAGCTCATTCTACTGGCAAAAGTACTATCATCCATGAGTGTACACATTTTTATTATAAACAATTGAAATCAGTTCCCAAAGTCAGCTTAAACTATGGTCAAATTTTTGTTTTGGCTCTCCTGTAAAGTTGGTGAAATGTCACTTATGCCTTTCTGGTTCTCACCCCTCGATATGTGGGATTTTTATTTTATCAGTTGTCTGTTTGATTAGAAGACAGTCCACTTCTCAAAAAAGATGTTTACAGCATTTTTTGCTCCCATGCACTCACCTGATAATGTTTTAGAGTGTTCAACATTGTAACATGACCCCGAATCTCTGAAGACTCGTCAACTTCCTGTAGCATGACAAACTTTCCTTCCTTTTCATACTCTGAGTGCACAACATAAAACAGAGAATACAAACAGGAATTAGTTTGGCGGATATTGCAAATGACAACCTGAAACTGTGTGTCAATAACAATAACAGTTTTATGAAATATTATGATCATCAACAGTGAGAGAGTTAGAAACAGTGAGTTTACTAACCGATTTCTATATCCCTGGTCTGCTGGAAGGGAAAGCCAAACTTGCGCTGGAAGGTCTGTAAGATTTTCTCCTTGACCTGTTGTATTGTGTCACAGGTCAGTGCGTTGACCTCTAAGGGTTCACTGACCTCTCCTCCAGTCCCCACAGCAAACACCACCTTCAGTTTCTACAGGGGGCGAAAACATAAATCAAACAATTTAATGACTACTGGTTTTATATGTGGCACATAATATATCTATAATGTTTTTTATGAGAATGAATGGAGAAGCAAACATTTTAAGGAAAAAAAACCTAAAGAGCTCAAAATAAAAATATGACCTGTAATCTTCTTCAAAAACTACTGAATGTTCAATTTCAGAGATAAGTTTAAAAAAAAGTTGCTGCTTTTATGATTCCACTCATAATGTCTTTCATATCACTGGCTGTTCATACATACAATATTTAATAAACCAGTCAAATTAAATATTATTTATAGACCAATTTCTTACATACTTTATTTTTTACTGTCAGATAGATCAAAAGATTTTAAACTGGCAAACCAATTGTTTATCTATATGATTTATATACATATATATGATAATATATGAAGAGTTTATTTGCAAAAAAATGATGTTTCCCTTTCAAGGGAACTTGGTTGCGTCAGAGTTCTAATGCTTTGGGAACGCCTTGCGTGATAAGCCTTGAAGCACATGTGAAATCAATCCAAGGTGTAATTGGAATGTTAGAGCGGGTGATGACACAAACCAAGAAGCTATAAAACCTGCCCAAACGAAGCTGCCACTAGCTTTTTGTGTCTTCACAAGCACTCTGTGTGAATCTGTCTGTCATATTTGGTGTTGTCTGTCAATATTCATTACAGTAGTTATGGTGAGCGAGCAACAACAAGCTTTTATGATGTGTGTTCGTCCCTGCCCGTGTTATTTAACGGGCGGGGATACACACATTCTATGTGTTGCTTGTTTGGGAGAGGACTATGCACTGAGAGAGCACTGGCTGTGAGCACTGCGATATGCTACCCTTACGGACGCTCCAAAACCCACCTGGCGTTCAGAGGTGGAAAGTAACGAATTACATTTACTCGCGTTACTGTAATTGAGTAGCTTTTTTGTGTACTTGTACTTTTTTAAGTAATTTTTTTAATCTGTAATTTTACTTTTACTTAAGTATATTTTGTGTGAAGTATTGTACTTCGCTACATTTGAAAACACATTCGTTACTGAGTAAAAAAAAATCGCTCCGTGGAAACAACTGCAGTAAATAATGGGCAGAAGAAGAAACTGGCGCTAAAATCACAAGAAAGATGCAGACGAACAAGACAGGTGTTAATGGTGCAGACTCAGCTGAAAACTAAACCCCGTCGTATTCTGCTGAAGTTGAACTCGAAGGAAATGAAGTGAACCCCTGGCCATATATTCATGCTCTATTATGCAGTGTAAGCTGTGTTTGCCTCGGGAGACCAAACTAGCAGCTTATAAATATATCGACATCGCCCGTCGCAAGCATGTAGAGGTAACGTAAGGTAAATACTTACATCATTGCACTGGTGGTTAAAATGAAGCTTTAACAGTTTAACAAAAGGTTTTGCACAAATGAGCCAAAAAGACAGTGGTGCAGGGTGTGCGATATCATCATCGATAATATAATAATTGTTGTTTTAACGATGTGCGATTTGGCATTATCAGTATTTAGCCAAAAAACTAATAAATCACTCTAAACAGTGTGCCGTGAAATCTAGTAACATTAGATTAGACTAGTGCGCGTGCATTTGAAGTGCTTTCTTTCACTGCGTGATTCAGTCTGTTAAAATGCATTTAGAATGAAGCAGAAAATGTATATATTTATATAATTTAATATAGTAAGTCAACATCACATGAAGAATGCCGTTTTTCTCAAAAAATTACCATGATTACATAGGCCTGTAGTTTTTCTTTTTACACAGTTCAAATAACAATAAGTTAATTAAGAGACGTTTTAGACACCATATTACCTGTTTTTGCTCTATTTCGACAACAAAAATAATTCCAAACAGCCATCATACACAGTTTTGCGTCTCTGACTCTGAGCAATGACGTGTTTCATTCCTTGAATTAACCGTTTAAATGATTCTGTTCAATCGCAATGACTCACTTATGAGTGACTTGCTGACACCTACAGGTGGTTCTAATTTAACATTTAAAGTATCTTTTGATTTATTTATTTTTTTATTTCAAATGACTATTTAACATTTGTGACCCTGGCCTGGAGCACAAAACCAGTCTTAAGTCGCTGGGGTATATTTGTAGCAATGGGTCAAAATTATAAATTTTTCTTTTATGCCAAAAATCATTAGCATATTAAGTAAAGATCATGTTCCATTAATATATTTTGTAAATTTCCTACTGTAAATATATCAAAACTAAGAGCTTAATTTGAACAACTTTAAAGGATATTTTCTCAATATTTGGATTGTTTGCTCCCTCAGATTCCAGATTTTCAAATATTGTCCGATCATAACAAACAACATAACACACATGGAAATATTATTTATTCAGCTTTCAGATGATGTATAAATCTCAATTTAGGAAAATGGACCCTTATGGTTTTGTGGTTCAGGGTCACATTTTATGTCTTATTTATCAAAACATTATTTCTGCATTTGTAACAGCCGGCTAAATGCATTCAATGTCAGTGTAATACATATATGCCACTTCAGATGAAGCTTCTGTGTTTCCTCTGCATTGCAAAGATGAATTTTGTTGATACTGATTTAATTTCCCTGGTAACAGCCTTTATAATAACAACATTTATAATGTGTTATTATTATAAATAACTGATTCCTTTTATTAAAAACACCTAGTTTGAGATTTATAGGCCCATATCCCAGGTGTGTCAAACTCTGGAGGGTGTTACTGGAGGGCCACAGCCCTAAAGAGTTTAGTTCCAACCCTGCTCCAATACTGTTATGAATCTGGTTCCCACTCACTCAAACTGCACATCACCCATGGACTACATTTCCCATCATGCACTGCACTCACACATTCCCGTCCACCATTACACCAATCACACAGCTGTCACCATTCACTCATCACTCTGATTGCCTCACCACACCTGCACCTCATTCTCTCACTCACATAAAAGCAGCACACAAACACTCACCCAGTGCGAAGTCTTGTTTTCCCCTGGCTAACATTCTGAGCGTTATTCTTCCTGCCATCTCTGTGTTTGACCCTGGACTGCCTGACCTTGGAACTCTGAACCTGTGCCTGTGACCTCGACCCCTGCCTGGTATTGTTTACGTCTCTGCTCTGCCTCTGATATTCCTGTTTTTGCCTGCTGACCATTGCCCGTTTGTTTCTGCCTCTGCTCAATAAACATCTTGCTGCAAGTGAATCCACTCGCCTCAGACCAGTCATTACAGAAGACTTCGCCAAACGAGGATTCAGCAGCTGTTCCAATGAGGCTCGCAGAGTCCGCTCCAGAGCCCGCTCCGATCCGGGAGCTCGCAGAGTCCGCTCCAGAGCCCGCTCCGATCCGGGAGCTCGCAGAGTCCGCTCCAGAGCCCGCTCCGATCCGGGAGCTCGCAGAGTCCGCTCCAGAGCCCGCTCCGATCCGGGAGCTCGCAGAGTCCGCTCCAGAGCCCGCTCCGATCCGGGAGCTCGCAGAGTCCGCTCCAGAGCCCGCTCCGATCCGGGAGCTCGCAGAGTCCGCTCCAGAGCCCGCTCCGATCCGGGAGCTCGCAGAGTCCGCTCCAGAGCCCGCTCCGATCCGGGGGCTCGCAGAGTCCGCTCCAGAGCCCGCTCCGATCCGGGGGCTCGCAGAGTCCGCTCCAGAGTCCGCTCCGATCCGGGAGCTCGCAGAGTCCGCTCCAGAGCCCGCTCCGATCCGGGAGCTCGCAGAGTCCGCTCCAGAGCCCGCTCCGATCCGGGAGCTCGCAGAGTCCGCTCCAGAGCCCGCTCCGATCCGGGAGCTCGCAGAGTCCGCTCCAGAGCCCGCTCCGATCCGGGAGCTCGCAGAGTCCGTTCCAGAGCCCGCTCCGTCCCGGGAGCTCGCAGAGTCCGCTCCAGAGCCCGCTCCGTCCCGGGAGCTCGCAGAGTCCGCTCCAGAGCCCGCTCCGTCCCGGGAGCTCGCAGAGTCCGCTCCAGAGCCCGCTCCGTCCCGGGAGCTCGCAGAGTCCGCTCCAGAGCCCGCTCCGTCCCGGGAGCTCGCAGAGTCCGCTCCAGAGCCCGCTCCGTCCCAGGAGCTCGCAGAGTCCGCTCCAGAGCCCGCTCCGATCCAGGAGCTCGCAGAGTCCAGCTCTCCTTCGTCTCCGCTGGTCCCGCCCAGCTCTCCTTCGTCTCCGCTGGTCCCGCCCAGCTCTCCTTCGTCTCCGCTGGTCCCGCCCAGCTCTCCTTCGTCTCCGCTGGTCCCGCCCAGCTCTCCTTCGTCTCCGCTGGTCCCGCCCAGCTCTCCTTCGTCTCCGCTGGTCCCGCCCAGCTCTCCGATGCCTCCGCTGGTCCCGCCCAGCTCTCCTTCGTCTCCGCTGGTCCCGCCCAGCTCTCCTTCGTCTCCGCTGGTCCCGCCCAGCTCTCCTTCGTCTCCGCTGGTCCCGCCCAGCTCTCCGATGCCTCCGCTGATCCCGTTCAGCTCACCGATGCCTCCGCTGATCCCGTTCAGCTCACCGATGCCTCCGCTGATCCCGTTCAGCTCACCGATGCCTCCGCTGATCCCGTTCAGCTCACCGATGCCTCCGCTGATCCCGTTCAGCTCACCGATGCCTCCGCTGGTCCCGTTCAGCTCACCGATGCCTCCGCTGGTTCCGTCCAGCTCACCGATGCCTCCGCTGGTTCCGTCCAGCTCACCGATGCCTCCGCTGGTTCCGTCCAGCTCACCGATGCCTCCGCTGGTTCCGTCCAGTTCACCTATGCCTCCGCTGGTTCCGTCCAGCTCACCGATGCCTCCGCTGATCCCGTTCAGCTCACCGATGCCTCCGCTGATCCCGTTCAGCTCACCGATGCCTCCGCTGATCCCGTTCAGCTCACCGATGCCTCCGCTGATCCCGTTCAGCTCACCGATGCCTCCGCTGATCCCGTTCAGCTCACCGACGCCTCCGCTGATCCCGTTCAGCTCACCGACGCCTCCGCTGATCTCGTTCAGCTCACCGATGCCTCCGCTGGTCCCGTCCAGCTCACCGATGCCTCCGCTGGTTCCGTCCAGCTCACCGATGCCTCCGCTGGTTCCGTCCAGCTCACCTATGCCTCCGCTGGTTCCGTCCAGTTCACCTATGCCTCCGCTGGTTCCGTCCAGCTCACCGATGCCTCCGCTGGTTCCGTCCAGTTCTACCGAGCGCCCAAGAGAGTCAGAGCCGCCCGAGCGCCACCGAGATTCAGCGCTTCCAGAGTGCCCCCTCGAGGTAGTGGAGGTCACCAAGAACTTTCATGGAGGGAGCTCCCCTCCATTGCTCACGGAGACCCTGGACCCGCCATGGCCCATGAGGTCCCCTGATCCATCATGGCTGCCCGAGGCCCCGGATCTACCATGGCCGCTTAAACTCCCTGCCTCGGTTCCTGAAACCAAAGGTGCTCTCTCTGCCTCTTGTGTCTCCGTTTCCTCTAGGTCCCAGTCTCGGCCAGTTATCTCTGCTCCGCCCTGGTGGGCGTCTGTCTCGTCTGCTCCGCCCTGGTGGGCGTCTGTCTCGTCTGCTCTGCCCTGGTGGGCGTCTGTCTCGTCTGCTCCGCCCTGGTGGGCGTCTGTCTCGTCTGCTCCGCCCTGGTGGGCGCCTGATCTGCCAGAGTCACTCCACGTCTCCGTCGACCTGCCAGAGTCACTCCACGTCTCCGCCGACCTGCCAGAGTCACTCCACGTCTCCGCCGACCTGCCAGAGTCACTCCACGTCTCCGCCGACCTGCCAGAGTCACTCCACGTCTCCGCCGACCTGCCAGAGTCACTCCACGTCTCCGTCGACCTGCCAGAGTCACTCCACGTCTCCGTCGACCTGCCAGAGTCACTCCACGTCTCCGTCGACCTGCCAGAGTCACTCCACGTCTCCGTCGACCTGCCAGAGTCACTCCACGTCTCCGTCGACCTGCCAGAGTCACTCCACGTCTCCGTCGACCTGCCAGAGTCACTCCACGTCTCCGTCGACCTGCCAGAGTCACTCCACGTCTCCGTCGACCTGCCAGAGTCACTCCACGTCTCCGTCGACCTGCCAGAGTCACTCCACGTCTCCGTCGACCTGCCAGAGTCACTCCACGTCTCCGTCGACCTGCCAGAGTCACTCCACGTCTCCGTCGACCTGCCAGAGTCACTCCACGTCTCCGTCGACCTGCCAGAGTCACTCCACGTCTCCGTCGACCTGCCAGAGTCACTCCACGTCTCCGTCGACCTGCCAGAGTCACTCCACGTCTCCGTCGACCTGCCAGAGTCACTCCACGTCTCCGTCGACCTGCCAGAGTCACTCCACCTCTCCGTCGACCTGCCAGAGTCACTCCACGTCTCCGTCGACCTGCCAGAGTCACTCCACGTCTCCATCGACCTGCCAGAGTCACTCCACGTCTCCGTCGACCTGCCAGAGTCACCCCACGCCTCCGCCGACCTGCCAGAGTCACCCCACGCCTCCGCCGACCTGCCAGAGTCACCCCACGCCTCCGCCGACCTGCCAGAGTCACCCCACGCCTCCGCCGACCTGCCAGAGTCACCCCACGCCTCCGCCGACCTGCCAGAGTCACCTCACGCCTCCGCCGACCTGCCAGAGTCACCTCACGCCTCCGCCGACCTGCCAGAGTCACCTCACGCCTCCGCCGACCTGCCAGAGTCACCTCACGCCTCCGCCGACCTGCCAGAGTCACAAGTCAAAGTCTTGTTTTCCCCTGGCTAACATTCTGAGCGTTATTCTTCCTGCCATCTCTGTGTTTGACCCTGGACTGCCTGACCTTGGAACTCTGAACCTGTGCCTGTGACCTCGACCCCTGCCTGGTATTGTTTACGTCTCTGCTCTGCCTCTGATATTCCTGTTTTTGCCTGCTGACCATTGCCCGTTTGTTTCTGCCTCTGCTCAATAAACATCTTGCTGCAAGTGAATCCACTCGCCTCAGACCAGTCATTACAAATACACACACCATGTAGTTTTAAAATAAGCCTGAATGATTAGTTTAGCTGTATCAGATGTGTTTAATTAGGGTAATATCTACACTGTGGCCCTCCAGGTACTGAGTTTGACACCTTTGGTCTATCCCATTTTTTCCTCCCTCTCATTGTTAAAATGTAACTAAGTAATTTTTACTCTGAGTAAATTTTAAATGAGCTACTTTTTACTTTTACTTGAGTATATATTCTTAGACTGGTACTTTTACTTGTAATTAAGTAAAATTTCAGTAATGTAATGGTACTTTTACTTGAGTAGAATATTTTTGTACTCTTTCCACCTCTGCTGGCGTTCTATCGCGAGGACGCTCAGGCTCACGTTCCCCAGGGCTCTGGTCCCGCTGCTGCTGAGGATCTGCATGGATCTGTCAGCGGATCTGTCAGCGGAGGTAGAGACGGGCACTGCCTTATCTCTGCCTTCAACTGACAGGTTCAGTGCTTCGTATCAGGGTTGGGAAGCACGCGCTGCGGTTTCTTCCGCCCCGATCGAGGCACATACACTGCAGCTATCTGAGGAATTAGATGCTGCCAATGCAAGAGATACTGAGGATTTGCCACCTCAGTCTCGTGCTTATAAGAAGCTGGTTGAGGTTGTGACAAGAGCGGTTGAGAAATTATGTACTGATTGGCCAGCAGAAAGGGAAGACGTTCGTTCAAAAAGCAAACTTGACGAACGCTTTTTACCTTCTCGTGCACAACCTCAACGTCGGGGATTACCCTTTTTCCCTGATCTCCACACCGAGGTGTGGCATCAGTTGGCAGTTCGGCATCGAGATGTCGTTCTTGCCCACATGAAAGAGTTGGGGTTACGGCTAAACACCAAAAAGAGTGTGCTTTCTCCACCACAGAAGACCACTTTTCTTGGTGTGGCATGGGACTCAACGTCGATGCAGGCGCACCTGTCACTGGCACTGGACTCTACCCCAGGTTCCCAAGTGCTCTCGTCCTAGTGCTGCTCGTTAGATTCACACAGGACAGGCACTTGTCGCTATGGTGATGTTGTATTGACGTTCCCAAAGCATTAAAACTCTGACGCAACTTTTTTATTGTTATCATGTTTTTATTGTGTTATATTAGTTAGCTGTATTTTTTTAGTTAACCTAATCGAAATAACCTAACTGCAGTTTGATTGAGATTAATTGCAATGCACAATAAAAAAAAAAAAAATGTATGAAGATTGTTAAAAACAGAGTTATCTGTTTTTGCAAATGAACTCTTCATATATAACATTGAGTCAGATTTGTAAAAATGAAATCGACTTAAATTACTTAGAATGGAAGTATAAAAAAGGCACAATTGCATAAGACTATGCAATTTAATTACTTTTAATTTTTTTTGCCACAGTAATTTCCTGTAAAGCAGCTGAATACAATATTAAACTATGAGTTAGTCCATCTTCTGACACAAATATCTTCCTTTGGAGAAATGGCATTTACTGACTTGGCAATACATGTACAGTCCGGTTTAGTGAGAAGAAGGCTTGTGCAAGACTGATATCATTGCAGAATGCAGAAGCACAACGGTCGCACCAGTCTAACTGTGAGAGCCTGCTGGTGATTTTGGGGGGGGGTCGCCTTGTCACTTGATTCTGTCCACAAAGTATCATTCATCTTTCCTGTTTTCTTGTTCATACAAGTGTGTTTATGAGCAAAAAACTGCTAGAAACCAACCATCCAACCACACTGAAGAAATCAGGAACAAAAAAATGATGGGAAACAAAATGATAAATGTAATTCTCTATGGCCCAGCATTAAAGGTTACGTTAGTTCACCTAAAAATGAAAGTTCTGTCATAATTTGCCCACCTGTCACGTTGCTGCATGGGGGATCCAGGAACGAGGAGATGAGGAGTATAACAAACCGGGTATTTAATGTAGAACAGACGGAGGAGACACAGGAACACAGGTAAAGACATCCATACAGGCTTTAGACATTAACAATAATCCACAAGAAACATGGGGCAGAACAGACTATATATAGGGAGACATAACTGGAAACACCTGGGACATAATCAAGACACAGACGGAGACTAATTAACTAATGATGGGGAACAGGACGGACCAAATATGGGCACATAAGGGTAAGGAAACACAGGTAGAGGAAGACAAAGTCTGACATTACCCCCCCCTTCCAAAAGGCGCGTCCCGCGCCGTATGACATCGAAAGGGGAGGGGGGGGGGGGCGCTCTGGAGGCCTCAAGGACTTGGAGACCGGACAGGTGGCCTCCAGGGCGGTGCCCGTTCCGGGACCCAAGGCGGATCCGGGGACTCAGGCGGCCACGGCGGATCCGGGTACTCTGGCGGCCACGGCGGATCCGGGGACTCAGGCGGCCACGGCGGATCCGGGGACTCCGGCGGCCATGGCGGATCCGGGGACTCTGGCGGCCATGGCGGATCCTGGGACTCAGGTGGCCATGGAGGGTAGCCCCCCCCAAAAAAATTTCTTGGGGAAGCTCCCCATCTCAGGGGGGCGCTCAGGAGCCATGGAAGGCGAGCTGGACAGGGCCAGCGGAGGGAAAGGTGAGCTGGACGGGACCAGCGGAGGTAAGGGTGAGCTGGACGGGACCAGCGTGGGCCAAGGTGAGCTGGACGGGACCAGCGGAGGCCTAGGTGAGCTGCAGAGGAACAACTCTTGGGGGCGCTCTGGAAGCGCAGACTTTCGTGGGCACTCGGAAAGTGCTGAGTCTCGTGGGCACTCGGATAGTGCCGAGTCTCTGGGGCGCTCGGGAAGCGCAGACTCTCGTGGGCGCTCGGGAAGCGCTGAGTCTCGGGGGCGCTTGGGAAGCGCAGAAGGCGAGCTGGACAGGACCAGCGGAGGCCAGGGTGAGCTGGACAGGACCAGCGGAGGCCAGGGTGAGCTGGACGGGACCAGCGGAGGCAAAGGTGAGTTGGACGGGACCAGCGGAGACAAAGGTGAGCTGGACGGGACCAGCGGAGGCCCAGGTGAGCTGGACGGGACCAGCGTGGGCCAAGGTGAGCTGGACGGGACCAGCGGAGGCAAAGGTGAGCTTGACAGGACCAACTCTTGGGGGCGCTCTGGAAGCGCTGATTCTCGTGGGCGCTCGGGTGGCGCTGACTCTCGTGGGCGCTCGGGTGGCGCTGACTCTCGTGGGCGCTCGGGTGGCGCTGACTCTCATGGACGCTCGGGTGGCGCTGACTCTCGTGGTTGCTGTGGAAAGCACTGGCGAGGAACGGGCACCGGAAGGCACTGGCGGAGTGAAACAGAGACAATGAAAATATGACTCTAATACACCTGACATTTAAATGTAATGTAATGCCAGCTGTGAATACGATGAAAGTCATTAGTCAATATTAACATTCTGACACAGTCAACAGAATATTATTTTCATGCTAACTAACAATCAATATTTACATGAAAATTTTACAATTCTCTAATTAAAAAAATTGTGAATTGCTTGAAATATTTAGGCATAATAACAGTTTATATGTCAGTTTGGTGATAGATGTGCTGTGAGCAACTGCAGACGTAATAAACACATCTTACCTCTGAGCTTGTGTTGTATTGTGTTTTCAGCACTTTATCAAAGGTATGGACAGTAACTGACTCCACTAATTCCATATTGCTGCCCCGAACATGAATCTTCCTTCCACCACTAAATGAAGAGACATTTAAAACAACTTAGCCAGAAATGCATAATATAATTGAATTCCTCCACTTGTTTTTGCATATGTGGCTTTTACATGCACACACAAAACGTCCCAGGTTACGTATGTAACCCTGGTTCCCCGAGGGAACGAGACGCTGCGTCGAGACGCTATGGGGAACGCCATCAGCGTTGTCCAGCTCTGAATCATATGTGTAATCAGTCAAAATTGACGGCCAGACGTCAGGTGCGGTGACGTCATGACCAGGATGTAAAAAAAAGCACGTGATGTGCAGCCGGCGCCAGCTTCCAGGAATGAAGCATAGCTCTAGTAGGGATGCCGGAAGTATGGCCCTGCGACGCAGCGTTTCGTTCCCTCGGGGAACCAGGGTAACATACGTAACCTGGGACATTCCCCTCTGGGAACATCGAGCTGCGTCGAGACGCTATGGGGAACGAGGTGTCCACGCCGCCATACTTGCAAATCCCTGCTTAGTGTGTGGAATGCACAGCTATGGCAAGGGAAAAGACAAGCCAGGGGTGGCTCGCAGAGCCAGGTCGTAGAACCTGGAAAGTTAGGGGCGTAGACCACCCACCAGCATCACAGATGTCTTGCACAGGTACACCTGCCAGAAGGCCTTGGAGGCCGCCATACCTTAGTTGAGTGAGCCTTGATTCCCAAAGGCGAGGGGAGATCAGAGGACTCGAGGTCATAGGAGAGCATCCAGATCCACTACTTAGCATAAGCACCCTGGCCTCCACCGGAGGAAACGTCTAAATAGAGTTTTGCCTACTGAAAGGCCACCAAGAGGGACGTGAGGGGCGTGAGGTTTCTCCTGCGGAGAAACGGGCCTGCGAGAACTCCAGCACTGTACCAGCAGGCAGTTAACTGGATCAAGCTGGCGGTCTCCGCACCCTGAGTCTCAACTTCAGGGCGTACAGTTTCCTTATTGAGGGAGCTCTAGATTGGAGGATGGTCTCAGCAACCTCAGTTGAGAGACCAGAGGCTATGAGTTGTGCCCCCTCGGGAGCCACACCCACAGTTTCCACAACTCCGAGCGGGGGTCAGAGAACTATACTCGGCCCGGCCAGAACAGGGTTTTTCAATAGAAGGACCCCATCCATGCGCACTCTCTCTAGAACTCCCAGGAGCTGAGCGATCGGGGGAAGGCGTACAGATGAAGCCTCAGCCACGATTGTACCATAGCATCCAGCCCCTTAGCGGAGCTGGATGTCTGCCTTGACAGGATGGCTGCTCCTATATTGCCATGAAGGGAAGAACCCGATATTAACACGCTTTGCCCCCAAAGCACATTTCAGGAACTTCCTGGGATGGGGAAGGAGTATGCATCTTTAGATCGCTCGTGACCACCAGTCCTCAGATCTGGTGTGAGACACGTCCTTGAAGAGAGCTTTCTGAACTTCAGTCGTGTGACTGAGCGGTTCAGTTAGCTTAGATCTAAGACGGACGCAACCCCTTTCCCAGGAACAATGAAATACGGCTGTAGAACCCGGACTCTTTGTCTAGAGCAGGGACCACTTCGATGGTCTCCTCCCTCAGGAGAGTGCTCACTTCTTATTCCATTACCAGAGCCTGCTCGGGACCCACCAGCATGGGAGTGACCCCATAGAAAGGCTGCAGCAGAGCGCCACATAGCCTTGTTCTACAGTGTGCATGACCCATCGAGACACATTTGGCAGCAGTTTCCATGCTGCCGAATAGTCTACTAAGGGAACCAGTCTCTCGAGACTGGTCTCTGGTGTACTTAGAGCGGCTAGCTCGGTGCCCTGGAGCGGAGGACCGGCAGGGGACGGCCGATCTAGCTGCTCTAGAGACCCCCGAAGGGGTGGCGAGCCTCCCAGCTCCGCTACATTACTGGGCGGAAGAGACTGCGAGAAGCGCTCGCTGGAGACTGCTGCGCCCTGGAACACTGGCAGGGTTAGCAGACTGATCTCCTGAGGGCACTGAGGAGAGACGGGCACCGTGTAATGCGGTGTATCCCGCTCTTCCCCAGAGGGGCCTGCCCTCACCAGTCCTGGGCCTTGGCATCAGGACTGCCTCAGAAGCCTCCTATTGGAAATGACGGTCCTCAGACCCACGTCATCTCTTAGGAAGACTAGGAACCAGAGTCTGTTCAGGCAGATCCCAATGAGACACGCTTGGCAGGGGCTCCCAAGCCGCCGGGTGGCCTACTAAGGGAACCAGTCGCTTGAGACTGGCCTCTGGTGTACTTAGAGCGGCTAGCTCGGTGCCCTGGAGCAGAGGACCGGCAGGGGACGGCCGATTTAGCTGCTCTAGAGACCCCCGAAGGGGTGGCGAGCCTTCCAGCTCCGCTACATTTCTGGGCGGAAGAGACTGAGAGAAGCGCTCGCTGGAGACCGCTGCGCCCTGGAACACTGGCAGGGTTAGCAGACTGATCTCCTGAGGGCACTGAGGAGAGACGGGCACCGTGTAATGCGGTGTACACCGCTCTTCCCCAGAGGGACCTGCCCTCATAAGTCCTGGGCTGTAGCATCAGGACTGCCTTAGAAGTCTCCTATTGGAAACGACGGTTCTCAGACCCGCGTCATCTCTTAGGAAGACTAAAGAACCAGAGTCTGCTCAGGCAGGACCCAATAAGACACGCTTGGCAAAGGCTCCCACACCGCCAGATGACTTACTAAGGGAACCAGTCTCTTGAGACTGGCCTCTGGTGTACTTAGAGCCACTAGCTCGGTGCCCTGGAGCGGAGGACCGGCAGGGGACGGCCGATCTAGCTGCTTTAGAGACCCCCGAAGGGGTGGCGAGCCTCCCATCTCCGCTACATTTCTGGGCGGAAGAGACTGAGAGAAGCGCTCGCTGGAGACCGCTGTGCCCTAGAACACTGGCAGGGTTAGCAGACTGATCTCCTGAGGGCACTGAGGAGAGACGGGCACCGTGTAATGCGGTGTACACCGCTCTTCCCCAGAGGGGCCGGCCCTCAAGGCCCTGTACCATTGGCATTAGGGCGTTCTGGCCGAAGACTATCGATCCGCAGATCCGTCTTCGGCCCAGGCGCGTCACTCTGACTCCGATTCTGGCGAGTACGAGAAGTGACATTCCCCGAATAAGGAGCTGGAACACAATTGGGGCTGCTCCGCCCAGCAGCCCAAGCTGACCACCTCAACCTCCTTGGAGGAAGAGAGGTAAACATTGTGCTCTCACTTGAGAAGTATCCCAAGAGGCTCTTGTATGTCATATACAATATATAATTGTATATATTTTTCTACAATATATATATATGTATATGTATAAATATATATCTAACTTTCATAGTCGGATAAAATGCATAGTTAATTATTCAAAATTAAATGCAGTCAAACACCCAGACAAGTAAACACGGTCTGAAAGTGCATAAATGAACCGAGAATTACCATAATGCGCACGTTGCCTCAGCAACACGCAAGCCGCTCGGAACAAAACAAATAAATCTTCTTGGAGAGAAACTGCTGCAGATTAGCGCACTCTCACTCAAGGGGGAAGAACTACAGCTTAGGCTTCCGCCCCGAGAGAGCGCTAGACCTGGGGAATACAGGTGGAAATAGGGCGAACCCATCTCCAACCCGTCCGCCAGATCTATGTGCGATCCCCGTGATCTCACTCGCCGCGGTGCCTCAGCAGCAGCGGGACCGCGAGATCATAGGCGCGGACACACTCCTCGGAGCGTGCCCGGCGGGAGCACAATGCATTGCAGCGGACGCTGGATCTGATGGGAAAGGAAGAAGATAGGGGATCACCCTTCTTAATCTTTCCATCTAATCCATCTGCGAGCACAGCCACTGCTCCGCCTCAGCGGCAGCGTGGCAGGTGCTGCGAGGACGCAGGTGAAAACTCCCTCCTCAAAGAGAGTTTTCGCCTCCCAGCCAGATCATCGCAAAAACTGTGTGTATCCCGCTCGTGTTATAGCGTGGGCAGGGAGGAACACACAGTCTGTAACATGATCTACTTTCGCCCTCATTGGCCTTTGATATGTCTGCTTCTAGTCTTTCTTTGCCTATCTTTTTAAGAATAAACTTTCTTATTTCCTATCTTGATAGTAACAGACTCACAGAACACAATCGACTGACACACACAGAGAGCTTTGCTGAATGACAAAAAAGCTGGCGCCGGCTGCACATCACGTGCTTTTAAGCATCCTGGTCATGACGTCACCGCACCTGACGTCTGGCCGTCAATTTTGACTGATTACACATATGATTCAGAGCTGGACAATGCTGATGGCGTTCCCCATAGCGTCTCGACGCAGCTCGATGTTCCCGGAGGGGAACTACACATTTCTGCAGCCAATGGAAGTGAAACCCACCAAAAATATTAAGAAAAGCCTGGCTGTCAGAAAGCAGGTTGCTCTTATTAAACCTCTAACAGTTTAAGCAAGACTAGTCTAAGGGCACATGTGAGTTAGTAAACTACAGATCTCAGAAAAACGACAAAACATGCAGGAAATGACCTAATGACTCTCATTTCTGCTTTCATTTTTTGCTGTCTCGCATATGTTTTTTCCATCTGTTCTAAATGTATCTCTGCATATATCATTGCAAATCTTATTTTTCCACATTAACATTCTTGTAAATTCCATGACTAAAATGTTCTGTATGGCATTAGATTCACTAATTAAAATTAGCAGTTGTCATCTTAAGATGTTGATGGGATGTGGAAGCTGATCTGACAGTGGTCTGAAATGTCTGACCTGCTCCAGCTGACTGATGGCTGTATTCCAGTGCAGCTGGGCTGAGAACTGTAAGTGATGATGCTGTTACTATGACAACGGTCGTCAGGAGTAACAACACACACTTTCACTGTTCCTTTAGTTCCACTGGGAGGAATGTGGAACCTTAACGTTTCACTGGAGCGATCCAGCACTGGAGATCTGAAGAGAAACATTCATGCACAGATATACAGTATCATTTATCTGAATCTACACACATTCATATACAGTCCATCACTAAACACAAACAAACAGTCTCACTCTTTAGGAATGCACTCCAGATCCCCTCGAATACGGATTTTAGTGACAGATTCCAGGTTCCTTCCTCTTAATAAAACATTGTTTCTGCCATGGAAAGAAACCTTGCTCGGCTCCAGAGAGAGAATCTCCGGCTTCTGCAAAACACCAAAGGTTGCACTCAGTTACACTCAAAAAAAAGAAAGATTATAAACAAAATAACAGAAGTTAAAATGATTTTCATAAATTATATAATTGAATGTATAATACTTAAATAATAATTATTATTATGATTACTATTATTATTATTATTACCATAAATACACATTGATTAAATATATTGTATATATATCAACAAATAATATGTTACACATAATTTAAAAAAGAATGATGATTATGACAGATTGTTCCTCAAATGGGGAAACTAAATCCTCTGCCTCTTGTAAAGTCATATTTTTTTTAAATAGGAACATACAGAAAAAACAATATCCCTATTTTGTGAAGTTGCACACATAATCAGAATGACACTTACAGCGTAGACCATCTCAGAGAGTAGATGTTTACATGCATCCTAAAGAGAGAAAGAGCAGTTCATGTACTTCCTGAGTTCACTTCAGTCAACACAATGGTAATTCAGCTGTCAACTAATTACATCAATTTATGAAGGGATGCTATTTCCCAATACACATATACTGAATCCCTGCATTATAGGTAACACGTCTCCTCACCTGTATGTTTAACTGTGCTCCAGGTCCAGGTGTCCAATCACAACGCTGGGAAGAAGAGGACCAGTGACACCCAGAAGAGATACACTGAACACACCTGCATTTAATTCATACATTTAATATTTTTTGAAATAAAAGTTTGAAGAAGTCTTTCAAAACTATTTTAGACTGTGCATTTCTCACTGTGTATAAGAAGCATTTGGTGAATTTTCTGTGATACTGGAACAATTTCTCAGCGTCAGCATCTCTGTGATATTTTGATCCTCAATAGTAACAGTAGCAGAGACTTTTAAACCTGAACAGATGTTTATGATTATAAATAATCAGATTCCGATTACATAAATGCACTGTATGTTAATAAATATACAAGTTATTTGAAGGAGAACCAACCTCCAGCATAGAGCATCTCGTCAAAGAAAGTACAGGAACAGTTTGGGAAAACTCCCGGCAGATCAGGCCCGTCACACAGCTTCACACTTTCTTTAGTGAAGACGCATGAGAAAGCAGGATTTCCTGTGCTCTCCAGACTCAAGGACAGATGTAGAGTAATCTGTGTAGGAGAGGGCAACGGCTAGTAAAGAGTAGTCTTGTAAATATATTCTGAATTATATTTAAGAAAATACTTTTAGATATTGACGTCTACCTTTCTAGAAAAATTCTCTGTCATCTGAAAAGAAAACAGCTGTGTCTGTGTAATGACTGGTCTGAGGCGAGTGGATTCACTTGCAGCAAGATGTTTATTGAGCAGAGGCAGAAACAAACGGGCAATGGTCAGCAGGCAAAAACAGGAATATCAGAGGCAGAGCAGAGACGTAAACAATACCAGGCAGGGGTCGAGGTCACAGGCACAGGTTCAGAGTTCCAAGGTCAGGCAGTCCAGGGTCACACACAGAGATAACAGATACGGGGAAGAACGCTCAGAAATGTAGCCAGGGCAAGACAAGACTTCGCAGTGAGTGAGTGTTTGTGTGCTGCTTTTATGTGAGTGAGTGAATGAGGTGCAGGTGTGGTGAGGCAATCAGGGTTGATGAGTGAATGGTGACAGCTGTGTGATTGGTGTAATGGTGGACGGGAATGTGTGAGTGCAGTGCATGCTGGGAGATGTAGTCCATGGGTGATGTGCAGTTTGAGTGAGTGGTAACCAGATTCATGACAGAGCCCCCCCCCAAAGAGCGGCTTCCAGACGCTTACACAAAGCATACTCCAGGAGGGTGGTGGAGCGGAGGTGGAACCGGGGGAGGGGACGGAGGGCCAGGTCCATGTGGGGCCAATGAGACAGGAGCCCACCAGGGCGGGGCGGAGGAGACAGCAGAGACGTGAAGTGACACTGGGTAAACTGCTGTGGCGTGAGGTGACTCTGGCAGGTCAGCGGAGACGTGAGGTGACTCTGGCAGGTCAGCGGAGACGTGAGGTGACTCTGGCAGGTCAGCGGAGACGTGAGGTGACTCTGGCAGGTCAGCGGAGACGTGAGGTGACTCTGGCAGGTCAGCGGAGACGTGAGGTGACTCTGGCAGGTCAGCGGAGACGTGAGGTGACTCTGGCAGGTCAGCGGAGACGTGAGGTGACTCTGGCAGGTCAGCGGAGACGTGAGGTGACTCTGGCAGGTCAGCGGAGACGTGAGGTGACTCTGGCAGGTCAGCGGAGACGTGAGGTGACTCTGGCAGGTCAGCGGAGACGTGGGGTGACTCTGGCAGGTCAGCGGAGACGTGGGGTGACTCTGGCAGGTCGACGGAGACGTGGAGTGACTCTGGCAGGTCGACGGAGACGTGGAGTGACTCTGGCAGGTCGACGGAGACGTGGAGTGACTCTGGCAGGTCGACGGAGACGTGGAGTGACTCTGGCAGGTCGACGGAGACGTGGAGTGACTCTGGCAGGTCGACGGAGACGTGGAGTGACTCTGGCAGGTCGACGGAGACGTGGAGTGACTCTGGCAGGTCGACGGAGACGTGGAGTGACTCTGGCAGGTCGACGGAGACGTGGAGTGACTCTGGCAGGTCGACGGAGACGTGGAGTGACTCTGGCAGGTCGACGGAGACGTGGAGTGACTCTGGCAGGTCGACGGAGACGTGGAGTGACTCTGGCAGGTCGACGGAGACGTGGAGTGACTCTGGCAGGTCGACGGAGACGTGGAGTGACTCTGGCAGGTCGACGGAGACGTGGAGTGACTCTGGCAGATCAGACGCCCACCAGGGCGGAGCAGACGAGACAGACGCCCACCAGGGCGGAGCAGACGAGACAGACGCCCACCAGGGCGGAGCAGACGAGACAGACGCCCACCAGGGCGGAGCAGACGAGACAGACGCCCACCAGGGCGGAGCAGAGATCCCTGGCCGAGACTGGGACCTAGAGGATACGGAGACACAAGAGGCAGAGAGAGCACATTTGGTTTCAGGAACCGAGTTAGGGAGTTTAAGCGGCCATGGTAGATCCGGGGACTCGGGCAGCCATGATGGATCAGGGGACCTCATGGGCCATGGCGGGTCCAGGGTCTCCGTGAGCAATGGAGGGGAGCTCCCTCCATGAAAGTTCTTGGTGACCTCCACTACCTCGAGGGGGCACTCTGGAAGCGCTGAATCTCTGTGGCGCTCGGGCGGCTCTGACTCTCTTGGGCGCTCGGTAGAACTGGACGGAACCAGCGGAGGCATCGGTGAGCTGGACGGAACCAGCGGAGGCATAGGTGAACTGGACGGAACCAGCGGAGGCATCGGTGAACTGGACGGAACCAGCGGAGGCATCGGTGAGCTGGACGGAACCAGCGGAGGCATCGGTGAGCTGGACGGAACCAGCGGAGGCATCGGTGAGCTGGACGGGATCAGCGGAGGCGTCGGTGAGCTGAACGAGATCAGCGGAGGCGTCGGTGAGCTGAACGGGATCAGCGGAGGCGTCGGTGAGCTGAACGGGATCAGCGGAGGCGTCGGTGAGCTGAACGGGATCAGCGGAGGCGTCGGTGAGCTGAACGGGATCAGCGGAGGCGTCGGTGAGCTGAACGGGATCAGCGGAGGCGTCGGTGAGCTGAACGGGATCAGCGGAGGCCTCGGTGAGCTGAACGGGATCAGCGGAGGCATCGGTGAGCTGAACGGGATCAGCGGAGGCATCGGTGAGCTGAACGGGATCAGCGGAGGCATCGGTGAGCTGGACGGAACCAGCGGAGGCATAGGTGAACTGGACGGAACCAGCGGAGGCATCGGTGAGCTGGACGGAACCAGCGGAGGCATCGGTGAGCTGGACGGAACCAGCGGAGGCATCGGTGAGCTGAGCGGGACCAGCGGAGACGAAGGAGAGCTGGGCGGGACCAGCGGAGACGAAGGAGAGCTGGGCGGGACCAGCGGAGACGAAGGAGAGCTGGACTCTGCGAGCTCCTGGATCGGAGCGGGCTCTGGAGCGGACTCTGCGAGCTCCTGGGACGGAGCGGGCTCTGGAGCGGACTCTGCGAGCTCCTGGGACGGAGCGGGCTCTGGAGCGGACTCTGCGAGCTCCCGGGACGGAGCGGGCTCTGGAGCGGACTCTGCGAGCTCCCGGGACGGAGCGGGCTCTGGAGCGGACTCTGCGAGCTCCCGGGACGGAGCGGGCTCTGGAGCGGACTCTGCGAGCTCCCGGGACGGAGCGGGCTCTGGAGCGGACTCTGCGAGCTCCCGGATCGGAGCGGGCTCTGGAGCGGACTCTGCGAGCTCCCGGATCGGAGCGGGCTCTGGAGCGGACTCTGCGAGCTCCCGGATCGGAGCGGGCTCTGGAGCGGACTCTGCGAGCTCTCGGATCGGAGCGGGCTCTGGAGCGGACTCTGCGAGCTCCCGGATCGGAGCGGGCTCTGGAGCGGACTCTGCGAGCTCCCGGATCGGAGCGGGCTCTGGAGCGGACTCTGCGAGCTCCCGGATCGGAGCGGGCTCTGGAGCGGACTCTGCGAGCCTCATTGGAACAGCTGCTGAATCCTCGTTTGGCGAAGTCTTCTGTAATGACTGGTCTGAGGCGAGTGGATTCACTTGCAGCAAGATGTTTATTGAGCAGAGGCAGAAACAAACGGGCAATGGTCAGCAGGCAAAAACAGGAATATCAGAGGCAGAGCAGAGACGTAAACAATACCAGGCAGGGGTCGAGGTCACAGGCACAGGTTCAGAGTTCCAAGGTCAGGCAGTCCAGGGTCACACACAGAGATAACAGATACGGGGAAGAACGCTCAGAAATGTAGCCAGGGCAAGACAAGACTTCGCAGTGAGTGAGTGTTTGTGTGCTGCTTTTATGTGAGTGAGTGAATGAGGTGCAGGTGTGGTGAGGCAATCAGGGTTGATGAGTGAATGGTGACAGCTGTGTGATTGGTGTAATGGTGGACGGGAATGTGTGAGTGCAGTGCATGCTGGGAGATGTAGTCCATGGGTGATGTGCAGTTTGAGTGAGTGGTAACCAGATTCATGACAGTCTGAAGAGAGTTTTTTGAGATGGAAACCCAAGGCGTACTTGAGCATTCATCTTGAGTAGAACATCTAAATAAAACAGCATTAAGTACATCACAGAACTGTCTACACACACTGCTCATCATTTCTATTTACAGTGGATGATAAGAAGTTAACATGCTGTTCTACATTTAGAAATATTTAATGTAGATGCAGCCTGCAGTAGATATCATGTGATGTGATAAAGGCAGGCTGACCTGTGCGTGTTCACACACCAGCCACAGAACGGATCCAGAGCAGCTCTGCAGTCTTTCAGAGTGCTGTATTTATCACACTGAACCACGGACACTCTTCTTATCTACATCAGAGACATGAGCAAAAAGAGACAAGTATGATGATTCGATATAACACACAGTTCTTTAACTGCGGGACATGGGAGAATTTTTGGTGGATAAAAACATTGTCTTGGATCAACAAAAGTATAAGGCAAACTATTCCTTTCATGTTGCTTCTGAAAAGCATTATCGCTTTTTACTTATTTATTTTAGAACACTGTAAGAGTAATTTTTGTATAATTCAAATTGTGTATTCCTGTGGCTCAGTGGTAGAGCATTGCGTTAGCAACGCAAAAGGTTGTGGGTTCAAGTTCCAGTGAAAACACACAAATTGACCAAAAATGCATAGCCTGAATGCACTGTAAGTCACTTACACTTGGATAAAAGCATCTGCTGAAATTGTTACATACAGAATCAAGATTTTTCTTCTACACTAGTAGTATATATAGTATACTTTATATATTTTCATTGTTTGTTAATTGCACATTTTTAAACCTCACCTGTTTCTTCAGAGTGATGTAGACATGTTTGAAATCTACTGGATCAAAGTGCATTCTGGGAAGAACTGCTCGTTCATCATCAGATTTGTACAGCACAGTTGGACAGCCTGGTGCGAATTTCTCATCCAACACAAGCTAGAGAAACAAATAGAAATAAAAATCATGAATATACTATATGTGTCAATAAAAATAGTGGGCATGTGCCTAAAAATAAAAACTCAGTGAGAAAAGTGAAAATAAATGCACATGAGAGAGAGATGAAGGAGACCTTTATGAGTTGTCCATCACTGGTTCCTATGAACAGCACAATCCAGGATCCAGATCTAGTTGCTGACACTGCTGACATTGAGCTGTACTTGAACACTACAGAGAGCGGCAGAAGTTCACTACCAGTCTGAAACACAAACAACAAAATAAACTTTATATGACTTTAGCGAATAGTAGGCTACAACTGTTTATCATTCATGATGCAACATCAATAATGTGAAATAATGTTCTCATTTTATTTAAAAACGTGTATGAATACACTTTCCAACCTCAGATCCACATGGCTTTTCACCATTAGCACAGAAGCCCTTCACTTGGCCTTGAACGTGACTGATGTCGTACAGAGCCAGCGCGCTGTTCTCCGGATCCTGCTGATTCTGTGCACTGAACAAACCTGCCCAAATAACACCGTTCTCTGAGGGAATAACAGTGGAGGTGACGAGCACTGGACGAACTTTATCACTGCAGCATCGTATCCTTGCAGCTTGTAGAGATTTGATGATTTCTGACTTTTTCCCTTTAGTGCTGTTCATCCACAAGACGAGCACTTTGCTCTCAGAGTCAGTCTTTGCGTTGAGAAATGAATAGGATTCAGAGGGTGAAACTAATCCATCAACAAACTCCACATCTCTCACTGTGCTCTGAATGATGGCATCTGATATTTCTGCTGTTCTTGAGAAAATCCCTCCTGGTTGAGAATCTGAGGTGCTCAACAAGGTAACAACAGAAAACAGAGAATCTTGAGGTTTTGCATCTTCATCCTTTTTTCCAACCAAAAGGAACTTACCGGCTATGAAGGCAACAGATTTCCCATTCTGTCGCAGCCCTACCAGTATATTACTTTCATAATGAATACTGTTTGTAATGTCATTTATATCAAGAACTTCACAATATCCATCTTTAAAAGTCCCACAAGTTACCAGGGTGCTGTTGGCGTCAAAAGGCACCAGAATGCTGACTCTGTTATGGTAAGTAGCATTAGTGATGTCTTTCCTTTTCTCCTCATACAGATTGTGTCTCATCTGATGTAGTCGATGTTCAGTAAGAACAAATAACTTACTGTTACCAACTACAAAGTCCTTGATGTCTCCATCAAAGTTCAGCACATCACCGAAAATGCAGTATTTCAAAAGTACAAGTATCCCCAGTAAGTGTCCTCTCATCTTTCCTGCATATGTGATGAGCAGCTGAAGTCTCGAGATCGTGTCACAGCGATCAGCTGCGCTCAGACGCGTGCACTCGTGAAGAAGTGGATGGAAGTGAAATCCGTAGATGACTTCCGCGCAACACACCAACAAATCTGTTGCCCTGATTGCGACATTTAGATGTTTTGAAAGTTATAACATTTAATGATGAAAAACGTTTTATGATCAAACACAAAAGAAAATACGAGTCAGGAACATGTACGCTTTTGGATTCATTTTACTGACAAACTTTATGTTTAATAGTTTTAATTTTGTGAAGTTCTGTAGTTCTTTAGTAACTGCTGCACCCTTATGGTACATAAACAGCTTCATATTTAGAAAATAATAGAATAAACAAAAATAGAATTGATTGCCGTCAGATATAATTCGATTTTTTATGAGCTTTAGTGAAACTTTTTATCTGTAGGCTATATTTCTATTTTATATATAATTATAAACTTCAGTGAACTAGCATCATAGTTAATCATAGATAAACATTATTTGGACATCATTTTTGTTGACATTGATGCATCATAATATACAAAAAACAGGTTTGAATTTTGTATTTATAAGCCACAGAAACAGACACTGAAAAAAACATTAATAGAGGATTAATAGCGTACTAATCAATGACAAGAGTTAACTGTTATTTATGAATAGTAATATTTATATATATATATAAAGTCTATTAGATATTTTATTTATAAAACAATAGCTTTGGCAATACGTATCTAAAATTAAAGTGAAAGATTTAGACATTTTTAGTAATTTAAATATCGCCAAATTATAATATATATTATGGGCAATAATTTAGCTTATAATTTTAGTTGTATTACCATACACATTTGTATAATAGTACTTCCCAAAGAATACTAGATTTGTATGCACTGTATACTGTTGAATTTTTACTGAAATCCCTCATCTTGACAATTGTAACAAATGCTAATGTAACAAAAACATACTTACAGACTTCCGGACTTACAGAAGACAATGTGCAATATACACATACATATAATCAGTACACACAGTGTACTTTTAAGATATATTTATATTTATCAATACACGTTATGCACCGTATGTACACATTTTACATTATGTAAAATAATTAACCGTTGGTTAAGCAGATGCCTGTTTAGCCCTATAAACAGACAGCATTGTGCAACCCCTAGTTGCTGAGAAAAAGCATTTTCAGACATAATTACATACTTTAATTAGGTTCCCTTTTGAGATTACACTCGTACTGTGTCGAAGACGCTGTATGGGAAAAAAACTTTTTTTCTCTTCAAACTGAAGCCTATTTCAATCATGCAGTTATTACTGCACGTTGATTGATTCATCTAGGATAAGAAAATGAACCAATCCATGGCGGTGGCGAGCGAGCCAATGGCTATTCAGCCCGCCATAGCCAGCCAAAAGGGGACGGGCGTCTGGCTATATATTCAGCCACTCTAGCCACTACAACTCAGATTTCTTCTCTTCAGTGACGAACTCCATTCTTCGCTGCCTCTTCGCTGACGCCGGGATCCGCCGTTGAAACGCCTCAGCAGCCGGATTGGACCTCTCGCAGCGCCCAGCTCACAGACTCGGTCATCCCCTGCAGCCATCCGGCGTCGACCCGCAGAGCCTCTAAAAGAGCAAATTTCTATGCCGTTGTTGCAAATGCCGCGTCGCATTGTAAGACGTGCAGGTCTCCCCTGCAAGCGGATGACACTCATGCTGAGTGTGTATCATGCTTGGGGAAATCTCTCGCTGATGCCGCGCTCAGTGGGGCTGATTGCTCTCACTGTGAGAGTTTCAGTCTTGCTTCTCTGCGCTCAAAGATAGCTTTCTTCTCAGAAAGCGACTCCGCCCCTCGCGCCCTCCCGTTTTCTTCCTCCCAGGTACCTCAGTGGAGCGAGCCACCTCGATTCAGCGCCACGCGCCTTCCTTCAAGGAAGGCACCGCCCATCCACTCAAAGGAACCCCCTCTGGCTAAAGCGAGGCGTGACTCTAGACACGGCGCACAGAAGAAAGGTTGTCATGACAGACGCTTCCAACAAGGGTTGGGTAGCGCTGTGCGAGGGCAAACTGACCTTCGGTCTGTGGTCCGAGGAGGAATCGACCCTGCACATCAACTGCCTAGAAATGCTAGCAGCATGTCAGGCCTGTCTATTCTTCCTACCGGTCATATGGGGACACCATGTGCTAGTATGCTTAGACAGCAGGTCCGTGGTGTCATACATAAATCACCAGGGCGGCCTCGTCTCGAAGCGACTCTGCACGCTGGCGAACGACCTTCTTGTGTGGGCCCAGAACAATCTGCGCTCGCTGAAGGCGACGCATGTGCCGGATAAAATAAACCAAGGAGCAGACATGTTGTCGAGGAACAACGTCTCTTCGGAGGAATGGACGCTTCACAGGCTCACGGTTCAGAAAATCTGGGAAATCTTTGGCCATGAATGGCCCAGCCTTCCGCTCTATGCTCTTCCCCCAATTGCTCTGCTACCGTAGGTACTCAGACGAGTCAGGTAACGATGGCACAAGCTTCTTTTAATTGCCCCCTTATTAAATATCTGCTTTCACAATCTATTCTGTTAGGAGTAGAGTGCACAGATAGAAAAGCATTTTATTGGCAGCAGTCTACAGGTATTATTGTCGATCACAAAAGCCAACATTGAGCAGCTAACCCTAGACAAAAATATCCCGCTATATTTTACTACATTTATGTGCAAATCACTGTCACTGTCCCCCATTTCCAGTCCTGCAAAGTAATCATAAAATCCATAAATACAATTTTTGCTTAAAACATAGACAAAAAAGTTTATTCAATTTTGTACATTTTTATTGTTGGCTTTCATGTATTAAAAAAACATAATTTTTTACTACTTTAGATCGTGCAATACAGTTTGATCGCTATTGGACAGTTTTGGAAAGAATGCTTAAAATATTTCTGAAATTAATATTAAAAACCTCTTATCAAAAAGGAAAAGCTGGCATGGCAGAATGAGTCTTCTGATGTGTCTTCTGCTCATATTTTATGTTTATGTTATGATGTAGTTAAGAAGAGTGTCAGTTGTTCAGTGTGCTAAGTACATCATTCTGAAAGACTGCAGAGCTGCTCTGGATCCTGTTTGCGGCTGGTGTGTGAACACGCACAGGTCAGCTTGCATTTATCATGTGTGATTTTTCACACATTAGACACGATGTCTACTTTAGGCTGCATCTTCATTAAATATGCAGCGTGCAAACAGTTCTGTAGTGATATTTTGGTTGATGCTGTTTTATCTAGATGTTCTACTCAAGATGAATGCTCAAGTACGCCTTGGGTTTCCATCCCAAAAAACTCTCTTCAGACACAGCTGTTTTCTTTTCAGATGACAGATAATTTTTCTAGAAAGGTAGACATTAATATCTAAAAGTATTTTCTTAAATATCATTCAGAATATATTTACAAGACTACTCTTTACTAGCCGTTGCCCTCTCCTACACAGATTACTCTACATCTGTCCTTGAGTCTGGAGAGCACAGGAAATCCTGCTTTCTCATGCGTCTTCACTAAAGAAAGTGTGAAGCTGTGTGACGGGTCTGATCTGCCGGCAGTTTTCCCAAACTGTTCCTGTACTTTCTTTGACGAGATGCTCTATGCTGGAGGTTGGTTCTCCTTCAAAGAACTTGTATATTTACTAACATACGGTGCATTTATGTAGTCTAAATCTGATTATTTATAATCATAAACATCTGTTCAGGTTTAAAAGTCTCTGCTACTGTTACTATTGAGGATCAAAAGATCACTGAGATGCTGACGCTGAGAAACTGCTCCAGTATCACAGAATATTCTTCTTACACACAGTGAGAAAATTAAACGCAGTGAGAAAAATATCACAATGCAGACATGATAACACAGAGCTTATCATCTTCATGTGTGTATTTATGCAGGTGTGTTCAGTGTATCTCATCTGGGTGTCACTGGTCCTCTTCCTCTCGGCGTTGTGAATGGACACCTGGACCTGGGCCGCAGATACAGGTGAGACAAAGATTTAAAAACATACAATTCAGTGCTTCAGTATATGTGTATTGGTAAACTGCACAAGTTTCATAAAAAGTTATGAAGTTCTTAAATATAAGTTAGGGAGGAGCGAGCCCATCTAATCATTCAATCAACAGCCAAGTATATAAGCAGCTGTTTACCTCTCTCTAGTCCCAGCTGTTTCAGCATCCCTCCACCTCCCCAATCTCCACCTTCTTCTTAGGTACCTTGCCCTTCGTAATCACCTTTTATCAAGTCCCTGGGGGGGTATATCAAAGCTCGAGCTGAAGCTGCTTCATCGCGGACAGCAAGCCAAACGAGTTTACTCGATTACTCTAATGATTATATGGGCAAACAAACTCGTTAAATGATGATTGCGTTGGCTGAAGTGAATTCAGTAATTAAATACATAACTCAGAGTTCTCTCTCTTTCGATCTTTTTAGGATGGATGTAAATATCCACTCTCTGAGATGGTAGGAACAATTTGCTTGTCAACTTCATTTAAAACACTGCGGTCATATAGAGTTGATATGGATTTTGTGCTGGTTTATGGTGTTTCTTTACTGAGTACATTTTTTTGTGTTTTGTTGAAGCCGGAGATTCTCTCTCTGGAGCCGAGCAAAGTTTCGTTCCATGGCAGAAACAATGTTTTATTAAGAGGAAGGAACCTGGAATCTGTCACTAAAATCCGTATTCGAGGGGATCTGGAGTGCATTCCTAAAGAGTGAGGCTGTTTGTTTGTGTTTAGTCATGGACTGTATATGAATGTGTGTAGATTCAGATAAATGGTACTGTATATCTGTGCATGAATGTTTCTCTTCAGATCTCCAGTGCTGGATCGCTCCAGTGACACGTTAAGGTTCCACATTCCTCCCAGTGGAACTAAAGGAACAGTGAAAGTGTGTGTTGTTACTCCTGACGACCGTTGTCATAGTAACAGCATCATCACTTACAGTTCTCAGCCCAGCTGCACTGGAATACAGCCATCAGTCAGCTGGAGCAGGTCAGACATTTCAGACCAACTTTCATGCTCATGATAGTGAATCTTATGTCACACAAACCATTTTAGTCATAAAACTTGCAAGAACATTATTTGCATTGAAAAAATGTAATTGGCAAAATAATGCTCTGCAGACATACCATTAGAACAGATGAGAAACAGGTTGATGGTGAGTCCATTACACGGCTGACTTAGAAAAGTCTTTCTTCAATTTTAGTTAGAGCAAACTGCTTCCTGACAGCCAGAACATTGTTAATACGTATGGCAGGTTTCACTTTCACTGGTTGCGGAAGTGTTGTTCTGTGTGACTATGAAACACACACTAAGGTGAGTGGTTGGAATTAAAGCTTTAATGCCGTGCTTTAATATTGCTTCATATCATGTAATACTGTATTGTTTTCAATCTCTTCATTTAGTGGTGGAAGGAAGATTCATCTTCGGGGCAGCAATATGGAATTAGTGGAGTCAGTTACTGTATTTCCCTCAAATAAAGTGCTGAAAACACAATACAGCACAAGCTCAGGGGTAAGATGTGTTTATTACTTCTGCTGTATCGGACACAGATGTTAGCTATTTATAACTTGATTTTTTTTTTTTTTTTTGAGTAGTCAGGATGGATTTTGCTGGAAAATGTTATTTATTTGTTCATCAGCACAACCAAAGCATGCAGTTATATTTTTTAACTACATAGTGTAGCTTTAAAGAAAATTTGATTCCTTTTGTCATAATATATTTAATATTTTTATTTAAAGCTTCATATTTATTTGAATCAGACGAATGTTCATTGTCTCTCTTTCTCAGGACGTGTGGTTTGACTCCCACCCTTATGATGGCAGTGGTCAGTTTAGATTGTTGTTGAATGTTGGGAACTTCACTGTGGACTGTGTGGATTATTTCTCCTACAAGCCTGATCCAGAATTCACTGGATTCACCACCTTACAGGTGGCGAACGATGTACAGGTGAACATTCAGGTAAAAAACCTGAATCGCCTTTAGACGAGCAAGATCTACCCCATAGAATTTGATCTGGCAACGGTGCATTGATAGGACTAATTATTCTTTTGGGTCTCTGTTTCTCAGAAAAGGGCAGATATGCTGAATTTGAGTATGAATGAGGTGACTGTGACGGGTGTACATGGAGATCAGCAGTATCAGTGTGTTCTGGAGAAGATTGAGTCCAATGCCATCATCTGTAAGATTAAAGGAGAATCAGGACCCGTGCCAGCAGTAGACTCACTCATTGTAAGTCTGTTTTTTGATACTGTTAATTCTTTGGTAAATCTATAGATTATATGGATGTTCATAATCTGACTTGATTATACTGCTGTGTTAAGTTTAATGTAAATCTTAACTTTGTAAAGTTAAGATTTACATAAAGAAAATAATCTACTTTCAATGTCATTTCAGATCACGGTTGGCAATTATGTTCTTGGGATGAGTGGTACAAAGCATCTGTTCTGCCTCAGTCCACAGAATATAACTGGTCATGTACCTGTATGGAGGAGCAATGGAAACACAGCATCTTCTCAGCATCTTCCAGACTGAAAAACTATGATTTTCTATTCCAAAGACTAGAGAGTTCTATAAATTGTAGATCTAGGTTTTTATGCAATTACACATTTGGGCAGATGTTTTTTTATTGTAGTATTTTATATACTACTTATGTATTTTTAACACAATATGTAGTATGTTATGATCTCTAACTATTCACCAGTCACTCTTTCAGACACATGCAAACATACAAACTCAGGCGCTGTGTACTAATCTATTATACACTGCACAAACAGCACAAGCTTCCTACAGAGGGCAGGTCTGTACTGCAGTACAATTCTTTTGTTGTCAAAGACTTTGGTTATACATTTTTTTTTCACTGTACACCTATATGCACGGTGGCTGAGAGAGCTCAGCGTGCTGCAACTTCAGAAAACACATGCAGACAGAAAAAGCACCAGCAAATCAAGAAAACATCTTCATACGTTTGACAGATGATGCAAATGCTCACAACACAACCTACTAAAGAAACACACACCGCTAATGCTCACAACACAACCAAATAAAGAAACACACTGCAAATGCTCACAACACAACCAAATAAAGAAACACACTGCTAATGCTCACAACACAACCAAATAAAGAAACACACACCGCTAATGCTCACAACACAACCAAATAAAGAAACACACTGCAAATGCTCACAACACAACCAAATAAAGAAACACACACTGCTAATGTTCACAACACAACCAAATAAAGAAACACACACCGCTAATGCTCACAACACAACCAAATAAAGAAACACACACCGC
Source organism: Schizopygopsis malacanthus (assembly GCA_027474115.1). Taxonomy (NCBI): domain Eukaryota; kingdom Metazoa; phylum Chordata; class Actinopteri; order Cypriniformes; family Cyprinidae; genus Schizopygopsis; species Schizopygopsis malacanthus. Next base: position 14,309,803 of record CM049865.1, read on the forward strand.
TAATGCTCACAACACAACCAAATAAAGAAACACACACCGCTAATGCTCACAACACAACCAAATAAAGAAACACACACCGCTAATGTTCACAACACAACCAAATAAAGAAACACACACTGCTAATGCTCACAACACAACCACATAAAGAAACACACTGCAAATGCTCACAACACAACCACATAAAGAAACACACTGCAAATGCTCACAACACAACCAAATAAAGAAACACACTGCAAATGCTCACAACACAACCACATAAAGAAACACACTGCAAATGCTCACAACACAACCACATAAAGAAACACACACTGCTAATGCTCACAACACAACCAAATAAAGAAACACACTGCAAATGCTCACAACACAACCACATAAAGAAACACACACTGCTAATGCTCACAACACAACCACATAAAGAAACACACACTGCTAATGCTCACAACACAATGTAGTAAAAATACCAGTTTAATATAGAGCTATTGTTTCAGCTCCGGGAATTAGTTATTAAATATTTAATATGGCTTGATTAAAGTCATATTAATATTTAACCTACAGTTTACACCTTATTAAGTGCTTGTCCAGCAATCACTAAAAGGTACATTCTGTTACTCTCAATTACAATCTCGCTTCCATTCCGTGGCCCCGGTAGATAAACGAGATTAATAATTTCGTTAAGTTTGAGCTAGGCTGCGTTATCTTTAGGGCAAGTAAGGATAAAAATACTTAAAATCACATTCCAGAGACACTTGTTTATAAAATGGAAAAGGTTTATTGTGATATTACTATTCTAACATAAATGGATTACCTAATAAAGCACAAACATACACACACACACACAGATACGAGAGTTTTGAGGTTAACTGTGTGTGAAAGAATACCATTCTTTCTATTTCATAGCTTAACCAACCAGGAAAATGATCACGAACAAATCTCTGTTTTGTTACTGCATTCAGATCGAATTTTAACGGTTTAGTCAGGATTAGGAATTCAGTTTGTACTTGCTTGGATGGGTTTTAAAGCAGGCTCGATGCGTTGGTTTCGTTTCCCGCGTGAGGTCTTTGTTTCGGGGGTCACGTGTTCAGCTCGGGCTCCTTCGGTTGTTCTCGTGTGGAGACTTGAGATGGCTGCGTGACGTCACCGGGAAAGCTCCTCTGCAATCGTTGGATTCGTGGCTCCGTTACGGCTTTGGCACAGCCTTAGACCCCCTCCGATGGTTGGTTTGGTTGTGAGAGTCCAGCGGGCCGGCTTCCAGGTCAGCCTTGCGCGCGTTTGAGCGCGCCGAGTTCAGGAGCGCCCGAGAGTTGCAAGAGGGAAGAGAGGAGAGAGAAGACGCGGACGCGCCTCGTCTTTTCAACTGTCCGGTTTGGACGCCGCCCACCGGCGGCTGATCGAATCAGATTGTCCGTATGGGGCGGAGCTCCACCCATGTCCATGGTTTTCTTGCAAGGCATTTTCAATGGAGAAAAGAATAACTTTTGATCCCTGTATTAAAACTTTTATCAAGTTTACACATTTATAATATCACCACATTCGTTATAGTACTGATTCATGAAGTTTTGCAACCATTCATAAAAGTCTAAACACTGCAGCCTACACATTCCAGGTTAAAGCACGATTAGAAATCAGCCCACGTTTTCTTAAATTAATATTCATATTCCACAAGCATATGAGAGAAAGAGTACACATTAATATCCATATATCTTCTTTGTGGATGCTTTGCAAGTCATGAAATGAACGAATGTCTTTGAGAAGCGTTCCCGCACATTCCTTTTGTTCCACAACAAGAAGAAAACGCGCGCTTTTGCGCTGAGGCGGAGGAGGGGCTTTTAGAGGGCTGCTGATTCTTTAGCTGCCCCCCTTCTGGTGACTTGTAGAGTTGAATTCCTGCCGCTATATGTTACATATCCCCCTTGGGCTTGGTGATGTTCCCCTGATGGAACATTGTCAGGCCCTGGAACAAGAGGCAGGAAGAACAGGCACATACAAGACACAAACATCATTCCTATCACTGACTAAAACCTGGTGCAGGGTAATTTGGGAAGGAACAGGTTAGAAACTTGAGAAGACATAGGGATGCATTGTTTATCATTATTGACAATTGGGTCATTTTTGACTTTTAATTGTCAGGGGCTCGACGAGGCGGTATAGGCATGATCTCAGTCAGGTTGTTCAAATTCTCGGGTTCGGGGTCTCGGTCGGGATTACCACGTCGAAAAAGGCGAGGGACGCCTGACGTGCATTTGTTGAGAGACTCTTGGACGACGTTCACTCGCTTGTGTAGGAGGAAGGCCAGTGTCAAATTCATAACATATCCTACGATAGTAGAGATACAAAGCGCCGTGTCAGCGGCAGACCAGGACCGAATAATTGGCGCGCCGGCGGGCGGAAGGCGAGCGATAGCTTCTAGCGCTGTCAGCCGGTGTCAATTCACTAAGAGATTTCGATTTTAACCTGATATTCATCGTCGGTGAGGTGATACAATGCTAACTCGTCAATATGGAGGATCACGCCCTTCGGGACAGTGATCCATAACATTTGGTTGGGCAAATTAATGCGCGTGGCGTCGTGTTAATCGCTTGTGAGGGTGGCTGGTCGTGCTGGGGTACTGACCAGCCAACGGTTTCTGATGATTTCGGCTTGCGTTACCTCAACTTGAGAACGTGGTGTTGTTTCGGCGGGGCAGCTAGTGTCGGGTTTAATGGATTCTAAACCGCAGATGCCCTTGGTATTATCGCGTACGCAGAGTTTACTCGGGTAGGGGGGAAAGTGAATGTCCTAAGTGAGCGTGCCCATCTTTGAGTTTGGGGCCAGATACAACCGTTCGTTGTTCTCGTAATACGCAGCGACTTTAGGAGTTTGGATTTTTGCATAGGTTTTCCCTTGCCGTAATCCCGCATTCACAACGTCTTTGAGCCGGTAAACATTATTAACGTCGATAATGGGCAAACTGAAAAGGCCACTAAATCACCTGTTTCCGGGTTTGCGTATATGGGAATAGCGCTACCGGGAAAGGGGCGAGATGGGTTTGGATGAGACTAGCGGGGCCCGCAGTGGCCGAAGTTACAACGTTTGAACAAGGCTAAGAGGTATCGTGTAGCACGGAATCCTATTCATGGCTACGTTGTCAATCGAGGAACTTACATCGTGTATCATGTCGTTCATGATTTTGGCGGGTGGCCTCGATCGGTCGACAGCGGTTCTCACAGCGAATTACAACGACTTTACTGACGGAAGTCGATCTCAATTTCAGGACCTGGATTCAAGGTTTGGTTAAGGGGTTCAAAGTGAAAGAGAGGAAAGGAAACACAAAGTGAGACACGCGATAAAGAACCCAAACGATAAAGTAAATAAAAAAAAAAAAAAAAATAGTTTTAAACTAAAAATAAAATAAAAATTAAAAAAAAAAATTAATAAAAAAAATTATATAATAATGGAAAAAAAAAATTGAGAGTAACTCCTCTCTACTAGATTGGTCCTAGCAGTGCTGCGGAGGAGAGAATATGGGTTGTGTCTAAGCATGGTTGCTATATGTTTTCCTAAAATGACAATATTTATGCTTGTGTGGTGCATATGGTTGTCGGTCTGTGTCAGTGGGTCGGATCTTCCCCCTTTTCCTGTCGGTGGTTTGGATTTGCCGGTTGGCACTGGCAACCCATCATGGTGCATCGTGTGCGTGTGTCCGTGTACTCCCCCTCTGGCCGTGAGGTACTACGAGCTGTGGCGTAGTGAGTGGCTCAGGGACATACGTGTGGACACCGTCTTGCAGATGCAGCATGTTGTCGACAGAGTGGAGCTTGCGGAGCTCGGAGGATGTGTTCAGGTCCATATAGGAAATGGAATGTTCAAATGGGTTTGACATGTGAGCTGTCAAGGTTCGTAGTGACGAATCCGCATGTGAGGGTGAGGAGATCGTCAGCAGCGAACTGAGGTGGTATGGTAATGCAGGAGGGCAGGGGTGTGCTCGTCAGTGGCGTGCTGGCGGCGGGTTACTGCTGCCACTGTAGGGTTGGGTGGGAGGGCATGAAAGGTCCAGGACTCTTCATGTGATGCACCTGCTGTGGTGAGGGCATCGTTTTGGTCATTTGAGGGGCTGGAGTTTGGGAGGAAACGTTTAGGATGTCAGACCTGATCTGGTGTTCTCCGGAGGGATGGCAGGTGACTGAGACAGCACTTTCAGGAACTTGGAGTTTCATCAGCAGGTGTTTGTTGGACGCTGCTGTGATTTGGAGTATTGGGTGTTGAGTTAGTGTTTAACTCTGTTGCTGGGTTTTCAGGTGGGGTTTCATGTCCATCTGAAGTTAGGGTGTTTACTGTTCTCTGAGAGCAAGGTGAAGCGGTGCTGTTTTCTGGGGCTGATTTGTTCAGCTTGTCACTGCCGTTCCGTCTGACAGCTAGTCAGGCTGACTCTGGTTCGTCTTCCTTTTCCCACTGATTCTCATGAGACCACTTCTCCCAGTGTCGTCCAGGTGAGCGTTGACGTCCACGCGGTTCATCCCATCGGTCATACCTCTGTTCAGGTCGAGTGTCAGCGTGTGAGTCTCGTTCCCTGTTGGACGGGAGTGCATTCCATTCTCTGTGTGGTGGCTTAGCGCTGTCTTGGCGTTGGGTGCCCTCTAGAGCCAGTTCATGGTGTTGCGTGTTGAAATCAAGAACTGCTGGGGTTTTTGTGCTCTTTTCTGAGGCCATCTTTTGTTTGTAGTAGGCCTTTTGCACCAAGTCTCGCAACTGCTGAGTGTTCATCGTTCGTGGACATGCGAGAACGCCAAGATGGTGGCTTATGCCAGGATGAAGATTCCTGAGGAAGAGAGTTTTAAAGTTCAGTTCATCTTCCATGTCAGAATCATTGCGAGTTCCAAAATATGCTTGTCTGAGTCGACTATAGTAAGCTTGAGGAGTGTCGTGACGTCCTTGTCTCGTCTCCAGGGCAGCCACTAAGCCTTGATCGGACTCAGGGTCGGCGAACTCTTTAATGAGGGCTTTCCGCAGCCGTTGATAATCAGTCTTTGTGTTAACAGGCCGCCGGTCCAGGAAGCTGCGTACTTCAGGGCTGGATGTCGTTCGGAGTAAATAGAGTTTATCTTTGTCCGTAACGTTAGGTCGCATTTCCAGATGGAAATCAATATCTTGCAGATACGCCTGGACCGTTTGGCTGTTTGGCACGCTGGGGTTGAATTTGCTAACGTTTCGGGCGAGCTTGTCAAGGTCTTTTAGGTCCAAGCTGTGCGACGATCTGCGGCTGGCTGCAGCAGATTCTTCTGGTTCTGTCGTGATATAAAGTTCTTCAGACGGCGCTGGTGACTGTTTTAACATCACCCCCTCTGTCTTATGTTCACGTGTCAGTCCAGGCACAGGTGACTTGGTCCTGCTTGGCAGGGGTGCGGTTGGTGCACGTCCTGTCCTTGACGGCTCATGGCGTAGTTCGTAAGCGTGCTTGAGTTCCTCTTGGAAACTTTCAGACTCCTCTGTGACGTAGTCGAGCTGTTGTGTTAGGCGGCTGATCTCGTTTCTTGATTCAGCCAAATGAGCTTCGAGGGCCTTGATTCTGCTGTTTTTGTCCCTGAAGTCAGTCTTTGCCTTCTCTAGTAGCTTCTCTGCATACTGTAGCTTGTCTGCACGATCGGCGAGGTCCTCTTTGAGTTGCTGCATTTCGTGTCTGGTAGCTTCTAGAGTTTCTTTTAGCCTGTTGATTTCCTCATTGGCGCCTTGCTCCACCGCATCGGTCCCTTCCCGTCGTACCTGAGCTTCACGTTCCAGCTGCTCTATGCGTCGTTGTGCGCTTGTCAGCTCCTGCTGGCGTTGTGCGGCGTACTTGTCGCTCAGTTTGAGGGTGGCGATGAGTGTGTGACTTAAGCTTGAGGTGATCTTGGCTAATTCTTTGTGATTGTAGTTTTGACTTGGGTCTTGTCTCAGGATGCTTGTGATGTTGTCATCTAGTTGGTCCTGTGTCTGATGTTGGAGTGCTTCAGCAGCTTTAGGGAGGATGCTGTTTGTTGTAGCACTTAGCCACATTTCCAGTCCTTCCCAGTGACCGACATGTTCTGGCTGGTGATACATGTTCTGGCGGTGATGGGATCTTGGACCGAACTGACACAGACCTTGGATGGGAAACAAAGCAAAACAAAAACACAAACAAAACAACAGGGGTGTGAATGTGCACAGTGTAGTGTATGCTAGTGTTGAGTGTGATTCTGTTTCTGTGGTCCTCTGTGATGGGGTGCGTGTAATTTGCAGCTTCTGCGTAGAAATTGCGCCCACGTAGAGGCAGCACTGTTGGGAAACAGAAAGAAAAGCACACTAACAGAATGAGTACACAGGGACAATAACACTAGACCGATCTCTCTTTTAATAGCAGATTCTCTCTTCGCTTTGTTAAGTCTGATTTAGAAGGACGCTTCTAATCAGAGGATTGTAGGCGAGTTTTCTCTTTTGTAACAAGACTGGTATTGCTATTCCAATTTTCTCCTTGATGGAGGAAAACAACAGCAATGACAGTACTTGTCCCTGAATGGCAGGATTTTACACCACAACGCTGGTCAGCGTGTGTCACGCGTGTTAAAACTTTTGCCGATGTCTATCTTCTCATTGCGCCTGCTTTAACCTGGGGGAATAGGATTTCACAATAGAGGGTAAATGATAAACAGTTTGAATGTGGTTCTCAAGTTTCATACATATGTTCAATTGTGACATTTCGCTCTATTCGTGATCTTCCCCTGGTCAGCTTTAAGCAAACAAGTCAAATTAGAAGTTAGTAACAGGGAGAAAAGAAAAGAGAAATTAAGATTTATTCCCAAGATTTAAAACTAATACGTTGGCACAAGGTGGTGCTGTTGAGTCGCTATGCTAAGGTTACGTTTTATGCTCCAGATTGGTGAGAAATGACGGTATGGTGTCACTGTCACTTCTCCAGCACAGCACTAGGGGGAGCACTATCTACACTCAGGCCTAAGTAAAGAGGACTAATTTTAATTTAATAAAATTATTTTAATTAAATTATTATTAATTTTTTCTTGAGTTAATCAGATCACCTAAGGAAATGAAGTATGGCCTACAGGGGGCGCCAGACTTGTGGTAAGTCTGAAATTATAATTGAAATTAGACTTTGTGGTTTCTAATTAAAATTTACGATGTTATAATTAAAATTAATAGGATTCACTTAGGATTAGAATTTACAAATGCAATCTGCAATTGAGTTGACAAACCAATATTGTTGCAAAATGTAAACAGGAAGTGTAATTAATTATTAAATGTAATTAGAATGTTCGAATTCATAATTAATTATTAAATTAATTTACAGCTTCTAAATCACTAGTTTTGGATTCCCATAATAGTAATTAAAATAGTTTCCAAACTTAAGCATTCCTCTCATTGTCCTTAACACCAAAAAAAAAAATAATAATAATAATAATTAATCGGTATCCTACTTGTAAATGAAATTAAAAAATTTCTGGCCCTCTAGATAACTTAAGGTTTTATTGTAGTGGTCAAATTATAAGCGCGTTTATGGTTCGTAAATGGATGCTGTTGTTGGAAGCAGGAATTGAAAATTTTATTAAATGAAATTAATTCAAAATTAATTTGTAATCAATTGTGACATTCAATTAACAATTAAAAATTCCTAACAATAGCGCTCATCCATTGATGTGTTATGAAATCATAAAAAGCCATTATAATTGGACTAAATCAACCTCACTATGTTATCAAAGTAACACTGAATTATCTTCTAACAACCCACCAGTTATTAAGCTGGTCCCACAAAAGGTAAGAAGACTTTAATCAGCTGTTATATTAAACCAACCTGTGAAAATGTCAACACTGATGATTGGGAAACATTAACACAGCCAACTTAAAACGTGTTAGTCTTTTAAATGAGAGACTAGAGAGAGAGAGGGAATTAGTGTTAGCTGTGAACCACATTTCCAAACACACTGCATTCAAGCTTTAAATGCTATGTGCTAATCGCTAGCCGTAATGCTACCAGCATGGCTTTTGCTACAATGCTACAGTTTCTTTGTTAGCTTAGCGCTAATGCTATTTACACGTGGCTAAGCTCCACGTGGTTAAACTGGTCGCTATGGCGAGGCAGTGCCTGTAGGCAGAAGGAAAATGTGCTTCACGCTTCAGACTTGAATTTTCTATAGCACATATAATCTCACTCATTTAGGACGAGATACATTTATCTACGGGTTACTTATAACCCAACAAAGCCTCAGCGGGCTATTATGTGAATATTTGTCTGTTTAGACCGCACATATAACAAAACAAACAATTAAATCGATTTGCAAAATGTCTCCCTTTCTCAAAAACGACTGGCCCCTCCTTTGAGCGCCGTGCGTTTGAATTTCACTCGTGAAATCAAAAATTGGCTGAGAATTACTTAAATAGCTACTTTAATATTCTACAGCGGGAGTCAGGTGGCTGGGTTTGCAGTGGAACACGCACTAACAAAGCATTACCACGAAGGCCTTAAGAGAGGGGCAACAAGGGACACGCTTGTTCGCCTCTCATGCGCTTTAGAGCGACTTTTATTAATTATTTACTGCAGTTTAATTTCTTCTCGAACTCGAGTTAACAGTTACACTCTCTTTCATTCAAACTCACTGTGTTTCGCAAACAAGCATGCAATATCACAAATAACCGTGTTTCTCTATATTTACTCAATTCTTCCGGATAAAAGTGAGAAATATTTATATTGTCTCTGGTTTGATTTATCAGATCTAAATCTTTAATGCCCGCTTTTGTCCTCCACCATTTATGTAGTAAAAATACCAGTTTAATATAGAGCTATTGTTTCAGCTCCGGGAATTAGTTATTAAATATTTAATATGGCTTGATTAAAGTCATATTAATATTTAACCTACAGTTTACACCTTATTAAGTGCTTGTCCAGCAATCACTAAAAGGTACATTCTGTTACTCTCAATTACAATCTCGCTTCCATTCCGTGGCCCCGGTAGATAAACGAGATTAATAATTTCGTTAAGTTTGAGCTAGGCTGCGTTATCTTTAGGGCAAGTAAGGATAAAAATACTTAAAATCACATTCCAGAGACACTTGTTTATAAAATGGAAAAGGTTTATTGTGATATTACTATTCTAACATAAATGGATTACCTAATAAAGCACAAACATACACACACACACACAGATACGAGAGTTTTGAGGTTAACTGTGTGTGAAAGAATACCATTCTTTCTATTTCATAGCTTAACCAACCAGGAAAATGATCACGAACAAATCTCTGTTTTGTTACTGCATTCAGATCGAATTTTAACGGTTTAGTCAGGATTAGGAATTCAGTTTGTACTTGCTTGGATGGGTTTTAAAGCAGGCTCGATGCGTTGGTTTCGTTTCCCGCGTGAGGTCTTTGTTTCGGGGGTCACGTGTTCAGCTCGGGCTCCTTCGGTTGTTCTCGTGTGGAGACTTGAGATGGCTGCGTGACGTCACCGGGAAAGCTCCTCTGCAATCGTTGGATTCGTGGCTCCGTTACGGCTTTGGCACAGCCTTAGACCCCCTCCGATGGTTGGTTTGGTTGTGAGAGTCCAGCGGGCCGGCTTCCAGGTCAGCCTTGCGCGCGTTTGAGCGCGCCGAGTTCAGGAGCGCCCGAGAGTTGCAAGAGGGAAGAGAGGAGAGAGAAGACGCGGACGCGCCTCGTCTTTTCAACTGTCCGGTTTGGACGCCGCCCACCGGCGGCTGATCGAATCAGATTGTCCGTATGGGGCGGAGCTCCACCCATGTCCATGGTTTTCTTGCAAGGCATTTTCAATGGAGAAAAGAATAACTTTTGATCCCTGTATTAAAACTTTTATCAAGTTTACACATTTATAATATCACCACATTCGTTATAGTACTGATTCATGAAGTTTTGCAACCATTCATAAAAGTCTAAACACTGCAGCCTACACATTCCAGGTTAAAGCACGATTAGAAATCAGCCCACGTTTTCTTAAATTAATATTCATATTCCACAAGCATATGAGAGAAAGAGTACACATTAATATCCATATATCTTCTTTGTGGATGCTTTGCAAGTCATGAAATGAACGAATGTCTTTGAGAAGCGTTCCCGCACATTCCTTTTGTTCCACAACAAGAAGAAAACGCGCGCTTTTGCGCTGAGGCGGAGGAGGGGCTTTTAGAGGGCTGCTGATTCTTTAGCTGCCCCCCTTCTGGTGACTTGTAGAGTTGAATTCCTGCCGCTATATGTTACAACAACCACATAAAGAAACACACACTGCTAATGCTCACAACACAACCACATAAAGAAACACACACCGCTAATGCTCACAACACAACCAAATAAAGAAACACACACCGCTAATGCTCACAACACAACCAAATAAAGAAACACACACCGCTAATGTTCACAACACAACCAAATAAAGAAACACACACAGCTAATGTTCACAACACAACCAAATAAAGAAACACACACTGCTAATGTTCACAACACAACCAAATACATTTTCTTTGCAGTGCGTTTCTTTTTTGGTTGTGGTGTGAGCATTTGCAGAGTGTGCATTGTAAAATTGAGGAAGTTGTTTTCTTAATTTGAAGATGTGTTTTTACTATTTGCAGTGCGTTGAGCTCTCTCGGCCAACGTATATTTATATTGTGTTGTTATTAATCTGATAACTGTTATCCATATACTGCATTAAACAGCATATTTATTAATCAAAATGGCGAATATACAGTATATCTAATCTATAGTCTGGTCTGTATTTAAATGGACAAACACAGATCACAATGTGTGCTGCATTATTAATCAGCAGGTATAAATTTTAATATGGCCTGTTCAGATTATTACTGCAGTTACATTACTTTTAGTAATGTACATTACTTTTAGTAATGTACATTACTTTTAGTAATTTAGCCCGTTCAAGTACAGAATTCCATGTAAAGGCATAAATGGTAATAATAAACAAAAAAACAAAAGTAAATTGACCTACTTTAGCTGTGAGACAATATCTACACCAAAAGATTCTGTGGGCTATAGCTATATCCGTTTCAACAAAACTGACTAACTAGCCTACCTCAAAATTTCACAAAATGGAAATATTCTGAAAATGTGAATAAAAGAAATTAGGGGAAGAACCTGCCCTAAATCTAACAATGCCACATGATTGATTTGATGTTATACATTATTCTGCTATTATTCAGGTAATCTGAAACGGCTTCAAAGAAGTAAATTCAGCATGATTGTTTTGGCAGAGAGGCTCTACTAGTGCACTGATGATAGAGCCCACAAGAGATGCACACTAATACAGTTAAAGCTCATGCTTTGAGACACAATCCATCAGACAGTGATAAAAATACAAGTATGGAAAGACTGTAGCAAAACTGGTTGGCACAGGCTACGAAGCAAATTATTATTTTTTTACATATAGTTACAGGTAACAGGCTTTGTGATATAGGCAGTATGGTTATTTTGTGCGGAAATAGTCTCTGTACTTTGTAGACCTCTTCCCTCATCTGAAATAGATTTGTTGGTGTGTTGCGCGGAAGTCATCTACGGATTTCACTTCCATCCACTTCTTCACGAGTGCACGCATCTGAGCGCAGCTGATCGCTGAAACAAGATCTCGAGACTTCAGCTACTCAATTTCAATTTCAAGCTTTTATTGTCATTGCATCGAAATGCAACGAAATTTCAAAGACTACACACAGAGGTGCTACAATATGATAACCACATACACATAGACCACTATACGTAATCAAATCTATGTAAGCAACGTGAATGATGCAGGTAAGACAATAAAGTACAGTTCTGAAATACAGAAATTATTGCACAGTCCACAAAGCATCCTTAGTTCAGGGACTGAATGGCTCTTGGATAAAAACTATTTGAAAATCTGGCTGTGCGTGTTTTAATTGACCTGTATCGCCTTCCCGAAGGTAGGAGGGAAAACAGATGGTGACCGGGGTGAGAGAAGTCCTTAACAATGTTTTTTGCTCTGGAAAGATACCGAGTGTTAGCAATCTCCAGTAGTAAGGGGAGAGGGCAGCCAATGATATTCTGAGCGTTCTTTATGACCCTCTGTAGAGCTTTTTTGTCAGCTCCTGAACAACCCCCATACCACACCGTAAGACAGTATGTTAAAACACTCTCTATGGCAGAGCGGTAGAATGCCACCAGTAGTTTTTGACACAGACGGTTTTTCTTTAGGACTCGCAGGAAGTGCAAACGCTGCTGTGCCTTTTTAACAGCCGCTGTTGTATTTGTGGACCAGGAGAGACTATCAGATAAATAGATTCCCAGAAATTTAAAACTGCGAACTCTTTCCACATAGTCTCCATTTATAATGATGGGAAGGGGGTCAGCTTTGCTCTTCCTGAAGTCCACGATGAGTTCCTTAGTTTTCTTTGTATTTAACACCAGGTTGTTTTCAGAGCACCACAACATCAATTTCCCAACCTCATCACGATATCTTAGAGTCAAGATGGCGCCGAGGATGGCAGCCGTGTTGCGTGCTCCGGGAAAACTTTGCAGTTTTTCGTATATGTTTTATTTGTTTTTTTGTTGTTTTATGTGTTAGATGTTGTTAGTATAACTGTCTACGATAGAGACACGCTTTTGAACATTGGTTCCTCCGTTGCGCAACGCAAACCGGACTTTGAGTTTCTGAATGCCGGTGGAGTGTTCACAGACACCGCATCAGAGCCCTTTGTGTGGGTTGCGAAATTGAGGAAACGCCGCCGCCGAAAACGAGGGAAAAGAGCTGGCGTTCTCATCAGATTGAGACGCCGTGCTTTCCGACCTCCTTTTCCAACCATTTTACTGGCCAACGTTCAGTCACTGGATAACAAACTCTGTGAACTGCGGGCGCGCATCTCATACCAACGAGAAACAAGGGACTGCTGTGTTATTTGCCTCACAGAAACCTGGATGTCTGCTATTGTTCCAGACTCAGCCATCGAGCTCACGGGCTTCTCCGTGCACCGCTCGGACAGAACGGAAGAGCTCACAGGGAAAAGCAGAGGCGGAGGTGTGTGTTTCTATATTAACAACTCGTGGTGTGATGAAAGGAACATACACTCTATTAAATCCTTCTGCTCCCCTGATCTGGAATTTCATACGCTTCTGTGTCGACCGTTCTGGCTACCGAGGGAATTTACAGCGATCATAATCACGGCTGTTTATATCCCCCCCCAAGCCAACATAGACCAGGCACTCAGGGAACTGTACAGGAATATAAGTGAGCAGGAAACCGCGCACCCAGATGCAGCTTCTGTTGTCACAGGGGACTTTAATAAAGCCAACTTCAGAACAATAGCTCCAAAATACTTTCAACACGTCACCATCAACACGCGTGGAGATCGCACACTCGACCACTGTTACTCCCCCTTCCGGGACGCATACAAGTCCCTCCCCCGCCAACCTTTTGGCAAATCGGATCACTCTTCCGTTCTGCTCCTGCCTGCTTATAGGCAGAAACTGAAACGTGAAGCACCCGCTCTCAGGACAGTTCATTGCTGGTCTGACCAATCGGATGCTATACTACAGGACTGTTTTGATCACGTGGACTGGGACATGTTCCGGGCAGCGTCTGAAGACGACATAGAGGCGTATTCAGATACGGTCACGTGTTTCATCAGGAAGTGTATAGACGATGTAGTTCCGACCAAAACAATCCGGATCTACCCCAACCAAAAACCGTGGATTAACAGCGATGTTCGATCAGCCTTGTCAGCGCGGACATCTGCCTTTAAATCCGGAAACACTGACGATCGGAAACAAGCCAGTTACGATCTCAGGAGATCCATCAAAGCAGCCAAACGAACTTATAAAAACAAAGTTGAAGAACACTTCAACAACAATAACCCAAGAAGCATGTGGCAGGGCATCAACAACATCACAGGCTTTAAAGGAAATAAACCAGCTACTGTGAACATTGCCGCCTCTCTACCGGACGAGCTCAACACCTTTTATGCTCGGTTCGAGGCTGATAACACCGCCCACACAGAGAGCGCTGCCGCGGCTGCCGCAGAAGAGGTGAGTCCACTCACGCTTTCTGTCGCGGATGTAACCCGATCCTTCAAACGGGTGAACATCCGTAAAGCCGTAGGCCCAGATGGGATACCAGGCCGTGTGCTCAAAGCATGCGCTTTCCAGCTAGCCGGGTTTTTTACAAATATTTTCAATCTGTCCCTCTCTCTGTCTGTGGTTCCCTCATGCTTCAAAAAATCCATCATTGTGCCCATACCAAAGAAAAACAAAATCACATGCTTGAATGACTGGAGGCCCGTTGCTCTGACCCCCATCTTCAGCAAGTGTTTTGAGAAGCTGGTCAGAGACTACATCTGCTCTGTGCTGCCTGCTTCACTGGACCCACTACAATTTGCATACCGCAGTAACCGTTCCACAGACGATGCTATTGCCTTCACCCTGCACACTGCTCTCTCCCACCTGGAAAATAAAAACACCTATGTGAGGATGCTGTTCGTGGATTATAGTTCAGCATTTAACACTATAGTGCCTGCCACACTGGTTGCGAAGCTCCAGACTCTAGGACTGAACAGATCTCTGTGTAGCTGGATCCTGGACTTCCTGACAGGCAGAAGTCAGGTGGTCAGAATGGGCAACAACACATCATCCCCCCTGATCCTCAACACTGGTGCACCGCAGGGTTGCGTCCTCAGCCCACTCCTGTACTCCCTGTACACACACGACTGTACAGCTACACACAGCTCCAATGTCATCGTCAAATTTGCTGATGACACAACGGTGATAGGCCTGATCACCGACAACGATGAGACGGCCTACAGAGAGGAGGTGAGTACCCTGACTAAATGGTGTCAGGAGAACCACCTCTCACTCAACATCGACAAGACCAAGGAGCTGGTGGTGGATTACAGGAGACAGAGCAGAGAACACACACCCATCACCATCGACAAGACACCTGTGGAGCGGGTGACCAGCTTTAAGTTCCTCAGCGTTCACATCACCGAGGATCTCACATGGTCTGCTCACACAGATGCAGTGCTGAAGAAGGCACATCAGCGTCTCTTCTTCCTGAGACGGCTGAGGAAGTTTGGAACGAGCCCCAGAATCCTCAGGTCCTTCTACACTTGCACTGTGGAGAGCATCCTGACCGGCTGTATCACCGCCTGGTTTGGAAACAGCACCGCTGGCAACCGCAGGGCTCTGCAAAGGGTCGTGCGAACTGCCCGCCACATTGTTGGAGGTGAGCTTCCCTCCCTCCAGGATATCTACACCAGGCGGTGTACAAGGAAAGCCCGGAAGATTATCAAAGACTCCAGCCACCCGTCCCACAGACTGCTCTCTCTGCTGCCCTCAGGGCGACGTTTCCGCAGCATCCGATCCCGCACTAGCCAACTGAGGGACAGCTTTTTCCCTCAGGCTATCAGGCTAATGAACAGTCACAAATAACTCACCTACATCACACTCCCACTCACACAACATGCCATGCACTGCACTTTAACACCGTTCAACTGGACTACACGCACACACTGCACTAATCACAACCTATCTGCTATCACTGGACACCATACAATGCACATCCACGACACTGCATATGCATAATCTGTTGCACCTTTGCACATCTACCTGCTGCTCAACCAACCAATCTGCTGTTAATTTATAATCTGTTGCACCTCACATTATTACTATGCATAGACTACATTATGTATAGATACTGTACATAATGTAGATGTGCCCATACGGTGTATAATGTGTCGTTGATAATTAAGTATGTCTTTATAGTACACTATGTGTACTGAGTATATGTATGTGTATTTTGCACATTGTCTTCTGTACAGTCTGTAAATATGTACTGTCCATATGTAAATTGCTGTTGCTTTTTTGCACTGTCTGTCCATATGTAAATTGCTGTTGTTGTTGTTTTTTTTTGCACTGTCTGGAGCACTGTAAATGCTCCAGTGCAGTTTTTTGCACTGTCTGTCCATATGTAAATTGTCTGTTGTTTTTTTTGCACTGTCTGTCCATAGGTAAATTGTCTGTTGTTTTTCTGCACTGTCTGGAGCACGCTCATAAGAATTTCACTCACCAAGGCACTTGTGCTGTGGTGATGTGACAATAAAAGTGATTTGATTTGATTTGATAGGCCGATTCTTCATTTCCAGAAATGAGTCCAATCACTGTGGTATCGTCAGCAAATTGTATAATGTGGTTGGAGAAGTGTGTGGAGGTGCAGTCAAAGGTATAAAGGCAATAGAGTAGTGGGCTCAGCACACATCCCTGTGGTGAACCGGTGCTGAGAGTGAGAGAGGAGGAACGGTGAATACCGAGCTTGACACACTGAGGGTGGTTGGTGAGAAAATCCATAATCCAGTTACAAAGGTGAGCAGAAAAGCCCAGATGAAGGAGTTTCCTGATAAGAATGTCTGGTATGATGCTATTAAACGCAGAACTATAATCGATGAAGAGCATCCGGATGTATGTACCTCTGTGTTCCAGGTGCTCCAGAGCTTTGTGAAGTGCTATAGCAATGGCATCTTCTGTAGACCTGTTGGCCCTATAAGCAAATTGGTAGGGGTCAAAAGTAGGAGGGAGGCTGGCTTTAATATGCCTCAGAACCAGTCTCTCTAGACACTTTGCAACAACAGATGTAAGAGCAATTGGTCTGTAATCATTTAAGCTGTCCACAGCAGGCTTTTTAGGGACGGGAATGATAATGGCTGATTTAAGGCAGGCTGGTACGATGGCTTGTGACAGGGACTGATTAAAAATATCTGTAAAGACAGCAGCAAGTTCATAGGCACAGGCCTTGAGTACCTTTCCAAGCACTCCATCAGGGCCTGCAGCCTTTCTTGGATTTACTGACCTAAACACCTGTCTCACCTCATATTCATGTAGAGTCAGTGACTGGGTGCCTGTAACAGGAAGAGATGTATGTTGGAGTGGAGACTTCTTATCAAAACGTGCAAAGAAACAGTTTAGCTCCTCTGCCAGTGATGCGCTGGAGTTACTGCCAGTAGTGGCGCTGCCCTTGAAGTTCGTAATGTGCTGCACTCCTTGCCACACCCGCCTTGTGTTGTTGCCAGTAAAATGTTCCTCTATCCTCCTCTTCTAAGCCAGCTTAGCAGTTTTGATGCCTCTTTTTAGGTTACCTCTTGCAGCACTGTAAAGAGCCCTTTCACCTGATTTTAAGGCCATATCACGGGCTCTGAGGAGAGTATGAACTTCTGACGTCATCCATGGTTTCTGGTTCGGAAAAACCCGGATATACTTCTCCTCAGTGACAATGTCAGTACAGCTGGCAATGTAGAACAAAACAGTTTGTGTATATTCTGCCACATCCTGATGTTTAAATAAGCCCCATCTAGTCCTAGCAAAACAGTCTTGTAGTTGGAATAGTGCTCCCTCAGGCCAGGTTTTGATAGTTTTAGTAGTTGGATTCATCCGTTTCCTGAGGGGAGTATAGGCTGGGACAAGGAACAGTGAGATGTGGGAGAGGCACAG
The DNA here is from genome assembly GCA_027474115.1 of Schizopygopsis malacanthus. NCBI lineage: Eukaryota > Metazoa > Chordata > Actinopteri > Cypriniformes > Cyprinidae > Schizopygopsis > Schizopygopsis malacanthus. The sequence continues at coordinate 14,327,242 of CM049865.1, forward strand.
CTCTATAGCCATGCTTAATATTAGAATACACACGATCAAGTGTGTTACTTCCTCTTGTGGCACACTTTACATATTGTGAACATTTTGGAAGGACAGTCTTTAAACATGCCTGGTTGAAATCACCAGCTATGATATGAACTCCATCCGGATAGGCCCTCTGGTGTTTACTAATGATAATGTGCAAATAGGTGAGAGCTGAGCTAATGTTAGCATCAGGTGGGATATAAACAGCAGTAACAACAACCACTGTTAGCTCTTGCGGCAGATAAAAGGGTCTAAATATGACTGTCATGGACTCTATATCAGGTGAGCAGTGGCTCTCTATGATGCGGCTCTGTGAGCACCAGTCATTTAATACATACATGCAAAGTCCTCCACCTTTGCTCTTACCAGAATCCATGGTACGGTCCCCGCGATATAGTGTGCGGCTTGCCAGCTGTACAGCAGCATCGGGAATCCCCTGGTGTAGCCAGGTCTCAGTTATTATAAATCACACAGCAGTCACGTAATGAGTTGTTGTTGGCTATCAATAGCTCCATATCGTCCATTTTGTGTGTGATGGACCTGGCATTGGAGAGAAATAAACTCGGGAGCGGTGGTTTGTATGGCTGTTTCCTCAGCCTAGCAAGTAGGCCCGCCCGGCAGCCTCGCTTTTGTTTCCTCTCTTTCCGCCGCCTGCGCTGCTTGACGCACCCGATGACAATCCATGTAGATCCAGGAGGTTTCGCTATGTCCGCGGGGATACTGTTTGCTCGCTGAAAGTCAGCAGTAATGGCCATTCTGGATTGCAGTCCAATATTAATCAATTCCTGCCGGCTATAGACTTGCTTCGCTTGACAAAACTTAGCACAAATGAGCATACACAATAAGACATACATAAAACACAAGCACCGTACTGGTGAGCCAAAAGCCGCTGCACTCATGCGCGCCGCCATCTTGGATGTACTCATCACATATGCAGGAAAGATGAGAGGACACTTACTGGGGATACTTGAAATACTTGAAATACTGAAATACTGCATTTGCGGTGATGTGCTGAACTTTGATTCAGACATCAAGGACTTTGTAGTTGGTAACAGTAAGTTGTTTGTTCTTACTGAACATCGACTACATCAAATGAGACACGATCTGCATGAGGAGAAAAGTAAAGACATCACTAATGCTACTTACCATAACAGAGTCAACATTCTGGTGCCTTTTGATGTGAACGGCTGTCAGGCTGGCAACTGGGAAAAGAATGGAGGACTCCAGTGCTGAGCAAAACAGAGGAGTGAAGTTTATTAGTAAACTCCGGATGACAACATCCAAAAACAAAACAGAAAGATGATTTAAGAGGAACAGGTGGACGGGGGTGCCGTCACGCGCTCCCAAGCCGGACACGCTATCCAGCGGACTAACTACTCCTCGCCTGGGGATCCTGGACACAGAATGCAGATGAGAGAGAGGAGGTCTTCAACAACAGGTAAGACAAACCACAAATGACACACCGACACAGAAAGAGGGCAAAGGCCTGAATAAATAGGAAAAGGGAGATGAGTAACAGGTGCAAGGCTGATGGAGCGCACAGTGCTGTGAATCAGCACTGATTGCTCCCCCACGTGCGGCAGCCGGTGACAGGACGTAAACAACCCACCACATGTAGCTGTTAGTGGCAGGAGTGAGTCAGAGAGGGGTGCCCGATTGTGACAACGGCACCCTGATAACGTGTGGGACTTTTGAAGATGGATATTGTGAAGTTCTTGATATAAATGACATTACAAACTGTATTCATTATGAAAGTAATATAGGCCTACTGGTAGGGCTGCGACAGAATGGGACATCTGTTGCCTTCATAGCCGGTAAGTTCCTTTTAGTTGGAAAAAAGGATGAAGATGCAAAACCTCAAGATACTATATTTTCTGTTGTTACCTTGTGGAACACCTCAGATTCTCAACCAGGAGGGATTTTCTCAACAACAGCAGAAGGATCAGAGGCCATCATTCAGAGCACAGTGAGAGATGTGGAGTTTGTTGATGTGTTCCAGAGAGTTTCACCCTCAGAATCCTATTTATTTCTGAACTCAGAGACTGACTCAGAGAGGAAAGTGCTCGTCTTGTGGATGAACAGCACTAAAGGGAGAAAGTCAGAAATAATCAAATCTCTACATGCTATAACGATACGATGCTGCAGTGATAAATTTCATCCAGTGCTCGTCGCCTCCATTGTTATTCCCTCAGATAACGGTGTTATTTGGGCAGGTGTGTTCAGTGTACAGAATCAGCAGGATCCGGAGAACAGCGCGCTGGCTCTGTACGACATCAGTCACGTTCAAGGCCGAGTGAAGGGCTTCTGCGCTAATGGTGAAAAGCCATGTGGATCTGAGGTTGGAAATTAATAGTATTCAATATACACGCTTTTTAAAAATGAGAATAGTATACCATTTGTAATAAAGTGCCCTGAATCTGTTGCATGATGGGGCATAGAATGGGGGGGGGGGGGGCAGTAGGGACGTGTCCCTTTCAATATCCACCAGCCATACCAAACTGTCCCTAGCAATAATTTGAACAAAATAATTAAACATATGTTTATGTTTTTGTCATTTCAGATGCATCTGAAATGGCATATCATTGAATATTAGGCTACCTAACGTTAGAAAACTGTGCGCTCTCAAGGACGCGCATTTAAATATATGTGCGTAATGTAGTCGCAAATGTACCGGACGAGAAACGCAGCCACATTTAGAACAACTCACCGGTATTGCACACAGTTCAAGACAGCAGTCTAAAACAGTTCAAATACAAGCCCACTTCAGGAATGAACAAAGATGCATTGATGAGTTTGAAGTGTTTTTTTAATTGACAAAACAAACGGAAAAGAGAAAGCGTGATCTATGGCTATTATATAAAGCATAGGGACAGAAAGACAAAGGTTGTGCGGAAAGATACACAATCTTTCAGCCTAGGGTAAAGTCATGAACATCAACAATAATTTGGGACAAATATAATTAGATTTGTATTTTATTTTTTGTAAAACTATGTAAGTGGCACTCTGGTGCAGCAGGATTTGGAAGACCATCCTGAGTCACCGCGGACAGTCTTTAACTTTAAATTAATGTTGTTCAACTGAATGTACAAATCAAATTGTTAGCAGAAATATCCACAAAATTAAAAACAACACTGATATAAGAGCGTGCAGTTTATCTGTCAATCAGATGCGCACGAGTAACAGCAGAGTTTTCTTTCAGAATCATCCTGGGTCCAATTCAATTAATATGCAAATAAAAATGATGTGTGATTAAAGGGATAGTTCACCCAAAAATGAAAATTCTGTCATCATTTAATCCCCCTCAAGTAGTTCCAAATCTGTATGAATGTCTTTGTTCTGCTGAACACAAAAAGGAAGATATTTTGAAGAAAGTTTGTAACCAGGCTGTTTTCGTCGGGTTTTATGTCCCCTCCAATGTCGAAAGCAAACCCATGCCCTTGGTACTACTCCTTGAAGTCATATAAAGTTTATTATTGTTGTTTGTTGTTAGCAGACTGGTAGTGAACTATCAGCCACTCTACTGGTAGTGTTCAAGTACAGCTCAATGTCAGCAGTGTCAGCAACTAGAACTGGATCCTGGATTGTGCTGTTCATAGGAACCAGTGATGGACAACTCATAAAGGTCTGTATCACCTCTCTCTCATACACAAATAAAACCTTTTTTTTCAATAGACTCAGACATTTTTGAATACCTAACAACCACTTACACTTATAGCTCTAAGTTGTTTGATTTTGCATTTAAAATACTACAGCCATAATTAGGGCCCAAGCCAGAAAGGCGCAGGTCCCTATTGATATCGTTAGGATTCTTTTTTTTTAATTGAAAAAATGAAATAGGCTATTATATACTTTACTGGTAATATATTTTATATAATTATTTTACAAGTGCTATTAGATATAAAAAAAAAAAAAAAAAAAAAATGGTTACTATCAGAAACTGAGTTGGTAACAATTTGCAATAAATTCTCTTAGTATACATCTTATTCTCTTCTCTGATTAAATTGGGTTTCATAACTTTTAATTTAGTGGTGGAAGGAAGATTCATGTTCGGGGCAGACGGCACGGTTAGTATGTAGGCTCAATTGTGAGCCTCGCTAGCTGTCTGTAGCGCTGAGTGTCGTCAGGTCTCCTCTCGTTTTAGAGAGTCGTTATGCTGAGACCTCCACTCTTAAGAGCCCCTCAACCAGGGTTGAGTGTTGTTAGGCTTCCCTCTCAGTAGAGCCGTTCTGCTGAAGCCTCCACTCTTCAGAGCTCCGTCTCTGGCAGTAAAGGAGGTAGGCTCTGATGAGCCTCACTAACTGCTTCTGGCGTTGAGTGTAGCCAGGCTAAGGCCTCCACTCTTAAGAGCTCCCCTACTCGGATTGAGTGTTGCTAGGCTTCCTCTCGTTTAGAGAGTCATTCTGCTGAAGCCTCCACTCTCTAGAGCTCCGCTTAGGCAGTACTATGCACAGGCTCTTTCTTGAGCCTCACTAACTGCCTCTGGCGTTGAGTGTAGCCAGGTCTCCTCTCACTTAGAGAGTCATTATGCTGAGACCTCCACTCTGAGAGTTCCCTACCTGGATCGAGTGTTAGGCTTCCTCTCATTTAAGAGAGTCATTCTACTGAAGCCTCTGCTCTCAGAGCTCCGCTTAGGCAGCACCTTTAGTACGTAGTCCCTATTGTGAGCCTCGCTAGCTGTCTTTAGCGCTGAGTGTAGTCAGGTCTCCTCTCGCTTTAGAGAGTCGTTATGCTGAGACCTCCACTCTTAAGAGCCCCCAACTAGGGTTGAGTGTTGTTAGGCTTCCTCTCGTTAGAGAGTCGTCCTGCTGAGGCCTCCACTCTTCAGAGCTCCCTCTGGCAGTAATAGGAGAATGTAGTCTCTATTGTGAGCCTCGCAAGCTGTCTTTAGCGCTGAGTGTAGTCAGGTCTCCTCTCTCGCTTTAGAGAGTCGTTATGCTGAGACCTCCACTCTTAAGAGCCCCCCAACTAGGGTTGAGTGTTGCTAGGATTCCTCTCGTTTAGGGAGTCATTCTGCTGAAGCCTCCACTCTCTAGAGCTCCGCTTAGGCAGTACTATGCACAGGCTCTTTCCTGAGCCTCACTAACTGCCTCTGGCGTTGAGTGTAGCCAGGTCTCCTCTCACTTAGAGAGTCATTATGCTGAGACCTACACTCTGAGAGTTCCCTACCTGGATCGAGTGTTAGGCTTCCTCTCATTTAAGAGAGTCATTCTACTGAAGCCTCTGCTCTCCAGAGCTCCGCTTAGGCAGCACCTTTAGTACGTAGTCTCTATTGTGAGCCTCGCTAGCTGTCTTTAGTGCTGAGTGTAGTCAGGTCTCCTCTCGCTTTAGAGAGTCGTTATGCTGAGACCTCCACTCTTAAGAGCCCCCCAACTAGGGTGGAGTGTTGTTAGGCTTCCTCTCGTTAGAGAGTCGTCCTGCTGAGGCCTCCACTCTTCAGAGCTCCGTCTGGCAGTTATAGGAGAATGTAGACTCCTTTGAGCCTCGCTAGCTGTCTTTGGCGCTGAGTGTAGTCAGGTCTCCTCTCGGTATGCTGAGACCTCCACTCTTAAGAGCCCCTCAACTAGGGTTGAGTGTTGTAAGGCTTCCTCTCGTCAGAGAGTCATTCTACTGAAGCCTCCACTCTATAGAGCTCCGCTTAGGCAGCACTATGCACAGGCTCTTTCTTGAGCCTCACTCAAACTGCCTCTGGCGCTGAGTATAGCCAGGTCTCCTCTCAATTAGAGAGTCGTCATGCTGAGACCTCCACTCTTAAGAGTTCCCCTACCTGGATCGAGTGTGCCAGGTGTTCTCTCGTTTAGAGAGTCATTCTGCCTAAGCCTCCACTCTCCAGAGCTCCGCTTAGGCAGTACTACGTGCATGCTCCGTCCTGAGCCTCACTAGCTGTTCATAGCGTCGAGTGTAGAAGTCTCCTCTCTATTTTAGAGAGTCGCTTTCTGAGACTTCCACTCCGAGAGCCATACTCTCGTGAGCTAGTCTATGATGGCGAGCTTTGAGCTAGCCTGAAGAAGGTTTTTCTTTTGACCCTAGTTCTGCTGAGCAGGGATGGTGTTCCTCAAGTCTGTGACTTAGGAATCCAGCTTTTGGACACTTTTCCCTCAGCATGGCGGCATTGGCATAGCGTTCCCAAAGCGACCCTCAAAAGAGGACGCAGTGTAGAGTTCCCTTCGGAAGGGAACATCTCAGGTTACGTATGTAACCATAGTTCCCTGAGAATGGGAACGAGACACTGCGTCTCTTGGCCATGCTTCGGGCATTCCTGTCGGTCCCCCTTGGAAAAAAGAGGATGATGTGTTCCACAGGTGCCCTTTTATGCTCGCAGACGCTCATTAGCTTGCATCATAGGCGTCACCTGCCAATGTCAAGTGCATTGGGTGTTTGTAATCATGCTTCAGGTAACCGGTCACGCTGGAGGCGTTCCCAAAGCGACCCTCGAAAGAGGACGCAGTGTCTCGTTCCCATTCTCAGGGAACAATGGTTACATACGTAACCTGAGACGATCTATACCCATATATATAAATCTTTAAAAATCTATTAAGTTATCAACCATTTCAGACATGTTTTAAAATATTAAATATTATTGGCATGAACAATAATAAAACAAAACATCATATCAGTCTTAGTTAGCCCTAAAATGGGAGCTAGGGTTTAAAGCCATTTTATCTGTAAGAAATATTCACTCAAAAATTAAAATGATGTCTTCCAAATATTATTAAGTTATGTCTTCTGTTGAACACAAAATAATTAATTGAATTGAAGAATATGGGTAGCCAAACGGCTGATTTATCCCATTGACTTCCATAGTATGGAAAAATAGAATAAAAATACTACATAAAAATTACCTGTTGGGTTTCATACTTTCTTCAATATCTTCTTTTGCCTTCAACTGAAGAAATAAATTCATACAGGTTTGGAACAACATGAGGGCCAGTAAATGCTGACATAATTTTAGTTCCCCTTCATGGGAACTTCGAACTGCGTCCCCTAGGGGTCGCTACGGGGAACGCCTTCAGCGTGACTCGTGTCTGAAGATACATATGTAAAAACACCATCCGTTGGCCGGCGACAGCCCATGACGTCACTACCGGCGCGACCATAATAAAAGGACTGCCGGGAGAATACATCATCAGCTTTTCTTCGTCTTCACTGACTGGTCTGTTTGAAGAAACGTGCATTCTGGTAGGAATACAGTTTTCCTTTATTTATCATGGCGAGCACTAGCAAGGCGTTCAAGAAGTGTGTGGATCCGTGTCCTCGTTATTTGACACCCGATGACACACACGATTGTTGCGTCTTTTGTTTGGGGCGAAGAGCACGCACGCGGTGTCTTTGAGGGGGCAATCTGCGTGCACCGTGAGCTGTTCTCTATGAGAAAGCTCCGTTCTCGTCTGTCCCTCTTTTCGAGGAAAGAGGGTTAGCCGTCTGCTTCCCGCGATTCGGGACCCACCGCGACCGAGGCACGGAGGAGAATGAAATCGTGGGGCTCGCAGGCGGATCTGGCCGATGAGTTAGAGAGGGAGCTTTCCCTCTCGCACGAGTCGGCCGGGAACGAGGGCGAGCCGCTGGATTATGGTGACGCGATCTCTCTGACGTCATCTGATCCGGCGGCTAGTGCTCTGCTGGGTTATGCCCAGAAAGAGCAGGAGATGTCTGAGGGTGAGGAAGCTGAGACTGAACTCTCTCAAACCTCTTGCCCTGCGTACGAAGAGCTGTTGGAGGTTATGGAACGCTCCACGGCGAGGCTTCACTTGCCGTGGGAGCGAACCAAGATGGCGGCGCCGCCGGGACGCCTCGATGAGCGATACCTCTCCGGCCATAAACCCCCAGCTCAGGTGAGCCTTCCATTCCTTCCTGATCTCCATACAGAGGTTGAGAGGGAATGGAAAAAGCCGTTTTCCTCCCGCATCCACAGGTTTCAGCATACTAGTTATGCTAACATTGCCAGGATGCATGAAAGCAGCTATGAGAGGATGCCACCTGTAGAAGAGACGCTAGCTAGCTATCTCTCTATGGGTGACACAGCTTCTCTAAAGGTTCCCTCCTTGCCGTTTAAGTCCCTTCAGGATACATCACGCTTAAATGGCAGGGCGTACGCAGCAGCAGGTCAAGCGGTCGCTTCGCTGCACACCATGGCGGTGCTCCAGGCGTACCAGGCGGATCTGCTGAAAGACCTGGATGATGGTCAGGGCTTGTCACCTGACGAGGTAGCTGAGCTGCGCCGCACCACGGATTTGGCCCTCCGTGCCACCAAGCAGGCTGCCACTGCTATGGGCAGGTCCATGGCGGCTATGGTGGTAACGGAAAGGCATCTGTGGGTGAACTTGGCTGACCTCGAGAAAAAAGAGAAGGGCTTTCTTCTCGATGCACCAGTCTCGCCTTCCGAGCTTTTCGGTACCTCCGTCGAGACAGTGGTCGAAAAGTTCAAGGAGGCGAGGGCGCGCTCAGCAGCCTTTGAAACCTTCATCCCAAGAAGGCCCAGGTTTGAGCCCGAACAAAGCAGGGGTCCTGGCCCGGCCTGGTCTGAGGATCGGAGACAGGCACAGAAGGCTAGTGTCGCGACTCGTGCCCCTCCCCCACCTGCGGGTAGGGCTAGAGGGAGGTACAGGTCAAGGAGAGGTAGGCGAGACCTGAGGGACGTGATCCAGACGAAGCGTTCTCAACAACGCTCTCGTCCGGACTGGAGTAAAAATTAACACCTACTCCCCTCCCTCGGGGGGGGGGGCCTTATCATCGCTTCCCCTCTCCAATTCCCCTGCAACCACCATCTCCGCCACCTGACCGAGGAGGTGGGGAACCTAGACCGCAGTCAGACCGGACCTATGATGACTTTTGGTACAGGTTCATCAAAACTGCCTCACTGATGGTCCGACCCGAGGTCTCCTCGGAGGTTTCTTGGAACTCCTTGGTCTTCAGGTTATTCTGGTCTGCAAATCCCTGGGAAATCCTTATCAGGACCTCTTCATGCGACTGTTGGTCGAGCCAGCATTGCTCCCCTCGCCTTAGAGGGTCACCTATGAGCATGCCGCTCCCTTCTGAGCGTCTAAGTTTCCTCTCATCTGAGGAATGAGTTCTCCGCTCTCCAGAGCTCGCTGTTGGTAGAGCTAGCGTTGCCCTTCACCTAGATGGTCATTTATGAGCATGCCGCTCCCTTCGGAGCGTCTGAGTTCCCTCTCATTTCTGAGGAATGAGTTATCCGCGCCCCAGAGCTCTGTGATAGATTGCTCTCCCTGATTGATCGAGCTAGCCTTGCTCCCCTCACTATAGAAGGTTAACTAGGAGCAGCCGCTCCTTTCTGAGCGTCTAAGTTTCCTCTCATTGAGGAAGGAGTCCTCCGCTCTCCAGAGCTCGCGGTCGGTAAGAGCTGCATTGCTCCCCTCTCTAGAGGGTCATTTATGGAGATACTGCTCCCTTCTGAGCGTTCTGAGTTTCCTCTCACTCTGAGTGTCTGAGTTTCTCCGCTCCCTAGAGCTCTGTGATGGTCGCTCTCCTTGTGGTTAGCTAGCATTGCTCCCCTCACCACTGAGGGTCATTTATGAGCATGCCGCTCCCTTCTGGGCGTCTGAGTTCCCTCACTCTGAGGAATGGTTTCTCCGCTCTCCAGAGCTCCTCATGGGTAGAGCTAGCACTGCTCCCCTCACCACAGAGGGTCACCTATGAGCATGCCGCTCCCTTATGGGCGTCTGAGTTCCCTCTCATTCTGGGGAATGAGTGTTCCGTCCTCCAGAGCTTGCTGTCGGTAGAGCTAGCTTTGCTCCCCTCACCTAGAGGGTAATCTATGAGCATTCCGCTCCCGTCTGAGCGTCTGAGTTTCCTCTCATTCTGAGGAATGAGTTCTCCGCCCTCCAGAGCTCGTGCTGGTAGAGCTAGCTTTGCTCCCCTCATCTAGAGGGTCATCTATGAGCAGGCCGCTCCCTTCTGAGCGTCTGAGTTCCCCTCTCATTCTGACGAATGAGTTCTCCGCTCTCCAGAGCTCTGTGATAGGTCGCTCTCCGTGTTGGTCGAGCTAGCATGGCTCTCCTCACCATAGAGCGTCACTTATGAGCATGCCGCTCCCTTCTGGGCGTCTGAGTCCCCTCACTCTGAGGGATGAGTTCTCCGCTCTTAGAGCTCCTCATTGGTAGAGCTAGCACGGCTCCCCTCACCAACGAGGGTCACCTATGAGCGTGCCGCTCCTTTCTGAGCGTCTGAGTTCCCTCTCATTCCGAGGGTTGATTTCTCCGCTCTCCAGAGCTCGCTGTCGGTAGAGCTAGCATTGCTCCCCTCACCTAGAGGGTCGCTTATGAGCATGCCGCTCCCGTCTGAGCGTCTGAGTCCTCTCTCATTCTGTAGAATGAGTTTCTCCGCTCCCCAGAGCTCTGTGATAGGTCTCTCTCTTTGTTGGTCGAGCTAGCATTGCTCCCCTCACCATAGAGGGTCGCTTATGAGCATGCCGCTCCCGTCTGAGCGTCTGAGTTCCCTCTCACTCTGAAGAGTGAATAGTTCTCCGCCCCGGAGCCATAGAACGTTACCCATCTAGATAAGTGCACACGCTAAGATCTTTGGGCACTTCTAAAAAATCCACTCAGTGGTAAGATCGCACATCAAGGGTTCTGCGTTCTTTTCTAAAAATCCATGTTATGGTAAGTGCGCACATTAGACTTTGGGCACTTTTTAAAATCCACTCAAGTGGTAAGTTCGCACATCGAGGTTCTGCGTTCTTTCTAAAAATCCTGTACGGTAGGGTTACGCGCACAGCTTCGTGCCCTTTTTTGAGTTGGTCAAAGCCCCGGCTTGTGCCTTGGGCCCCGCTCCCTTTGTCCCATATATTTTGGGTTCAAAAAAAAAAAAAAAAAACGGGGGTGTCGCTACCAAAGGGTCTGTTGAGACAGTCCCTCAGCAAGCTGGTGCAGAGAAAGCGGTAGCTTCTGAGTGACTGGCCAGGACCTAGTTATTACCACTAGGTGCTTGGCCATATCCCCTTAAAGGAATCGTTCTGATTCCAGACCTTTGAGCTCTACCCTGGGTCCGGTAGTCCCGGCACCCAACAGGTAAGGATTTTGGGGTATGCAGCTCAGAATTTCTGGCCGTAGGGGATAATGTCACTGACAGCCATCAATCGTCCCGGGGGCAACTCCCTTAGCCTGGTAGAGTTGGCTTAGTGCACGCCTTTTTCGCGAAATTGGATTGCACTCCCCTCAGCATGGTGGCGTGGGTGTAGCGTTCCCCGTAGCGACCCCTAGGGGACGCAGTTCGAAGTTCCCATGAAGGGGAACGTCTCAGGTTACGTATGTAACCATGGTTCCCCGAGTGGGGAACGAGACACTGCGTCCCCTAGGCTTTGGGCCATGCTTCGGACGCAAGCTTCAGACGAAGAAGCTGATGATGTATTCTCCCGGCAGTCCTTTTATTATGGTCGCGCCGGTAGTGACGTCATGGGCTGTCGCCGGCCAACGGATGGTGTTTTTACATATGTATCTTCAGACACGAGTCACGCTGAAGGCGTTCCCCGTAGCGACCCCTAGGGGACACAGTGTCTCGTTCCCCACTCGGGGAACCATGGTTACATACGTAACCTGAGACGTTTTTGGGTGAACTATCCCTTAAGCGCTAAAAGTACTACTTGCACATTTATTAGCACAAATATATATTTAAATATATTTATATAAGGCACTAAAAAGGAAGATTGAGTCCAATGCCATCATCTGTAGGATTAAAGGAGAATCAGGAGCCGTGCCAGCAGTGGACTCATTCATTGTGAATGTGTTTTGATATTTTATTGCAAATGGTAAATGTAATGCTGTCTCTCAATAGATTATGGGAGGAAGAATCTCTACACTGTTAAGTTCAATATAATCTGTCAACTTTATGAGACATTTTATCAGTAGGACATTTCTTTCATTGTCATTTCAGATCAGTGTTGGGGATATTTATACTGTCCTAAGTGGAGAAAGACCAAAGTATTTGCATTTTTTTTCTATAGTATTTTCTTTAATATTCATATTCTTTTTTCTTATCTTTTGTAATTTGCTATTTATTTTTCGGATGTAATATAACAGCCAATCTGTTCTCCAGACAGCAGGTGGCGCCTTATACATACAGATTATGATATGCTGCAAACACAGCCATTCAAGGTTCTTACAGAGGACTGGTCTTTTATGTATCACTGTAGTACGATTATTTTGCATTAGAAGGCTTTAATTGTATCTCTTTCATTGTTCTCTTATTATACTACTATTTAGATGTTATCAGTATACTGTTAAACCAAGTATAATTAAATAAATATTTTTCCATGCTCATTTCAAAGGCATATTTAGATTATTAGGCTACTATATACATGATTTAACTCAGCTATTAACCTTTTCAGACATATTACATGTTATACTCTATAGTTGCACAATTATTGTGATATATTTGTATTCTGTAACATGCAAACAATGTACCTAGTTCAGCAGAAAAACTACATCTACACCAGAAGCAGAACAAAGAAAAACACCATAACCCAATACCTGCTTTGAATATTACTAGCACATGATTCATTTGATGTTAGACACAGTTTATCTAGTATTCTGCTAATAGAGTCACTGCAAATTACCTTTGAACAGAAGAACTGCTTCAAAGAACTCAATTTACCACAATCATTCTAGCAGAAAAGCATCACTTGTGCACTGATGATAGAGCCCACAAATACACAAAGATACACACTCATGCAATTACAGCTCATGCTTGAGATGCAATCCATCAGACAGTAATAAAAATAAAGGTATGGAGAGACTGTTATCGCTATAGCAACAAGACGAGCCGCATTCTCGAGTTATGGGAGGATCAATAGCACATTATCCACTCCTTCTAATGTTCCAGGAAACCTGAAGCATTGTCCAATAGGCAGAACCACTTCTTCTTAATTATGCATTTTGACACAGATCATTAGTCTGAGGGGGTACATATTTATTTGACCCGTAATTTCTATTAAGATTATTGTTTTTAAAAGAAATCTGTTATGCTCACCAAGGCTGCATTTATTTTATTAAATACAGTACAGTTTTAAAATGTCATTTATTCCTGTGATGGCATTTTCATCAGTCATTACACTAGTCTTCAGTGTCACATGATCCTTCAGAAATCATTCTAATGTGCTGATTTGGTGCTCAGTTATTATCAATTATTATTGGTGCTCAATTATTAATAATGGTCCTTATTATTATCAATGTTGAAAACAGTTTTTTTCTCTTTAATATTTTTGTGCAATTTTCTTTCAGAAATCTTTGAAGAGTTGAAGGTTCAATAAACAGCATTTATTTGAAATCGAAATCTTCTGTAACATTCTGTCATATTTGATCTTGCGGAATAAAAGTATTCATTTATTTCTTTAATTTAAATCTTACTTACCCCCAAACTCTTGAATGGTGGTTAATCACAGTTCTAAAAATATATATTAAGCAGCACATCCATTTTACCCATTTATAATAATAATATATTTTTTTTTAGCTGCAAATCAACATTTTAGAATGATTTCCCAAAAACTGACGTGACTCTGGATACTGGAGTAATGGCTGCTGAAAATTCATTTTTTTCATGCCAAGAACTTTAAAACTTAAAAAAAAAAAAATTATAGAAAACATAAGATACTTTTTTACTGGTGGTATATATGTACAGTCATGGCCAAAAATATTGGCCCTTGGTCAATATGATCAAAGAAGGCTGTGAAAATTAATCTGCATTGTTAATCCTTTTGATCATTTATAAAAAATAAAATAAAAATCTAACATTTCATTGGATAATAAGAATTTCAAATGGGGGGAAATATCATTATGAAATAAATGTTTTTCTCTAATACACATTGGCCACAATTAACGGCACCCTTTTATTCAATACTTTTTGAAACCTCCATTTGCCAGTTTAACATCTCTAAATGTTCTCCTATAATGCCTGATGAGGTTAAAGAACACCTGACAAGAGATCAGAGACCATTCCTTCATCCAGAATCACTCCAGACCCTTTAGATTCACAGCTCCATGTTGTGCTTCTTCTCTTCAGTTCACTTCACTCATGTTCTACAGGGTTCAGGTCAGAGGACTGGACTGGCCATAACAGAAGCTTGGTTTTGTGCCCATTGACCCATTTTTGTGTTGTTTTTGAGGTTTGTGTTTGGATTATTGTACGGTTGGAAGATCCAAACATGGCCCATTATAAGATTTCTAACAGAGTCAGTCACTTATTGATTTATCTGTTGGTATTTGATAGAATCCATGATGCCATGTATCTAAACAAGATGTCCAGGACCTCCAGCAGAAATATAGGCCCACAACATCAAAAATACAGCAGTATATTTCATTGTACACATGGGGTACTTTTTATCCCTGTGTTCACAAAACTCATCTTGAGTGTTTGCTGCTAAAAAGCTCTTTTTTTTTTCATCTGACCATAGAAGACAGTCCCGTTTGAAGTTGCAGTCGTGTCTGACAACTGAATATACTGGAGTTTGTTTTTAGATGAACTAGGATACTTTTTATTGAAACCCTCCCAAACAACATGTGGTGATGTAGGTGCTGTTAAGGTTTTCTGACCCCGAGACTATTTTCTGCAATTCTCCAGCTGTGGTCCTTAGAGAGTCTTTAGCCACTCAAACTCTCCTCCTCATCGTGTATTAGGACGATATAGACACACGTCGTCTTTCAAGCAGTTTCGTAACATTTTCTGCTGATTGGAAATTCTTAATCATTGTCCTGGTGGTGGAAATGGGAATTTTCCCTGCTCTAGCTCTTTTCTTAAAGCCACTTCACTAATTTGTGAAGCTCAATTATCTTTTGCTGCACATCAGAAATATTTTCTTTCTTTTTTCTCATTGTGATGAATGATTAAGGGAATTTGGGCTTTGTTTTCCATACTTTTTATATTTATGTGAAACAGGAAACCATGGCTGGATAATTTCATGTTCATAATCACCCTGGAGAGCTCAACATTGTGAATATGAATGGGAATATACTTCAGAGATATTTTACTCATAAGAACTTCTAGGGGTGCCAATAATTGTGTCCAATGTGTATTTGAGAACAAAATTGATTTCATAACGATATTTCCTCCCCCCATTTTAAATTCTTCTTATCCAATGAAAGGTTCGATTTTTGTGATAAAAAAAAAAAAAAGAGATCAAAAGGATTAACAATGCAGATACATTTTCACAGCCTTCTTTGATCATATTTATCAAGGGTGCCGATATTTTTGGCCATGACTGTATATGATTACATGAATTGACTGATTCAGCTTTCACATCAGCAAAAGAAACGCATCAGTTGGCGAGCCCTTCAAGGAACTCGTGCATCATTCACAGAAAAATCACTACGCTCACACACACATAAACACTCCCCTCGATCACAGCAGAGAAAGAAGCAGTCCTGAACTCTCAGAAATGAACCCTGCTGAGGCTTTTGGGAAAAGGGCATCTGCTTCCAATAAGCCCCGGTTTAATACTTGTTATCTGCACATTCAGGAGTATATGGAGATTTCTCAGAATCCTCGTCTGAACCTCTCCCTAACAGACACAGAACCACAGGCTGTCACCACGTCCCTGAGGAGACCCCAAGAGATTTATGTGCAGGAATAAATAGAAATATGGAAATGTTTATGAAACTGAAAAATAATTATGGAATGAGCGTGAATATGTTTTTATAAGCCTAACAGAGGCATAGGACAAGGTGTTCTGTTTTTGTTGAAAGGACTGTGTTGTAATGAGCTTGTTTTACCAAGAAAGAGAATTTTAATTAAATTAATAATACTATTTTTAGTACTAATTCTATCATCATGAAGAATTTCCATTTCACTTGTGTGTGTGTGTGTGTGTGTGTGTGTGTGTGTGTGTGTGTGTGTGTGTGTGTGTGTGTGTGTGTGTGTGTGGGTGTGTGTGTGTGTCATGTTTATGTGGTTTATGAGGACACAAATTTGTATAATGACATGGGTATAACATAGGTATTACAAGGAGAAGGTGATTTATGAGGACATTTTCAGTGTCCCCATAATTTAAAACGCTTATAAATCATACAGAGTGAGTTTTTTTTGAGGGAAAAATAGAAATGCACCACCGTCTCCTGTGAGGGCTAAGTTTAGGTGTAGGGTAGGTGTAGGGCAATAGCACATACAGCTTGTACAGTATAAAAACCATTACGCCTATGGAAAGTCCCCGTAAACCATAAAAACCAACGTGAGTGTGTGTGTGTGTGTGTGTGTGTGTGTGTGTGTGTGTGTGTGTGTGAGAGAGAGAGAGAGAGAGAGAGAGAGAGAGAGAGAGAGAGAGAGAGAGAGAGAGAGAGAGAGAGAGTTAGAGAGAGAAAGCAAAAGAAGGGTCATAGAACCTAACAACCTAAATAGTTCACACAGGTGGCCTATTCACCCTCTGGTTAACATGACAGGTGACAGCTCTGTGCAAAGGTATTTTGTTCAACTCTTTACAACGCCCTTAAACAATCTGTGAACAAACATTCTTGGAATCAAATGGTTCATTATATATATACTGTATATATATTGTCACAGTCTGTCTCCCTCTGCCTTGTGTTTCTCTGCCCTTATTTGGTTTTCCTGTAATCATTGTTTAATTAGTCCCCATCTGTGTCTTGATTTCGTCCCAGGTGTTTCCAGTCATGTTCCCCTTTAAGTAGTCTGTTCTGCCCCATGTTTGTCGTGGATTATTGTGAATGTCTAGATCGTCTGTGAGTGTGTGTACCTGTGTCCGTCATCTCCGTGTTCTATTTATTAAATGTATTCAAAGAAGTTCCTTGTCTCCGCGTTCCGTGTTCCTGGCTCCTCCGTGCAACCTCCTCTGACTGAATCGTGACAGAATAATCCACCCAAAAATACAGTGACCTCTGCGCCACTTCCATCCGGTTTTGTTTTCCTCCCGTTTTTCAAAGTTTTTTGTTTCCTGGTTTTGCTCCCGCGGCAATGGATCTCCGCCGCCCGCGGCTCGTCCGTGTTCGCCGTTCGCGGGGAATCTCCGCCGCCGTCTGCGGCTCGTCCAGCCAGCTGTTTGCGGGAGATCCGCCGCCATTCGCGGCCACCTCAAGCCCCGGACGATTCGCGACTCACGTAAGCCCGCTGGGTTCTCTACTGGCTCCGCCCAGCTCATCTTCGTCGCCGTTGGTCCTGCCCAACCCGTCAGATCTGGCGCGAGAGCCGGCGACAATGCCCACCACGAGGGAGCCTGCCGTGGATGGTGTGAGTGCGGAGTGGAGCTCCGCCCACTGCACCACGGCGGAGATGGAGCTGATAATACAGCTGGGACTGCTGGACATGGAGGAGGATTTACTTGACTGGGAGACTGAGCTGGAGTACGAGATGCCCCCTCTCCTCTCCCCGTCGTTCCCGCTGGTCCCGTCCAGCCCTGAGGGGGCTTCAGATTCTCCGGTGCCTGATCCTCGCCAGCGCCCTCCTGTGCCTGCTCCTCGCCAGCGCCTTCCTGTGCCTGCTCCTCGCCAGCGCCCTCCAGTGCCTGCTCCTCGCCAGCGCCCTCCAGTGCCTGCTCCTCGCCAGCGCCCTCCAGTGCCTGCTCCTCGCCAGCGCCCTCCAGTGCCTGCACCTCGCCAGCGCCCTCCAGTGCCTGCACCTCGCCAGCGCCCTCCAGTGCCTGCACCTCGCCAGCGCCCTCCAGTGCCTGCACCTCGCCAGCGCCCTCCAGTGCCTGCACCTCGCCAGCGCCCTCCAGTGCCTGCACCTCGCCAGCGCCCTCCAGTGCCTGCACCTCGCCAGCGCCCTCCAGTGCCTGCTCCGAGACTGCGCCCTCCAGTGCCTGCACCTCGCCAGTACCCTCCAGTGCCTGCACCTCGCCAGTGCCCTCCAGTGCCTGCACCTCGCCAGTGCCCTCCAGTGCCTGCACCTCGCCAGTGCCCTCCAGTGCCTGCACCTCGCCAGTGCCCTCCAGTGCCTGCACCTCGCCAGTGCCCTCCAGTGCCTGCACCTCGCCAGTGCCCTCCAGTGCCTGCTCCTCGCCAGCGCCCTCCAGTGCCGGCTCCTCGTAAGTGCTCACCGATGCCTCCGCTGGTTCCGTCCAGCTCATCGATGCCTCCGCTGGTTCCGTCCAGCTCTTCAGAGCGCCACCGAGAGTCAGCGGCACCCGAGCGCCACCGAGAGTCGACAGCACCCGAGCGCCCACGTGAGCCGACAGGTTCCGCTCCGGCCCGGGAGCCCACGCACCCCGCTCCGGCCCGGGAGCCCACGCACCCCGCTCCGGCCCGGGAGCCCACGCACTCCGCTCCGGCCCGGGAGCCCACGCACTCCGCTCCGGCCCGGGAGCCCACGCACTCCGCTCCGGTCCGAGAGCCCACGCATTCCGCTCTGTTCCAGGACCCCACGGATTCCGCTCCGTTCCGGGAACCCCTGCTGGTCCCATCCAGCTCTCCAGAGCCCCTGCTGGTCCCATCCAGCTCTCCAGAGCCCCTGCTGGCCCCGTCCAGCTCTCCAGAGCCCCTGCTGGCCCCGTCCAGCTCTCCAGAGCCCCTGCTGGCCCCGTCCAGCTCTCCAGAGCCCCTGCTGGCCCCGTCCAGCTCTCCTGAGCCCCTGCTGGCCCCGTCCAGCTCTCCTGAGCCCCTGCTGGCCCCGTCCAGCTCTCCTGAGCCCCTGCTGGCCCCGTCCAGCTCTCCAGAGCCCCTGCTGGTTCCGTCCAGCTCTCCTGAGCCCCTGCTGGCCCCGTCCAGCTCTCCTGAGCCCCTGCTGGCCCCGTCCAGCTCTCCAGAGCCCCGGCTGGCTCCGTCCAGCTCTCCAGAGCCCCTGCAGGTTCCGTCCAGCTCTCCAGAGCCCCTGCCGGCTCCGTCCGGCTTTCCGGAGTACCTGCTGGGGAATTTCCCCAAGAAAATTTTGGGGGGGGACTACCCGCCATGGCCTCCCATGCTCCCCGCTCCGCCATGGTCTCCCGAGTCCCCGGATCCACCATGGCCTCCTGAGCTCCCCGATCCGCCATGGCCTCCCGAGTCCCCGGATCCGCCGTGGCCGCCAGAGTCCCCGGATCCGCCGTGGCCGCCAGAGTCCCCGGATCCGCCGTGGCCGCCAGAGTCCCCGGATCCGCCGTGGCCGCCAGAGTCCCCGGATCCGCCGTGGCCGCCAGAGTCCCCGGATCCGCCGTGGCCGCCAGAGTCCCCGGATCCGCCGTGGCCGCCAGAGTCCCCGGATCCGCCGTGGCCACCCGAAGCTCCGCGCCCTGGAGGCCACCTGCCCGGGCTACACGTCCCCTGAGGTCTCCAGAGCGCCCACCCCCCCTACCCTTTCGATGTCATACGGCGCGGGACGCGCCTAGGGGGAGGGGGGGGGTTATGTCACAGTCTGTCTCCCTCTGCCTTGTGTTTCTCTGCCCTTATTTGGTTTTCCTGTAATCATTGTTTAATTAGTCCCCATCTGTGTCTTGATTTCGTCCCAGGTGTTTCCAGTCATGTTCCCCTTTAAGTAGTCCGTTCTGCCCCATGTTTGTCGTGGATTATTGTGAATGTCTAGATCGTCTGTGAGTGTGTGTACCTGTGTCCGTCATCTCCGTGTTCTATTTATTAAATGTATTCAAAGAAGTTCCTTGTCTCCGCGTTCCGTGTTCCTGGCTCCTCCGTGCAACCTCCTCTGACTGAATCGTGACATATATATATCTTCTTGTCAAGTCATTTCTACAAAATTTCGACTGACCGATACTGCAGTGCTTCTGTTAAACTCAGTTCAGTGTTTAGAGTCAATTCCCGCTGCCTGACTAAATACAAGTGCCAAAAGCATGTAAAGACAGTAATCAGAAAGAGACTTAACTGCAAGGCAAACAAACCGGCTTCCCCAACACTAGCTTAGACTCAATAAATCTCATGTGACGAGGTGAGCTGAAGCGGAAGACTGAAAGAGAGTGATAAACACAGACAGAAAGAGACAGTGGATCAGTTAAAACACTGACAAAAATGTGACATAGCAACTGAAGTGTCTAAAATGCTATGAATGGGAAAAAAATAACGAGCCATAAATTAGAAAAAATACTTCACAGTAATTAGCCATTTGATCATTTCACATTAACAATTTTAACATTCTTAGTTAAAATATATACATAACATAAAATAAATAAGTCATACTCTAGTCATAAATGAGAAGAAAACGATGCTTAACATTATTGAACAATTTGATAATTCTTTAGTCTCTTTTCATAAATATATAGGCCTATAACAAAATAAAATAATTAATTTCATTCATTCATTCATTCATGCTCTGGCCATAGAATAAAAAATGTCACACTAAGTAACAATTTGAAAAGTACTACATTATATTAAATATATACAAAAAGTATAAAATCTGCCCCAGTCATGAATGTGAAAAAACTGATGATTTACATGAATTATCAATTTGATCAAGTATTATTATAGTCACTTTCAGAAAAATAAAATAAAATCAGTTTAGGTACCTTATTTCACATCTATTTAAAATTAATAAATGATTTTAAACCTTTGCAATCTGTAATCTCATTTATGCCATTTATTGTAATTTGGGGCATGATGAGAGATATTTTCTGAGAGATCACTTGATGATTCAAATGAGCAGACATTCTCATTCACGTGTTATCTGTATTCAAGTATTATGGGCAGTGTTCCTGTGGCTCAGTGCTACAGCATTGCGTTAGTAGCGCAAAAGCTTGTGGGCTTAATTTCCAGGGAACAAAATGTATAGCCTGAATGCACTGTAAGTCACTTTGGATAAAAGTGTCTGCTAAATGCATAAATGTAAATATGCAATGCATGTTGGAAGTCTTAGGAAAATCTTTTCAAGATGATAATAATACAATGATACCTTAGTACTGTCCCTGCATTAGCAAACATTTTGACAGAGAGAAGAAGGGAAGAGAGAGAGAGAGTATGCATCAGAAGGGGAGGAGCTGCTGATGGGTGATCCTACTTCTCTGGCGTTCTGCCACTTCGTTCTAATCACCACTTCCTAGAAATCCATTTCCTGCATGGTGTGAGGAATTCTGGGAAGCCTGCTGTACTGTAGGTAATCCCAGAGAAATTCCTCTCATCTCCTTAAACCATGAAAGGAGACACTCTCCTGCCCGCACTCAGTGTGCACATCAAGGTTATTAGTGTGTGTGTGTGTGTGTGTGTGTGTGTGTGTGTGTGTGTGTGTGTGTGAGAGAGAGAGAGAGTGTGTGTGAGAGTGCTACTAGAAAGGCATATGCCCTTCTAGGAACACATCTTTTGTTGCTGGTCGCCAGAAAAATGTTTCAGTAGGGAAAATAAAAATGACTTTTTATTCTTTATGCTCCATTTACATGGTTCCAATTTGGCACAATGAAGCTGAGAGAAAAATGATAAAGAGAAAATATAAATCTTTTAATTTGGAATAATGCGTTCATCACTTTTTTTTATTCAATTACAGTAAACAGGGACTGGCGCTTTCAAACTTCAGAAGGGATGCAAAAGCAGCATAAAATCACCATAAATAATATTCATGAGTTGCAGTCCAAGCCTTCTGAAGTCATATCAATATCAATCAATAAAGAGTTCTTGAAATTTGTTTAAAAATGGTTAACATCAGTATTTTGAAACATAGCTACCGATTCATTTAAAAGATTTTAGTCAAAAGAATGATTTGTTCACAAATTGCCATTTTTTCCATTAATATTTTCAGTGAATAATGGCCCAAAGCTAGTGTGCTGACTATTTTCATAATACATTTATGATGCCTTTGAGGTCTTTCTGAAGCTGGAAACCCCATTCGTTGTAATTGCATGAAAAAAGCAACAGAGAGAGTAAGGGGTTAAAGGGGTCATCGGATGCCCATTTTGCACAAGTTGATATGATTTTTTATGGTCTGAATTTAATGTCTATAACATATGTTGGTTAAAATGTCTCAATGGTAGTGTAAAAATCTATTTTTTTTAAAGATCAAAATCAGCTCTGTTTTCAGCAAGCTGTTTTTTAGTACATGTTGCTTTAAATCAGGGTTCCTCCAATCTTTCCCTGGAGGGCCAATCTGCTGCTGAGTTTAGCTCCAACCCTGATCAAACTCACCTATCTGTGATTTTCTAATGATCTTGAAGACACTGATTAGCATGCTCAGGTGTGTTTGATTAGGGTTAGAGCTAAACTCTGCAGGAGTGGGCCAGATTTGAGGATGCCTGCTTTAAATGCTTATGAGCTCTGCTTACCCCGCCCCTCTCTTCCGTGGAGTGATGAGCAGTACTGTTTACTTTTGCTACAAACCTGGCTAAATAGCACATTATTAGGAAAGGAAATGTGCAAAGATTCATAAAACCCTTATACTCACTTCTTCTGTAGGTGAGGCTGCATCACAAATTATTAGCACGAACACAGACACATTGAGGCAGATCGGCGCATTCACTTCAAAGCGAAAGTAACGTTAATCCTCTGCATCTTCAGCAGCTCAGATGTCAGGAGTAAATGACGACTGCTACATTCATTATTACATCCAACAACAAAACGCCTCAATCACTTAATCTGTGACATTCTTGTTTTTCCCTACAACGGAGTCGACACAATGGGGAACAGCACACCGCTCACTCAGGGCGGGTCTAAGGTAAGACGGTCTTGTCAATCAACTATCGGGGAGGGGCCTGTGCAGATCTACGTCATTCTGACAGGAATCTCAGAACAGCCTGATTTGAGAAAAAGGGATTTTATATTAGGGATTAAAAAACACTGGGTGGATTTTTATCATTATAGGATGGATGTGTAAACACACTTCCAACACATTTATATTCAAACAACTTGGAAAAGTTAATTTTGCATCCGATGACCCCTTTAAGCCATAAGGCGGTGTGGTGTGTTAAAGGCGTTATGTAAGTCTGTCTGCTCACAATCCAACCTCCACTCCGTGTTTACTCCTTCACACATTTTACGTTCAGTCAATTTCTGACTTTAAAGTGTTGCCTGAATTGTTATTTTTTAGTTGGCTCAAACTTTTTACTGAAGTTTTATAGTGCACATGCATGTGTTTTTATTAGTTTAGTCAACATTAGCATGGTTAATTGTTGACTGGATTTGAAAATAACCATTCATTCAATGTTTATATATATATATATTAGTGGTGGGCCGTTATCGGCGTTAACATGCTGCGTTAACGTGAGACTCTTATCGGCGATAAAAAAAATATCGCCGTTAATCTATTCTCAAAGTTGGGTTGGGAGCTGGGTCTATACTACGCGAGCTATGATGACTTTCACCCTGATATTTTAGCGCGGATGTATACCTAGCCGAATTGCACTGTAGGGGGCGAGAACGAGTCTTCGAACTAGAGGCTCGCAGTCCGTGATGGACAGATTGTTAACGGCTGGTCTATGTGGTAATACAATCGGGCAGGACTTCCAAACGCTCACCTATCATTCATCAACCTCAAATATGGCTTTTCATCTGAAAGATGTATGTAGTAGCAACTTTACATGGCCGCTCAATATGATGTTAACCTAGAGAAATGTGCGCTATTGAAGTGTTTGTGTGGAAGCGCGTTTGCTGCAGGACAGGCTCCGGTGCGCTCACTTGCTCTTACATCTCCGTCATTTTTGGTCATACAGATAAAAGTAGCCTAATACATCTTTCGAATCTGTAAAGACTCTACGTTTATTTGTGTGCACTCAGAATAACAACGAAACGTTGCGCTTTTAAGCAAACAGGATGCGCTTTAGGTCTCATGTGAACTTGAGAATTCACTCCCGTGTCACCCTCTGCTTCGAACCTGTGTGTATGCCTAACGTTACTGTGAAATTACCACATCAAACGTGACGTGCTAACATGGATGCAACTATGAAGCCGCCGGGTTTGCTTCAGGGAAAATTTATTTTTAAGAAGCTTCCCAATGGAACCTGTAAACAGTTCATCACGACCTCTTATGTAGGCTGTAAAGAAATCCAGTTTAATATAGAGCTATTGTTTCAGCTCCGGGAATTAGTTATTAAATATTTAATATGCTGGATTAAAGCCCTATTAATATTTAACTTACGATTTATACTTTGAGTGCTCGGCCAGCGAACTACATCAGTATATCTCTCTATTAAAATCTCGCTTCTGTTCCCGTGGCCCCCGGTAACAATAAACGAGATTAATAATTACTCGAGTTTGAGCTAGGTTGCGTTATCGTTGGGCAAAATAAGGATGAAAATACTTAAAATCACATTCCAGAGACACTTGTTTATAAAATGGAAAAGGTTTATTCGTGATATTGCTATTCTAACATAAATGGATTACCTAATAAAGCATAGACATACACACACATACGAGAGTTTTGAGGTTAACTGTATGAAAGAATACCATCCTTTCTATTGCATAACTTAACTACCCAGGAAATGATCACGAACAAATCTTTGCTTTGTTACTGCATTCAGATCGAATTTACCAGTTTAGTCAGGATAAAAACGTTGGTTTGTTACTTGCTTTCTGTTGGTTTCAAGCAGGCTGGATGCGTTGGTTTCGTTTTCCCGCGTGAGTTCTTTGTTTCGGGTTTCACGTGGTCGGTTCGTGCTCCTTCGGTTGTTCTCGTGTGGAGACTTGAGACGGCTGCGTGACGTCACCGGGAAAGCTCTCCTCTGCAATCGTCGAATTCGTGGCTCCGTTACGGCTTTGGCACAGTCTTAGACCCCCTCCGATGGTTGGTTTCGTTGAGAGAGAGTCCGGCGGGCCGGCTTCCAGGTCAGCCTTGCGCGCGTTTGAGCGCGCCGAGTTCAGGAGCGCCCGAGAGTTGCAAGAGGGAAGAGAAGAGAAAGAAGACGCGGACGCGCCTCGTCTTTTCAACTGTCCGGTTTGGACGCCGCCCACCGGCGGCTGATCGAATCAGATTGTCCGTATGGGGCGGAGCTCCACCCATGTCCATGGTTTTCTTGCAAGGCATTTTCAATGGAGAAAAGAATAACTTTTGATCCCTGTATTAAAACTTTTATCAAGTTTACACATTTATAATATCACCACATTCGTTATAGTACTGATTCATGAAGTTTTGCAACCATTCATAAAAGTCTAAACACTGCAGCCTACACATTCCAGGTTAAAGCACGATTAGAAATCAGCCCACGTTTTCTTAAATTAATATTCATATTCCACAAGCATATGAGAGAAAGAGTACACATTAATATCCATATATCTTCTTTGTGGATGCTTTGCAAGTCATGAAATGAACGAATGTCTTTGAGAAGCGTTCCCGCACATTCCTTTTGTTCCACAACAAGAAGAAAACGCGCGCTTTTGCGCTGAGGCGGAGGAGGGGCTTTTAGAGGGCTGCTGATTCTTTAGCTGCCCCCCTTCTGGTGACTTGTAGAGTTGAATTCCTGCCGCTATATGTTACATATCCCCCTTGGGCTTGGTGATGTTCCCCTGATGGAACATTGTCAGGCCCTGGAACAAGAGGCAGGAAGAACAGGCACATACAAGACACAAACATCATTCCTATCACTGACTAAAACCTGGTGCAGGGTAATTTGGGAAGGAACAGGTTAGAAACTTGAGAAGACATAGGGATGCATTGTTTATCATTATTGACAATTGGGTCATTTTTGACTTTTAATTGTCAGGGGCTCGACGAGGCGGTATAGGCATGATCTCAGTCAGGTTGTTCAAATTCTCGGGTTCGGGGTCTCGGTCGGGATTACCACGTCGAAAAAGGCGAGGGACGCCTGACGTGCATTTGTTGAGAGACTCTTGGACGACGTTCACTCGCTTGTGTAGGAGGAAGGCCAGTGTCAAATTCATAACATATCCTACGATAGTAGAGATACAAAGCGCCGTGTCAGCGGCAGACCAGGACCGAATAATTGGCGCGCCGGCGGGCGGAAGGCGAGCGATAGCTTCTAGCGCTGTCAGCCGGTGTCAATTCACTAAGAGATTTCGATTTCAACCTGATATTCATCGTCGGTGAGGTGATACAATGCTAACTCGTCAATATGGAGGATCACGCCCTTCGGGACAGTGATCCATAACATTTGGTTGGGCAAATTAATGCGCGTGGCGTCGTGTTAATCGCATGTGAGGGTGGCTGGTCGTGCTGGGGTACTGACCAGCCAACGGTTTCTGATGATTTCGGCTTGCGTTACCTCAACTTGAGAACGTGGTGTTGTTTCGGCGGGGCAGCTAGTGTCGGGTTTAATGGATTCTAAACCGCAGATGCCCTTGGTATTATCGCGTACGCAGAGTTTACTCAGGTAGGGGGAGTGAATGTCCTAAGTGAGCGTGCCCATCTTTGAGTTTGGGGCCAGATACAACTGTTCGTTGTTCTCGTAATACGCAGCGACTTTAGGAGTTTGGATTTTTACATAGGTTTTCCCTTGCCGTAATCCCACATTCACAACGTCTTTGAGCCGGTAAACATTATTAACGTCGATAATGGGCAAACTGAAAAGACAACTAAATCACCTGTTTCCGGGTTTGCGTATATGGTGATAGCGCTACCGGGAAAGGGGCGAGATGGGTTTGGATGAGACTAGCGGGGCCCGCAGTGGCCGAAGTTACAACGTTTGAACAAGGCTAAGAGGTATCGTGTAGCACAGAATCCTATTCATGGCTACGTTGTCAATCAAGAAACTTACATCGTGTATCATGTCGTTCATGATTTTGGCGGGTGGCCTCGATCGGTCGACAGCGGTTCTCACAGCGAATTACAACGACTTTACTGACGGAAGTCGATCTCAATTTCAGGACCTGGATTCAAGGTTTGGTTAAGGGGTTCAAAGTGAAAGAGAGGAAAGGAAACACAAAGTGAGACACGCGATAAAGAACCCAAACGATAAAGTAAATAAAAAAAAAAAAAATAGTTTTAAACTAAAAATAAAAAAAAATAAAAATTAAAATTAAAAAAAAAAATAATAAAAAAATTATATAATAATGGAAAAAAAAAATTGAGAGTAACTCCTCTCTACTAGATTGGTCCTAGCAGTGCTGCGGAGGAGAGAATATGGGTTGTGTCTAAGCATGGTTGCTATATGTTTTCCTAAAATGACAATATTTATGCTTGTGTGGTGCATATGGTTGTCGGTCTGTGTCAGTGGGTCGGATCTTCCCCCTTTTCCTGTCGGTGGTTTGGATTTGCCGGTTGGCACTGGCAACCCATCATGGTGCATCGTGTGCGTGTGTCCGTGTACTCCCCCTCTGGCCGTGAGGTACTACGAGCTGTGGCGCAGTGAGTGGCTCAGGGACATACGTGTGGACACCGTCTTGCAGATGCAGCATGTTGTCGACAGAGTGGAGCTTGCGGAGCTCGGAGGATGTGTTCAGGTCCATATAGGAAATGGAATGTTCAAATGGGTTTGACATGTGAGCTGTCAAGGTTCGTAGTGACGAATCCGCATGTGAGGGTGAGGAGATCGTCAGCAGCGAACTGAGGTGGTATGGAAATGCAGGAGGGCAGGGGTGTGCTCGTCAGTGGCGTGCTGGCGGCGGGTTACTGCTGCCACTGTAGGGTTGGGCGGGAGGGCATGAAAGGTCCAGGACTCTTCATGTGATGCACCTGCTATGGTGAGGGCATCGTTTTGGTCATTTGAGGGGCTGGAGTTTGGGAGGAAACGTTTAGGATGTCAGACCTGATCTGGTGTTCTCCGGAGGGATGGCAGGTGACTGAGACAGCACTTTCAGGAACTTGGAGTTTCATCAGCAGGTGTTTGTTGGACGCCGCTGTGATTTGGAGTATTGGGTGTTGAGTTAGTGTTTAACTCTGTTGCTGGGTTTTCAGGTGGGGTTTCATGTCCATCTGAAGTTAGGGTGTTTACTGTTCTCTGAGAGCAAGGTGAAGCGGTGCTGTTTTCTGGGGCTGATTTGTTCAGCTTGTCACTGCCGTTTCGTCCGACAGCTAATCAGACTGACTCTGGTTCCTCTTTCTTTTCCCAGTTCCGGTCCTCCTCTTTTCGTTGGAAGAACTCTTTCACCATCATTTCCATCAGCTTCTGTGAGTCAAAATGCGGTGGTGTTTCTTGTTCTTGTGTGGATTCAGTTTGAACTCGGTCAGTTTGGAATCTTGGTGACTTCTTTCGTCGATTCCTTGGGCTGACTGCTCCAGGGTGAGTTTGTCGCTTTCCCTTGGAGTTTCCATACGAGCTTGGCTGGTTCCACGATCTGTCCCATGACTTATCCCAGTGTCGTCCAGGTGAGCGTTGACGTCCACGCGGTCCATCCCATCGGTCATACCTCTGTTTAGGTCGGGTGTCAGCGTGTGAGTATCGTTCTCTGTTGGACGGGGGTGCATTCCACTTTCTGTGTGGTGGCTTAGCGCTGTCTTGGCGTTGGGTGCCCTCTAGAGCCAGTTCATGGTGTTGCGTGTTGAAATCAAGAACTGCTGGGGTTTTTGTGCTCTTTTCTGAGGCCATCTTTTGTTTGTAGTAGGCCTTTTGCACCAAGTCTCGCAACTGCTGAGTGTTCATCGTTCGTGGACATGCGAGAACGCCAAGATGGTGGCTTATGCCAGGATGAAGATTCCTGAGGAAGAGAGTTTTAAAGTTCAGTTCATCTTCCATGTCAGAATCATTGCGAGTTCCAAAATATGCTCGTCTGAGTCGACTATAGTAAGCTTGAGGAGTGTCGTGACGTCCTTGTCTCGTCTCCAGGGCAGCCACTAAGCCTTGATCGGACTCAGGGTCGGCGAACTCTTTAATGAGGGCTTTTCGCAGCCGTTGATAATCAGTCTTTGTGTTAACAGGCTGCCGGTCCAGGAAGCTGCGTACTTCAGGGCTGGATGTCGTTCGGAGTAAATAGAGTTTATCTTTGTCCGTAACGTTAGGTCGCATTTCCAGATGGAAATCAATATCTTGCAGATACGCTTGGACCGTTTGGCTGTTTGGCACGCTGGGGTTGAATTTGCCAACGTTTCGGGCGAGCTTGTCAAGGTCTTTTAGGTCCAAGCCGTGCGATGATCTGCGGCTGGCTGCAGCAGATTCTTCTGGTTCTGTCGTGATATAAAGTTCTTCAGACGGCGCTGGTGACTGTTTTAACATCACCCCCTCTGTCTTATGTTCACGTGTCAGTCCAGGCACAGGTGACTTGGTCCTGCTTGGCAGGGGTGCGGTTGGTGCACGTCCTGTCCTTGACGGCTCATGGCGTAGTTCGTAAGCGTGCTTGAGTTCCTCTTGGAAACTTTCAGACTCCTCTGTGACGTAGTCGAGCTGTTGTGTTAGGCGGCTGATCTCGTTTCTTGATTCAGCCAAATGAGCTTCGAGGGCCTTGATTCTGCTGTTTTTGTCCCTGAAGTCAGTCTTTGCCTTCTCTAGTAGCTTCTCTGCATACTGTAGCTTGTCTGCACGATCGGCGAGGTCCTCTTTGAGTTGCTGCATTTCGTGTCTGGTAGCTTCTAGAGTTTCTTTTAGCCTGTTGATTTCCTCATTGGCGCCTTGCTCCACCGCATCGGTCCCTTCCCGTCGTACCTGAGCTTCACGTTCCAGCTGCTCTGTGCGTCGTTGTGCGCTTGTCAGCTCCTGCTGGCGTTGTGCGGCGTACTTGTCGCTCAGTTTGAGGGTGGCGATGAGTGTGTGACTTAAGCTTGAGGTGATCTTGGCTAATTCTTTGTGATTGTAGTTTTGACTTGGGTCTTGTCTCATGATGCTTGTGATGTTGTCATCTAGTTGGTCCTGTGTCTGATGTTGGAGTGCTTCAGCAGCTTTAGGGAGGATGCTGTTTGTTGTAGCACTTAGCCACATTTCCAGTCCTTCCCAGTGACCGACATGTTCTGGCTGGTGATACATGTTCTGGCGGTGATGGGATCTTGGACCGAACTGACACAGACCTTGGATGGGAAACAAAGCAAAACAAAAACACAAACAAAACAACAGGGGTGTGAATGTGCACAGTGTAGTGTATGCTAGTGTTGAGTGTGATTCTGTTTCTGTGGTCCTCTGTGATGGGGTGCGTGTAATTTGCAGCTTCTGCGTAGAAATTGCGCCCACGTAGAGGCAGCACTGTTGGGAAACAGAAAGAAAAGCACACTAACAGAATGAGTACACAGGGACAATAACACTAGACCGATCTCTCTTTTAATAGCAGATTCTCTCTTCGCTTTGTTAAGTCTGATTTAGAAGGACGCTTCTAATCAGAGGATTGTAGGCGAGTTTTCTCTTTTGTAACAAGACTGGTATTGCTATTCCAATTTTCTCCTTGATGGAGGAAAACAACAGCAATGACAGTACTTGTCCCTGAATGGCAGGATTTTACACCGCAACGCTGGTCAGCGTGTGTCACGCGTGTTAAAACTTTTGCCGATGTCTATCTTCTCATTGCGCCTGCTTTAACCTGGGGGAATAGGATTTCACAATAGAGGGTAAATGGTAAACAGTTTGAATGTGGTTCTCAAGTTTCATACATATGTTCAATTGTGGCATTTCGCTCTATTCGTGATCTTCCCCTGGTCAGCTTTAAGCAAACAAGTCAAATTAGAAGTTAGTAACAGGGAGAAAAGAAAAGAGAACTTAAGATTTATTCCCACGATTTAAAACTAATACGTTGGCACAAGGTGGTGCTGTTGAGTCGCTATGCTAAGGTTACGTTTCATGCTCCAGATTGGTGAGACATGACTTTGACCTGTATGGTGTCACTGTCACTTCCCTAACACAGCACTAGGGGGAGCACTATCTACTCTCAGGCCTAAGTAAAAAGGACTAATTTTAATTTAATAAAATTATTTTAATTAAATTATTATTAATTTTTTCTTGAGTTAATCAGATCACCTAAGGAAATGAAGTATGGCCTACAGGGGGCGCCAGACTTGTGGTAAGTCTGAAATTATAATTAAAATTAGACTTTGTGGTTTCTAATTAAAATTTACGATGTTATAATTAAAATTAATAGGATTCACTTAGGATTAGAATTTACAAATGCAATCTGCAATTGAGTTGATAAACCAATATTGTTGCAAAATGTAAACCGGAAGTGTAATTAATTATTAAATGTAATTAGAATTTTCGAATTCATAATTAATTATTAAATTAATTTACAGCTTCTAAATCACTAGTTTTGGATTCCTATAATAGTAATTGAAATAATTTACAACTTACTCATTCCTCATTGTCCCTACCATCAAACCAAATTAATTTGTATCCTGATTACTTGTAAACAAAATTAAAAATTTCTGGCCCTCTTGATGATTAAGGTTTCACTATGGTGGTCAAATTATAAGGGCGTTTATGATTCATAAATGGATACTGTTGTTGCTGGAAGCAGGAATTGAAATAATTTTGTTAAATGAAATTAATTCAAAATTAATTTGTAATCAATTGTGACATTCAACTAACAATTAAAAATTCCTAACAATAGCGCTTATCCATTGATGTGTTTTAAAATCATAAAAGCCATTATAATTGAATGAGATCAAACTCACCATCTAATCAACAGTATATTAAACCAACCTGTGAATTTGTTAACACTGATGAACATTAACACAGCCAACTCAAAACATAGTTAGTCTTTTAAATGAGAGAGGGAGAGAGAGAGAGAAAGAGAAAACGTGAGTGGCTTTCCCACACACACCCACTGCATTCAAGCTTTAAATGCTATGTGCTAATCGCTAGCCGTAATGCTACCAGCATGGCCAAAGCTACAATGCTACAGTTTCTTTGTTAGCTTAGCGCTAATGCTATTTACACGTGGCTAAGCTCCACGTGGTTAAACTGGTCGCTATGGCGAGGCAGTGCCTGTAGGCAGAAGAAAAATGTGCTTCACGCTTCAGACTTGAATTTTCTATAGCACATATAATCTCACTCATTTAGGACGAGATACATTTATCTACGGGTTACTTATAACCCAACAAAGCCTCAGCGGGCTATTATGTGAATATTTGTCTGTTTAGACCGCACATATAACAAAACAAACAATTAAATCGATTTGCAAAATGTCTCCCTTTCTCAAAAACGACTGGCCCCTCCTTTGAGCGCCGTGCGTTTGAATTTCACTCGTGAAATCAAAAATTGGCTGAGAATTACTTAAATAGCTACTTTAATATTCTACAGCGGGAGTCAGGTGGCTGGGTTTGCAGTGGAACACGCACTAACAAAGCATTACCACGAAGGCCTTAAGAGAGGGGCAACAAGGGACACGCTCGTTCGCCTCTCATGCGCTTTAGAGCGACTTTTTATTAATTATTTACTGCAGTTTAATTTCTCAAACGAACTCGAGTTAACAGTTACACTCTCTTTCATTCAAACTCACTGTGTTTCACAAACAAGAATGCAATATCACAAATAACCGTTTGTTTCTCTATATTTACTCAATTCTTCCGGATAAAAGTGAGAAATATTTATATTGTCTCTGGTTTGATTTATCAGATCTAAATCTTTAATTGCCCGCATCCTCCACCATTCTGTAAAGAAATCCAGTTTAATATAGAGCTATTGTTTCAGCTCCGGGAATTAGTTATTAAATATTTAATATGCTGGATTAAAGCCCTATTAATATTTAACTTACGATTTATACTTTGAGTGCTCGGCCAGCGAACTACATCAGTATATCTCTCTATTAAAATCTCGCTTCTGTTCCCGTGGCCCCCGGTAACAATAAACGAGATTAATAATTACTCGAGTTTGAGCTAGGTTGCGTTATCGTTGGGCAAAATAAGGATGAAAATACTTAAAATCACATTCCAGAGACACTTGTTTATAAAATGGAAAAGGTTTATTCGTGATATTGCTATTCTAACATAAATGGATTACCTAATAAAGCATAGACATACACACACATACGAGAGTTTTGAGGTTAACTGTATGAAAGAATACCATCCTTTCTATTGCATAACTTAACTACCCAGGAAATGATCACGAACAAATCTTTGCTTTGTTACTGCATTCAGATCGAATTTACCAGTTTAGTCAGGATAAAAACGTTGGTTTGTTACTTGCTTTCTGTTGGTTTCAAGCAGGCTGGATGCGTTGGTTTCGTTTTCCCGCGTGAGTTCTTTGTTTCGGGTTTCACGTGGTCGGTTCGTGCTCCTTCGGTTGTTCTCGTGTGGAGACTTGAGACGGCTGCGTGACGTCACCGGGAAAGCTCTCCTCTGCAATCGTCGAATTCGTGGCTCCGTTACGGCTTTGGCACAGTCTTAGACCCCCTCCGATGGTTGGTTTCGTTGAGAGAGAGTCCGGCGGGCCGGCTTCCAGGTCAGCCTTGCGCGCGTTTGAGCGCGCCGAGTTCAGGAGCGCCCGAGAGTTGCAAGAGGGAAGAGAAGAGAAAGAAGACGCGGACGCGCCTCGTCTTTTCAACTGTCCGGTTTGGACGCCGCCCACCGGCGGCTGATCGAATCAGATTGTCCGTATGGGGCGGAGCTCCACCCATGTCCATGGTTTTCTTGCAAGGCATTTTCAATGGAGAAAAGAATAACTTTTGATCCCTGTATTAAAACTTTTATCAAGTTTACACATTTATAATATCACCACATTCGTTATAGTACTGATTCATGAAGTTTTGCAACCATTCATAAAAGTCTAAACACTGCAGCCTACACATTCCAGGTTAAAGCACGATTAGAAATCAGCCCACGTTTTCTTAAATTAATATTCATATTCCACAAGCATATGAGAGAAAGAGTACACATTAATATCCATATATCTTCTTTGTGGATGCTTTGCAAGTCATGAAATGAACGAATGTCTTTGAGAAGCGTTCCCGCACATTCCTTTTGTTCCACAACAAGAAGAAAACGCGCGCTTTTGCGCTGAGGCGGAGGAGGGGCTTTTAGAGGGCTGCTGATTCTTTAGCTGCCCCCCTTCTGGTGACTTGTAGAGTTGAATTCCTGCCGCTATATGTTACAAGGCCTACAGTTCAAAATTCATGTTTAACTGAATAAACAGTTAGTAAACACAAGTACATCTTATTGAACATAGTTTATTTTCATCACCAATTATCATAGTAGAACAGCTTTCTCAAGCAGCTTGTGATGCATTTTGGAAACAGGAGATGCGCCCCTGGTCTAATGCGCCACCTGGCTTGAGAAACCCGTTCTCAAAGACTTACTTTTAGCCATTATTTGGGTAGCACACATATTCTGAATGCCTTCGGCAGAATTCAAATGAGCCATTTTAATCTAGATTAATTCCAAGATTAATCTAGATTAATCTAGATTAAAAAAAATTAATCTATGCCCACCCCTAATATATATATTTGTGTAGACTTACAATACAATATGGCCTCTCAACTAAGGCCATAAAATTATCTCAACTTAAATATATTTGCCCTTCCAACATTTTGTTAAATAGATTGTTTACAGTGTTTGGTGTTTTATTATCAGCTTGTTTTTGTGTGTGTGTGTTGCATGTCTGAACCAGGGGCGTAGCCACGGGTGTGCCAGCTGCCACTGTGGGTGGCACCGGCACACCCTGGCACACCCGTGGCTAAAAACAGATGCAGAATTATTACTTTTTTAATCGTAATAAACATGGGCAGCGCAAAGGAGGGGCTAGCAGATGCTTCAGCACCCCCAAGAAAGACCAAAGCACTGTCATTGCACCCATAAGAAATGAAATAAATTAAAAACATTTTACTTATTATTACGCATTCATAACTCTGCATTGCAATATAACGTGACGTGATTAGCAGGCGCACTTTTCGAATTGACAACATTTTATTAAAAAAACTGATCGGTTCCTTGTGCCAAGAAGGCCTGTCCTCGACTAAAGATATCCATAGTCACACATAAATTGATTAATATATTAACTTAGGCTACTAACTATCCTTTAATATATAGGCGTATAGCCTATTCCGCGCCCAAGCGCATGTCTAAAGCGTGCAACGGCAAAAGTAGGCTAATGATTATGAATGTTGGGGGAAAGGCAAAATAAAACATTTGAATTATTCGTTAATAAACTAGTGATTTCTTCTCAGTCAGTGTCGGCTGAAAAGATAAAGTTGCAGAATGTGACGCTGACTTTAATAAAGAAATGCACCTTTTCATTCCGACTACGTAATTAAAGATTTGTATTTTTGGGTTCGTTCGTTCGTTTAATAAAGTAGCCGGTTCATTGCTGTGACGCTCCATTTCACGGAGACTGCATGAGACGGCAGAAAGCACATCTTGTTTCTCTATTGTTTCTCTGTGTAGCCTACATAAATAAAAGCATATATATATATATGAACTGGCTGTTGAATTTTGTATTTTTGAAAGTTCAATAATAATATAAAAAAAACTTGCCGGACGGATTCATTACCCCGCTTTGTTCCGGGACCTCACAATTTACAGATCAAGCAGCGCTTATAATATTTGTTAATTTAAAATGTAATTACAATTTTAAATTATTTTCAAAAATAAATAAATAATAATAACATAATTGAGGCATTCAAGGCCAGACCACGCCATCTCGCCCTTTGAGCAGCTAACAGGCACCATTAAATGTACTGTGCTATGTTGTTGGCGATCCTGAATGTAATGTATAAAAAATATTTTACTGCTTTCTCTAATGTGTCTTGCAAGACATCTATTCAAGATTGTTTATTCCACCAAAAGTAATTTCAAAGGAACATTATATGTAGGCCCATGTACAGTTTAAGTCGCCATTGCAGGATGTGCAAAATGATAATGATTTAAAAAAGGAGGGATTATTTAAAAGCATTTTGTTTTTATTTAGTAGAGCAGCTACAGCTGTTTTTAAATAATATATTTTTACAGCCTAGTCACTGAAGTCAATGATTATTCTTTGATAAAGTAAATGTGCTTTGCTCACTGTATAATTAGTTCGTTGTTTGAATAATCGTGGAAATGCGGTGTTATAATTAGAAACTTAAAATGTATTTTTATTAAACCTGTGATCATCAGGTTAAATAGGAGTTTAGTCTTATTAAAATATGTGACATAAATTGTACTTGCCTAAAAGGGGTTTATGATGTGTGTAGTTAATGATTAGGCTACAGTGAGCGCGTTTGAGAGCGCAGTTAAAGAGCTGTTGTAGGTTATACTGTATGTGATTGTCGGTGACCCTCTTGAGCGAGAAAACTTCGGAAAACGGAAAAAAACAACAAAAACAATATAGCTGCAAGCAGCGATAACCAGGGTTCAAGAATTTTAAGGCCTAAGGTGGTATGCTTTTAGGGTCTAGGCCAACAGTTGGATGCATAGCTGACAGTGAAACTCATCGAAAATGGACAATAGGCTCACAGAAACACACACACACACACACACACACAAATAGAAATGAAATGTTTAAACTATCATATTAATAATCATTAAGCTTGCTTACACAGATACACACACAGACACACTCATATAAGATTACGGACATACATGCACACATATTTTGTTGCAGATATAGATATTTGAAATAAATGACAGGTGACAATACTCTTTGCAAGTCTTCTCTTTTTAAGAGTTTATATCAGGGATCTCCAACCCTGCTCCTGGAGAGCTATCATCCTGCAGATTTCAGTTCCAACCCTGCTCCAACACACCTGTCTGAAATTAACAAGTAGCCTTGAAGACTGTGATTAGCTGGTTCAGGTGTGTTTGATTGGGGTTGGAGCTGAAATCTGTAGGACGTAGCTCTCCAGGAGCAGGGTTGAAGACCCCTGGTAGGCCAATGTGAAATGCAGGGCTGACAATTGAACACATTCACAATGGAGAATTCATTAAAACTGTCTCTCTCTCTGTCACATACACACACACACACACAAACACGCAGAAATTAAAGGTTTAATAATACTAAATATACAGCACGCATGCTAACACACACACACACACACACACACACACACACACACACACACACACACTCACTTTGTTGCAGATATAAAATAGTGATTTTCAAAGACATCCAAAATGGAGAATAGGTTAACAGACACATGTAGCCTACACAAAAATGAAATGGTTAAACTAACATATTAATACCCAATAAGCATGTTTGTTTTTTTGTTTGTTTTTTGCGCATTAATCTGACAATAAATGTGGCACACCCAGTTTTTCTGATGCACACCCAGAGTCTCCTTTCTGGCTACACTCCTGGTCTGAACACACGTGTGTGGGAACACAGTGTCCCGTTGTGCTGCACTTAGTGTACTGAGATCAGGGGAAATCTAATAAACAACTGTCAATCACAGAACGCACAAACAGATTAAAAGACTGTTTTTTAGAGCTGCTTTAAGAACTAGTTTCTGCTTGACAGCAATGAGATTAAATATCGATAATATGATAAATATGATCTATCTTATCAATTTTTTTTATCTTTATCTCATTTACAGCATGAATTAACTCCTTCCTTCTGGACAATAGTTTGAGGAATGATCTATTACATTATATACGATATATATATATATATATATATATATGTGTATATGTGTTATTAATATGGGTTTCTCAATAGTATTCTCAATAACATTTCTCAATAGTCAAGCCTAGTATAGTGTAACTCAACATGGCATATCTGTAGCATTCAAATACCTGGATCAGCAAGATTGGAGCTGCTGTAAAACATGATTTATTATGCTGAATTACAGTATCCGAACAGCCATAATTGTAGGCTACTCTATAGACAAACAAAGAAACAGGCTGGATATGGAGAGACACCTCTCAGCCATGTCATTTGGGGGCAAGTTAGTGGCCAAACACACACACACACACACACACATTCACACAATAACCAGAGATGTTGTGGCTTTGGGACACAGTCTCACGGGAATACACATCGTTCCCCACACACAAACACCCAGAGCTCACAGTGGCCACATTGACCCCTAGCGTAAATGCTAAGTG
Source organism: Schizopygopsis malacanthus (assembly GCA_027474115.1). Classification (NCBI taxonomy): domain Eukaryota; kingdom Metazoa; phylum Chordata; class Actinopteri; order Cypriniformes; family Cyprinidae; genus Schizopygopsis; species Schizopygopsis malacanthus. The sequence goes on from CM049865.1 coordinate 14,364,871, forward strand.
TCTCTCTCACACAAAAACACACGCAAAAGATATGAACGTCGAGACCCCACCCGCTTATTACTGTGCAACCAAAACAACCGCAGCTTAAGAATAACAGGACGTGAATTGAAGGGAGGAATCAGAATCTGTGAACACGACTGTAAGGAAACAAAGCAGGTTCCACTGTCTTCAAAAATACATTTATTGAATTTATATATAAAAAGTTTTTTATTTTTTTTCACCCTCAGATTTCAGATTTTCAAATAGTTGCCAAATATTCTCCAATCCTAACAAACCATGCATCAATGGAAAGCTTATTTATTCAGCTTTCAGATCATGTATAAATCTCAATTGCGAAAAATTGACCCTTATGACTGGTTTTGTGATCCAGATTCACAAATATGTTTTTTGAATCCTAAATGTCATGATGTTTTCTTGGACGTTAAAATATTCGCCAAGATAACTAACTACCCTGCCATCAATGCCATGCAGGTAATCTAATATTTTAAAGACATGGCCTTAATAGGAATTCTCCAGCGGTCCTAGGTTGGGTCATTTTCTGTTTTATGATTTATAATCATAAAACAAATGCCACATTTGGCAAAATGGCATTTTCATTGTACCACACCATATATAATAATATTTTAAAACAAATTGCTTCAGTAATTATTTTTTAAATAAATAATTCTGATAAAATAAATTATGCTAAATATTAAATATGCTTTTTTAAAACATTAAATGTAAGCCTTGTAATTAGGCTTTCTATTCTTTATGACAATTGTAAATGGTTTTACCAGATCGTTTGAAGCTTTATTGTAGCTTTATTCTTTTTCAAGAACCTTTACCTTGATTCAAACTTTATTACACCCACACAAAGACCATTAATGGCCTTCCCAGTCCGGTCACATGGAAATAATATAAAGTATGGGAGTAAAGCTCAAAATACGATGAGATGAACTGAAGAGGACAAGGCCACATGATTGATAACATGCTTACAAAATGCATAGTTTAGTATTGCATCTGTGATATATAAGTATGCATTTCCGAGAATCATCTCTGTCGTGTTTTAGGCTCAAAACAATGCCTACAATGCTCACAGCTTATGTATAGATCTCAAGAGGATTATTTTTGTTGTTTAACATGCCACACTTGGCATACCAGCTGATTGCATAATACATTACAATCTCAGTGATTGTTTATCACTTTATTTAGCATATAGCATATCTATACTGTACTGTATGTTAGGGAAGTCCTTGTTTGCTGTACATTGGCATCCTTTATTGATATTTTAGCTCTGATAATGATTAGGATTTTTTGTCGATTCACAAAATAGATCATAACTAAATTACCCTTTTGACTCAATCTGGTAGAAACAACATTTTTCCTATTTTCTAAATACAGACATGCAAGCGTCCACTGTTCCCCTTCATGGGAACTCGAACTGCGTCCCCTAGGGGTCGCTATGGGGAACGCCTTCAGCGTGACTCGTGTCTGAAGATACATATGTAAAAACACCATCCGTTGGCCGGCGACAGCCCATGACGTCACTACCGGCGCGACCATAATAAAAGGACCGCTGGGAGAATACATCATCAGCTTTTCTTCGTCTTCACTGACTGGTCTGTTTGAAGAAACGTGCATATCTGGTAGGAATACAGTTTTCCTTTATTTATCATGGCGAGCACTAGCAAGGCGTTCAAGAAATGTGTGGATCCGTGTCCTCGTTATTTGACACCCGATGACACACACGATTGTTGCGTCTTTTGTTTGGGCGAAGAGCACGCACGCAGTGTCTTTGAGGGGGCAATCTGCGTGCACTGTGAGCTGTTCTCTATGAGAAAGCTCCGTTCTCGTCTGTCCCTCTTTTCGAGGAAAGAGGGTCAGCCGTCTGCTTCCCGCGATTCGGGACCCACCACGACCGAGGCACGGAGGAGAATGAAATCGTGGGGCTCGCAGGCGGATCTGGCCGATGAGCTAGAGAGGGAGCTTTCCCTCTCGCACGAGTCGGCCGGGAACGAGGGCGAGCCGCTGGATTATGGTGACGTCTCTCTGACGTCATCTGATCCGGCGGCTAGTGCTCTGCTGGGTTATGCCCAGAAAGAGCAGGAGATGTCTGAGGGTGAGGAAGCTGAGACTGAACTCTCTCAAACCTCTTGCCCTGCGTACGAAGAGCTGTTGGAGGTTATGGAACGCGCCACGGCGAGGCTTCACTTGCCGTGGGAGCAAACCAAGATGGCGGCGCCGCCGGGACGCCTCGATGAGCGATACCTCTCCGGCCATAAACCCCCAGCTCAGATGAGCCTTCCATTCCTTCCTGATCTCCATACAGAGGTTGAGAGGGAATGGAAAAAGCCGTTTTCCTCCCGCATCCACAGGTTTCAGCATACTAGTTATGCTAACATTGCCAGGATGCGTGAAAGCGGCTATGAGAGGATGCCACCTGTAGAAGAGACGCTAGCTAGCTATCTCTCTATGGGTGACACAGCTTCTCTAAAGGTTCCCTCCTTGCCGTTTAAGTCCCTTCAGGATACATCCCGCTTAAATGGCAGGGCGTATGCAGCAGCAGGTCAAGCGGTCGCTTCGCTGCACACCATGGCGGTGCTCCAGGCGTACCAGGCGGATCTGCTGAAAGACCTGGATGATGGTCAGGGCTTGTCACCTGACGAGGTAGCTGAGCTGCGCCGCACCACGGATTTGGCCCTCCGTGCCACCAAGCAGGCTGCCACTGCTATGGGCAGGTCCATGGCGGCTATGGTGGTAACGGAAAGACATCTGTGGGTGAACTTGGCTGACCTCGAGAAGAAAGAGAAGGGCTTTCTTCTCGATGCACCAGTCTCGCCTTCCGAGCTTTTCGGTACCTCCGTCGAGACGGTGGTCGAAAAGTTCAAGGAGGCGAGGGCGCGCTCAGCAGCCTTTGAAACCTTCATCCCATGAAGGCCCAGGTCTGAGCCCGAACAAAGCAGGGGTCCTGGCCCGGCCTGGTCTGAGGATCGGAGACGGGCACAGAAGGCTAGTGTCGCGACCTGTACCTAGAGGGAGGTACAGGTCAAGGAGAGGTAGGCGAGACCTGAGGGAGGTGATCCAGACGAAGCGTTCTCAACAACGCTCTCGTCCGGACTGGAGTAAAAATTAACACCTACTCCCCTCCCTCAGGGGGGGGGGGGGGGCCTTATCATCGGCTTCCCCTCTCCAATTCCCCTGCAACCACCATCTCCGCCACCTGACCGAGGTTAGGTGGGAACCTAGACCGCAGTCAGACCGGACCTATGATGACTTTTGGTACAGGTTCATCAAAACTGCCTTACTGATGGTCCGGACCCGAGGTCTCCTCTGAGGTTTCTTGGAACCTCCTAGGTCTTCAGGTTATTCTGGTCTGCAAATCCTTGGGAAATCCGATAGGTCCTTATCAGGACCTCTTCATGCGACTGTTGGTCGAGCCAGCATTGCTCCCCTCGCTTTAGAGGGTCACCTATGAGCATGCCGCTCCCTTCTGAGCGTTTAAGTTTCCTCTCATCTGAGGAATGAGTTCTCCGCTCTCCAGAGCTCGCTGTTGGTAGAGCTAGCGTTGCTTCCTTCACCTAGATGGTCCCTTCGGAGCGTCTGAGTTCCCTCTCATTTCTGAGGAATGAGTTATCCGCTCCCCAGAGCTCTGTGATAGATTGCTCTCCCTGATTGATCGAGCTAGCCTTGCTCCCCTCACTATAGAGGGTTAACTAGGAGCATGCTGCTCCTTTCTGAGCGTCTAAGTTTCCTCTCATCTGAGGAAGGAGTCCTCCGCTCTCCAGAGCTCGCGGTCGGTAAGAGCTAGCATTGCTCCCCTCACCTAGAGGGTCATTTATGAGCATACTGCTCCCTTCTGAGCGTCTGAGTTTCCTCTCACTCTGAGTGTCTGAGTTTCTCCGCTCCCTAGAGCTCTGTGATAGGTCGCTCTCCTTGTTGGTCGAGCTAGCATTGCTCCCCTCACCACAGAGGGTCATTTAAGAGCATGCCGCTCCCTTCTGGGCGTCTGAGTTCCCTCACTCTGAGGGATGGTTTCTCCGCTCTCCAGAGCTCCTCATGGGTAGAGCTAGCACTGCTCCCCTCACCACAGAGGGTCACATATGAGCATGCCGCTCCCTTATGGGCGTCTGAGTTCCCTTTCATTCTGGGGAATGAGTGTTCCGTCCTCCAGAGCTTGCTGTCGGTAGAGCTAGCTTTGCTCCCCTCACCTAGAGGGTCATCTATGAGCATACCGCTCCCATCTGAGCGTCTGAGTTTCCTCTCATTTTGAGGAATGAGTTCTCCGCCCTCCAGAGCTCGTGCTGGTAGAGCTAGCTTTGCTCCCCTCATCTAGAGGGTTATCTATGAGCAGGCCGCTCCCTTCTGAGCGTCTGAGTTCCCCTCTCATTCTGACGAATGAGTTCTCCGCTCTCCAGTGCTCTGTGATAGGTCGCTCTCCGTGTTGGTCGAGCTAGCATGGCTCCCGTCACCATAGAGGGTCACTTATGAGCATGCCGCTCCCTTCTGGGCGTCTGAGTCCCCTCACTCTGAGGGATGAGTTCTCCGCTCTTAGAGCTCCTCATTGGTAGAGCTAGCACTGCTCCCCTCACCAACGAGGGTCACCTATGAGCGTGCCGCTCCTTTCTGAGCGTCTGAGTTCCCTCTCATTCCGAGGGTTGATTTCTCCGCTCTCCAGAGCTCGCTGTTGGTCGAGCTAGCATGGCTCCCCTCACCATAGAGGGTCACTTATGAGCATGCTGCTCCCTTCTGAGCGTCTGAGTTCCCTCTCACTCTGAAGAGTGAATAGTTCTCCGCCCCGGAGCCATAGAACGTTACCCATCTAGATAAGTGCACACGCTTAGATCTTTGGGCACTTCTAAAAAATCCACTCAGTGGTAAGATCGCACATCAAGGGTTCTGCGTTCTTTTCTAAAAATTCATGTTATGGTAAGTGCGCATGGTAGACTTTGGGCACTTTTTTAAAATCCACTCAAGTGGTAAGTTCGCACATCGAGGTTCTGCGTTCTTTCTAAAAAATCCTGTACGGTAGGGTTACGCGCACAGCTTCGTGCCCTTTTTTGAGTTGGTCAAAGCCCCGGCTTGTGCCTTGGGCCCCGCTCCCTTTGTCCCATATATTTTGGGTTCCAAAAAAAAAAAAAAAAAAGGGGGTGTCGCTACCAAAGGGTCTGTTGAGACAGTCCCTCAGCAAGCTGGTGCAGAGCAAGTGGTAGCTTCTGAGTGACCAGCCAGGACCTAGTTATTACCACTAGGTGCTTGGCCATATCCCCTTAAAGGAATCGTTCTGATTCCAGACCTTTGAGCTCTACCCTGGGTCCGGTAGTCCCGGCACCCAGCAGGTAAGGATTTTAGGGTATGCAGCTCAGGCTTTCTGGCCGTAGGGGATAATGTCACTGACAGCCATCAATCGTCCTGGGGGCAACTCCTTTAGCCTGGTAGAGTTGGCTTAGTGCTCGCCTTTTTCGCGAAATTGGCTTGCACTCCCCTCAGCATGGTGGCGTGGGTATAGCGTTCCCCGTAGCGACCCCTAGGGGACGCAGTTCGAGTTCCCATGAAGGGGAACGTCTCAGGTTACGTATGTAACCATGGTTCCCCGAGTGGGGAACGAGACACTGAGTCCCCTAGGCTTTGGGCCATGCTTCAGACGCAAGCTTCAGATGAAGAAGCTGATGATGTATTCTCCTGGCGGTCCTTTTATTATGGTCGCGCCGGTAGTGACGTCATAGGCTGTCGCCGGCCAACGGATGGTGTTTTTACATGTGTATCTTCAGACACGAGTCACGCTGAAGGCGTTCCCCGTAGCGACCCCTAGGGGACGCAGTGTCTCGTTCCCCACTCGGGGAACCATGGTTACATACGTAACCTGAGACGTTTTTACATATGTATCTTCAGACACGAGTCACGCTGAAGGCGTTCCCCGTAGCGACCCCTAGGGGACACAGTGTCTCGTTCCCCACTCAGGGAACCATGGTTACATACGTAACCTGAGACGTTTCTCCACATCTTCCAATCAGATTACCTTCTTTTACCACACAATCTCACAAAAACACAACATCCCTCTTTACCAGAGCTTTACATGTCAATGAAACTGACATCTGTGCAAACACTGTGTGGCCTGAAACGCTATGCCGAACACAGGGGTGAGCTCATTTCCAGGGTAATGCACAGAGGCAGATGACTGGGGAACGGCAGTCTAAAACTAAAGCTCAGACACAACTCTTTGTTCTTGCATTCATTCGCTGCAGCTGTTAGTCTAGCTTTAAGGCTATACGATCTAACAGAGCAGCATAATGTTGGACAAGCTGTGTCTGATCTCACTGGCAGCCAGAAAGGTTATAAGTAGCAGTCACATTGTTCTGTTGTTCTATTTAAAGAAATACAGTGGTATCAGTGTTAATACCATAGCGTGTTCATATATACAGTACAATGATGGGCTATTTGATATATTCATCTGCTACTACGGTGTAGACGTGACTTCAAATAAATACCTACATGTCCAGAGAACTTACTTTTTATAGATTGGGAAGACGCCCAAAGAACAATGTAGATCTACTTTTAAATTGTATGTGTAAGTTTATCATGTGCAGGGTGATGAAACATCAGTTGTTACTATAGGAAATAACTAGAAACATTTGCGAATTGAGTTGTTATAGCACAAAATGTAAAATATTAAAAGAGGGGTAAGATGACCCCTACCTGGTGTGAGAGACCAGCCAAGATAAACTTTTATAGAATGTATAAATTACTCTTATTACGATATTTATAGATTATTAAAGTGACATTAGTGTAAAATACTAGATCAGATATTGTATTTAAATTTAATGTTAACAATTTAATAACTGATGACAGGCAAAGCAGATTCCAGTAAATGAGATTCATCTGCACTGTAAAAAAATCTATAAATAGTTGAGTACACGTAAAAGTTTAAGGCAACCAGCTTCTGCAGATTTTTGAGTTTTCAGTTTATAGAACAAAGTTAAGTAAAGTCACAAATCTGCTGAAGCTGGTTGCCTTAAACTTTTAGGTTTTCTCAACTCGTTATTTTTGTGTGGAAGGTAAAATTATTCTAAGACCACTGGCATATTTACATGTTGAATGGCCCATATTTTAATTGAAGATATATCATAATAGCAACACTGTGAAATGTGTATTGACAATGATTTAATTTACTTCATTTTACTCACGTTTTCAGGACTCACAACGGTATTGTTGGCAAGCCTGTGCTGTGTAAATGTAACCGTACTAGACAATGGTCACGTAATCCAAAGCGAGAGTCACGTCTTATGTGTTTCATGTGTGTTTTGGTAACTCACAGAGACGGAGATATACACTGTGTGTCACCCAAAGAAAGTTCTAGATGCAGTTGCTGTCTCCAAGTGAAGCTGCCCTGTCGGTTTTCGGTCCAAATGTTGCACATTAAAGCAACTGTCTGTTAATTTGATTGGTCATGGACTTGTTATGTACGTCATGGCCAAATTTACTTTAGTCGTTGACAATATGGTCACAAATAATTTTCACACCTTATGTAAAAATAAAAAGGTACATCGTTTATAATGGTTTGAATGCTGTAGCCCACCTATTTGCTGTTGAATAAACAGGACAGTTTGCATTGTTTGAGTTGGAATGAATGATTCTTTTGAATCAGTGTTTTTCCCTAATTAATCGATTAAATTCGTCTAAATCGTCGGAAGTCAGTCCGTGTTCACCCAAGATGCACATGGACACAGTGAAAAATTACTACGTCACGCATGCTCTCTTGCGCCTTTTCAATACAATGAATTCATCATATCACAAATATTGATAAATGCAAAATATAAAAATATACAATCCTGCAATACCTGCAGTTGTTCCTGTTCTTTTAATTAAGTAACCTGTCCAGGCTACAGTAAGGCAGTGGTACGAAAAGTGTGATGTGAATTAAGCATTGTTAATTTTATGTGGATAAGCAAGAGACACGTTTTTTGGTTGGTTCCAACGTTCCAGTGTTCCAAAGATTGTATTCACATACTTTCAAACATCATCCACTGAGATGAATAACAGGAGGATTTCTCCAGGTAGCCTATTATGGAAACCTGGAAAAACTACAAGGTGATTGGGTCCCATAATATCTTAAAACAAGTTATCTGAAAGATCAGATCAGCTAATCAGCTAAACTGAACATTTTGCCTTAAACCCGGTAGAAGAGTGATGCTTTTCTCATGTTATGGGAACACAGTGTTGATCCATTACAAAGAGATAAGACTTCTTCAGAAGGTCACTTGAGGATGCTATAGACTGTGATCCAGACAACAGAAGAGAGACTTTGACTTTAATCATTCAACGTTTTTCATCATTCATGAATAGACCATTGAGCCATGCCAACACAGGATCAGGAAACGATAAGAGAGGTGTCAGGATTTGAAGGTGTGGAGCTGTGATGGTTGGCTCTGATAAAGTCTCCCCTTTGCATTTACTGTACACAGTTGACTAGAGATGGATGTTGCACAGGTTTAAATGTTCTTCCTGACCTCTTAATTTCACTATCTCACATTTAATTTACTGCTGAAGTCTCTGACCTCCGGCGCCTTCACTAGGAAGTGCTCAGTCTTTCCTTTACGTACAACCTTCAGCACTTCCACGTATTCAATTTCAAACATTCAAGTCAAGGGCTTTGTGAATGACTAAATACTGCTTTCTAGAACCTGTGAAAAGAGCAGTGGTTTTATCTTGTGTTGATGTATTTTCTTCTGAAACAAGAAGTTTGGGTCAGATAGAGAAGCTACTTTTTTAAGTAGTCTATAGCCTTTAGTTTACATCACAGATGTAAACCATGATTGGTTAACTATGATTGTGAGCTCTCAGAGGCAACTGGTATTAAGGGTAAGGATGTTGTCATTCTGAAAGGTATTTAATTAGACAAAAATATATATGCGTTCCATCATCAATGCTTATTTTTAAATGTATAAAAAGAGCAATGTATAACAGCTAAAAGTCAATTTGGTCTGCTTTTATGTTTAACGTACTCCGCCTGTTTTCACCTCACAGTAAATAAATAAACTTTTGCAACTTCATCTCACAAATTATCTTAATATTATTTATTGTATATTTGCAATTTTATATCTTGTAATTGTGAATTTATATCACGCAATTGACTTTTTTCTCATAACTGCGAGTTTATATCTCAGAATGTAACTTTATATCTCATAACCGTTCTTTATATCTCATTCATTATACATCACAAATGGTGTCTTAGTTTCTTGTAATTACACTGTCTCACAAAGTGTCTTCATATTGCCAATGTGACTTTGATTCTTGTATATGTGAGACTTTATATCTCACAATTACAAATTTGTTTCTCATAATTACAGCTTTACAGCAGATCTCACGAAATGCCTTTACGTCTCACAACAATTGGGACTTTATAATTCACGAATGCAACTTTGTATCTCCTAACTGCAATTTATAATCTCACAATTGTAAAAACATAAAACATAGTTGCACATTTTTTTGTAATTTAAACTACAGTGTACAAAGTAACTTTATTTTTAACAATTGCAACTTAGTTTTTCATAATTGCAACTTGACAGTATCTCACAAAGTAACTTTATATCTCACAATAGACTATTTCACAAATATGCCTTTGTTTCTCATACAAAGGCATATTTTACACTGATTACACTTTTTTAGAGTGTAAAAATTAAGTCAAATAATAATTTAATTTAATAAAATTATTTAAGTGAACTTGACTAAGTGAAGTCAAGTTTTTTTTAATTATTATTTACGTAATAATTTCAAGGCAACGGGTTTCCTCAACTTTTTTAAGTTAAGTCAACTAATCACTTTGTTTTTACAGTGAGTGTGCAACTTTATAACTTTACCTGCACGATGAGGCAGTCATGGCCTAATTGTTATAGTCGGTCTCGTAACCCAAAGGTCGAGGGTTCGATTCTCTGTACCGACAGGAATTGTAGGTGGCGTGAGTGATTGTCCAGTGCTCTCTCCACCCTCAATACCACGACTGAGGTGCCCTTGAGCAAGGCACCGAACCCCCAACTGCTCCCCAGGCGTCCCAGCATAAATGGCTGCCCACAGCTCCGGGTGTGTGTTCACAGTGTGTGTGTGTGTGTGTGTGTGTGTGTGCACTTTGGATAGGATACATGGAGAGCACAAATTCTGAGTATGGGTTACCACATGTCACGTCACTTTCACTGTCACACTTATATTTCACAAAATGACTTGTAACTTTGATGACTTTTGTCACTATTGATATCTTTACAGTATATTTTACAAGTGACTTTATAAAGTAGCTTTATATCTTGTACTTGAAACTGCAACTCTATCTCAAAAGTGTGACTTTACACTTTTTACGGCATCAATATAATGTATTCAAACTTTATCTTACAATGTTTTATTACCCTAAAGGCCTTCTCTGTAGCTCAAACAATAGAACATGGCCCTACAAAGCCAAAGTCATGGGTTTGATTCCCAGGGAACACAGAAACTGATTTTTTAAAAAAGTCTACCCTGAATGCAGTGAAAGTTGCTTTGCATAAAATCGTCTGCCAAATGCATAAATGTACTGTAAATGTAGCCAGCAATGGACTCCCATAAAGCATATACATGACCTCAAGGCTAACTAACATGCACTACACCTTTTCACTCACATCTTGTTCCAGCGGGTAAAGAAAACAGCAGGAACTGGTATATAAATTACAGCTAATTATCACCCATGTCACTAAATGAGTTAAACTACTAACATGATTCAAATAAAACAGGATAAAGATAATTGCATTTTATGCCATAACTCAGCATCAGGAAAAAAACGTTCCTGTCTTAGCCTTCCTATCCAGACATGCACTTGCAGAAACCAAAAGAGGAACAGATACGCAGACCAACCCATCAAGAGCCCGCAGGGTATAGAATGCCACACCATCCAAAACCGTTTTCCACGGCAACCTGAGCCGAAAAGCCTGCCACAGCATTTACAGCAACCCTCAAATATATATTTCCTCCAGATTTCAGGGAAGGTGGCGGGTGACCACCGCTATAATTCAATGCAGTAAGACATGTCGCTCGCTGAAGAGCTGCTTTAACGCTTTGCCACTTTTAAATCTAGAACAAACACGCTCTAAGCACATGGAGGCATTTTTATCTGCGGAGATGCTTTTACGGGCGCTGATGTGTTTTTTTGGCACCACACATGATTTTTCTGAACCACTAGACCGCACACACATCATTTTATGGGTATGAATTCAACCGTACCAATTGAAGGCTGCGATTACAATACCCTGCATTTCTGAGAAACACCAGAACAAAAAACGTTACGCTAAGCTGAATTTCAAACGCTTCCCTGGAATTAGGGAACTCAGAGGACAGAGGGCCTGTGTCAGATAGCTCTGTGTTTGTGCACATTTAACGAGACAATAGTCAGTTATTCAGAAACGAAAAATGCCACAGGGGATGTATGTACATTGCTTTATCAATGTTTCTCATCAGAAGATCACAACCCATTAGTTTAATACCACAAAAAGTCATCTGTGATTTCTTAGACATGACATTATTGGACCACCTCAGGGACAATGGGGCTGTTGATGGCCATTTATATTTAACCAGGTAAGTCAATTATACATCAATGTAAACTCTTTCACGCTCCGATTCTAGGAAAGCATTCAAAGTCTCATTACGTGGCATCTGGGAGACAAAGCTGAAAACAAAAGCGTGACAATAACCACAGGAGAAACTGACCTGTACAAATGTTTACGAATGATGGCATGTATTACGCACACACACACACACACACACACACTCAATGATTAATAAGTGAGAGATTAGGAAATGACCAGTGTCATATTACAAACACATGATCTTTAAATATTGATTACGCTTTGAGTAAACAGCAGCACTGAATAAAAACAGCAAGTAACAGATGGAGAGAAAAATAATAGTGAGCAGACCAGATGTAGTGGCTGAGATTATGCTGAAAACAGTATCTCAACAAACATGTCATACAAAATGTCATTTATTTTGTATACAATTATTATACATGCAGTTGAGCTTGTAATAACTTTTAATTATAAGTGAACTTTATTTTAACAATTCACTACCACTTTTGCCCTAATAAACTACTAATTTGCTGCTTATTAATAGTAGGTAGTTGTTAAGTTTAGGTATTGGGTAGGACTAGGGATGTAGAATATGGTCATGCAGAATGTGTGCTTTATAAGTACTAATAAACAGCCAATATGCATGCCAATAAATAGTGAGAATGGATCCCTATACTAAAGTGTTACTGTGAACGGTGTAGAAATAGTGTTTTAAAAGTATAAAAAAGAATCGGTGACCAGTCCGAGAACATAAATCTCATGTGGGCGCATCAGAGTGTTATTACTGGGTGGAATCAGTGAGCAGAACAGCTAGTTTATGAATGAGAAAGGAAAAGTATGACCCCTCGAAGAATGTCACACGTATCAGCAAGCAGCTGGTAAATAGTTTCAAATAAAAATAGCATAAAGTGTCTTAACTCACCTCATCAAGGACACACGTTATCTGGGACAGGAAACAGTGTTTACCAAAAACATTATAAAACAGTGTTTTTCTCATTAATAAACATGAAAGTATTGTACCAATACAGAAACAAACGACTTAGTTCACCATTGGCTGTAGCAAGGCAATATCTGCATTACAAAAATTGGTGTAAAATGTTTTAATTTCTGTGGCAAATCAATCTAAAATGTGGATATTTAAGGGTAATACAAAATATATTTTGGAAGCATAATAAGAAAATTAATTTTTATATTAAAAGGCATATATATATAAAAAACAGAATCAATTTCATAATTGTTGTAACCATATTAAAAGCATTATGGATTTTCAGTACATTTCTGAAACAGAATACAAAAAGTCACATAAGGACACTCTGTTTCTCTTCCTCTGGTGTCTTTCATGTGTTTTCCACAGCTCAAAAGCAGTATGAAGTCCAGAAAAACACGACTTATGTCACACAAACACCTGTTGGAGGACAGATGGCGGGATGTCTGCGGCCTGTAGGCTCTGGAGCAGTCGCCGCACTGTGGCTTCTCTTCCGTTCCTCTGCGTCCACATCACCAGCCCAGCGAGCGCCTGGCTCTGAACCGCGAGGGGGTGGTCGGCGCAGCACCGGTACAGATCCGCAGAGGACAGGCCTAGGTCCAGCAGCACAGACTTCCACTCTGAACTGAAACAAGCGACCAAACGGTTCAGATGCTGCGTGGTTGGAACAGTCGGAAGGATGTGGTCAGGAACACCACACTGAACTGAAAACAAAGACACAACGTATGCTTTCAGAAGTACAGTAAGTTGTTACACAAGCACATCTCATTGAAATACTTACAGCACAAAACCAAACAACTGTTCTTTGCCATGAGGTGCCATGTTGAACTTCCAGTGACCAGTATGAGAGAGTGAGAGCGATAACACCAAATTTAACACACCTGCTCCCCATTCACACCTGAGACCTTGTAAAACTTACAAGTCACATGACACCGGGGAGAGAAAATGGCTAATTGGGACCAATTTGGGCATTTTCACTTAGGGGTGCACTCACTTTTGTGGCCAGCGGTTTAGACATTAATGGCTGTGTGTTAAGTTATTTTGAGGCGACAGCAAATTTACAATGTTATACAAGCTGTACACTCACTAATTTACATTGTAGCAAAGTTTAATTTCTTCAGTGTTGTCACATGAAAAGATAGAATAAAATATTTACAAAAATGTGAGGGGTGTACTCACTTCTGTGAGATACAGTGTGTGCGTGTGTGTGTGGTGTTGTTTTGACTATGATTTTTTTTTATTGTTTTGGCTGAATCAGAACAATCAATTTTACAAATACAGTTCCATGAAAATAAGAAATAAACACTGAAATCAAAAGAATGTAAGGGAATGCTGTACATCATGTTTTATTCATATATGCTTCACAGTTATTATGCACTCAGGTTACCACTAAACGGCTTGAGATGACAAGCCATGCATGTGTAATTCTGACCTCAATAACAGAAGTTTGAGGGGGTCAGGGGACAAAAAGAAACATCTCTAATGGGTAAGGATATTTATTTGAATAATGCACTTGAGTGGAACCGCTTAACCTGCAGAATAACATTTAACAAAAGCAGTGATAAGTCTTTATGTCTCTACATGAAGCATCATTAAGTCAAAACATATTTACTGGACTGACTGAGAATTTACATATAAGACATAAATTAATTTAAATTAAAATGATACATACACATAAAAAAGCAAACACTATTTAGTTAAATTTGAAGAGAAAGACTAGAAAAAATATTTAACCATTCAAAATCTATTTCTGGGTGGCAACATCAACATCCAATCTTTCTGTCCCTGTCCAATAAATACACGTCATTGTTTTCGTCCCAAGAGAATAGAGATGTGTTTTATTTGAGCAGTGGGGATGAATGGAGCAAAGGTCGGTTTGAGAGTTTGTTTTGAGTGTTCCCAAATTCTTCACAAAATCAAGGACGTTCATTGATTTCTGTCGTCAAGAGACAGGAGTGGCCACACCAGGCCATGAGAATAACAACTCTATCTCTAAGGCAGGACATTCTAATAACTTCTGAGCAGAATCTAACACTCTTGCCACGGACATTTCATACATTCTTTCCTATAATCTTCTATAGAGGATTCAGATTGTTCCCAAACACATTTAAAAACAGTCATTATATTTGCAATCACACTTGGTGACACTAACAGGTGCAGAAATTGCTTTAAGGGAGCAGGAAAGATTCAATTCAGTTCCTCTTCGCTGTTATAAGAGCTCAAATAACCAAATGCAGTAATTCTCCACCATGGATTTGGACACTTTGCAGTAGTTATTCACAGCTTTAAAGCTTCTAGACCCTGAGACAAAGATTAGTGTGTTGATGTGGCCCAACCATCAGAAATAAACACCACAAAGAGGATTTCACACAGCAAGTGCTGGTTTAGTAAACAGGGGTGAGCTGGTAAAGATCCAACAGAGCCATAACATGTCTGTGGCAATACTTTATCTGATTAATGGCACACGGTGGTGAAGGCAGAAAAAAGACAGTCAGCGACAAAGAGAATAAAGACAAAGTGCAGAAAAGACATTGGGCATGAGCATAGAAATAGGGTGTCAGGGAAAGTAAAAATCAATCCATAATAGTGGTAAAAAAAAGGCCAGTGATTTTTATAATTTTATGTATTAACAATAAACGTTTTTGAATATTAATATCGTAATAATATTATTACAATGTTATATATTACATAAACATATATCGGATATCGTAATAATATTATTACATTAATGTTATTGCATAAAAATATTAAATATGAATAATATATTCTTAAATATAAAAATAAAATAAAAAAATCTTACAAATCATTAAGTACACATTTTCATTTGAACAATTAGTAGTAATGGTTTTGAATTAACTAATAAAAAAAATCTTAATTCTGACAAGGTAATTACAAATTTTACAGATTTCATCTTGCTGTTCAATAAGCGAGTCTGATTTATGATGGACTCATTCAGTTCATTCAGTAAAGGGACACTTTAGATGGATTGTTTGTGACTCATCAAACTTCTGTGGTCACATTCTGTGTTTGTTTTTGGATACAGTTTTGCCATCGTACTCAATATATTCGCAGGCATATTTATCCCCCCTGATTATTTTAGTTTGATGACAAACATTGCTGAGAAAAAAGTAGCATTTCAGTGACATTTTTAGAGTCAGCCTGGTGAGTAAAATAGTTAAAATGGTTTAAAAAGTGCAGTTATGTTACGACAAACTATAGCGATCACGATTAAAGTTGATGAAAACAAAGAAGAAAAAATCGGTAAAGTTAAATGGGATTTTACTTGAATTTTTTCATCAAAATGAATACATTAGATCAATGTTAAATGGATAAAAATATAGTGTAGAAAGAAAGAACAAAGAGAGAGAGAGAGAGAGGGTGCTCTGCAAAGAACATTGCCTGAGTTTCAGCGAAATACTTAACTTTTCTGAGAATTGTTTCTTTTTTATAGGATGGAGCATTCCTGCTTCAATTGCCATGTGTACACTTAACTCCAGATTTCTGGAGGGAACAGATTGTCCACTTTAAGAACGTAAAGTATGCAGAAGCCTTGATCTGAGGGGACCGTTACTGTACCTTAGTCTTAAGAGGCCGCAAGGAGACACGTGTAGCTCTGATGTACAATAAGAAGTTTCCGTGAGTTCGTTCATAACAGCAGAAAATGTTTACATAATTAATTAAACATCCCTGTGAGAGGATGCAGTAAATTTGAAGGACTAGGAATATGTTTTTTTTAAAGGCAATAAAAATACAGACCTAAGCCAGCGTGCATGTGTGTGTGAGTTTGAATTTCCTAAAACAGGTCACTCTGTCTCTCTAGGAAAAGTGAATTCGTTAATTTTGGGCCGGGTGATAGTGAACCACCCACACACACACACACAGCCTCTAGGGAACAGCAAGCTGTGTCGTATCTCTGGAAAATTCCACGAAATCTCACAATAAACCCTGCTTTTCAACAAGCGTGACGTCGCAGGACTGGGCTTGTTTATCTGAAGTTAAAAAAGAGGGAAAGTCACAGGCGTATAAATCACCACAATATAAACCAGAGAATTTCACATCTAACCTCACATTAACCTGCAGGATACCATCACAATGTGACATTAATGTTCCTGTTTCCTCTTGAAGAGAGATGGAGAGAGTAACGGAGGGTTCACTGAGGACATTTAGGCCCAATACAGGTGCTTGTGAAGACCGATCATGTGAAGATTGATCATTATGACCCAGAACAAACATGATCATGCTAACAAGCCACAAATTATTTCAAATTAGCCTCAAATTAAATATAAGCAAAATTTTTGATCATTAAAATAGATTTTTTTTAATTCAAACGGCCTGACTTTGGTGGTTTGATGTGATTAGCTTCCTCTGAGGTTGTACATTTCACACATTTAAATTTGATTAGAGTACATTCCCATTTTTATCAGACTTGAAATGTTTAATCTCATTCATTATGACTGCAATTCTGCTGCCTAAGGAAGGAATTCCAGTTGGATTACTGGATGTACTGCACACTGAAAGATAAGATTACACCTCTTTCCAAAGGAAATGTCCGGTCAAAAATATGTGGCTTATGTTTGTACATCTACAGAAAAAAGAATAGAATTAATAAGTTTACACATGAAAATACATCCTTTGTGGAAATACACACTGACACAAGGACTATCAGACCAGAGCTGTTAACGTGAATTAAAAACATGATACATTTTTTTTCTTTTTTTTTAAATTGTAATTAAAACAGTTAATAATATAAATAATTGTTTTATTAAAAAACAAATCAATGTACATAATATAATTTACATTTATATACTTATGTATATAAAACAAAAATATTACATTAGTACATGCAAGTAAAGATTATATATCAAATTAAATGTGTGTGTGTGTGTATATGTAGATAAATACACATACACACACAACACAGACACACATATAAATTCTATTTTATATATAATTTATTTTATTTATATAGAAGAATGTATTCTATTTTATATCCTTATTATTATTTTACATATAAAAAAATATTACAATAATTGTGATTTAAATGTAAAAAGTAATAATTGATTATGTTTTTGGTTGGCTCTGGCCTGACAGAAATCAGGGCTGCTTTTCCCAAAAGCATCGTAAGTCTAAGTACATCGTAGACCCACTGCCACCAATACATCTACGATCAACTTAGGCTTATGATGCTTTTGGGAATCACAGCCCAGTATCCCTTCCACAAAGAATATATTTATTTGGGTAAAATCATATGTTTGCCATTTCTAACTTAGGTTATTATTTAGCCCTTTTAAGTAAAAAAAATAATAAAAAAAAGACATTCTGGAAAAAAACGACATTGTGTTGTGTTTTGTATCGTATTTCTCAGTATATGAGCAGGGAAAGTACAAATCTGAACTGACTAGGCCAGCACAAAAGCCCTTACTGTGGTTTGTTATTTTCCAGATGACTGACACAATCAGTTGAAGTCATTAATCCAGCTCCATATAAATCAGAATGGCAGCAATGCATGCAGACACAAAATCTCTCTGTTGTCGAACTATAAAGATTTGCCCAGACAAGCAACTTGAGACGGGAGATTTCGTGTTATGGTTCAAAATGTTCTATGGAGCATAAATCTAAGACCTATTAATTGTTCTTAATAGACCCCATGTGTAAGCCTTAGCTTTCTTGTGTGGCTAAACTGGCTGTGGACGCTCAACATCTGATCTCGATATACCTCCTAATAATGTCGTATCTGTTCGTCAATACAAAACATTCCTAACAGACGCAGCACATCAAAGAGTCAGTCCAGCTGGAACGGCCGAGCGCTGCAGCCCGCTTCCACATTCTGACAGGAAGACTCTCCTCAAGCCAACGTTCCTGGAAATCAGACTGTACTAGAGATGGGAGGAGGAGAGTCAACGTGATGTTCCAACAAAAACAAGTGAACAGCACTGTGCTGGCTTGTTTCAAAAGCAAATTATGAAAAGTGCCTTCCTGCGTTCGTCCGTGGGCGAGGCAGAGAGGCGACAAGTCGGACGAGGAGAAGAGTCCGGCTTAGCTGACACTAATGTGAGTGTTACTAGGAACAATCTTGCTTGCTATTAGAAATTACCTTGCGTATACGTTTTATATGCGTCAAGCGTTCGGTTAAGCATGTTTTCCTAAAAGAATGACCCACTCGTTGAATCTATTTTTTTGCTATGTAGCTGCCCTGATCCTTTCAGTTAGCTCACTTAACTATATCAAAAATGGCTTCGAAAAGCCAAGATCTTAGAGATCGATCCCGCATGTTATGATGGCTTCACTGTTACTACACCCTAGAAGGATGCTGGTGAAAATGGTGTGTTTATATTAGGGCTGCAACAACGAATCGATAAAATCGATTATTATCGATTATGAAAATCATCGAAACGTTTCTCAAATCGATAGTCGGGTCCGCCCAAGTGCACGTCCAACTTCAGCCGGTTGCTCAAATACAGCTTAAATAACGTATTCAGGACAAAATGATCTCAAAATAGTGTAGGAAACAGAATGAGATGCTGCGGGAAAGTACGTATCCATTTTGCATGATAATTCTTTATTTTGAGTTTAAGTTAATGCATATTAAAGGCTTGCCCTGTCAGGCGCTGTAAGATGCGTGTGCGTCCTCAAAACATCCGTCCATTGCGTCCGCAAACATTCCATTGCACTATTTCTGTTGTTGAAAGTTAATTTAAGTTTAAAAGCAACATGCAGTGTGTATTTTTATGAGAGTAGGAACTTTAAAGGGATAACAGCAGAATTGTCTGAATATAAATATGAGATGCTCCAAACCGCCTTTTACAGGATAAAGAAATGACAGTAAAACATGACTTGATAAAAGTTCCTGCAGAACTTCCTCTCACACCGTTCTTTATATCATTTACATTTTTAAGAGTAATGTATGACATTGTATGACATCCAAGTACGGCGAGAGAAAGCATTAGGAGACGACTTTATAGCACTCGCAGTACTTTATGACACACACGATGTCTAGCTGCGCTGCTTTAAGTAAACACATCTAAGCGGTCTTCAAGAAAGCATATGTTGGCACGCTGCTATGTTGCCAGCCGCATTGCCGCGGGTGTTTTCGTGTCCGCGGGTCTTTTATAACATGCGGAATTGACGAGCTACGCGTAAACGATTCGGGTTGCCGGGTCTCCTGTAGTGGGCGGAGCTAATGCGCAAACAGTATCTCATTGGCCGGTGCTCACCTATCATCGCCCCTGATTTGATTTCAGCGAATAGTTCGAGCGAAGAGACGACTGATAAATTCATGAACCCAGCAGCTCAATAATCCTTGGTGCGTTTTATATGGTTATTAATAGTACAATTCGCGGTATGTTATCAGTATTATTTGTAGGTTTTTCCCCCCTTTTTATAGAAACACTAAATGACAAACAATATCTTAAGCACCACCACCAGTCCTAAGTTCAGACAACATGACAAATATGCATTCATACATGGTTATTCTAAAGTTCTATCTAAAATGATAAATATAAACTATCATATTTTAAAGTTTGACTGAAATAATCAATTGAATTGTAGGTGTCTCTCACATTTCCCACAAAAACATTAAAATGGTGTGTTAGATTAGTGTAACTTTTATAATAATAATTTATTCTATTTGAGACATTTCTTTATTTAACATATTTAATATTGGGGCTCCAAGTTATTTGACTATTTTAACCTTTTTTTTAAGTAACAATATTACTTTCCCTGGTAATTAGTTTATTTTATAACGATGTAACTCGGTTAGTATTTGTGAGAAGTAACTAGTAATATAACAATTACCTTTTTAAAGATCGTGCCCAACACTGCACACTATACATTGATTTATTGTATGTCTTTGATTAATAATGAATATGAAGAGCTTTTAAAAAAAAAAAGCATATTAAATCGTAATATTGGTAAATTAGATTATTTTCTAAAATCGTTTAGTCCTATTTGAACTATATTCACAAATACAATGTTAACAAATTTATTAAAACACATTTATGTAAGTTTTTAACAAATTATGAAGGTTTGTGCCACTGCTGCTCTAACAGCATGTGATTACAAAATCATGTTTAGCTTCCTGTATTGGGTAGTCTCCAAAATGCGTAAGCTCTTTATTAACAGTAGTAGGCTATTTCTAATGCTATATTAATTATTGCTTACTTTGACAGAAAGGCAGAGCACTTGAATTTTTTTTCAGATACCCAATTACAGTCAAAAAGTACATAAACAATGCAAGCAAGGATGCAAGCTGTTATGAGGCCATTTTTGTTATTATAAATACTAATTAGTTGTTTCTGTTTGTAATTTGCCCAATAAATGACAATAACTTTTAAGATTTAAACAATTTTTTGACAGATCTAAAATATTTATTTTCTCTTTATGCAGGTGGTTTAATAAATGAAGCACTGTATGTTTTCATAGCATCCGTGTGTTTGAGAATTGAGCAGAATGTGGAATTGTGTGTATTTTGTCAATAAATAACATAATTTGATTTAATCCGATTAATCGATTAATCGAAATATATCGACCAACTTAATCAAAATAATCGTTAGTTCAGCCCTACTTTATATGATGAAATTAGAAATTAATAATTTTATTCAAAGATACTTTAAATTAATCACAAGTGGTATTTATGTAATAATACATTTCTATTTCATTTGGATCACAAGAATGAGAAAACTGTTATTTTACACTGTATAATATTTCACAATATTTTAGTTTTTACTGTATTTGGTAATCGAATACATGTAGCATTGCTGAGCATAAAAGACTTCTTTCAAACACATAAAAATACTAAAAGACCTTAAATTTAGAAAGGTTTAGTGTAATTGTTGGAACCGATCAAGTTCTAAAAATATATATAACTTTGTTTTGTCTTTTTTGGAGCTTGACTCTCCTACTCACTATGAACTCCGGACAGTTACCCAAAAATGAACATCTTCATTACAATTATTCTCGAGCTGCATAATGTAATAGTTGAAACACTTTCACATGGACTTTTAATGTATTCTTACACCTTTCTGGGCCTTGAGCGTGTCCATTGCCTTGCTGTCTATGCCGGGTCAGAAAGAAAAAATATCTTAATTGTATTCAGAAGATGAACAAATTCCTGGAATGACAGGTTTGAAATGACACATTTTTAAAAACAAAAAATTGAACTAAACTTTAAATTCTTCAGAATTTTTTTTAAATAATGTCCACACCTTACAGGTTGAAATGACAGATTTTTCTTCTGGTTGCATATTGTCCAGCAGCCACATAGCACACAAAAAAACTAAATTCTGTGCTTCAGTTATACAGAAACAGGATTGTATGTGAATGTTTTAGCATATGTATGCCATATGCCGTCAGATAATATTATGTGCTATATATTTTTTATATATTATCTACTTTAGTTCTCAAGTTTTTTATAGTCTTTGTGGGCGACACTGGCACGCACTGTAAAAGTAAACACATACAGAACGGTGCAAAAGCTCTTGATATGAAACGGCAGCTGCTGGGTATTATAACGTATAAGGGATTGACCTGAAGATATAAGACACACGCAAGTGCAGCTGTGCAAATAACAGATACTACAGTCATCGTGATGTGATGACTGGTAGCACCAGTCTAGCGGACACATGTTACTGATCATGTAGAGAGCAGTGTTTGTCAACTTCCTAGACATTCTGTTCTGATAGGGAATGCAAAAACAATGCCAAATGAAAACAATGAAAAAGCAACTAAGCTTGAAAAACTAGTGTAGCATATGGTCTTGCAGAATGTGCTTTATAAGTAATAATAAACAGCCAATATATGAATAAGCCTGCTAATAAGCAACTAGTTAATAGTGAGAATTAGACCCCAAAGTCTGATCAAAGTCTCATACAAGCCACTTTGGAAAAGAAAGCTCCCAAAATGACTCAAAGCAACTGCAAAAATATGGCCTTTTGTCTGAACAAGCCGTCACCAAGGGTTTTGCATGCTAACTTCTGCTATAATGGAAGCCAGTTGTGATCAACTTGTCTAGAGGCCTGCCACAGAACATTTAGCCTTGTAAACAACTTAAAATTCAAAAGCTTACAGCATCAGGTACGATAATTCCCAGAACCCGTAAGTGAAGGTTTAAGGACCCATTTGCATAATGTTCCTTAAAGCGAGCATCTCATAAACACATGCAAATACGCATGACTCTCAGGTGTGCAAATGGACTTTAACACGAGGATGTTGTGTCCCCACCTGACTGTTCTAGGTTTAAAAGTAGGTAATACGATCATAAGGATCGTGCTTTGTTAAATTCAGCCACATGCATCTCATTTATTAATGTGTCTGTGCAGATTCAGAGTCTCTCACAATGATGGAGAACGAAAGCGAGTTGAATGAAAAACACGTTCCCATGCCAACAGAATGACATCATTGGTGTCAAGATCCAAATTCATAGTGACATGAATATTAATAATACATGAGAGCAGTGGATGACAATAAAAGTGGGAAAGGAAGAACAAAGCACCACAACTGTTTGTCTCCCTGAATGGCCCTTGATGATTCAAACCTATTAAGCTAAGAAGAGCTTAAAATTAAAGCGAGTACTTAAGTGTGAAGAATGCTTGCTCAGAGTAGCGCTCGTCCTCGACTTCCAAGAAATCTGCAAGCACGCTTGTTTTTTTCCCTTCGTTTCTTTTATTCTTTCTCTCGAACCCCACCCCATCCCTCAATTTATTACCATCTGAACCACAGTAAGTCAATAAAATCTTCAGCTCAGTAACTGGAGACAGGAGGGAGAGGGAGCGCAGCCAACAAACGGCTTTGATTATGTTTTTCCTAGAAAGGAGGATGCTCGGCGAGAGTGCTGGGCCGCAGCGCTAGTGCCAGGAATTAATGCAGCTTTCATGGAAAACCAGGGCAGCGCACCAAGCAGGCCTGGCCTTGAGAGACTCTTTTTTATTTTTATACCTCGCTCTCCTTCTGTTTTTCTTTTACGTCTTGTTTTTCTAGGAGGGAAGGGGTTGGGTTGGGTTTTTTCAAAGGTGTTCCTGGGGTTCGGTTAACTGGCTAAAAACGGGGATGCGGAGTGGTTTTTAATGGGTTGTCAAGTCTGTCTCCCTCTGGTGGTCTGCCCTTATTTGGTTTTCTGTAATCATTGTTTAATTAGTCCCCACGGTCTTGATTTCGTCCAGGTGTTTCCACATGTTCCCCTTTAAGTAGTCTGTTCTGCCCCAGTTTGTCGTGGATTATTGTTAGCAGATCGTCTGTGAGTGTGTGTACCTGTGTCCGTCATCTCCGTGTTTTCATTAAATGTTTCCAAGAAGTTCCTCGTCTTTTCCGTGTTCCGTGTTCCTGGCTCCTCCGTGCAACCTCCTCTGCAATCGTGAAGAATAATCACCCACAAAAATACAGTGACCTCTGCGCCACTTCCATCCGGTTTTGTTTTCCTCCCGTTTTTCAAATTTTTTGTTTCCTGGTTTTGCTCCCGCGGCATGGATCTCCGCCGCCCGCGGCTCGTCCGTGTTCGCCGTTCGCGGGGAATCTCCGGCCGTGCGGCTCGTCCACGCGGTTTGCGGGAGATCCGCCGCCATTCGCGGCCACCTCAAGCCCCGGACGATTCGCGATCACGTGTCGCTGGGTTCTCTACTGGCTCCGCCCAGCTCATCTTCGTCGCCGCTGGTCCTGCCCAACCCGTCAGATCTGGCGCGAAGCCGGCGACAATGCACCACGTGGGACTGGTGTGGATGCGGAGTAGCTCCGCCCACTGCACCACGGCGGAGATGGAGCTGATAATACAGCTGGGACTGCTGGATGGAGGAGGAATTACTTGACTGGGACAGCTGGATACGAGATGCCCCCTCTCCTCCCCGTCGTCCCCGCTGGTCCCGTCCAGCCCTGAGGGGGCTTCAGATTCTCCGGTGCCTGACCTCGCAGCGCCCTCCTGTGCCTGCTCCTCGCCAGCGCCTTCCTGTGCCTGCTCCTCGCCAGCGCCCTCCAGTGTCTGCTCCTTGCCACGCCTTCCTGTGCCTGCTCCTCGCCAGCGCCCTCCAGTGCCTGCACCTCGCCAGCGCCCTCCAGTGCCTTCAACTGCGCCCTCCATCCTGCTCCGAGATGGCCCTCCAGTGCCTGCTCCGAATCGCCCTCCGGTGCCTGCTCCGAATGCGCCCTCCAGTGCCTGCTCCGAAGCGCCCTCCAGTGCCTGCTCCGAGACTGCGCCTTCCAGCTGTCCGAGACAGTGCCCTCCAGTGCCTCACCTGCCAGCGCCCTAGTGCCTGCTCCGAACAGTGCCCTAGTGCCTGCACCTCGCCAGTGCCCTCCAGTGCCTGCACCTCGCCAGTGCCCTCCAGTGCCTGCACCTCGCCAGTGCCCTCCAGTGCCTGCACCTCGCCAGGCCCTCCATGCCTGCACCTCGAGTGCCCTCCAGTGCCTGCACCTCGCAGTGCCCTCCAGGCCTGCAATCGCCAGTGCCCTCCAGTGCCTGCTCCTCGCCAGCGCCCTCCAGTGCCGGCTCCTCGTAAGTGCTCACCGATGTCCGCTGGTTCCGTCCATTCGATGCCTCCGCTGGTTCCGTCCAGCTCTTCACACGCCACCGAGAGTCCGGCACCCGAGCGCCAACGAGAGTCAGCGGCACCCGAACGCCAACGGAGTCGGCGGCACCCGAGCGCCAACGAGAGTGGCGGCACCCGAGCGCCCACGTAGCCAACAGGTTCCGCTCCGGCCCGGGAGCCCACGCACTCCGCTCCGTTCCGGGACCTCTGTCCCGTCCAGCTCTCCAGAGCCCCTGCTGTCCCGTCCAGCTTAGAGCCCCTGCTGGCCCCGTCCATCTCCTGAGCCCCTGCTGGCCCCTGGCCCCGTCCACCTCCTGAGCCCCTCTCCCCGTCCAGCTCTCCTGAGCCCCTGCTGGCCCCGTCCAGCTCTCCTGAGCCCCTGCTGGTCCCGTCCAGCTCTCCAAGCCCCGGCTGGCTCAGTCCATCTCCAGAGCCCCTGCTGGTTCCGTCCAGCTCTCCAGAGCCTCTGGTTCCGTCCATTCCAGAGCCCCGGCTGGCTCCGTCCAGCTCTCCAGAGCCCCTGCTGGTTCCGTCCAGCTCTCCAGAGCCCCTGCTGGCCCCGTCCAGCTCTCCAAGCCCCTCCGGCTCCGTCCGGCTTTCCGGAGTACCTGTGGGGAATTTCCCCAAGAAAATTTTGGGGGGGGACTACCCGCCATGGCCTCCCATGCTCCCCGCTCCGCCATGGTCTCCCGATCCCCGGATACCATGGCCTCCTGAGTTCCCGGATCCACCATGGCCACCCAAGCTCCCCGATCCGCCATGGCCTCCCGAGTCCCCGGACACCATGGCCGCCAAGTCCCCGGACACCATGGCCACCCAAGCTCCCCGACCGCCATGGCCTCCCGATCCCCGGATCCACCATGGCCGCCATCCCCGGATCCGCCGTGGCCGCCAGAGTCCCCGGATCCGCCGTGGCCGCCAGAGTCCCCGGATCCGCCGTGGCCGCCAGAGTCCCCGGATTCGCCGTGGCCGCCAACCCCGGATCCGCCGTGCCGCCAGAGTCCCCGGATGCCGTGGCCGCCAAGTCCCCGGATGGTGGCCACCCGAAGCTCCGCGCCCTAGGCCACCTGCCCGGGCTACACGTCCCCTGAGGTCTCCAGAGCGCCCACCCCCCCTACCCTTTCATGTCATACGGCGCGGGACGCGCCTAGGGGGAGGGGGGGGGTTATGTCACAGTTTTCCCTCTGCCTTGTGTTTCTCTGCCCTTATTTGGTTTTCCTGTATATTGTTTAATTAGTCCCCATTGTGTCTTGATTTCGTCCCATTTTCCATATGTTCCCCTTTAAGTAGTCTGTTCTGCCCCATTTTTCGTGGATTATTGTTAATGTCTAGCTCTGTGATGTGTGTACCTGTGTCCGTCATCTCCGTGTTTTCATTAAATGTTTCGAAGTTCTCGTCTCCTCGTTCCGTGTTCCGTGTTCCTGGCTCCTCCGTGCAACCTCCTCTGACTGAATCGTGAAGGTGGTCTGTTCTCACACGGGAAGACAACAGATAGCAGAAAATAAGCCGTCTTTTAGCAAAACAGCAGGTGAAATATATGAGGTGCACGCAGAGAATATTGTTTTTAAAAACTCCGAAACCAGACTTTGGATATAAGGCATCTCAATTTGAAAACGCAAAAACATGTTTTCAAATCAGTGAAATTGCAATGCTTTATGCATTTGCTGTAGGTTTTCTGCTAGAATTATAACAGACGGTATTTAGGGATAGAGCAAGGGCAATTAAAGCACTTGTTATTTAACTCCGGTCAGAAATGGGAATGTAATAGCTTGATTTGAATAGCTTACATAACCTCATCTCAATTAAAAATGAATAGTCCTTATGAGACAGAGAGTGAAATCAGGTCAAACTGGGGATATATATATGAAATACGAGGGAACAGAAACATCTGACAATAAAATGCTTTTTTAGTGCAACTAGTGCCTTGAAATGGCTTATAATAATATTTCATATTTTCATTTTTATTCATATATTATTATTTATATATAGTATTTTTATTAAAAGCTATACAATACGACTATAACAATATTCATATCTATTCTATTTTATACAAATAAAATGGTGAAATTGTATTTTTATATTATATATTTATTATCTTTAAACATTTGAGACATGCCTGCCTCAGTTGTTCAAACAGCGTAGGTTTACGTATAGGTTTACATCCTTAAATTTCTTAAGACATTTCAATAAGTATAAGTAAAGTAAACTATTTTCTGTGATTATGTGAGACTTAATTAAGAGCTAGAGTGTAGATAAATAACTAGAAGATAGTAAAGTGCACTTGTAATTTGCACTACAAATGAATGTTTTTATGACTACGATAATAAAATAATGTGATAAATACTAGTTTGCAATAGCAAGACTGTTTTTTGGTAGAACAACGTAAAAAACAAGACTGACACTGGAAGCCTTGCACATTTACAGTAAGTTACAAATGGCCACACCCACTCTTATGTAAACAATAAGGTTCACACACGTGTTTGTGTGTGTGTTTGTGTGTGTGTGTGTGTGTGTGTGTGTGTGTGTGTGTGTGTGTGTGTGTGTGTGTGTGTGTCTGAGCTTATAAATTATACATAATAGGCTATTCTTTTCTGAAAATCTACAAATGCCAAAAGTTTTGTGTGAGGGAAATTACAGTTCACTCAATATAAAAACAATTATGCCTATGGAATGTCCCCCCAAAAATGGAAACCAGTTTGAGTGTTTGTGTGTGTAGTCATTGTGAGGATTGAGTTTAGTTAGTTTGTTAGTTAGTTAGTTAGTTAGTTAGTTAGTTAGTAAATAGTTTTCTATTCCCTAAACCTCACACAAATCTTTCATGCATGTTTTAATTTTCATTTAATTACATTTTTTGGGAACATACACTTAGCTATCCAAATGAGGACATTTATGGCATTTGTCCATACTTTCCTTTTGTTCATATTTATTTATGAATCACTTTTCCCCCCATTAAAGACAGCGCAAAGGGATGTTCTGTCAGATGTGGCTCAAACGACAGCCAAGCAACTTTCACACCACGCAGGACTCACCTGTGAAGGACGGAGGAGGAGACTCGTTGTCTTCAGCGCACAGTCGCAGTAATTTGTCTTTGATCCAGGGGAAATCTTTCTCTAATGACTGAATAAAGTGATGGAAGGCGCGCGGACCCCGCGTGGGCAGAATATACAGCAGCTTTAGCGTTTTCTCCCTATTAGACGACTCAGACCGAATCTCCTCTAAATGACTCTCCGTCAAGATCTCCTCCTGGTATAAATACTGTATGATCATGTCGTCCACTAAAATATCCTCGACCAGAAAAATCCGCTGAGATCGGAGCAGTTTTTTGTGTTTTGGGTCCATATTTGAACCCGGTGACCCAGTAAAAAGCAGTCTACGGAAAAAACCCTGATTCTAAACCACAACTGACTGAACTATCAGGAGTTACTACAACAGCCGGGAAACGTCGGCGAATTCTTCGTTAACCTATCAATAATGGTTGGTAAATGCACATAAAGGGGTGTTTGTCAATATATCACATAAATATCATAAGTTTGCGCTGTTTTGTGTAATACATTGTGTGTTACGCATGACTTTTCCGCGGAGTGTCGCATTTATTTCTACCGGCTGGAAACGTGGAGCAGGAGGAACTAATGGCGTCATTGTTGTTCCCGCATTTGTATAATGTGGTGTGTACATAAATTGGGTAATTTAGGCTAATCATTGTGCAGAAATAATGACCCCAATCAGAAAATACCCTGAGAAATTGTATTATAACCTAACATAATAAAGCTGTTTGTATCCCTTTTTTTCAGACACGGGAGACACCCATCCAAAATACAAAGCTGGATTTTCTAGGTAATACATCAAACATAAACAAGCGTTCTGTATTATTAATGCAACGAATCTTTAGAATATGTAATGTCTTTACTTTCAAAGACATAGCCTATATAGTTTATTGTGGTAACAAAACTAGAGCAACTCTGATATTTTAACTTAAAGTTACCACAGTAAATGTTTGTGAAGGATTATAATTAGAATCCTTTTTTCTGTCTCTCTTTCTCTCTCTTCTTTTCACGTGATGTAGAGCAAATTATATTATTGAGTGATGCTCTTGTCTTTCTAGTTTTTCCTGTGATGACTCTTACAAAAACATTGTATATAAAGCTGCCTATTGCTGACATTGTCCCCTGATAAGGGAAGTTCTGTATATATTTTCTTGTCCTCTGACGTTCGGTTAAACCACTTGTTTGAAACGCTAAGCTTTCTTTTGCCCTTAAAGTGGCTTTAGTCTTTCAAACACTGGTTATGATTTTTTAGAGCAACAGTTGTTCCAGGAAGAGCGTATTATTTACATAGCATGGCATTTATGAGCTGCAAGAAGTTGGATGTAGCTATGTAAATCCTATTATTTGTATAATCCCGAGGGTCCATACCATCATTGCCTTTTGTAGCGCTGAACCCCGTGTCCTCACACAAATAATGCCCAATATGTTCAATTCATTACAAGTATATGGCTCTTTTTACAACCATACATAATGCCTGCTTTATCAACAAGCATGCTTTACACTAAGCCTTTTAAAATCTGTAAGAAGGGATTTTCCCTTCAGAGAATCCATTATTTTTGAGGCTTAAGGATTTTAAAGATAATTGGAAGCATCTACCGGGCCGAATAAAGACATGGATATTTGTGTAAAACTATACAGGCATGTTTCAAACATTTTCAGTTTTTAGTTATTATTAATGTTTTATCTTTCTGATGTTAATAATCTATTTCATATTATCACCTATAGCTCTGCATGATGTTCCATGTGTTGTTTCTGAACATGCCACGGCACCTGCCTCAAATTTGAATGAACAGTTTGATATCATCATCATCTGATCTTGATAATAGCATAATGAAACAAAAGGTGTCACATGCGCTATAGCGAAGCGTGCTTTACATGCTAAAGGCTGTGTTTTTATCAGATGTACAATACAACATGAAGACAAATTTGAGCTGATGTAATTGTTTTGTGCATGTGATATGAGGTGAGAGTTCATTAGCCCTCGCCCCTGAACTGACCTTTTAAATCCTGTTTACTTGACCGCATGAGCTGTTAAGACATTCACCAAGCCAGTGTCAGGTCCGGTCATGTAAAGAGATGTGAGCTCCAGAATATTCCTCACTGGGTTAGTTCAGGCCCTCTTGCCCTCAACCATTGATACGTTTCAGGTCAACATATTTGTGCATCTTTCTACATTTAATTACTTATTGCCTGTCACTTGGAAGATTTATTTTGAAATCCCATCCAACTACCTTTAAATTAACGTTTTGTCTAAAGAAAAATTACTAATTATGGATATTAATAAAATATAAATGATAAAATATGCAAACTATCATTGTCATTGGCCCCATATGATCACCCACCAAAATAACTAATACTGTTTCCCTTAAAAACGATATTATATTCCATATTACTTGGACGCTTTCCTGTGAAACTGCATCCAACTTTAATTTCATGTGGTGTCTTCAGAAGTAGTATATATATTAAAAATAGAATAATAAAATATAAATATGAAAATACCTTACATTTATCATAATCATTGGTCTTATTCATTATCACAAACATAAAAATTATACTGTAATTTATGAAACTTGCCATGGTAACAATAAGGTTAAAATATCATAGATAAAGTTTGTCAAATAATGTCAAAATATTAGAGATAAAATTACTTTTTATGAATTATGTATTCTAGGTTACACATTATAATATATTGATCAATTATACCATAATTTAGGTACGGCATTTAAAAAACGAAGTCCTGCAAGGAGTCATTAAAGTACACACACACACACACACACACACACACATATATATGTACAAATGTATATGTATGTATGTATATAGGATGTCAAGTTTTGTTGGTGTAACTTTAAACATTAAGTGAATTTTAGTAGTAATTTGGATAAGATGACACTGTTCTTCTAAAATGCTGAAGCCAACACTTAAATGTGTTTGTGACTGCAGAAACTGTGACGGTGCACTCGTGGGGTCAATTACATCCCATTTCCATGTAAAATCCAATGAAGTTTAGATTACCTGGAAAACAGTGCTATCTCCACGTTATCTTTGACTAAACAACTCTTTTGTGCTGTGACAAGGAGAACTTCTGCTTTTAGCAGCACTTTCTTGGGAACGGTGTCAATATTTAACAGAGAAATAGTGACTTTCTTGCACTGATCGGTTAGCCTGTTGCCTCTCGAGGAAACGTCTGCAAATATACAGCCTTTGTACACACAGTTCACTCTAAAAATCCCTGGAAAATATGGAGTGACTCAAATTTTTGCTCAGAATTTCCATGCTTTGGTGCAAGCTAAGAAAACAAAAAACATGGAGGGGACAAGGAAAGCTGTAGAAATGGAAAATGAACTAGGCAATTTGGGAGTGAAACTTTCCAAATCAGGTGGCAAAGACAAAACACTTTAAAAAAAAACACGTAGAAATTCAATATTATGAAGTGCTAGCATACATGAAACCATGCAAAATTCTTGCAAACACTGTTGGATTAAAAAGGAATCTTCCAAACAACCAAACAAACTATTTCCATACAACCACCAAATAAACTTGGATTATCTGTATATTTTCAGAATATTAGGAACCAGAACTCTATTTAGGAAGTGGGTTTACTAAAGGTTTGAGAGGTTGCCAGGATGTGGGTGTGTGACCTTGATGATGGGTGTTATTATCTATTCTGTACATGATTGGCTAATTTAAGGGCAGAAATAAAAGTGTAAAATATATATTTTTTTCTCACTAAAATTAAATCATATTTACCAAGTCCTCTATCAGACATTATACCAAAAAATAAAAACACACACAGAGAACAGAAATTCAATATATGCTTGCTTTTATTTCTCACTTTTTGGGAGACAATTCATTCACCCCTGATGCAGGACAATGTTGTAAAATGATATTAGTGGAATTTTGTTGTGGTAAAGAGATCATATCATACTTACTACCCTAGATATACCATGTCCTCAAGGAAGACAATGAATAATATTGACAATAGTATACTGGATCTTAGAGATGTTGGCATAATTACCTTTTATGCTGATCTGAGATCAGCTTCCCAATGATTTAAGAATTTATGTTAGATTGGTTTATTAGATTGGTCACATTAAATAAGAAACTTCTTAATTTAAAAATAATGGCAAAATCAAGCCGCCAATCTGTAATAATTTTTAGCACAATGCATTTAAGATAATACTATTCGACTATCCTTAACTGAAAGACTAAGCATAGATAGAAAATGCAGGAATTTAGCACCCAAGCACAATGGTGAATAGAATACATTGAGCGACCCATTCTTGAAGGGATACAATTATGTATGTTTCATTAAACCAAAATAGAAAGGAGGTCAGATTAGTGAGGAACGTAATCCAATTTTTGTTATAATCTCTCCACAAATAGCAGTGAGGAGAGTATAAGAAGCTTCTGACCTCATCTAGTACGTCTTTCTTTTTCTTTTTTTCAATACTTATGATTCAGTATAGAATCAAAATATTTTCCAAATACGGCCAATCAGCATGCAGGTTTATCACGACGCCCTCCTGAGGTAGGGTTAACACAGGCCAATACTTCTTGACCATATGCAACAAAAGCTGAAACAAACCATGCTGCTAAATTACCTCTTGGTTCAGAATGTGCAATAAAATACTAAGTCGTGGTATGTTTTATTTGCAAAGTACACACCCTTAAATGTTGGGGAATGGCGAGGACTCGTTTTAGCAAGTTTGAGCTTTTAAATTAAAAGTTTTTGTATATATACACTGGCATTCAAAATGTTGTATGTTAGGGGCTAGTATGGTTTTTCCGATATTTTTGAAAGTCTCTTATGCTCAGGAAGGCTGCACTGATTTTGATCAAAAATAGAGCAAAAAAGTCGTGAAATTTCAAACTATTTTCTATTTGATAATAAGTCAAAAAGTCATTTATTCCTGTGATGAGGGGAATTTTCAGCAGCAATTTCTCCAGTCGTCAGTGTCACATAATCCTTCAGAAATCACTGTGCTGCTTAATATGTTTAATGAAACTGTGCTACATTTAGTTCAGGATTCTTCAAAGTTCAAAAGAACAGAATTTACCTGTAACGGAAATCCTTTCTAACATTATTAATATCTTCACTGACACTTTAGTTCAATTTAATGTGTCCTTGCTGAATTAAAGTATTAAAAAATCTAACCCCAAACTTTCAAATGGTAGTGTATATGTTTTATACATTTTTGGTTTCAAATTGACTTTAAAAGGGGCTATTTTTTATGTAATTTTCAGTAGGTATTATGATGACATGTATTGGGACATACATTATATCATATCGCAAGGTACTTGCCAGTTCTCTTCTCAGCAGTTCCTTGGGCAACCATGACATCAAATGATCATCTATGACTACAGTACAAAAATATAACATGAATAATGAGCAAACAAAACATAGTCAGAAAGCATACAGTTTCAAACTCCCACGTCTCAGACACCTGCTGCAATAAAAGCATAGCTCCCCCAAAAATGAAAATTCTGTCATCCTTTACTCGTGTTACCCTCATGTTGTTCTAAACTCATATGGTTTGCTTTCTTCTGTGGAACATAAAAGAAAATAGTTCAAACATCAGTTAACATCCCAATGAGGTTTGACATCAGTGGATGTTTGTGTCACCATAGTTAATGTGGTCTGCGTCTGTGTGCTTTAATCAGTGATTGGAGTGTAAATGATCATTATTTAGAATATGCCAGATGAGTCGCATGGATTTATTTCATGTTAAAAATAAGCCCTGTTTTGTATGGTTTCACAAAGAACCTTTAACATCCATGGAACAATTTCAGTTGTTTATAGTGGAAAAAGAGTCTAATTAAAATGAAAACTAAAATAGTTATTTGAAAGGTTCTTTGGGGAACCAAAAATGGTTCCTTTATGGAATCACTGCAAAACTCCTTTTGGAACCTATACTTTTAAAAGTGTACTTTTTTAACACCGCTGACTTCAATATATGGACAAAGACTCAAATTTATTTTGATACACTTTGATTCTTCAAAATATCTTCTTTTATGTTCTACAGAATAAAGAATATTGAGTTTAAGGTTGAGCTATTCATTTTTAGGTGAACTCTTCCTTTAAAAGAGACGCATAGTCACATCGTGAGGCGTCCTGTATATCTGATGTGCGTATTACAGGTAGAAACCCACAGATGTCAGTGTAAGCCAATGTTTCCTCACAGATACTGCTCAGTCGCTCATTAGAAATGGACTGTAGAATATTTACAGGCCATAAACTTGTTAAGTGCGCAATGAAGGACACTTAACATTGTTATGATATTGATGCGTATTAATGGGATAGTTCAGCCAGAAATTTAAATTCTGTCATTATTTACTCACCAAATCTGGAAATGGAATATGTTTTGGAAAATGCTGATACAATGGAGTAGTGTTCTTTTGGACTCCATTGACTTTCATTACATGGACAAAAATCTTCTCTTGTGTTCAAGAAAGAAAGAATGTCAAAAAAGTTTGGAACATCATGAGGATGAGTAATTAATGACAGATTCTAACTTTTTTGGAGGGTGAACTATCGTTTTAAAGTAGTCCTTGGTCACAAGATGAGGGATCCCGCAGACAAAAAAACATCTGCACCCCATTATTACTGGGTCTATGATTCATAGTACCTCAGCACTTATGGTCATCATTATCCATCTGGTTCTATACATGATAAGTGTAGTCTGTCAGGTAATCCTTCAGCCGGTTCGGCAAAGGCAGTTCTTGTACCCGCCGTGTGGTTTTGTTGATGGCAATACGACACAGATGCTGTAGAGACGGTGTGGCTGTGTACACCGGAGTCGTAAGCAGCAGCTGCACGGTGCCATTTGATGGGGCGAGAGGCGTAGCCCTGCCCTTACAAGACGTCCGGGACAGCTGCACATAGTGCTCCACGAGATGGACGACGCTGTCGAACTGCTTGAGTTTGGGTTTGACCAGCACGACGGAGTCCAGCTTGAACTTGCCGTCCTTGTATTCGATTCGCAGGTTGGTGGGTCCTGCAGATGTCATGGCAGAGATGGTGAAGAGGTAGTCCCTCTGAGAGCTGTCTCGGACCAGAAACGTCCCCTCCGACGTGTCCTGCAGGATCTCCTTGGCTTCATTGGCTGTCAGGCTGCCCCAATACCAGCCTGCTTCCAAGAAAAGAAGATACAGAGATGGTCATACGTATCCTCTTTCACAGTAGCTGTTTTAGTCGCTTGTTTGTGTAACATGAGACCCATAACGTGTCCCTCTAAAAACACACTCACAAAAACCGTCACAGCTACAGTCATGGCTATTCGGCTGTTTAATCAGGCGTCACTGCAGAGATTTTGGCTTTCAGAGGAGGACGCAATGCTCTTTCAACCTCTCAACTCTGCCCTGATTTAAAGAACTAATTCACTTCTGATAATGCAGCAGAAACCAAGCACTTCTGAAATGAGCAGTTAAATTAACGTTAATTGAAAACATTATGACAACTGTGACGTAGCAAGACTAAACAAGACGGCAGAAATGTCAACATAAATTACATATTTTTCCTGAAAAACTGAACCGGACCATCTGACTATTCATCTTGGGAGTCTCTGACATTTTTGATGGCGGTTGCTTGACAGATATTCCCAAAAGCTTCTCACCATCGCTGCAGCATCATAATTATTTTATGTTGAGTTTCTCTTTTATACAGTCAGTGCAGTGCTGGACTCAATTTGCTTATCCACTTTAAACCAGAAAGGGATGCGACAGAGACACAAAGCATTGAGGACAAATGTTCCTGCCAGACCAGGAAATATAACAAAAGCTTCATAGACATGATAATGCCACTCTTTTGTTGCACAAAAAGCAAATAGAAAATGTAAACAGTAAAAGCCTTGTCAGGAAATTCACATACTTCCTACTTAAATTCACTTGCATGCTTCATATCGGGGTCAGAAAGGGGGGGTGCGGGGGTTGTTGGACAAATGCCACAAAAAGACAAAAATGTCCTTCAATTCAATATGTGGTGGCAAAAAAAAATGCTATTGCAAAAACGTTTGAATTTGTAATGTGTGATATACAGTAGTTCTCAATATTCTTTTCTAGTTGAGGTTGAATTCATTTTAAATACACTTCATACATAATATCTAATTATTTGGATTAATTAATGCATTCAATTCAGATACTGACATACAACAATGAAAAACTGTACAACTTAATCTATACATGGGGAAAATTGCCCCTTAATGTAAAAATGAATTCCTGAATTTTTTTGTTGACATTCACTTCTCTGATATTTTCATTATTATCTTCTGCTCAAACAACAGCCCAGAAATAACACACCAGATGCAAAGCATGGCACACAAATGAATAAAACATTTACAGCAGTCCTGAAACAACATTTTCAACTATTTGACTTTCATAAAATGAAATCATATCTACTTTGAATACATCAACAAACTCATGCCGAGAGGATGGTAGACCTGCATGCTGCTAGTTTGATTTAAGTACTTAAAACGACCTTTAAACATTTTATTGAAATTGTATATAAAATGTTAATATTTTTCAAATCAACTGTTGTCACCTTTAACATCAAATTTAACGCATTATGATAATATTTTTTGCAACAGTGTTGCAACATTACTTCAGCGAGTTCCCGGAGCAGATGAAGAGAATGTGTGAGTAAAACGAGCAGTAAACGTTTACCAGTGTTTTTAAGGTCTCTCATGGCAGTGGAAATGCGACTCTGTTCAGACTCCGCGGCTTGGGTTTCTGTTTGCGATCTCCTTTCATTCTCGATGCTTTCCGTGGAGTCGGATGAGTGGCAGGTCATTGGAGAACGGCGTTCTGCATCCAATCAATGTCTATAATGTCCCTTCAAAGTCGACTGGCTCTTACAATCGACCTAAACATGTGAGAAGTCTTTCACAGCGTCCGTGGATTTAGTTTGGCTGCGTCGATCTGAAAATATAAAAACATGATTTTTAACCCTAGTTTTGTTTCACGCTTCTTGTGTAATTTTTTTATGCTGATATGATATTTCCATATTTGCCTGGTGCAAATGTGTTGATGTTTAAAAACGACTGTGTACCCTGTGTCAATTTATGTCAAGTACAAGGTGTGCTGGTGCTACAATCTTCCACATTACCCAAGTGTAAGACTAATGGAAAACGTGGACATGCATGAATTTATGGTAATCTAATATACTTCTTCAAAAGAATTATGTCACCCTCGTTTCATTTTAATCATTTAATTCAATAAGTTCACCCTATAAGAAACGTTAAAACGCGTTTAAAATAACAGTAATAAGAAACAAATATGCAAATGCACGAAACAGCTAAACGAAAGAGTGTGTGTTAGTCACGCACTCACACACACACACACACACACACACACACACACACACACATTACTGTGGTAAGCGTAGCAACACTGTTTTGTTCAATATTTGTGTCACCAGCAGAATGGAAAAATGTCCCGTATTCAGACATGGTATTTATAGTTTTTTAACACGTAAATGAAAAGCTTGTGTGAACGTTAGAGCTATCACAACAAACACTAATGATACCAGTTCTGTCGTTAAACATTCATTATGATCGGAAATGATTATGAAATCATAACATGAAATGCACATATGAAATCATTCATTTTTTTCGTCTTACCGTAAAATAGTTTTTGTCCTGTAAATCCTTGATATTTTTACAGTCATAAATCCTCTGTCACCTCGGGAGGGTGGTGCTCACATATGATAGTCATTTCACCCCCGTAGCTCATTTCTAACTTATTTGAAATACTCTCATAAAGTAATAACATTAAATGAAAGTGGCCATTTCGTGTTAATCTCCATTGAATAATCCAAAGGTCAGCTACTGTATTTTTTTTCTGTTGTTGTTTTTAAATGGATAACAGCGAAATGACAATCCTCATAAGAGTCATTAACATTATACACGTCCGTGTTCTGTGTGAATGGCTCATTGCGCACGTGCACGAGGAATAAAAACAAAGGCTGCCTTTGAGAGACGGCAAAATACGCAGAACCGCCTTTACTAGGAAACTGCATTGACAGCTCCTGGTAATGATAGTGTGACAAATCAGATAACGTCTGTATTTTTTCCTAAATGAAGATACCTCTAATCTAATTGCACGAATTATTTGATGTAGCTACTATCGGAGACGCAACGAATCAGAGGAAATAAAGCAGAATGTATTTTAAACATAAACTTGAGCCTGAAAGGTGACAGTCGGAGAAAGCGCACAGCACTTACCTTTTGTCTAAGTGAAAGCAGTGAGCAATCAAGTCCAGCGCGTTTCACGTTACAGACTATTCAATGGTTTAAATCCATCATTTATTATTGATAGGAAACACCGATCGGCTCACTGTCAAACGACCAGCATCCCCTGGTGCTCAGCAGATCGGGACGCGTTTTTCCGTGTTTTTGCATTGATTCTTTCGGGAGCGACACTGTATGTCTCGCGCTGTCTGCAAGCGCACCGCGCGTCCAGACGCGTTAAACGCGCGCCAAGCGAGCAGGACACATATATAATTTACTCTCTCCAGCAGTTTAGTGATATTCCAACGATTTTTTTCTCTCTCTCTGTGTGTGTGTGCTCGTCGTTAACTACTTAATCCTCATTTAAAAAGACTGGTATACAAAAGACTAATTTCCAGGAACTTTCCAGGAATCGTATCACGTGGTCAGATGTGCGCGCTCTCTCTTAAGGTCGTGCCAACGGGATATTTCGTTGTTGTTTGTTTGTTTATTTGTTTGTTTTGTTGAGATCTGTCAGACACGTATTCTCGTTTATAATTGTATTTGTATTTATTTAGTTTGTTTATTTTTACATTGAGATTTTACATTGATGGTATTCATTATAGAGGCTTAATTATTGTAATGTATTTACTTCAACAAGGTCTTTTACAACTAGCAATGAAATGCAAGGGATAGACGAAATATACTGCCATACGTTCAATATAGCACATCCCAAATCTATTGGGGACATTTTTATAAATTATAGAATCTGTACAGTTTTTAAAATAAATGTACAGTTGTTGCGTATTTGAGATCTCTGTGTTACAGAACTGTGTCTCTGTTCTATTCAACTTATATTCACAGCATGACAAGTGCCACCTTAAACCAGGAATTTATTGCCTACATATGAAAAAACAAAATATAAGAAGCTGTATGATTTTGGGTTTTGTCTGTGTGTAAAAACCACAATAAACTACCTGAACATCCACAACACAGATGACAGACCGATAGACAGACAGACAGACCAATAGACAGACAGACAGACGACGGACCGATAGACAGACGACGGACCGATAGACAGACAGACCGATAGACAGACAGTCAGACAGACCGATAGACAGACAGACCGATAGACAGACAGTCAGACAGACAGACAGACCGATAGACAGACAGACCGATAGACAGACCGATAGATAGACAGACAGACCGACCGATAGACAGACAGACGGACGGACGGACGGACAGACAGACAGACAGACCGATAGACAGACAGACAGACAGACCGACAGACAGACAGACAGACAGACAGACAGACAGACAGACAGACGGAGACAGGACAGACGGACGGACAGACGGACGGACGGACATACATACAGACCGATAGACAGGCAGACAGACAGACAGACAGACAGACAGACAGACAGACAGACAGACAGACAGACAGACAGACAGATAGATAGACAGATAGATAGATAGATAGACAGACAGATAGATAGACAGACAGATAGATAGACAGACAGGACGGACGGACGGACGGATGGTCAGACAGACCGATAGACAGACAGACAGACAGACGGACGGATGCACAGACTGACGGACGGACGGACGGACGGACGGACGGATGGTCAGACAGACAGACAGACAGACAGACAGACGGACATACATACAGACCGATAGACAGACGGACGGACGGACGGACAGACAGACAGACAGACCGATAGACAGGCAGACAGACAGACAGACAGACAGACAGACAGACAGACAGACAGACAGACAGACCGATAGACAGACAGACAGACAGACAGACAGACAGACAGACAGATACATAAATAAAATTGTATTTATGTAATTTACCACTCACCATCATGGTGTTCCAAACCTGTGTGAGTTTCTTTCTTTTGTTGAACACTGAATGTTGGTAACCGGACAGTTGGCCGTAGCCATAGTATTTATTTCTATACTATGGAAGTCAATGTTTATACTGTCAACTGCTTGCACTATCCCTTTAACACAGTGCTCAGAGCTGACTGTAAGTCTGGGGCCTCAGATGACCTTGCTCACACTCTTATGAAAACAATTGATATGCTTGTTAGTTTTATAGACGAGGTCATGCTACTTGTGTTTATAAACCAATTAGTTGCTCCTTTAAAACAAATAAAATTGTGGTCGAGCATCCTCTTCTTAGAGAAAATTAGGTGGACATGGGAGGAAGCTCTTGGCAGATGTCACATGACTGAGTCCTCGAGCGGGTTCAACCATCATCAATGTGTGCTTGGTACTCATTTCAATTTAAAGTAGTAAATACTTCAAAAGTCAAATGAGCCCAAACTTACCTCTGCGTAATAGCTGTCAATGTGATAAGGGCTCACTAGTTCACATGTCCTGGACTCTTGGTGGTCTGTATTTAAGCCTCTTTTAGCAGTTCTCCGCCGCAGGTGACCAGATCCTCTTGTAGCATTAGTGTTTTCTCAGAAGACTCATAGTTATCAGCATCAGTGGGTAAAGTCCTTGCTTTTTCTTCCTTGTTAGAATGCAAAGCAATACTACTAAAGTTCCACCCATAACATCCGGTGGATCAGAGATATAATGTCTTGCCTCCACCTTGCAAAAGATCAGATCAGATAGATAACTCGTAAAGTTTTTTTTAAAGATCTGGCACCCCTTTATTAATTATTTAAATTGTTCTGTTAAGCTCCAAACGGATGTAAAACCAGTTTATTTATTTATTTATTGACGTGTGTACATTTACATAACTGAGTGTATGTGTATATACTGACAATAAATGTATAACCTGAAAAGCGTCTGCTAAATGCATACATTTAATTTAATTTAAATTAAAATTTACATTTTATATATATATATATATATATATATATATATATGAATAATTTTTTTCAATTATCTTATGAAAATGGTCAGCATTGAAGTAATCGTAGGCAATATTAGGTCCGGGTTGAGGGACTGTGTTGATTTTTTGTAATACATGTAAATACCAATAATAATAAAAACTTTTAAAACAAAAGGAATGGAAATGCTATGAAATACAGTGATTCAATAATCCTAATATTTTGTACTGTACTGTTCGCTTTTGTCTTGGTTGTACATTTCTGGGGGTTAAACTGATTGTTTTTGTCTGTCTGCCTTATAATGACCTCTTCTGGATTGGGTAAAGTTTAGTTTTCCTGCTAGAAAATAAATAAATAAATAAATACTTATGAAGTGCAAATAGGTGTTACTGTTGTTTTATTATTTTTAATTGTTTTAATAAACCGTCTTCGTTAAATTGTCTGACCACCTTATGTGAGCTCTTTCTGTATTTTTCTTACTATGCAATATATATAAAAAATAAAGCATATCCAATGAAGGCCATATTCCTGAGAACCTCCATGAAAACGCAGAGGAAACAGACGATACTTCTCCAGGCCGGCAGAGGGCAGCGGTGTGAGTCGGATGTGACGTCACGCACGCGGTAAAAACAAAAATGACGGACGCACGGAATTTCCGCAAAGAGTAGATTTCATTTGTTTTTGTGCAGAATTTAGTGACAGAAGTTGTATATTTTTCGAAATACACAAGCAAGATATTATATTTATCCAGCAACCGTTGCTTATTCGCACACAAAAGGTGAGTTTATTGATATTTATATAAGATCGTCGCGCTGGAGCTTCAGTGCTGTAAAACCGGTAACGTTAACTTACGGCTGTTTAAACGGTTTAAATTAAATGTAAGTTAACTTGAAGTTTAACAGTGATCCCGAGTGGTT
Organism: Schizopygopsis malacanthus; assembly: GCA_027474115.1. NCBI lineage: Eukaryota > Metazoa > Chordata > Actinopteri > Cypriniformes > Cyprinidae > Schizopygopsis > Schizopygopsis malacanthus. Next base: position 14,406,938 of record CM049865.1, read on the forward strand.
ATATAAACATTTTATATTTAATGGTTATATTCATATACAGATCTATTTATTATGCGTGTAACAGTTAACGTTAGTTACTAGACAGCTAGCAAATCTCCTGTTTACACTCACTGTGATTAAACATAGCATTACTGTTTTTTCAGTGTATAACTTAGTGGGTTTTTCGTTTGTCTTTAATAATTCTTAAAACATCTTATTAAATCAAAGACAACATATATGCCAACATTTGTCAAAATTAAGTTTTGTCTTAAATAATTCTTGATATATTTAGTGGATGGAAATGATTGAATGATAAATAATTTGAAATATTATTTGCAGGGTATTTTGGAAACATATGGTCATGGAGTCTGCAGATACGAGATATGCCCATCTGCTGCAGCCCCTGCGAGACCTCACCAAGAACTGGGACATTGACCTGGCCAGTCAGCTTGGAGAGTATCTCGAGGAGGTGAGAAAACACGGACAAACTGATCAAGAGCCACCTTAATTCATTTAAAGGTTCATTTTCTAGCCCAAGTATCATGTTGTTGCTGTTGTCTGTGTTGACAGCTGGACCGGATGACCATTTCATTTGATGGCGGGAAAACCATGATGAACTTTGCAGAGGCTGCACTTTTAATCCAAGGATCAACATCCATCTATGGCAGAAAGGTAAAGTATTTGATGCTGTATGTGTGTTACGGTGATTCATTTCACTGAAATGTAGATTTAGTGATTTTCAATAAAGTACAAATTTTAGCTTAGTAGTGCAAGGAAATGTTTTAAGTATTGTCATTTATTTATTTAATTGGTTTTATTTTCTTTATTTAGTTATTTTAACAAAGTTTTATGTGTCAGAAAGAAATTAGATTATATTTCATATTAGTATTTTATTTTTTTACTACATTAAAGGAATAGTTCACCCAAAAAACAAAAAAAGTTCTGAAAATGTACACACCCTCAAGCCATCCAAGGTGTAGGTGAGAGTATTTCTTCATTGGAACAGATTTGGAGAAATTTACATCACGTTGCATCACTTGATCACAAGTGGATCGCCTGTAGTGAATGGGTGCCGTCAGAATGAGAGTCCAAACAGATATAATCCACAAGTAATCCACACGACTACAGTCCATCAGTTAACATCTTGAGACACAAAAAGCTGCATGTTTGGAAGAAACAAATCCATCAAGACATTTTTTGACTTAAATCGGTTGCGCTGACAGAGATGTTATAGATAGTCTTCTGTACATTATATTGCATTCTCCATTGAAAAAGTTGTCTCATCTGAATCAGGAGAGAAATATGCACAGATCAAGAGATGGTTTCGCTGGAGTAAGGATTATTTTTAATTATGGACTAGTATTTTAGCCATAAGCAACAGTTTAACATAAAACGCTGTAATGGTGGATTTATTTCTAACAAACATGCAGCTTTTCACTTTATAAGCATTTATTGATGGACTGGAGTCGTGTAGATTACATGTGGATTATTGTGACAGCTGTTTGGATTCTCTTTCTGACGGCACCCATTCACTAAAAAGGATCCATTGGATTCACTAAAAAGAGCCAAGCAAGTGATGATTTTTCTAAATCCTCTAGATGAAGAAACAACCTCACCTACTTCTTGTCTGGTCTGAGGGTGAATACATTTTCAGCAAATTTTCATTTTTGTGGGAACTAGTCATTTAATATGTCAAAAAGCTAAATTTAACAAAGACTTTCCTTAACAAAACGATCTGTTCTAAATATTTAGGTGGAGCTCCTTCACACTCTGGTGTTTCAAACATTGGACTACATCTCTAACAAAAACAAGAAGTAAGTGTTATTATCCCGGACCTCCAGTTTCTGTTTATTCTGTAGAATCGGCTGTTGTCATGTTTTTTGTCTTTATTTCAACAGACGTGACAAACAAGGTTCTTCGTCAGATGGTAACCAAGATAAATCCCCTTCAGGCAATGAAGGCGATGATTGTGAGGTGCGTAAATGAGCAATAGTGGTTTTGAATTTAAATAAAAGTTACATTATTATATATATCTGTGTGAGTAATTGTGTATTTTGGGTGCAGTTTGATGAGATTGATCAGGATGAGAATGTCAACTCACAGAATATAACAATGAAAGATCCAACCGAGGTGAGTTCGGTTTCACCCCGTCAAAGTTTTTGTTTCTACAACTTAATGTTTCTACTGGACATCCACACATCTATTAATTCTGACTGGGCAAACTTTTTTTGTGTAAAGTTTATGAGTAAAGTTCATATGCTTTTTATATTATATATTAGTTTTTATGTTCTGCGGATTAAATTGTTGATTTGCTTAACTTCCATTACAATTAAAGAGAGTTTTGATTTGCTGGTTTTTGTGAGACTGATTCTTGCGTATTCTTTTTTAGCCAGTTAAGATTATCCGTCTCCCTCCTGAATCTCTCATTCCTGTAGAATCACTTGAGAAACAGAAGTACCCCCTTCTCAGGTAAAGACACTCAACACTCTCCCACACTAACAGAGAAAACGGTCACTTTTCCTTCAGTGTTCCTTCTTATTGGTTCTAACAGCCTAACAGTACCATCTAGTCCTCTGGCTCTTCAGGAGAATATTGTCTCAACAAGTCTCTCAGTTGCTGGAAATGAAGTGCATACTTGCAAAGAGCTGAAAATGTTTGTTAACTGTTATCCTCTAGTCTTAAAGGGGAGCTTCTTGGCAGCTGTAAGGATTTTCGAATTAATAATTTCACCATGGACGTATCCGGATTGATGCGTCTGGGCTCCTCGCACACTCACTTCCTCAAGGAGGTCGCAGAAATCCAGTACAGCTTCTCTGTACATGAACCTGTGCCCTTAGACAATGGTGAGGACACAGACTTCTCATGTGACAATCTATAAAGATGTTTTTCTTTTTTTACGTTTCGTGACTGGGAACTTACACTAGTGTTTAAAAGTTTGAGATTAGATGATCAAAATTGATTAAAAAGTAACTTCATTGTCATCAAAGAATCCTGAAAAAAATAGAAAACACTTCTTTTAAGTTGTAACAATATCTCATAATATTATTTCTAGTTTTAATATAGTTATAGTTAATATAGATAGATGACCAATCTGTCTGATTGTTGTCATCTGGTGTCCAGAAGTTAAAGCTGAGGTTAACGGTGGTTATGATGAAGAAGATGGTGGCGCAGAGGCTCTTCCTCCACTGGAAGATCATGGGATGGAGGTGGAGTCTGAAGAATGGATGCAAAGGCATCAGGTACCAAAACAGTTGTGTGATTAATATACTGATATATTTGGCTGTTGGGAAAAGATCTGTTGAGTGTTTTCCCTTTTAAATTGTTCTAGGCCCCTAGTGAAGGGAGGATGTTAAGACCGAGGCCAGCAGTACAGCCGATTCCAGAAGAACCCAAGCAGCTCAAGGTATAGACTAGAGCAGTGCAATGACACAAAATTGCCATTTTTGCACTAAATCACTGAAGTAACCACATTCATGTGCATTTAATGACATGTAGTACTTTAAATGATCAATATGACTTTAGTATGTTATGTTGGCATTCAGTAATACATGTTGCATTATCATGTCCTTACAAAAGTAATCAAGTGCATATTGCAGGAAATTGTGGACCCTTGGAAATGGCATGATTCATATGCTGCATTTGGGGAGGACAAACCTCTCAAAACAGGTGTGTGCTCAATCTGACGTTCTTCAGTATATGTGTCTTGATGTTTTTCCTTTTAAAATAACTAATCTTTTGGCATTTGTCTGTTGGACTTTTATTGTGTTCTCGGCTCTCTAGGGAAGTGTTATAAAGTGCCAGCAGGTCTTGAGGAGTCTGGAAAGAGGAAGAGGAAGGGTCCTTCAAAACTGCAGGAGTTTGGGAGCTGGTACTCTAAAGCCTGTAAGTTGTTATCAGGCTGTTATTTGAAAAGGAACGAATGACACTGTTTGGATGACTGAGACAAGTAGTTTTTTTTTTTTTTACAGTTGAGACTACGGATCGCAAGCTTAAGAACGGACCTACTTATCCTGGTAATACTTTTAGACCTTGTGCTATATAAGAATAAATTTTTCTCAAAGAAGTTGTTGTAATTTATACATAATCATTTTTTTCTTATTGTAGACCTTAATTACATCTTTGTGAGTAAAATGGGTCAGCGTTTGAAAGCACAGAAGCAGATTCTCAGGAAAAGGGTAAGTACAATTTGGAGGTGTGTGTGTGTGTGTGTGTGTGTGTGTGTGAGATATAATTATCGCTCAACTTTTGGCTTCTTTTGACAGCGAGAGTGAATTGAATTTATCTGAAATGACAGTAAAGACATTAATGTTACAAAATATTTCTATTTCAAGTTAATGCTGTTCTTTTGAACCTTCTGTTTATTAAACAGTCCAGTTTTTTCTATTCATTAAACAAATCAGCATATTAAAAGGATCTGAAGGATCAAGTTACACTGAAGACTGGAGTAACGGGTGATACAAATTCAACTTTGCCATCATAGGAATAAATTACACTTTAAAATATATTAAAATGTAAAACAATTATTTTAAATGATCAAATATCACAATATCCCTGTTTTACTGTATTTTTATATCGAATAAATGCCTAGCTGAGTATAAGAGACTTACTGACCCTAAACTTTGAACGGTAGTGTTTTTGTGATGTGTCATCTAACTCAAGGTATTTTCTGTTTCAGGGTGTTTTTGTCTCCGATGAGGAGTTAAAGAAAACTTACTTGGAACCAGAGAATATCGAGGATCAGGTCGAGGTTGTCCGGCATCCAGACGAAGAGGGTGAGATGCACACACTTAATCATCCAGCCCTAGATGTCTTCCCCTTCACCATTCATTGGCATTATTTGCCTAGAACCATTGTTTAAAATGCACCAAGCTTAAACATTGTGTGGTGTTCTCTCAATTTTATTCAGGTGGGGACTTCTCAAATGAGGAACATGACAACTTGGTTGATGATTTTGAACCTGTGGAGCACCTTGGTGAACAGGATCAAATTTTCCATGACTTGCATATGAGCCGGATAAGTTATGAAGACCTCGTCAAGAAGAGTGTGGTATGAAAGCCTTCATTTCCAGGAAAATAATGTTGAATGTATTGGACAGTGGTAGATTATTATTTCGGATTTCTCTGTAGGACCTGTTTCTGGTGAACTCTCAGAAGTATGCGCAGGAGACTGCGTTGTCTCGAAGAGTCAAAGAGTGGGAAGATGGAATCAACCCTCATCTTGCTGCTCAGGTAATGTGGGATGATCCTTGCAAGGTTGTTGTTACAGATTGTAATGTTTCTAAAATGTTCAGCATAAAAAAATAAATACAGTGAACTATTGGTTGCAGTTTAACCCCATTAAATGAGTGTTTAACATTTTGTGTACAGGAGACCCATCCAGCTTTTGACATCCATGAGTATGGGGACCGAATTGTCCAATCACTCTCTAGCGTGGGAGTGAAACAATCATTTGCCTTTGTCGTCAAAGGCAAGGAGAACACAGAAGCCTGCAGATACATGCTGGCTGCACTACAGCTGGTGGGTACAAAAAGCAATGATAGTACTGTTTACCTGCATTTCCAGTTAGGTTGTCTATGCCATTTGGGCAACTTGTATTTTTTTGACTGAGATTTGAATTGGTACTTGAGTCATTTAAGTTAAAACATAACTTTAAAACAAAAATGTCACCTGATGTTACTTTTGTATTACAGGCCAATGATTACACAGTGGAGATTGACAAGAGAGATGGACTTGAAGACAGCGTAGATACTATGGAGCTCACGTTACTGACTACACAGAGGGCTCATGAACGGCTCCAAACCTACAACGCACCCTCTGCTACAGAAATGGCTTGACCATGATCTCTTACCTTTGGCCTCAAAAACAAGCTATTTAACACTGACAGAGCTAAATTTCACTCAATCACTTTCTATGCTTTTCTATTCAAGGTCTTTATTTTTTTGTCTGGTAATTCCTGAATTCTGAGATCCAGCACTGCACTTAGATTTCAGTTTGGTCTTTAAATATGTTTGGATGAATCCGAGTCCTGAGATGAAGAAATGTCAGGTATTTGAGATCTGCTTTGCATTTAAAGCTAATTTGTCATTTCATTGGCTACAATTATGAAAGTCTGTGAAATGGTCTAAAACGTCTGTTTCTATGCATTTTCTCAGATTTTAAGATGATGGAAACTTTTCCCCCTATTTTCATCTCTAAGTAAACTGCATATATGTACAGTTTCTAAGCCATTTTTATAGAAGACACATGAAAATAAAATAGCGCTGCACTATTTAAAAAGTAATTTTTGTGTGTGATTAGTAAATAGTAGGCACAACTAACATTTTGTGTATGAGAAATGTTTCTGATTTTTATAGTTATAGTTTGGATAAATAATAATCTTTGGTTGGTATTATATGTACTGTACAGTTTTAATTGACTGCACAACCTGAGTTTAAATCAGAAATAGAATATTTCAATCTTTTAATGATTTAAAAAAATTAAAAGGCATTTTAAAGATTGGTATTTTAGTCATCTTTATATGCTATTATAGCATTTATTAATATTTTGAATTACGTTTTTATATTTAAATTTTAGTAATTTTATATGCTTTTGTCACTAAAATATTTGAGTTTTAATTGTAGTAAATTGACTTATTTCATTTAGATGACATTTCAAATTTTTCAAGTTTAAGATTGTCCATTTAATATGTATTTTGTTTCATCTTTATTTAAATTACAAAATAGTTGTAATTTTACTCAATTAACAACACTAATAATTATGCACGTAAGGAATTAAGATGTGGTTGATCAGCATTTTGAAATAGCTTTATTGTGCAAACACATTTTCCCACTAATGACATTAATCTGGAAATAATTGAACATGGTTTTTCACATGATTATGTATACTCTTGGCAATCTGTACATCGTTTTTCATTCTATTGTAGTAGTCCAGAAAGAGTCCGTCTGGGTTAACCAGGTAGATGATTATGGTGTGGTCCACAATATAATCTCCATCCTCATCTTTAGGCCCAGCGCTGGCGTAGACCCTATAATCACGTCCTGCCTGCTTCACTTCCTCCGCAGTACCCGTCAATCCAATCAGCCGGGGGTGAAAATCTTTCACGTACTTTGCTATAGCAGCCACATCATCTCTCTCAGGGTCAACGGTGATAAAAAGTGGCTGGACAGGGGGCAGGCTGGGGTCTTTATCAAGAATATGCACCACACTGGTCATTTTATCCAGCTCATCTGGGCAGATATCCGGGCAGTGGGTGAAGCCGAAATATAAGAGCACCCAACGGCCCAGGAAGTCCCGCTTGGTCCTTCGCTGTCCTGTGTGGTCCAACAGGCTGAAGTCTCCCTGTCCAACAGCCACTTTTCTCAACTGCTCTAGTCTTTGCATCTGGATCCTCTTTTGTTTCTCCTGATAAACATACCACCAGGTACCAATAATACCACCTCCGAAAAGCAGCGTTACCACCAAGCGTGTACGCAGTTTGATCCGTGCTGATGAGCCGGGGTTTGGCGTTTTAGAGGAGTTTTGAGAGTAAAAAGCTCTTTGTTCTCCAAGTAACCATGGTAGACGGCTGTGTGGTGGAGGAAAACCTGGAGCTGATGTTCTAATATGGGACATATGTATCTTTTTGGGAGATCTGCATGAGGGGAATGTGGATTTTAGGATATGATGTGAAAGGTTATTTGTTTCTCTCGTTGTTGCCCGTAGTGTGACATGCCAGTCCAGTCCTCTGAGGCAGCCGAGTCTCAACATCCTCAGAATAACTGATGGAGACAAAAAAGAGTGGAGTGAGCTGAGCAATCAAGTTCAAATGCTTTTGATTAACTACAGTCTGAATCAAGGGTTTGAATCCTGGAGATCTTTCTTCATGCAGATGGGCATATTTTAATTTACAAGCGAAAAGACCTTGATAATCTAGTTCATCTGGTGTGTTATTCAGGGTTTGAGTTTAACTCTGCAGGCAGATCTCCAGAAACAGGATCACAATCTGTTTAAAATATATTCATAATAAATTATACAGATCTACAAAAGAAAAGAAGACTATTTGAAAACAAATAAATCGTTAGTTTATAAATATTCAATATATAATCATCAGTAATAAAGTATATAAATAACACTATAAAGTAAATGTTTTTCTGATACTGTTCATTTTTCCTTGATTGTTTGTTTTTGTTATATTTAAAATTATTAAACAAACAAATAAATTAAGACATATAATGGATTTTAAACGGACACTATGCATGTATTCCATCCCATAAGTTACTTTACAGTATGAAGTACAGCCTTCTATGGCAGGTAACGTTAAATGACAATATTAGCAAAGCTAGCTCTTCGAAAAAATGTGTTTATACTACTATCTTTGGTCGGTACAAATACAGGATTTGTAATAAGAACACAAAATTACAGCTACAACACGTTTAAATGTTACTAACCCTGAGGTTACAGTAGTCAGTCCTTCTCGATATAAACTTGAGCTCCACACGTAACATGCACAACCGTCAGGCGGTGTCAGTAACTAGAGTTTCGATGGCGCAGATTCGTTGTTTAGAACTGTGGTGATTTTAAATAATATAAATAATATAATTATAAATAAATATAAAATATTTATAATTTTATATTACTTAGTATTATACATTACTAAGTACTATCTATAAATATTGGCAGCAATACACATCTTGCGGTAGATTCGTCATTACTGAAAGGCCTGTAGATGGCAGATTGGTCAAGATAAAGAGTTGGGTGGAACTCTGTAAAATTGGCAAGGTTCAAAGTTGTCAGTTTTCATTTATTATATTTTGGAAATGGTATTGCATATGATTATGCTTTACATCTAACAGAACAGAAGAAGAAGAAGAAGATTGACATGGGACACACGCACGCGCACGGTCGTGCCATAAAAAGAGTGCGCGCGTCATATCCATAACAACGGAGTCAAACACAAAGTGCCTCTCACGCGCTGTTTCAATTATGGACCCTGCACCAGCGTCCTACTACGGACCCCTGGACAAAAACAACCCCGTCCTGTCAGCTTTTCAAAGTGACCTGAAAGTCTTTAAAGCGTATTATAAAGAAGCTTTCAGGCTCACCGAACTACGACTCCCAATCCTACTCTAGAGGGTAAGAGTTAAACTCGAATTTCATTGATATTTTGTTGTGCTTTGTGTTTTATATTACTTTATTGATGTTTAAGTATGCTTAATTACTATACAAAACAATTGTGTTGACTGACAGGTCCATTAAACTGTTTGAAACATGGAACAAGTATAAATCTCGCCTTCCTCCCTCTTATTTCGAAGAGCACCTGTTGCAAACAGCAGATTTCCTCCTTGACTCCAAGGTAAATAACACGGCATTTTCCCCTTTTTAACCACAGTTATAGGCTACCAGTTGGTTATAGGCTACCACATATATTTTGCTAATGCACTCAATCTTCATCCATTGATATACGTAACCCTGAACCACAAAACCAGTCATAAGGGCCTTTTTTTTAAATTGAGATGCATTATACATCATCTGAAAGCTGAATAAATAGTTTGTTAGGATAGGACAATATATGGCTGAGACAATTATTTGAATATCTGGAATCTGAGGACGCAAAAAAAAAAAAAAAAAGAAAAAAAAATATATATATATATTTAAATATTGAGAAAATCGCCTTTAGAGTTGTCCAAATTAAGTTCTTAGCAATGCATATTACTAATCAAATATTAAGTTTTGATATATTTAAGGTAGAAAATTTACAAAATATCTTCATGGAACATGATCTTTACTTAATATTCTAATGATGTTTGGCATAAAAAGAATAATTTTGACCCTGGCTATTGCTATACCTGTGCTAAGTATGACTGGTTTTGTGGTCCAGGGTAACATATAATAATATTTCCTTTTAAATAAATATTTTTCATCATGTCCTATAAGCTTTACAGGCTTGCTCTCTGGCAAGGATACAAACTCTTTCTGCAGCAGTTTTGCACACCAAGCCTAGAAAGCATACGAGACGTGGAGCACTTCATGCAGTCTTTCTTCTCAGACGGCTTTGATTCAAAAAGAGCTCGACTTACGGTTAGGGATCCTGCCGGAAATACATGTCTCATTTTTGGTTTCAATATCAATTTCAATGACCTTTGAACTATGTATTTGTAGTTCCGTGCTCTTCAAGGGGAATGCCAGTGCATCTTCTATTTGGAGAGAGAGAGAGGTGCACTGCCAGACCAGAGTGGGGTTCAAAAGCTGCTGAGCATCCTGGGATTTGTGCGCATTCTCATGCAGGCTGTTCTGGCTGATGAAAGTTTATGCTGGATACCTCTACAATGGTACCTTTAGTAAGACCTCTGGATGTAGTATATCACACTGACAATAAATAGTGACTGTTATTTGTTTTCTGTGTTTCTTCAGGCTCGTTACACATGTACAACATATGCAGATTCCTGATGTCAGCAGGCCATGCTTCACAGGTTCGCAAAAACATGCCTTTATCTATGATGTTTTGTAACACTTTTCAAAATAAACAACAATAATAATAATACGTTTTATTCATATAGCACCTTTCAAATACCCAAGGACACTTTACATAAGATAAATAGAAACAAGAACACACACACACACACACACACACACACACACACACAAAAACAATAGTGAACAATACTGTTCACTACTGGGGTCAATTACATTTACTCGTATATATATTTTTTGTGTACTCATAATGTTTTTAATCAAAAGTGAAGTATTGTACTTCGCTATAAAAATACAAAAAAAAATCGGATGCAGCAAATTCAAAGAAGAAACTGGCGCTAAATAACAAGAACGATCAGACGGACAAGACAGGCGTGTTCTATTTATAAGAGAATGCGCGCTCATAATGAATGCGCGCTCGTTTTTTCCAGGCGCGTCCGCGCCGCAAAAAAAACATCTACTTTTCAGAATGCCGCAAACCGCAGGTTTAAGCCTTCTTGTACCATAACTGAAACCTGGAGCGCAACCGCCCGAGCGCATTGGAAAAAAGAGAAAGCAGCGCGCCTAGCGTTTTCCATGGTTTTTAGGCTGCTGAAAAAAACCAAACCCCGTTCAGTTTTGGGAAATGAAGTGAACCCCTATATATTCATGACAGGAATGTTTGCCTCGGGAAGTAGCAGCTACATTTCGCCCTTCGCAAAAATATATAAATACTAAAACAGTTATTGCATTGGTGGTTAAATTACGGTAATACAAATAGCCAAAAAGACAGTTGTTGTGTTTTTGATCAAATAAATGCAGCCTTGGCGAGCAGAAAATAGAAGCTTATTTAAATGCCTGTAGTTTTGCTTTTTAAATCAAGAAGTTAATTAAGAGACAACTCCTGTTTTTACTCTAACAACAAAAATAATTTCAAACACAGTGTGAACATTGTTTTGTTCCTGAGTGTAATTTATTTTATCTATCAACTGTTATATTCCCATGTCCCCCGCCTCGGGATGTTATACAGTACAAATATACCTAAATATAGAAAAATTTAAAAGTGGTGAAAAGAGTAAAAAAAACTGCAAATAATAATAACAATAGTACATATGTTGGTTCTGCGTTTCCTCTGCAGATACATATTTGCCTGGTAACAACAATATACGTGTTTGAGATTTATAGGCTTAGGTGTGTCAAATATAACTATTTAGTTCAACGCTCCATTACATTTCTATGATGTGTTTATTAGGGTAATTCCTTCTGTGGCCCTCCATGTTTTGCGTTAAAATGTAACAAGTACTCTATATATTTATGTATTTATTTTAGTGCTGTCAAACGATTAATCATGTTTTTGTTTACATAATATATGTGTGTGTACTGTGTATATTTATTATTTTTATTTTATATAAATATTGTAGTGTTTTTGATCAAATAAATGCACTCATAAGAAGCACATTATATTATTTTATTTTATCTATCAACTGAAATGTCCCCCGCCTCGGGATATTTAAATATATATATTTATATAACAATAGATATAATTTATGTTATATATATACGTGCTTATATATTTATTTTACAAATATAAATATATATTTTAGTGCATGATGTATGTATATTTATATATACATACAAAATTTTTTGATATTTAAATATATATATTTATATGATTTGTTATATATAAATATATTTATTTTACAAATATAAATATATACATGATGTATGTATATTTATATATACATACAAAATATACACAGCACACACACATATATTATGAAAACAAAAACTTGTATTTTTAGATGCGATTAATTGCAATTAATCGTTTGACAGCACTCATTTTGTTGTTGTTGTATTTTTCACAAAACATGTCAGTTTTGTATATTTTGGTTTGTTTTAAAGTCTTATTATGTCTTTGTTCAGGTTTTAGAGTACTTACTATGGGCATGCACATGCCTAGAAACCTCTGTTCCTCTGTTGACTGCCAACTTCCTGCCATGGAGGGCCACGCTTTACTGTGCTGTCTGCGAATGTTATTTTCATGACTGTGCTTCAGTTCAGGCAGAGGTGAGTTCACATCAAAACGCTAAATCAACTTAGCTTTATTACTCAAGAGCCCATAGACAATCTGTCCTTCTTGCCTCTTGTTGTGCAATACTGTAGGTGTTTGCTCGCCGGGCCCTTGGGAAGATCAGTGAACTGGCCAAGCTGGAGGAGATGACTGGCTCCCAAGTGTCATTGGAGACCCAACAAGCTTATAAGGAGGCCACGATAAAAGTGAGGAAATGCTGCCTAAATGAAACATGTTGTTGTTTTTATCATTCTTGTATTATAGCTACCGTATTTATTACTGTTATTGTTCCATTAATGGAGAGAAGCTTGCAGTGATGGTGTTTAAGCGCTCAGTGTATGAGCCCCGAAGGAAACCGAAAGGCCTCTTCAGACCCAAACAGAAGAGTAATTTGAAAGAGCTTCAGCTAGTGAGTATTCACTTTAATAATGTAGAATACATCTTTTTTTTTTTTAGTTCTTCTCTAATATTTTCTTTTTTACTCTTATCTCTCCCGTTATATCTCTCGGTAGACCCCGTGGCCTCGCACACCAACCGAGCGTATCCTGATGGAGATGTTCAAGGGCAATGCTGCTCGGTTTCTGGCTGTGCTGGAAGCTCTACAGGACAGCTCTGTCAGGCCTCTGCAGACCGGCATGCCTGAAGAATTCGAGATCCAGGATGTGGTGCTGGAGCTCATTTCTGCTGGGACTAGCTTGTTGTCTGGTACACTTTTTCGTCCTTTCTGCCTCAATGCAACTAAATGTAACTTTTAAGGCTTGTTCACACTAAGAACGATAACTATAATGATCACAATAACTATAACGTTTTAATAATCTTTCTAATTCTATGAGAACAATGGAGTCCGCACCACAACTATAACAATAACAAAACAGCTGAACAATAGCGTTGTTATTACTTTCAGAACATTTCTCCCATATGTTGAATTTAAAGGAATAGTTCACCCAAAAATGAAAATTCTGTTATTAATTACTCACCCTCATGTCGTTCCAAACCTAAGACCTTCGTTCATCTTCGGAACACAAATGAAGATATTTTTAATGGAATCTGAGAGCTCTCCATAGACAACAAGGATCCTAACACGATCAAGGCTCAGAAACATAGCAAGGACATCGTTAAAATAATCCACGTAACATCAGTGGTTCAACTGTAATTTTACAAAGCTACGAGTACCTTTTGTGCACAAAGAAAACAAAAATAACAACTTTATTCAACAATTTGTCTCCTCCCCGTCACCCTATAGTGCCATTTTGGAGAGTATCACATACGTAAACAATGTATGCAACGTATGTACATGGATACATTGTTTACATTCAGATCAAACCGTAAGCAGTGTATCCGCGTACGGTGCTGCTGACACAGAACAGGATATGTTGTTTACATACAGTATCTCACAAAAGTGAGTACACCCCTCACATTTTGGCAGTCAATTTAGTATATCTTTTCAAGGGACAATACTATAGAAATTAAACTTGGGTATATTTTAGAGTAGTCAATGTGCAACTTATATAGCAGTAAAAATGTACTGTCCTCTGAAAATAACTCAACATACAGCCATTATTGTCAAAAAAGCTGTCAACAAAACTGAGTACACCCTAAGTGATAACAGCTATACGTCGTTTAACCATGCAAAGCCACATGTCCTATTCATCATGTTCATGTTTTTGCCTACTTGACAGGACCATACAAATTTGTGTATCTTGTTTTAGAGCAGTTCAAATTTGGTGCTTTGAGTACAATCCTCTCATACTGGTCACTGGATGTTCAACATGGCACCTCATAGCAAAAAACTCTCTTGAGGATTTGAGAATTAGAATTGTTGCTCTCCACAAAGATGGCCTAGGCTATAAGAAGTTCGGTAACAGCCTGGAACTGAGTTACAGTACAGTGGCCAGGGTCATACAGAGGTTTTCCAAGGCGGGTTTCACTCGGAACAGGCCTCGCAAGGGTCGATCGAAGAAGTTGAGTCCTTGTGCTGTGTGTCAGGTGCAGAAGCTGGCTTCAAAAAACAGACGCATGAGTGCTGCCAGCATTGCTTTAGAGGTAGCAGAAGTGGAAGGTCAGCTTGTCAGTGCTCAGACCATACGCCACACGTTACAACAAGTCGGTTTGCATGACCGTTGTCCCAGAAGGAAGCCTCTTCTGAAGCTGGCTCACAAAAAAGCCTGCGAACAGTTTGCTGAAGACAACCTGGCCAAGAGCATGAATTACTGGAACCATGTCCTGTGGTCTGATGAGTCCTAGGTAAACCTGTTTGGCTCAGATGGTGTCCAGCATGTGTGGCGACGCCTGGTGAGGAGTACCAAGAAAATTGTGCCTTGCCTACAGTCAAGCATGGTGGTCTAATGGCGCTTTTCCAGCATGGTACGGCATGGTCTTGGTACGGTTCTTTTGCATGGGTACTACTGCTTTTTTAGTACCACCTCAGCCGAGGTAAGCGAGCCATACCGTTACCAAAACGGACGTGTAAACTCTGCTGCGATTGGCCGGAGAAAATTCATTGAGAACTTGGAAACCCTCCTCTATGACCCGATTTAAATCCAACATGAAGGATCGGACGCAACTGTTTAAACAAACGACATTTTTGCTCAACCACAAAATAGAGTGTCGTTGTCTGTTGAGGAAGTACAGATGTTCCTCTCGTTGATAGCCGAGGAGCGGATGAGAGCTGATGGTGCCCCGATGGAAAAAGCCCTTATGTATATAACACTTTTGAACTTGCTAATTTTCAGTTTTCTGTTTATATTTTTACCTTTGTATCTGTGTTTTGCTTCAATTAAAAACATAAATAAGTGTACCACTATATTAAATATGTATTGTATGAGCCGTAATGAACCTCTTGAAACAAATGATTAATGCACTTATAAAAAACATCACATAAATAAAAAAAACAAGGGATATATTGTATATTTTGAAATATTCAAAAGTTTATTGATAATTCACTTTAGAACACGCTGATGAATAGTTAACAACTGCCACACCTGCACGAACATGCTCTCCTCATCTACAGCCCGCGGCACTGCCTCCAAGGTGCTGGGGGTAAATCACAAGCATTCTCATAGTCTCCATTGCTGTTAAAAACATCCACATGGAGTGGCCATTCCGTCTCCTTTCTTTGTTGTGAGTTTGTTTGTGGTGCGTTTATGTCACAGCAATAGAGGCCAATTATAACGACCTGAACCCGCCCACTATAGCGGTACTAAACTGAGTGGAAGTGCACACCCGAACTATGTACCGGGCCGTGCCGATCCTCAAGTGGAAAAGCGACATAAGACGTCCAGACATGTGGAGAAGCACCACGTGTTTAGCTTACATCAGATAATGAGGAAGAACAGCCTACCACAGCTATGCTGATGATACGTCTACCTAGATCTCCAAATGTCAGCCCCATTATCCCTCTGCCAATGAGGAAATTAACAGTGGATGTGCCAAAACTTTCTTCAGAAACAAGGAGAAAACTGCATTGCAGCAACAACATGTGCCTTGACTCTAGCAAACAACTAAAAATCTGAAATCTTGTGATTCTGGAGACGGACCTTCTTTAGTAGTCATGCCAGTAACAAATCAGCATACTATCATCTCAAAAACATTGAGAATTAGATTTTTGTTTCCAAGGGAGAAACTTGTTCAGTTTATCACCAGCTAGATGGTCTCCTCACCGGCCTTCCAAAGAAGACAAGACAGCTGGTCATCCAGCCCTGCCAGGATACTAAACCAGAAAATATTGACACTTTGGACACTGGCTTCCAGTTTTGACATTTTTGTTGCTTTTACTGTTATTTGGACAATAATGGCAGATTTATATATAAACCTAACAGACCACTTCATTAGAGTTATACCAAGGGTTCACACAAAACAAGGGGAGTCCGCTTTTAGATTATGGCCCGCACAACCAGTAAAGAGATTTGTACTTCCACATATGCAAAACTCATCTATTTAGCTGCATTTGTTGAATGAGCGTTGACTATAATATATATCCTTTTCTAAGTTTTAAATTTCATTTGAGCAGGATTTCTATATCATTTTAAAATTCCTTGTTTTATTATTTTTAACCCTTGTTTTTAGCTGTGAAATTGTACTTTCTTTTAAAAGCACTTGTTGCTGAAATGTGATATAAATAAACTTGGGGTGTACTCACTTTTGTAAGATGCGGTTCATTGTATGTGATACTCTCCAAAATGGGGCTATAGGGTGACTGAGAGGAGATGAATTGTTGAATAACGTCGTCATTTTTGTTTTCTTTGCGCATAAAGGTCTTACGGGTTTGGAACAACATGAGCATGAGTAATTAATGACAGAATTTACATTTTTGGGTGAACTATCCCTTTAAGCATTTTAATGAATGAATGATGCACTTATATAGTGATTTATTGTGCTCCACCCAAAGTCACTATGTGTGTGGGGGGGTCTCTCCTCACCACCATGGGCGTTAGGACCCACACAGACCACAGGGACAGTGAGCTGTCCATCAGGTGGAGAGGAGAGAGAGTCCCTGTGGAAGGGGATTATTAGGAGGCTGGTCTAGTGGATGCAATTTGGCCAGGACACCGGGGTAACCCCTACCTCTTGGGATTTTTTTTATTAATGACCAAAGAGTGTAAGGACAGCAACCTTTTTGTCCCCGTCACTATACTGGGGCGTTAGGACCCACACAGAACACAGGGTGAGCACCCCCTGCTGGTCTCACTAACACCTCTTCCAACAGCAACCTAGTTTTGCCAGGAGGTCTCCATCCAGGTACTGACCAGCTCAACCCTGCTTAGCTTCAGTGGGCAACCAGTCTTGGGCTGCAGGGTGATATGGCTGTGGCTTTAAGCATTTAAAGTGACAGACCACAAAACTGCTGTGTGTTCCTGTGTGGCTCAGTGGTAGAGCATTGCGTCAGCAGCGCAAAAGGTTGTGGGTTCGATTCCCAGGGAACACACATACTAATGAAATTGTATAACCTGAATGTACTGTAAGTCGCTTTGGATAAAAGCGTCTGCTAAATGCATAAATGTAAATGTGTTTTATGATGAATAGAACATTATTGTGGATTGGTGTCAAGCTAATATATTTATTGTTGTAAACTGGCCTTTAGGCTTAAATATCCTTTCTTTTGTAGGTTTTGGTGATTCTGACCACAGTTTTAATGAGAGCCTGCCTCCCTCTGTAAATGCAGTCACTCCTACCTCCTCTCTCTTTGACACAGCTGTTGCTGGTGAGTGCTTGCATTTAACTTGCCATTTTTTCACTCTTATTTGTGTTATATGTTTAGGGTCTTTGTTTTGTGTCTCTCAGGAAAGAGTAAGATTGCAGTAGATGCTGCAGTGAAGTTTGTGAAGCAGCTCTTCAGATATGAACAGTGGAGCACGTTCAGCTCACTCTCCACGGCACTTATGTCAGCACTAGCTGTGAGTACATCTGTGATATGGCTTAAAATGTCAGCCAGACTGCTATCTAGTTCTATTTTCTTGTACTGTTTCACAGAACATGGAAGGCCGCATGTTTAGAAAGTATGAGCTGGAACTGAGGATTTTAGAGGCTGCAGAGCGTTTGATGTCCACTCAAAGAGTTAAATTCATCATGAAAGATGCTGCTTTTGATGGTCAAGCCGGTACTAATCACATAATTTGATTCACTCATAGAAAAAGACAAGCAAATGATAAAAAAGTTGTTTATTAAGTTTAATTCAAAGTTGACTCAATATTTATTTATTTATATTTTTGGGGTTATGTAAAATTCTTTAAATCCAAGATAAACATCATCCCTCTTTTATTGTTGTATTCCCTTACAGACAAGAACATTGTGGCAGCAATCATTACTGAAGAATTTTTCAATCTTATTCAGACACTTCATGCTAGTGTCTGCAGGACAGACAAGGTCAGGTCTTTCTCTTGCTGTCTCTGAAGAGCTCATGGAGCTGTCATAGGTAACCTGACAATGTGTATGTTTGTCCAAATAGGATATCCAGCCAGATGCAGACTTGGTGTTGGACATTGTGCTCTTCTTTTGGGCTAAATGCAAAAATGTTTTTCAAAGAGCACAGTCGAGACACTATGAACCCGTGCGCTACCTGGGAAGGACTGCAAACCAAGACCAGGTTATTATAAAAAAAAAACAGTAAATCTAAAATGCTTATTATGAGAGACTTTGTTATTTTGTAAAGCAATCATGGTGCAACTAATGCTGCTTTATAACATTAGTTGCTGAATCCATGTTTTGTTTTGTTTAATAGTGGGCGGAGACCCTCCTTTTGCTGTGTGAAGTGGCCCATGAGCACCAGCTGGCTGAAGTGGACTACTTATTAGTGACTGAAATGACTCTGAGACTAGCCATGGTGCTGGAAAGCAGCGCAGACGTCCCACCACAGTCTGGGAGAAAGACAGGTACCAAGGTTCAAGTTTTTTTTTTATTCGTCACATACTCAATTATACAGGATATAATTAGTAGTGAAATGTCAGGTCAGGTCCGCTCAATGGACAGTGCAAAATCTGTAACACAACACAAGAGAATATATATAAATATAGGTAACAGAAATAAAAATAGGACGAAATAATCAAGAGTAAAATGTGCAATAAAATTAAATGTGCAATACAGTATACTGTGGACTTAATAAATATAATATAAGCAGGGATGTGTTAGAGGAATGTGCAAACAGGTTGTACCGGTTATATACATAGCAGCAATACGGATGATGGAGAATAGTGAATATTTTACAGTTTATTAAATTAAGTCTTGTAAATATTATTAGACCGAGTTTGAGTTTAGGAGCCTGATGGCCTGAGGGAAGAAGCTCCTCCTAAGTCTCTCAGTTTTTGCCATCATGCTCCGGTAGCGCTTGCCAGATGGCAGCAAAATGAAAACCATGTGCCACAAAGACGAGATTTCACACAGCAAACAGTCTATATACAAATGATTGAGCTATTACAACAGATGCTGTAAACATGACTCATCATAGATTACTTAAAATATTTATCATGGTTTCCACAATCATATTACACAGCACAACTGTTTTCAACACTGATAATAATTAATATTTCCTGAGATCCACTTGAGCACATTAGAATTATTTTTGAAGGATCGTGTGATGCTAAAGACTGGAGTGCTGATGAATAATTCAGCTTTGCCAACACAGGAAAAAATAAATTACAATAGAAAACAATTATTGTAAATTGTAATCATATTTCACAGTATTACTGTTTTTACTGTTTTGAATCAAATGAATCCAGCTTTTTTGAGCATATTCTTTTTTTAAAAATCTTACCCATCCCAAACTTTTAAACAATAGTTATTTTTCACTTTTAGTTATATATTTATTTTGTATTGTCATTTTTCTTTGTGTTTTTCTTTCTGTAGCCACCACTGAAGATGGCAGTGAAGAGTTCATCCCTGTTCGAAAATCTGCAAGCTCCCTGTTTATGGTGTGTTGTCCCATGAGTAAAAATATTAAAATAAAACCCTACTAAAAGTTCATGTTGTAGCATCATAAACGGTTCAGCAGCATCAGATTATTTTGTTATTTTATTTTTTTATGAATTTATTTATGAAGCATGTTGGGTTGTGTTGTTACTTATAATTCTTAATGTTTTTTTTTTTTTTTTTTTATGTGATGTTTTGTGTCTGCTATATGATGCTGCTACCCTGCCTGAATTGCCCCTTGTGGGATTAATAAAGTTGTTAACTTAACTTAAAGATTCAACATTTAGATTTTAAACAAGTAAAATTACCTTAGTATTTAAGATTGCATTATTTCAAACCAACAAAATCTAATGCAGTTTTATGGAATTGTGTCAGGGCTTTACCACAATAAAACTATATTTTTAACATGTGTAGAGGTCCAGAACTGAACAGCTGCAGACTGCATTGGATGTGGTGGAAAGAGGTGTGGAATGTGTGTCCAGAGGAAGGGCCAGGTCACTTTATGGGGGTTCTGCTGTCTTTGATGAGGTGTTCACACAGGCACGAACATACCAAGTTTTACTTACTGCAACCCAAGCTCTGTTACCTTCTGTTACTGTTGATACAATTAGCATGCTTTATAAGATGTCACATTTCTCTTAATCACAGAACTTTTGTGATACGAAGAGTACCAAGAGCAACCGAGTCCCAGAAAGCAGCAGTACCTCTGACCTTGCTGCCCTTTCCATGGATTTACACCTGGAGTTGCTGGTCTTCCAACACAGACTTGCTCTCAAACTATATGATTCCTGGTCAGGTCAGAGAGACATGCAACCTTTCAACATATTAGTGAAACACATTTTTATGCATGTCACTTAATCTGTCATATTTGTTCTGCTCAGATGAGTTGAGTTTGATGGAGTTTAAGAAGTCACATGATATTCAAGCACAGGCCTCAGAAACAAATAGACCTACTGGAGGTGAGTTTCAAAACAATTTAATATTAACATATTAGCACCAAAACAGGTAGTCAGTTTGACACAGGTTTTCTCTTTAACAGACTCTGCGGTACTTGAAAAAATTGAGAAGAACAAGATCTCTAAGTGTGTTTTCCTAGTGCAGAAGGCCCTGTTGGTATTCAGGAAAAACCAGATGAGCCGAGAGACCAAGAAAATACTTGAGGTCAGTATTTCAATTGGTGTCACATCACAGCAGGATAGCATGATGTAAACTCTGTTTTCATCTCTCCAGGAGGCCATAACGTTAATGGAGAAAGCTGAACTTGAAGAGAGGAACTGGTTAGTTGTGCTTATCCTTCAGAGAACAATTTAGTAATGGCAGAGAAGAGACAGCCACCACGAGCCCCAATACTCCTCTCACGCTCCAACCTCTCCATGACCTTCAAACCTGCACCATACGCCCTGGAGGAAGAGGTTGTCACATCTTCTCTATAAGCATTACTTTGATATTTGTTGATTACTCTTTGAATTTATTCCTTGATGTTCAGTGTAAATGCTTAAGAACACATTTTTGTTTTTATCCTGATCTAGGTTAGCTGGTACTGTATTTATGGAAGAGAGGCAGAGGGTGTCAACCGAAAAGTACGACTTAAAGACTGCTCCTTGTGTGGGACTGGAGATATGGTAGGGTTAATGGCGTTTTGAAATATCATATCATGAATTTACCTTGCTTACTTTTTAATGTCTGTATTGTTTATTCATAGTGGGTACCTGAAATGAAATTTGTGTTTCAACCAGATTCCTGCCAGAGGTGAACGTTTACTTCATGTAGATGGGTTGGAACCTAATAAGAAGTACATTTTTGCAGTGGCTGCTTTTAATGCTCAAGGCAAAATTGTGGGGGGTGCCATTGGAGAAACCACCAGGCCTCTACTAGCCTCCCTGCCTCTACCACTATTAACAGCCTGGGCCCACATAGCTCAGGTAAATGGATCAACATTTATTGTGTGCCACGTAAAATAACCATCCACTTAATGTTAAGTTTTATATTGTTTAGGTGGCTTATCAGACAGGACTCTACTCTCTTGCTAAAAGAGCTTGTAATGAGCTTTGGAGCCACTTTACTCTTCCCCCAAACTCAAGTCCTGAGGGTCCAGAGCCAGAACAAGAAGCCTGTCTTGAAGGACTGGCTCAAACAAGGTTTAATTCAATACAATGTAATATAGTATAATATAACTTAAGATCATGTGTCTTATCAAATATCGGTTCTGTTTGTTATCTATTTTTATTTCATGTAGACTCCGTCCAGAGACCCTGCAGCTTTCTTCTCCTCTCCTCCAGCAGCTGTTTTTTTTCACCATCTTCATTCAGACAGATATTCACATTCAAGAGGGGGCACTATTCTGTGACAGTCTCTGTGATGGAGGGCCTTTGATCTGGGGCCAGGTTAGTGAATAAAGTGAATAAGATGAAATCAGCTTTATGGTGGGTTGTATACTGTATTTAAGCACAGCTCATGATAATACAGCTCAGTCTTTCTCAAGTAATTCATCCTTGTAAAGCTGATCCGTCTGCACATCCATCGCAGGAGGCCAGGCTTGTAGAGTGTGAACGGATGCTGGTGGCCACTGATCTTGCTCTGCACCTCAATGACAGCGGTGGTTCCCTGCAGGCTGTAGTGAGCTGTTATGGCCTTCTCACTCCATTAATCTTCAACCAGATCCCTTCTGAGCCTGTCAAAGAGGTGGCTATTTTTATAAATGTGCTTGATAACAATAAAATATCAGGAGTTCCATAATTTCATGATTAAATCAGCTGTTTATATGATGGCTTTGCCATAGCAAAGGTGACTTTAGATGCTTCAATGCATCTGTGTGCTTCAGGTGCTGTTAAAGTGCTTTACGGTGCTGCTGGAGATTCCAGACGTCCTCAAGCAGAAACGGCCTGTTGCCACCACAGAGTCCCTGCAACACATGGTCGCCTGTATGACATATTATTTAGCCAAGGTAGTAATTACATATACTGCACACTTGTTAAGAAAGAATATGTAAGGAAGAAGTATTTTGTATAATTATAAATATCTTTTAATGTGTCCTTGCTGAATAATAAAAGATTAATAAAAAAATAATAAAAAAAACGTTATCGACCTCAAACTTTGCTCAATTTCTGTGTGCTTTTAGAGCTTGAACTCCACTCAGGAGAGTCGTATGGCATCAACTGTGTTTGAGCTGGGAATGAAGCTTCTTCAGGAGATCAATGAGCCCCCACAGCAACCTGCCAAAAAAACATCATCAGTGGAGCTGGACGGGGTGTGTGATGTCTTGCGGGGTGTGATGTGGGGTCTTGTTAATCATAGACCCTCTGTGCTGCTTTAATAAGTATTAATGTCAGCGCATGTGTGTTTGATTTTCAGAAGAAGGCAGCTTCCATCCATGATGTGGGGCCAAGCGAGCAACTAAATGTTTTAGAGGCCATTGTCATGAAAACCATGCATACAGAAACATTAGGAAACCATGATGTCACTTCCTGCAACAAAACAGGTCCTTCTTTTATCTAATATATTAATCAGGAAGCCTGTTTTTAAACAAAAATACAGTAAACAATCAGTACAAAGTATGTTATATGGCCTTTGTTGCAGGGTCAGATGGATGTGAGCTTACTGGACAGGAAGACCCTGTTGTACTCTACATGGTGATTGAAAACAGCCCCCTCCAGCATGCCTTTAAAGAGGGTATAACAAAAAAAACATATAGAAGAAATCTGATTCACTGAAAGATGTATCATACACTCATTTTGTATGTTTGCATGTGTGTGTGATTGATCTAGTGATGATGTTCAAACAGAAGTCTTGTTTTCTGGAGTTTGTTGCGCATTTGCTCCAGAAAGCCCTGCTAGAAGATGAGCTGACTCTTGTCTTGCAGTGGGAGCAGAACATCTTGAACTGGCTTAGCAGGTGTGTTTTTGTGTAGTCATGCTTGCAATGAGTGGGTAGGTGTTTTGAGATACATTTCTTTGCTTTCTGTAATATTTCTAGACGTGATGAGGCCTTGTTCGGGCTAAAGAAGAACTCTGGTCTACCGGGGGAGGATTTTAAAGACTTCACAACCTCTGTGATTGAGTACAATACCAAAGTAAGCTATTGTTTCGTAAAACGTGTAAACATATTGTGACACATTTGAACACATTTTCACAAATCAAATGCATGTTCTCTTTCATTTTATAAATACTCTCTTAAATCTTTGTTTCAGAAACAAAAAGATGGCACATTTTGTGATGGCAGGAAGTTGCTACAGAAGAAAATTCTGATTGCATTGAAGAGCCAAAACTCTCAAAAGTAAAACAATATTCAGCCCAGCTTGCATCCATCTTTAAAATGTTTTTTTTAATGTGCAGTCGTGTACACTAACATTAAATAGTTTGGATGCTTTAAGCTTTTGAAATGTATGCATTTATTTGATCAGAAATACATTAAAACACTAATATTGTGAAATATTATTATAATAAGAATAGTTTTCTATTTGAATATTTTTTTCAAATGTAATTTATTCCTATTAGAGCAAAGCTGAATTTTCACCAACCATTATTCTAATCTTCAGTGTCACATGACCCTTTAGAAATCGTATTATAAAGTATTTCTTTAAAGAAAATCTTACTGTCACCAAAATTTTGAACGTGATAGTATACGTGAATTTATCTTTAAAACTTTATCTGTATTTGCTGTTATGTCCCTCAGAGAGATCAGAGCTGTGCATGTCCTGCTAAGTAAACTGGCTACTCTTATCAGAAGACATCAGCGCCGCCGGAAGCTGAGGCAGATGCGCTCTGAGGATTCACTGTGGCGTTGCCATGTTAATCTGAGTCTGGCTTGTGCCCACCTTGGCCTGTTGAGGAGGAACCTGGGACCAACAAAGCTCTGGTACTTAGATCCAACAGCAAAACTGAAAACTGAATAATGCCAAATTATACATTTTTATGTCAATTTGGGTCTTCAACCTCAAGCTCATCTTAATATCAAGACTTTATTTCTGTTCTGTAAATACCTCTTGATTATTGTTTTCTCTGGACCTGTTCGATTGAAACTTGAGCTTTTTCTATCCTTTCCAGTTTCAGCCATCTTTCGCAGCCTTTCTTTTCTCTGGCTCACTGTGGAATGCTGATTATGTGGAAGAACGTTCCACAGCACATAAGGCCACCCGAACTGACTCTTCCACATCCCAAAGCTGTTCGCCGTGCTAGCAAAAAGGAAGTGAAGCTCAAAGTTAAATATTCTAATCAAGGTAGATACACTGTTGTTCGCTGTTATCTCCAGTGTCACACGATCCTTCAGAAATCATTCTAATATGCTGATTTGGTGCTCAAGAAACATTTATAATTGTTATCATTGTTGAATGCAGTCTTTAAGGATTCTTACCGACCCCAACCTTTAAATGGTAGTGTAGATCATTACATGTAGATGCAGTATATTATTGTCCTAATTTACACTATATCCTCAGATGAACCAAATAGCAGTGACGAGGAGTTCAGCTCTGCAGAAAGTGATGTTGAAGGTGAAGTGGACTTTGAGCACACCCATGACCCTAAAGCTGAAGGCACTCCTGTTTATCAAACCACGTCTCAGTTACTGGACACACTTAACAAAGCCTCTGTACACATGCGCAGAGCTATGGTAAGTGCAGTTTTATTTTAATAGCCCTAATTTGCCATGCTCTTTATCTTGTGAGCATCTCCCATTTTTTCCACTAGGTGCTGGCACATCGCTGGGGTCACTGGACAACTTTACAATGGGCGTGTCGGACTCTCTGGGACCAATCCAGCACACTGGCTCTGATGTTAGAACGAACCCAAAGCCCTGACACCAATGCCAGACGGCTGACGATAGAGCAGCTGTATACAGTGATCACTCCCCTACTAGCACTGGCCTCAGATCTTCTCATGGACATGATGGAGAAGCTGAAGGTTAATCCACATCACCTCTAGAGCAGTTGTTCTCAAACTTATTGACTTGAAGGTCCACTGTCAAACACATTGTTCAAAGGCCCTCTAAATAATAAAAGATTTTAGTTTTAATTGATTTGAATTTAATTTAATAATTCAAATGATTAATATTAATAATTTCATTAAATTAAATTAAATTAATTAAATATTATTTTAAAAGATTCACTCATCGTACAGCTCTCTTAAAAGTTACTTAATAATGATTGGTCATTTGCACCATGCTGCAGTCAAATATTTGTATTTTTAAGATATCTTTCATATTTGTTTTCTTTTTGTTCTGTAGCTGTGGAATGTTTATGATGATCAAGATGTAGAGCTTGAGGCCAGCCTGTGCTTCTCTGGCCCAATGGATGACGGGACAGTTATAGATTTGCGCTGGCTGAGGACTCTGGTTCTGCACACATTAGAGCTTCTGTACTATCAGGCCAAGTGGGAGAATCTCGTCCACCTCGCCCTACTTTTCAATGCATATACTCGGTATGCTGATATCCCACTGATGCTGGTGTAGCATTCATTTGTTTACTTGCTGAAATTAAACAAGTAATCGAAATGTTCATGAATATCATTTCTATCGCAAAAGTATAGCTATTGAAATGCAATGCATCCTGGGTTTCAGGGAGCGTTACTCTCACATGGTAACACCTGTTCTGGTGCATGCGCAGAGGAGGTTGTTGGACAGGATCAGCTGTTTCGGGGGACCTCCAGCCCCTCAACCTCACTTCACCTGCACTGAGATGATCTCTGGAGAGAAGGTAGACAGAAATGATCACATACACATCATTTTGATTAACTTTGACAAGAGCTGCTTAACATTTTGAGTTCACTGCGTGTTCAGTGCAAACTTTTATAATGGATATTCCAGTTGTGCATCCATTAGAGTTGGAAAAATGTCTACATTTTGTAACTGGCCTCCATAGGTGACATGCAGGAATTATGCAAGCAGACAGTTATTGTTTCCCTGTGGAGGAGGTCAG
This sequence comes from Schizopygopsis malacanthus, assembly GCA_027474115.1. Taxonomy (NCBI): domain Eukaryota; kingdom Metazoa; phylum Chordata; class Actinopteri; order Cypriniformes; family Cyprinidae; genus Schizopygopsis; species Schizopygopsis malacanthus. The sequence continues at coordinate 14,433,723 of CM049865.1, forward strand.
ATTATGATCACTGACCCAGAGCCCAAGAAACTTGCAGGTACAAAAAAGGATTGCCAGGTCCCATTTATTTTCTGATTAATTTACCATTTTGTGCATTTTGCAAGTCATATTTGGCTCATGTATTATGTAATAATATAATCTATTTTTTAAAAAGACCATAATTAAGTCTTACATGTATGCTTTATAATTTACTGCAGATGTGAAGAGAGCCATGTGTCTGGTGTGTGTACCGTTGGATGTTGAGGACACACTGCAGTGTTTCAGAGAAACTCTGGAGAAAAGACATCACACACTGCTGACCTTTCAGCACAGCCGTACTCTACTCCTGCTGCTACTGGCGGACACACAGCACTGTAAGTCTTACACACAGCATAAGTTTGGGATCAGTACTTTTTTTTCTTGAAATAATTGAATTGTTATATTTAGCAAGAACACATTAAATTGATCAAAAGCGACAGTAAAGCCATTTGTAATTTATATTCCTCAAAGAATCCTGAAAAAGTGAATCATGGTTTCCACAAAAATATTAAGAAAGTGTTTTTAACATTGATAATAATCATGATGAGCACCAAATTGGCATATTATATTTTTGATCAAATTATAAGCCTTGGTGAGCATAAGAGACTTAAAAAAATTAATCTTGCAAAACCACAAACGTATTTAATGAAACATATGTTAAATATAATAAAGTGTTTTGTTTTTAGGCCTTGTCCTGCCTCTGGAATTTCTAATAGTTTTTTAGAATGGTGGTTTTCAATTTGTGAGCAAAAGAAGGTCTGTGGTGAACATTACTTGAAGAGAGTTTCATATTAAATTATACATAAATTAGAAAAAGTCAGAACCACAAACCTTATTTTACTTCTAAATTGAAAACTGCTGTTTTGAAAACCATTTTGGGAGATCGTGGCATTCAAAGTCTATTCTGTGTTTAGGGCTTCAAACTATACTATACAAGTTACAACTGTACATATAACTCTACTTTGTTTACACTTTCAATTACACCCTTCATATGTGGCCTCAGCATATGTTGAGGTGCCATTCTCTAAAGAGAACAGCGGCATTCTGCAGGGAAAAGTGGAGTTGAGCATGGCAGCCAGCACCCCGCCAGGCATCAGTCCTCTAGACCTGTCTGCAGAGGACTTCAGCTCTCTGGGCTCCATCTACAGCACCACCCTGCCACTAACACAGCTCCAGACTGTTTTCTCTTCCTACAACAATTCTAATTAGTGAGACCCCATCTGAACTTTGACATCTTACAAGCAGAATTTGTTCTAGAACGAGGTTTTGCAGTACATATATGTTTTTTTGTTGTTTTATGCAGAATATCTTCAAGCAAATAAGTACAACTCTCTCCAGGTGCAAGCACTCCATGACCTTGGAAACCTGCATTTCTACAATGGAAATCGAAAGTATGTTGTGTTCACTGCATTATTTTTTCTGCTTTGATTATTGTTTGTGGTTGCTAAGATCATTTAATGTTTGTAAAAGGAGTCTCATATGCTCACCAAGGTTGCATTTATTTGATCAAAAATACCTTAAAATTAAGCAATATTGTAAAACTATCATTGGTCAAATAACTTTTCTATTTGAATATATGTTAAAATGCCATTTATTTATGTGATGGCAAAGCTGAATTTCAGCAGCATTGCTTTTCATTAGTCTTCAGTGCCACATGATTCTTCTGAAATTGTGCTGCTTAATATTTTTGTGCATCCATTTCAGAATTCTTTGATGAATAGAAAGTTCAAAAGAACAGTTTTTTTTAATAGAAATCTTTTGTGACACTATATATTGCTGTACTGTTATTTTTGGTCAATTTAATGCATCCTTAATTTCTGTGAAATTTTTTGAACGGCAGTGTAGGTAATCAGATGTTTTAATTTCACACCCTATAAGGATAAAAAAGCATTTTTTATTAATATGTGTTTATGTTTGTGTATAGATCTGCACACTCCTTCTGGAGTAAGGCTTTGGACTGTGCTCTGCAAAGCTCTGGAGTTCTGGAATCTTGGGATGGTGACTCATGGGGAAGCAGCTCCTCTCAGGAAACCCTGCGGCATGCTGGGATATGGGGCTGTCTTCAGGGAGCTTTGCTTTCAGCTAAGATTGCACAGTAAGTGAGAAACCATAAGGTGTATTTGTGTCTGTGCTTCATTACAGCTGTATGATTTCTCCTCTAATGACAGGCACATTCTGACTTCCAACATCGATCAGCGCACAAAGTGCTGCCTTCTCTCTGGCAAACTCTTCAAGGTGAGAGTTGAGTCACTTTTCGTGGAGTTGAAAAAAGTACTCTGTTTTGTACTCGGCTCATGAGGAAATTTTGACTATGTCAACTCTCAGAGTTTAATAAGATCAAATGCTCCGCAGTGCCTACTGATGGCCTCTAAACCCCATCCGATGACGGACCTGTCCTACTCCACGTACTCTGTGGAGACGGAGCTGATCCCAGGAATCGACCTCTTCTCTGAACCGGATCGGGGGAATCTTGGCACCACAGTTGCCAGTTTGTCTTTTCTCTGCCACTGGCTGTATACCTCAGGACACCTTCTCAAGGTACCAGAGCAACACTCTTTGACACTTATATTAAGATGGTTTGTACATTTGTGTGCATTTTACAGTTTTCTGATCCATCTTAATATCCAACACATCGATCTGCTTATTTCAGGTCCTTCCTGTACTGGCTCTGTACCTGTATGTTGCCAGGACAGTGTGTCGGGATCTACACCTCACTGTCAAATGCAGATTACTGAAGGTTTGAAAGACATCGCTGTCTGTTCATTGTAAATCTGTGTTTGATTGAATGTATTTGTCTATTCGAGACTTATGGGGTTATATTAAGTTTCTTTGTGTATACAGGTAAAGTTATTGACAGAGTTGGGGGCCTTCACTCAGGCGTTTAAAGAACTCAGCAGTCTCACAATTGGCAGGGACATCCCTGTGCCTCATGCAGGCCACCACAGAGTGGAGAAGCCATCTTGGGTAAAGCAGCATAAACAATAAATAAATACCCAGTTGACAAAAGCAATACATGCAATTATTTTCTTTACAGTAAAGTGAAGAGTTGATATGTTTCTTCAGCACCAAATCAGCATATTAGAATGATTTCTGAAGTACCATGTGACTCTGAGTAATGACTGGAGTAATGTAAAAATTCACATTGAATCCCACAGGCAAAGGAAATATTTAATGAAGGGAAACGGCTGTTGGATCCTTCCAATCTTCGAGTAAGTTTACGTGTTTTTACACATGTACATCAAGTCATTGAGTCAACATACTGCACTGTTTGTAAAAAGCATAATGCTTTGTGTGATCATTTTCTCAGGTTATGGAGGAAGTGGTTAACAGGAGGCCATGTAAAGACATCGTGACCCTTTATGGCTCAAAATTGACCAAGCAGCTCCTGATGGCCAGAGTTAATCTCATCTTGGCTGTATGTAGCACTATACATGACCTGCCTGAGCCACTGACTCCAGGTATCATTTCAGTACTATCTTATAATGGACAATTAAAGATTACAAATCTCCTTAACAAATGACTGAATTATTTTCTTTAACCCACAGAGTTATCCGAATCTCAGGAGAAATGCTCCAGCACTTCCTGTTTGCCTGATGTCTCCAGCTTTGACGAGTCCAAGGGTCTCCAAGCTCAGTGCCAGGAAACTCACATTAGGAGAAGTCAAGGTGCTCCATTTTACCGTTAAAGCTGTTCAACTTTTATTTCTGTTAAATTGTTCTTCCAGATCTAGGCCTATAAAATTGTTTTAATATTATTTGACCCTATAGCATTAATAGCTGTAAAGTATAAAGTTATAAACACAAATATAAATGCATCTACCGAATGCCAAGAACATTAAGCACAAATTGAACATAATGTCTCTTTATTGCCCCTTTCAGGCCATACTTTTAAAAGAAGCACATGCTCTGCTTAGTCCAGAGCTCTTCACCCCACATCCTCTGAGCACCGATCCTGAAGAAATGGAGCTGGCAGTGGAGATCAGACTGTTAATGTCCAATATCAATGTGCAACAGGGCAGAATGTCTGCCAGGTAGTACAGAATCTTAAATCATGAGGAAAAAGACATGATTGTGAAGTTGTCTGGGTGTCTATATGAACACTACTGTTACAAAGCTTTAGATCAGTGTGATTTATAAAAAAAGAAACTAGTAGTTTTATTCAGCAAGAATGCATTAATTGTTTCAGAAATTATGAGTAAAGACTTGTAGAATGGTCCAAATAAATGCTGTTCTTTTAAACTTTAAATTTACTGAAGAATCCTGAAAAAATTGTATCACTATTTGTACAAAAAAGTGAAGCAGTAGGAGTAATGACAGCTAAAAATCCAGCTTTGTCATCACATTAATAAATTACATATTAAAATAGAAAGCAGTTTATTTTAAATTGTAATAATATTTATCAATATTACTTTGTTTTTGATCAAATAAATGCAGTCTCGGTGGGCATATTAAACTTTCAAAAATGTTTAAAAACATAACTTTTTATGGTATTGTATGTTGCTGGGCATGCATGCTTGTCTTTGTGTTTGAATCCATTGAAAATCTAAACATCTTTCCTCTCTATTGTAGTGCAGATCTGTCAGTGTCTGCTTTGAGACTCCTCCAGAGGTCTCCTGTGTTTCAAAGTGATTTCCGCCCACTGCCTCCTCGCGGACCACCCTCATCTGCTCTCAGACGACCCAGAGCCAAAGCACATCAGGTAATAATCAACCTCCGATTTACTTAAATTTAATGCTTAATTTAAATCTTGCATCTGTTTCATTAGACTTTTATCTCTCTGTCTTTTTCTCTGCAGACAAGCTCCCGGGACGCGAAGTCTGTTCTCGATCTCCATAGCGGAGATGTTCCAGAAGAAGTGGAAGCAAGAGAACGTATGGATCTATTTTTCTGGCTGCGCTGTAGGCTGGCAGTTGTTCGCTCCCTCGTAGGCCATATCCCTGGAACTGCAATCTGCTCTGGTTCGCAGCTTTACAAAGTTTAATGTGGTGTAAATGTTGTTGGATGTAATTGGTATTTTTTGAACCACTTGCGCTTGATTGTGCAGGTGCGGACAGCAGTGCAGAAGCGCTTCGACTGCTGAAAGAGGGTCTGGAGGAGGCTGAGGCCTGGGGAGACCCTGACACTAAAGCCCTGCTGCTCCTACAAGGTGTCCAACTCAACACACACAGTGGCAGACCCAGAGAAGACAGCACGTCCATGCTACAGGTCAGTAGTTTATTATGACAGTTGATTTTGATTTAGTGCTATTTGACTGTTTCTGTTGGGTGATGATGTGTGTCTGTTTAGGAGATTGTGAGCTTGTTATCCGGGCGCAGTGCTCTATCTCTGCGCTCTCAAATGACTCTAGCTGAGGCTGTATTACTTCTTAGTGAGCTGAGAGGAACGGGAAGCCAGACTTTTCACCTGCTCACACAGAAACTACTGCAGCAACAGGTTTTGGATATTATCATGCTCAAAATGTCTGTTGAAGCGTGAAACAAGTAGATATTCATGTGAACTTAACCTTTGTTGTTATCTAAAATGTGATAAGACAGTAAATATCTGATGTATAGCTCCCAGATTAGGTCATTTTGAACATATAGGAACAACAATATTAAATATATGTTTTACATTTTTATAGTGGTAATATTGTTTTTTGTTTTCAGCTCTGTGCCTTTGGAGAGTCCATAGGTCTCAAAAAAGGAGGCGAGGTGGAACTACTAGCTGGCCTAAAGAATATTTATCTTCCACAGCTTCCCCTGCTGGCAAAGACAACCACGCGGATTGGTATGAGGCAGAACTATATAGATATTCCGCTAACATTCTGATCAGGTTTTTTTTTTTTTTACATAATGCAGTTAATTCAGCTACTTAACATATAGACACTTTGTTTTGTAAGTAGCCTTGGGTGTGCTATTTGTTTTATTTGGGTTATATTTTGTTTGCTTCATTTAGTTTTTTTGTTAGTTATTTTTATGCTTTGCGTTGCATTGTTTCATTTTGTTTTTGTTGGTTTGTTTGTTGGTTTGTTGTAGATTAATGCATGGAATTCTCCTATTGACTTAAACTGAAATGATATTCAGAATAGAAAATGTTTTTATTACATCTTTATTGCATCATTTTGCACACTGAGTTGTCATTGGTCTTGTCTTACATGTATTAAAACATGACATCTACACATAATCAAATGTCAGACCAAAACAATTATTTTGCAGAACCATGGCTATTTATTTCTAAAGAAATGGCTCAAGCAGATGCTGTAATGATGAATATTGATTCTGTCTGTTCTAGGTCACTCTTTGACATTGCAGGCTTTGTCAAATTCCTCTGAGGGAGGTGAGGACCCCTGGAGGCCCTTAATATCTGCTCAGGAAGTTCTGCAGTGTGCGCTCAGCATCTCTCAGGCCTCGGCCAACAGAGACCGTCAGCTGGAGGCTGATGTCCTGTACTGCTCAGGTGACCAATAGGAAATATATGTATATCTAGCGTCTTGTCTTGTGAACCAGTACTAACAGTAGATAATCGATCATTTGTGTTTGCAGGAATGGTGGGCAAACATCTCATTTCCATGCAAAAATCTGATCCCCAGAAAGTCCTAGAGGCCTTTTTTGGGTGTTTAACCACATTTAACCATACTCTTAGCCAAAGCTTGCGGTCAGTAAGTTGTTTTACTAAAGTTCTTTTCTAATTCTGTTTAAACATGACTCACATTTTTATGCATGTGTGTATTTCAGGTTGACACATAGTTGCTACCTGGAAATGGCATTGATATACTTGCAAGAGTGTGAGCAGATAATCTCACCCTCTGAAAATTTGACTCAAGCACCTGACGAGACCAGAAAGGTGCTATGAAATGTGACATAATTTGAGAATAACAGTAGAGTACTTCTGTAATATTAATGCATATTTATGTGTTGTTTCATTAGGAAACAGTCAGAGAGACCTGCCTTCTGCTCTGCTGGATTTGTTTGAGGATAGCTTTAAAGGTCTTTAAGGACATCATCCACACATCTGTATGAATTGTGTTGAATATAAATAATTTATCCTTGTTTTATCCTTTTGTTTTCTAGACATCAAAAGTTATTGGCAAATGTGGCTATTTGCATGGACTCACTGGAGTTACTGAAGGCCCTGTAGCACTTTCCTCAATAAAAGCCCTGCCTGACTTTGCATTGAATGATCTCTTCCACCCCTGTGGTAAACTTTGAACCAAAATCACTGCACAGTGCACACATTGCAAAAATTCTGTATTTAGTTTTGCATTAGACATAGGATTTCAAGTCTTGTATTGGATTCAAATTGGTGTTATTTTAAATCAATTCTTTAATGCATCTTTGCTGAATAAAAGTATTATTTCTAAATATGTGCATGTGCTGATCGCATTGGCAGGGGGGCTAGAAAATGCTGAGAACTGTATCACCAGTCCTGAGGCATTCATGGATGCTGAGCATGAGATAAACAGCAGGAAATGCTCTGAGCTGACCTGGGTTCATATGTCCCGCTACTACATGCACCTTAATCAACCTGCTACAGGTCTCTTCACAACCAGGTACAGGAAAAATAACTATTAAACTAGGGTTTTTCATTCAGTTCATTCAACAATTATTAAATCTAAACTCTGAAAACCTTTGTACATGTACATAAAACATTACATATGTTTTTATGTAATGATGGTGATGGTTTTTATGTAATGGTGGCTGTGTTATTCAGGAGCAGTGCAGGGTGTTGATGGCCTCTTGTCCATGTCCGGTGATCCTAAACTTGCTCTCAGACTCTCTCAGTTACACACCTTCTTTAGCCATCACCAACCCTCTTACAGAGAGCAGTGGGTCCATTCCGGATCCCCCTGCAGCTGTAATACTGAGGCATCAGAGAATACAGGTTTCTATTCACACATGCATTACCTTATCGCCAAATGATAATAGAAAAAATGCAATCTTTATTGTTGTCTCTCTCTTAACTCCTGCCAGCATGACCTGCCATTGTCAGATCTGTACCCCTGGGCCAGCACTGACATGCAGGAACTGAGCATCCAGTGGTACAGACCCATGTCAGAGGACAACACGGTAATCAGACCTTCGATTTGTACAAATGATGTGAATTATGTATCTGTCCTTTATTTAAATTGAATGGTTCTCTCTGTAATAAATATCGGTTCCTGAGCAGAGTTGTATTTGATCTCTTTAGATTCTGCTTCTCTTCGCTGTAAATAATGTTCCTCTATCAGCAATGAGCCCTATTGCAGACGCAGTGGCAGCGCTACAGGCTGGACAGAGAGCGATCTGTTTGGACAGGTACATTTTATCCAAAGACGAACCTTATTTTGTGTTGGATACCCATACACTGTTTTTACAGAGTGCATTATTGTCAGCAAAGGGACTGTGGTTTAGATTTACCCCTCTCTTTATGTCTGTTTGATTTAAGTGGTAGTTAATTGAGTTTTGTTTACTCTTATTGCCCCATGCAGGCTGAAAGCTGTTCATGCACTGCTGAACACAGCATGTGTAGAGGTTGATGGGCATGTTTCCCAATCCACCAGTTCAGCCTCCTCCTTCAGCCCAAAAGAAGAAAAGGAGCAGAGCAGAACGGCTACACCCACCCCTCACCGACAGGTGTCTCTGAGTCCTAAATCACCATGTTGTACTTTTGCACTAACCCTAAATGTAGAGCACACTGAATTGACTGCTCTTTGTCTTTTATCTACAATGGTTTCTTCTAGGAAATGCTTTTGGAGAAAACTACACACATCTGCTCTGAGATCAGGAATTTACTGAAGTCTGACTTCAATTTAGCACCCATCACAGCGGTACACTGTCATTTATTTTCTAAATAGTGTTTATTTTAATTGATTTACTAATATGGTATTTAATATTTTCCTTCTAGTTTAATTTTGTGCTTTCTTATTGTTTTTTTTATACATTTCTATTTAGTTTGAATTTATTTTTATTTCTGTTTTAGTAATTTAAAACTTCAATTTAAACATTCAGTTCGATACCAAGGCAACATTTCTAATTATTAAAGTTGTTTAGGTTTAAGTCTTTCAACTAAACATTTTAATAACAACACAGATTCTAAACATGTATTTATGATTGAAAAAACCTCCTGACCGACGTGTGTGTTATGATTTTGTCACAAATATGTGATTGTACCCATGCAGATGCCCTTTGACCCAAGCATGCAGACTCTTCTGAACCTGGAACACTGCTTTAATCCTGCATCAGGTGGCACACTGAAAGATACAGCCCTCATAACATGGCTCCTCTCTCTTCTGAGATAAAACCCACAGCCTTGATCTGCTCTAGATTGATGAGATTAAAAAAAAATACCCCAACTACACATATTTAATGTTATAAAAAATGTATTTATTTAACACCAAATAAAGAGGACAGCACTAAAACATGGATTAATTTATTTGTTTCTGCTGAAAGAATGTCAGCAAAAGCTTATTTTTTTTACATCAACATGCTCTTCATATTTCCCTTCCCTTCAGTTCCCTTTAAATACTGTAGCTCAGCTGATGTAGGATATTTCATTCAGTCATATCTGAAGTATAACAGGTGTTTTAGTGCTTGGTAATGCTTTGTTAGATTTATGATTGGTTGAGCCATGCTGAACGGAGGTTGAGAAGGATCTGCACGTCACTGGGGGCCAGCTTATAGACTCCCAGCTCATTGAGTGCTGACTCTGGACTAGGCTGCTGATGGTTCAGAAGACAATCATCTTCCTCTGACTGCTTCAACACATCACACAACAGCAGCGCCGGCCCAACCTTAAGAGCCAGGATGAGGCAGGCCTCCTTCACACTGAGACGACAGAGAAATTAGAATCAGGTTTTTCTAAATATTAGCTCTGGTTAAATACACTTACTGTTTGAAGAAGTTTTCAGGTCTCTTGCAGTAGTGTCCAAACAGCGGGAAGAGGTTTCTGGACATATCGTATTGAAGCTGTGCCGCCCCGCCTTCATTGAAATGGTTATACAGGATCAGCTAAGAGCGAGAGCAAAAAACAGATCAACAACAGACTCTCCAACAAACTACTACATGCAGACTTCAAATACAGCTAATCCTGACTAAAATATGGAAAGATTCTTCTTTCATTTAACCAATTCTACAATTTGAAGTTTGATTTTGAGGCTTTTAAAGATACACAACCATTAAAAAGTTTGAGGTCTGTAAGACAAAAAAAAAATTCATACTTTTATTCAACAAGGAAACTTTTAATCATGTAAAAGCAGCCTTGTTGAAGTATAGGAGACTGCTTTCAAAAAGATTTGAAAAACCGTACCGAACCATCTTTAGCTAATCCACATTAGCTTATAATAAATTAAGGTTTAACAGTGAAAAAGTTGAAGCAAGAGACTGACGTCTTCGTAGATGAAGCTGTCGAGCCTCTCGGTGAGGCCCTGCCAGAACATCTGAAACAGAGGAAGACACAACATCTGCTGCAGCTGGAGCAGGTGATCCCTCAGACAAAGCATCATGGGACATGCAGAACTGGATAATGACATAGTGGCTTGGTCGCTCTGTGATGGCAAGGAGATCCACCTGAAATAATCCAGATTCACTTTAGACACTTACACTTCAAAACCTGGTACAGAAAGAGCCCTGAAATAATTCCACTATGCCCCCAACTACCCAGAGATCACTGCTCAGATTGAAACCATCCTAACTAATTTTCTAGTTTCCATATTTCGGTTTACTAAAGAGCCATTTAGCAGCTCTTGAGGCCTAAAACTAAACATGGACAAAACGCACATCCTCATACGGCATTTATTACATTTACTGTTAACACATCTGTTTTTAAGTTATTCCCACCCATACCTGTCCTTGCGGTATGGCTGTGCCTTCTCTTTGACGTCTCTCATGACTGCATCCAGTAATCGTCCCAGCATGTCTCCTCGTAGTCTTTCCAGCAGGGCCAACAGGGCCTCAAACAAAGATTGCTCCAGAGAGGCCAGACGCCCCGTCTCTGTGGCCCCAAGAGGACCTAGGATATCCTCGCCAACTGACACTGCAGCATGCTGCAACTGTAAGAAGAACTGAGAGAAAACACAAGGAAAGTGATTTTGTGCATGTATGTGCTTCTGTTCTCAATCAATAAAATAACAAAACTAAAATAAGGAATAATCTTTAAAAAAAAGTCTTAGAAGTGAACTATTTGTATTCATGTTGGTTTGATGCTCTTTATTTATCTTTGATAATTTTAAAGAAATTATTACATTCAATAATGCTAAAAAAGTGGTTTGCTAAAAAATAATTTGTCAAAAAAATGTAAAAAATTAGTAGCTGCGCACCACATGACATTGTACAACCTGAACTAAACTTTCCTGTCATAAAAAGGTCAAAATATATGATATTTTAAGATACTGACCTGGAGACGGAGTCATGCTAGTTGACTTAGGAAATTTGGTAGACAAGACTTCTTCAAATATTATAAGCAGTTTTGTACAAAAACTAATTCTAGGAAATGATCATAAAAAAGCTAAATGACTGCTACTACACAAATACGCAACATGTCCCTCAAAGAGGTGTCCAATCCTGCTCCTGGAAGACCAGTATCCTGCAGTTTTTAGCTTCAAACCATGTCCAACACACTTGCCTGGAAGTTTCTAGTGAATCTGAAGACCTTGATTACTTTGGTTCAGGTGTGTTTAATTAGTGTTGGAGCTAAACTCTACAGGACAGTGACCCTCCAGGAACAGGTTTAGACACACTTCCCCTCATTCAAATGCCTGTTTGCCTCAGTGTGAATTAAAAACACTTACAACATTGTCCCCCCAGTCACTTAGAACAGTGGAGATGTAGTTGGCAGCATTGAGGATGGCGCAGTAGCGAGGGCTCAGCGGCTGTCGGGACTCCTCTTTCATGACCTGCGTGAGGCGGATACGGAAATCATCCACCAGCTCCTTCTGCAAAGCCAGGAAACTGAGCTGAGCCCGCGGACACGGCAGAGAGCGGTATCGTTCTAAGAGACGGATGGTGGAGAGATTTAGAAACAAGTTTTAACTTTAAGAATCAAAAATGAGGATTTTTTTATTATTGATACCTGTGAATGACTAGCAGAAGGGTCATGAAGGTCTCAGCACAATCTGGTGCTTTGAGCTCATCCATATCAGTGATGTCTTTGTACTGAGAGCTCCAGGCTCCCTCTGCAGACAGCATAGCGTCCACTTTTTCAACCGCCACTAGAGAGCAACATACAAAATTTTATTTTTCATGGAAACTGAAAATTTGACATTCAAATTCATAGCATTTACTCTCACTCTTTCTCTCCACACTGAGCCATTTCTGGAGCACGGTCTCCTCCAGTAGTATGTGCAAGACGCCGGGGTAGGCTCGCGGGTAACTGTGGGTGCTGCGGAGCTCTTTTTCGAACTGCAGCACCTCGTCCACTAGGTGGCAGAAGAGAGCATCGTCGTAGAGCAATCGAGGAGCATCATGGGCGAGCTTCTCCTGCGCAAGAGTCAAGAGTCCTCTGCACAGCTCTACCTGGAGGACAGATTTTACAAGACCTTAAGTCCTACAGATGGCTTTTATGCACTAAAACGGAATTAGCTACAGATCTTCTCATTCATATTGTGATGTACATTTAAGTGAAATGTATTATAGAAAAAATGGTTCTATCAATATGTTGTTGATTGGATTGAGGCTGATCTGAATGCAAGCTTGCAGTCAATTGTAAGAAAGAGACGGGAGATATTTAGATAAAAAGGTGAATAAAAAAAAAAAGCAATAATATGGCATTTAAAAATATTGATGCAATGATGAACACACCCTTGCGTTAACTTTGGCTCTTGCACGATCCAATATAGGCTGAATCTTCTCATCCATAAAGTTGGAGCTGTTTCCCATCCAAATGAGGACTTGGGTCAAAAACCACTCTGGCTGTAAAGGTGAAAGATTTACGTTAGTATCATATAATTGATGTAAAGTATATGATGTACTTTATGTATTCCCCAATTGTAAGTCGCTTTGGATAAAAGCGTCTGCAAAATGACTAAATGTAAATGTGTAAATGTACATGTGATAATTTATCATAGTTTGCCTACTCACACAATTGTGTAATCGCTAACCTTGCTTAAGCTGTTGGTCTGGCGGTTTCCAGTGAAGTGATATCTGAACCTCTTACCGAGGGGAAGCAGCATGATCTGAATGGGCAATGAGAGTGGAGGAGTCTGGGACTGCCCAGGATGAGACGGTGTTTCTTTCTCTGATATAAGATCATCGCTTCAACACCTGTTAAGGAAAATTACCAGCTTTACACCGAAAAAAATAAAATAAACAAATAAAATAATAACCTAAGTAAATTTCAGAATAAGTAAATTATACTGTAAATAATACTTAACAGTATCTCGTGTAGTTTATCTCACACTTTAGGCAAGTCATTGTGGCCCCAGATCAAATAATCCAGTAGAGTTTATTGAGAAAATGAATCTGTTATTTAATAAACAAAAATAATAACTAAAATATATATACATATAAAAACACTGTATAAAATAATTAGTCTTAACAACAGCCTCTGGTGTAGTTCGTCTCACACTTTAAGAAAATCTTTGTATAAAATAAATGATCAGCTTTGTATCTTTAAAAACAGAAAAATAAATAAATAATTATATAATAAATTAATAATACTGTAAATAAAATAAAACAGCATCTCATGTAGTTTGTCTCACACTTTAAAGTTCACCCTGCATGATCTTTGTTCATCTACGGAACACAAATTAATATAATTTTGATGAAATCCGAGAGCTTTCTGGCCCTGCATAGACAACAACGCATCCATGTGCTATACTCTCACGAAGGCAACACGGAAGAGAAGAAATTGTTGAATAAAGTCATTATTTTTTTTCTCTTTGCACACAAAAAGTTTTCTTGTAGCTTCATAACATTTCAGTTGAACCACTGATATCACAGGGACTATTTTATTGATATTTTTACTACCTTTCTGGCCCTTTAATGTGTCACTTTCATTGCTGTCTATGCAGGTCAGAAATCTCTAAAATTGTATAAAAAAGTTATCTTAATTTGTGTTCCGAAGGTTTTACGGGTTTGGAACGGCATGAGGGTGAGTAATTAATGACATCATTTTCATTTTGGGTGAACTATCACATTAAGGATATTGTGGTGACCCCAAATTAATCAACCCCCTCTGGTTATAGACACCGAAACAATCCAGTAGCGTGTACTGAGAAACTGAATCTATATTAAAGTGGATTTAATTGCAGAAGATTAAGGATACGAGGTCTGGAGAGAGAGAAGTTGGGAGACCAGTAGCTCCAGCTGGCTGTTGAGCTCCTGTGCGTTGGCCGGGGGAGAGAGGGTCTGTGTTGGGGGTGAGATGAACGGCCAGTGGAACTGCGTCAGGACTTCCTCAAAATCACTGAAACAGAACCAAGCATTTAGCATGAACTTTTAAATATTTATTCGTTTAAACATACAATTCTAAATAAGTCTAGTACCTGGCCAGCTTGTCTTTAAGGATCTTGTGCCAAAAGCGAAGTGTTTCTCTGAGGAAAGCCTGCAAGTGGCTACAGCCTGACTCCCTCAAACCCAGATCCAGAGAGGCCATCCTGTCTATTGCAGCGACCGCATCCCACATGCTATTGGTCATCAGATACTGCTGGATGCTGTCGCTAATGCAAGACAAAAGAATTGAAGTGGAACCCAGTGTAAAACCTTCAGTGCCCTCCAAAATATCTGAACACACAGTTTAGAGGTCAACCCTTACCTGAGCTCCTCGATACGAGCCAGACATTGAAGGTACTTCATATGCCTCTCTAATGTGTCTAGCTGACCCAAGACCTGCCCGATGCTGTCGGCCCAGACCTGAGCGCCCTGCAGATGCTGCTGCAAAGTGTTGGACAAAAGTCTCTCCTTCTCCAGTAAAGACTCCAGCTTCACTCGGGACTCCTCTGCCGCGGACAGGGCAGCCGACACGCGCAACGGCACTGACGAGGACACAGTCTGCACCTGCACGCACACACAAATACTGGTTTACAAATAAACACAAGCATTCCTAAAATAAGTGAATACACAAAAAACATAACTTCTATAATTTAATAAATAACACCAAGATACTAAAATAACAATTAAGAACAGAATAACTATAAATATATAAAACAAAAATACTAAATACATAAATAATACAGAAAAATATAACGTAAATTATACATATAAGGGACGAAGAGTAAAAGGAGTTTTCAGGCATCAATTTTATTTTGTTTAATATTTTTTCTTTAGATAAAAAATGACTATCAAACATTTTTTACCATGATCAGCAGACACCTTACTAAATATAATTCAGTGTAACAACTGTTTATTCACCAAAAAAAAATCATTATTATTTAGATATAGCCATATTTATATATGTATTTAAGGATCGAAGTGCAGCCCCAAAAAACTAATTAATTGTCATATTAAATCATTACCAATATCCTTCTAACTGCTAGAATTTTTCATTTAAAACGTAATAAAATTTAGTATGATCAATTTTTTTCTTTTATATATTTTATTAAGTACAGGTCAGAATAAGTAACGTTAGATGTTTCATTTTTACATTAATATCTATCCGTCACGCTGAAGGACGATGGAACATAATTTGACCAATATATTTACATTTTATTTTCACAAAAGTTATTTAAATCATTAAAGTAGACAATTCACTTGCATTTAATATGCTTTCAGCGTATGCAAAATCACTTTTGTAGAAATAATTTCACGCAGTCACAAATAACAGAAATACTAACTAACTAAAGAAATAATCAAGCAAGCGGTGTAGTTTGTCTCACATTTTAAGCCAATCGTAACACATAAATAAAATGCATATTGGATAAAATAACATTTACAACAGGCGTTGTAAGGGAGTTTGTGGCTTTATTTACCTGCTCCTCCAGCTGCTTGTTTTCTAATGTCAAGTTCTCCAAAAGCCCTGACACCTTCTTTAGCGACTTAAGATCGCCACCTATCTCTTTCTGAACAAGTGCAGCTACACCATCTGTAAAGTGTCCATCCTCTGAAGGAGATTCAGAGTTCGCGCTGTCTGTACGCTGTAGATGAGAAAGCTCATAGCTGCTGAGGTTGTTGTGCTCCATCATGTGCGCTGCCATGTTGCTCGACACGTCACCAGTGGATTTGTGTCCGCTGTTCCCTCTAGTGGCAGAAAGTACTAAAAAGTGTGCTTTGTTTTAAAATTTCATTTTTTTATCATTGTTTTAAATCTTGTACCTCTGCTAAAATTATAACAAAAATACTTTTTCACATTTTTAATTGACAGAAACTAGGGCTACCATTTAGCATCAATCGCATTATCATTATGATAATAATAATCAGGATAAAATAACGAATTATGGTTAAAATCGTGGTTTTAAGACACTGTAAACTTTTTAGAGAAAAAAAGCAGCAAAGCTGTTCTTACTCTGCATTCGACAAACGTTGACCTTGACATACACGCCTATATTTAACATATATAACGTTACTATTTTATTTATTAAATTAATCTAACGTAACGTAATTTAATTCAAACATATATTTTTAAATGTTTTAAATGTAAATATTTAAACCGTAAAAAAAAAAGTTTTGACTCATGAATATTAATATGCGTGATTACGTACCTCAACACTAAAGGCACGTAATCAAAACCGTTTGCGTAATCCAATTAACGAGCTCAATCTTCGACGATGCTGTTTGTAGCGTTTCCAGTTTTTCTTCCTGGCAGGCATGGATAAATCAAATACATACATTGATTTCGTAACAAAACGACATGCATGTGTTTAGAAACAAGTTTATGCTAACGTATCACAACAAAAATGTTAAACAACGTAACGTTAAGTTAAACGCAACAGCTTTAAGACTCTAGTCATCAAACAGACGTAAACAATGGACAATTCTCACTTGAAAGGTCCGTTTTTAGGAAACAACCATAACATATAAATATCGCAGCATAGGTGCTTCTATATTTACATTTTAATCGAAAAGTTTCCAAATATTTTCCAAACGTATGCTTTGTTTGTGCGTTCCTGCATTGATAACGTTAGTTTTGGCTTGCGTGCCATGAACGGAGACACTACTGTCACCACGTTTAGTGCTGTAAAAGCAGTTATACAGTATTTCATGTCATTTCCAAGTATTGTGGTCGTGCAAAAGACATAAATCGGCCAAAAATGTTATTTCTTGGCTCATTTAGTTGCAGGAGGCGCTGGCGTACGTTAAGTGCCTGCAGGCCTCTGTGATAGACTCCTCTGGTTTGAGGTTTCCTGACAGGGCTCTGCTTGCCTTGGATGGCAGAAAGGACAAAAGTTGTTAAGGATCTTGAGGTTTGAGAGTGTTTGCCAAAGTCAATTCTGGCCTGAGCAGCAGCTGTGTGAAGTTTCTTAAACAAGCACCTTACACCAGTCCAGCTTCAGCATGGCAGTCGGCATCACACAGTGTTTATGTATAGCACCCTGAAAACTGGACCCCTGCTTTTGTAACAGTACCCAGATGAATACTGGTGAGTCTGTTGTGTGTTTTGTGCTTTGTTTATTATTTTAAAGTGCACACACACACACACATTATACACAAATAATATTATAGCAATTCATATAAATACAATTATACAAATAATTACAATAAACACATTTGTGCATATAATTATATTATCAATAATACTGTACGTATAAAAATATATATCACATTTGTAAAATGTATAAAACATTTGTATAATTATTTATAATAAAATAATATTAAGAAACTATACATGTATAACTTAAATGCATATTATTATTATTATTGTGTGTGTATTTTTAAAGAATTACATATTCATTTTAAATTTAAAATATGTATGTTTTAAAATAAAGTAATAATGTTTATTTGTATATACAGTATATGTAAATGTATATATTCACATGTGTGTATTTAAATATAAATATTTATAATAAATAAATACATTTATTATTTATTTATTGATAATTTATTTATTTTTGTAGATTTAATTTTTTAAACAGCCTCTGAATACTACAAAAAGCTTTGTTAAACATTTTCTCTTCCCTTGTAAAGCCTATTTGTAAATCTATTCCTGTTTTATCTATGCACAATTGCATGTTTTTTTTCAATTCAGCTATTTTTTTTTCATACAAGGTCATGACCTGCCAGTTGAAGCACCAGCAGCCTAAAGGCATTTGTAACATATTTGCATTTTCAAGCTGTCAGAAGAAAATGAAAAATGAGTCAGCAAAGTGTACTACAGCCAGACATTCTTATAGTCAGGGGAGGGGGCGATTGAGAGCTTTGTCCCGGGACTGTTGATGAGCATAGCCTACTCATTTGGCCCCAGGGGAGACGTGGGCCACCCATCAGAATTTGGTTCCAGGCCCAGAGCATTTTAGCGCTGACAACGGCAGAGTGACAACCTTGAGCTCCCAGTCTGAGTCAGAGAGTGAAGCCAGGCAGTGCTGACAGCTCAGGAAAATATGAATCTATGACGGGACTGTTTAGGGAAGCGTTTGCACCATCCCAACCAACTCGGCTCCTTTTGTACAAATCATACCAAAGACTTAAAACTAAAATAAATAAGTATTTATTCATAAGGCATTTATGAATAAAGTATTTACCCCCCCCCCCCCCCCCCCCCCCAAAAAAAACCAGACAAACTGAAGTTGTTACTGTGATAGGTGCTATCTAATGTAAAAAAAATGTGGGTGGCCAAGATTCAGAGTTATCTGAGCATGATATATGTCTGTCACTATGTCTGTCACCTTCCTGGCTTAAACAAGATCTCACTGTAAGATAAAGGTCTAACGTTCTTTTATTGTTTTGGTTTTGTCGTGTGTACCCATTGATACATATCTCATGCATTTTTTGTTTTGTTTAAACAGGTCTAGTATGCATGATATGGATCTATATGCACCATCATAAGGTACAGTAATCTTTTTCACTATAGGACAAAGGTCATATTACTACAATCATCCAGCAGCACTCCATAATCCCACATTACAGTCTGTCTGTTAAGTATCAAGAGTCCTTCTGAATGCTTCAAAGTGGCAGTGGGTGACCAGTGAAGTTATTGCTATTCAAAACAGAACTGGGAGCATGTTTTTCCCACATTCCTTACCCAGCTGTTTGCGTGTGAATAGAGGGGCTGCACAAGTTTGCGTGCGATAGTGTGTGTGTGTGTGTGTGTGTGTGTGTGTGTGTGTGTGTGTGTGAGTGAGTGAGTGAGTGTGTGTGTGAGAGAGTGTTCTTTTGTGTCTGTTTTCCTGTATCATAGTTTGGCATGCAAATGTCACTGATTTAAGAAAATATTAAGTTCTGTAATATCTCAATACAGTTTCAACCATCAGAGACACAATGTAACATCACAGTCCAGTCAAATAATGCCTATTGTCACTACATTACAAAATAGAAAAAGTCTCATTTATACACCTTTTTTGGAGAGAGGGATTTTGCAATAATAATAATAATTTATATAATAAAATAACTATTATTATTATTATGTGCACTTTGCAATTAAATAATACTATTCAGTATTATTTAATTAGTAATTGTAATAATTGTATAACCATATTTGTGAAATTAGTTTTCTGTAAATATGAGTTAAAATTACATAAAACTGCAGCTCGCACTCTGAAATAGATTATAGAGATAAGAATAACGTCCTTAAATATAGGATTATTGTTTCTCATTCATGTTAGCTAGTTTTATTTAGGGGGGAGGGTTAATTACAATCCATAAATATGGGTTGTAATTAGATATATTATATGAGTTACATGCAATAATTTATAAATTAATGTATATATATATATATATTAGAGGTGGGCATAGATTTTTTTTTTTATCTTGGAATTAATCTAGATTAAAATGGCTCATTTGAATTCTGCCGAAGGCATTCAGAATATGTGTGCTACCCAAATAATGGCTAAAAGTCTTTGAGAACGGGTCACCAGGTGGCGCATTGACCAGGGGCTTCTCCTGTTTCCAAAATGCATCACAAACGTTAATCTCTTCCCGACATGTACTCCCGGAAGAATACTCCCATTCCCTCCCACTCCCGTGTTGTTGTTTTTTTTGCCGATAATGTCAATTACAGTAAAAATATAGTACAGATACAGCGTGCCCACCTATATAATAAAAACCCAAAATGCGTTTTTTTACTAGAGTTTCAGATTCGAGGTATTAGGCACTTTTATCTGTAAAGAATGACAGATGTAAGAGCAAGTGAGCGCACCGGAGCCTTCCTGCACATATAGTAAGGGGGTATCTTCTCATCCACCACCAGTGTGCAGCATCCACCTGGATGATGTGACAGCAGCCATAGTGAGCTAGAACGCCCACCACACACCAGCTTATTGGTGGAGAGGAGACAGAGTGATGAAGCCAATCAGTGTATAGGGGTGATTAGGAGGCCATGATGGTCAGAGGCCATTGGGCAAATTTGGCCAGGATGCCGGGGCTGTAGGGTGTCAACACTGAATGTGACACAGCACCTGTTGCAAACAGTTTGTCCTTTGTGTCAGTACATCAAATAGAATGAGGCATCAGTTCTGTCAGTGATACATTGCGCAGCATACTGTTTATAATATAGTATACTTACAAACTTCAAGCTTTAATGAGATAAGAATACATTTTTAACTTGAGTCGCGTCATAACCCTGTATACCCTTTTTATAAATATGCTCAAACATTTTTATGTCAATTAACAGAGGAAAGTAAGGTATGGAAGCCTGTTTCTACCACTGAATAAAAAATTTAAAAAAGGTTATTGCGACTTTTTAACTCACAATTCAGACTTTTTTTCACGGAATTGTGCGATAGGAACTTGCAATTGCGAGTTATAACCGAATAGATCAAACTCGCAATACTGACTTTTTTTCTTACAATTGCGAGGTTATATCTCGCAATTATGTCTTTCTCGCAATTTTTATTTAAACTTGCAATTGTGAGTTATTAAGTCAGAATTACGATTTATAAAGTCACAATTAAAGTTAAAGTGCAGTTTTGAGGAGGGAAAAAAGACTATTCTCAGAATTGCGAATTTATATCTCACAATTATGAGAAAAAAAGTCAGAATTGCGAGTTGATATCACGCAATTATGAGAAAAAAGACAGAATTGCGAGTTGATATCACGCAATTATGAGAAAAAAGACAGAATTGCGAGATATAAAGTCGCAATTACCTTTTAAATGTATTATTTAGTAGCAGAAACAGGCTTCCATAGTAAGGTGTTGAGGTCTCAAGAAAGCTAAAAAAATTACTTGTACACTTAAAGGGATAGTTCACCCAAGAATGAAAATTGCCCCATGATTTATTCACCCTCAACAGATTCTAGGCAGTGGCGGCTGCTGATATTTTAAAGAGGGGAAGCTTTCGGCCTAAATCTAAAAATTCATTTATTTATATGATTCTGCCCTACGTTCCTTTTCAAGAAAATGCTCTGTACCCTGTCGTAAACGGCGTCTTTTCCAGTGACTACCAGTGTCCTCTCATGGCCAGCAGAGCTAGGCTGCTTAAACGGCCTTGGCCCATGTGTTACGGGTGTAAGACTTGAGCGTTTAAACAGGAGAAGCTCTTCCACCTGCTGTGCAGTTTGCTATGGCTTTCAGACTAATGAATTAATGCAAACGTCTAATATATATATATATATTTAACTCAACGAGATTGGGAATTGAAACTGAAACAAAATGTGGTGTGAAATTGTGTGAAATATACTAAGGTTGCAGCAGTTTGTCTTTCGATCCATCAAAATCCGCGATGGGACGGAGTTGGAAGGAGACACAGAGTGATACGCGTCATAATCAAGACACCCCACACCAACCGTCTCTTTGCATTGGGAAGCTGCCGCCTCCTTGTCATTTATAAACAAAAAAAAAAAAAAAATGTCTAAAAGCTGATATGTGACTTGTATAGCAAACAAGCTAAAAAAAAAAAACAATAAATACGTTTTTAACTGTCGAAAAAAAACGAGCGTTTTAGGACAAAAAGTGGATTAAAAAGAGATGACGACCCTCCAATTCACGCAGACGCTGGAGTCCGGGCCAGCCCACTCCTCCATTCATCCCAGAACGCTGAATCCGTGGGCGGGATATCCAGCATTATCCAATGACCGTTTGTTTCTAAACTGAAAAAAACTTTAAAGCAGCCCCATAAGTCAATGGACCTGGGCTTCAACAGAGTAATGCTTCTGGGAATGAATGAGAAGGAAATCGAGTAGCCGACTGTCTTTCTGAAAAATTGTTTTCGCATGAACGTGTTTAACATTTTTAGTCAATAAAATGAACATAATAGAAATATTTGACCATTCATTTTTTGACAATTATAGGGGAAGCTGAGCTTCCCTTGCAGTCTTAAAGAAATCGCGGCTGATTCTAGGTGTATATGACTTTCTTCTTTCAGACGAATACAATCGGAGTTATATTGAAAATGTCCCGTCTCTTCCAAGATTTTTAATGGCAGTGAGATTTTGATGCAAACTAAAGTTCATCCATCATAAAAAGTGCTCCACACCGGGGGTTAATAAAGGCCTTCTGAACTGAATCAATGCGTTTGTGCAAGAAAAATATCCATGTTTAAAACTTTATAAACCTAGCTTCTGCTAACTGTCTTAAACGCATTCACGAGAAAGTAGCGTTCCATAGGATGACGTAGGACAGGGATCCTTAAATCTGGCCCACGAGATCCACTTTCCTGCAGAATCACAGGTTGGTGAGTTTGATTAAGGTTGGAGCTAAACTCTGCAGTGCACTGGCCCACCAGGGCAAGATTTGGGGAACCCTGACGTAGGTGTAGCGAAAGCTCCGATGTGACAAATGTGAAAGTGCAGGTGAGAGAACAAAACAACAGGCACGCAGATGGCACTGGGGAGGGGGGGCATGACCCCCCAGATTCATAGTGACCCGATCCGTCCCCCTTACTGTCTCTCCGAAAGGCAACATCGGTAAACAGAGGATTAATCAGGGTCTCCACTATGTACATTAGCCTAAGTAGTGGCGGCCCAGCCGGCTGCTCCTTAAACATGCACAAAGAAAAACCTTTTTGACCGCAGTGTCTGACCGAGTCCCAAAACACACTTGTAGCCAATCAGCAGTAAGGGGGCGTGTCTTGTACTGATAGTGAGAAGAGAGCGCTCTATTCGAGTGCACAGGACTGATATTAGCAGATCGACTATAGATAGAGAGAGATGGCAGATAATAAAAGAGGAAAATATCAGAGAAACAAAACATTAAAAAGAAGGTTTAAGATCAGGCAAGAGATTGGACCTGCATAAATATCGGAGCATCTTTCCATCGGTGGAGAGAACTCAAGGAGTGGGAAGTAATTTAGATTTTGTGTTTCACACAACTTATCCTTTCTAGTTTTTGCTTGAATATGCTTTTCTGTCATCTTCGCTTTCTTCCGTGATTGTCGTTGTATGTATGTGAGGATGTGGAAATGTTTTATTTTCTTTCACTTTTGAATAAGCCCCACCCATTCCCACCCCCCCCTTAAAAAAATCCCATCTGTCCAAAACAAGGATTTGTAAAGAAAAGGATATAAGCCAAGAGGAGACTGGTTTTCCTTTGCTTTTTATGATGAAGTCAAGTAGTGTTGAAAGAGATGAGTTTTCAGTTGTTGCTTGAAGATTGACAGGGATCCAGTATTCCGGATGGGGGTGGGAAGATCATTCCACCAGCCAGGAATGGATGATTGCATTTATGAATTTTATGATGGATGAATGCACTTTTTTGGGCTTCAAAATCTCAAACACCATTTACTACTATAATAAAGCTTGGAAGAGCCAGGACATTTTTTTAATATAACTGATTGTATTCGTCTGAAGAAAGAAAGTTAGGAAGGCTACCTAGGAAGGCTTGAGGGTGAGTAAATCATGATTTAATTGTCATTTTGGGGTGAACTTTCCGTTTAATTATAACTAGCGTTGTTTTGCAACATTAAAGACAATTTTTGTTTTCTTAAACTTACTGCAAAACAAAATATGCTTTAAAACCAATCACTAAAAACACTATCAATCTGAATGTCTCTGAGGATTGAGAAGTAATAGGGTCGTTATTCCTGGTATGTTTGTGTATGTGTGTGTGTGTGACTGGAGAATTCACTTTTGGAGGCAACAGTCGCACAGATCTTTATGATTTAGAGGCTCTCCTGTGGACAGGGAAAAAGAAGACTGTAAAGATCTCTAATAGTGTGGCCTTTTGATCTAGTGCTGCTTTGACATTCCACTTCAGTTAATAAACAGCCCAACAAATCATCATGAAAGCTGAAACATCACAAAATCAACAGTAAACCATTTTTTTGGGTAATTATAGCCTTTATTGTTGGAAAAAGCCACTTTTTATTGGCTTGAATCACGAAGGTGATGATGCCTCCTTTGTTTGTTTGTTTGTTTTAATGAACGTATCAATGGAATTTCTTTAAGAGTACAAAGTATTCAGTTAGCCCTTGGATGGTGATGAGGTATTCTGCTATGTATATGTGTATGTGTGAAGCCCGGACCGTTTTTCTCCTCTTGCTCCCGGGAGCTTGTTTTCCCAGATTTGGGTGTTGCAGGTGCAGCGTCCAGCTGCAGCTCCGCTGCGCACGCCAACAGCATGAATCATTTTCCCTCCTTTCAGAGCAGTGAAATCAAAGCATATGGAGGACGTAAAAGAACGGGGGCATGTTTTATCTGGATCTTTACCATCTTTACCAAGCCGAGTGTGGAAAAAAAGAGTAGATCCTGTGTGTAATTGCATGTTTGTGGGCTGCTTTCAGATAGGGAGTGAAGGGCAGTGAAAATCAAACTCTCACAGTCGAGTTCACAGCCCTGGCTTGATTGTTTTTCTTGTCTTGGCTCATCTTAGGCCGCGAGTGTTGTCATATTGTCCATGCATGGAGGCACACAAGCCTCTGAGAGAAACAGAGAGGGACCACACATGGAGAGCGAAGCCCCAGGGAGTATCTGGCCTGTGTGGAGTGCTTTGCCAGGACCCAAGTCGCCTCGCTTCGCTGCTTGTCATTGGATCTCAGATCTGCTGATAAAAAATTTCCCCTCCTCTTTTAAAGTGATGAAATGTCTCTCATTACCCAGCCCACCTGGGTGTAGGTGAAGAGGTCCAATAAGTCCCTCTGAGTAAGTGTGGTCTGCAGTTGAAAGCACGCTCATAAATGAGGTCGGTGTGGTCTGAAGATGTCAGACTAGATGCATCCACCACCTCTATTGAGAATGACACTAGCAATGCATTTTCAATGCTCTGTTTTGTGTTCACAGACAAACACATTATGAATATAAACGGTGCACTCAAGTGCATTTTTTTCTTCTGCTGGTTTCGCCTTGATGTGTTGGCCAGCTTCATTTGAAATAAAATGTATGTTTTTTTCAGACACTGATAGAACTAGAGTCTTTATATAATAAGAGTGTACATCATTTTAAACTAGACTTCTAGAAGTACAGAATATCAAAACCGTATCTGTTATTTGCTGAAATTAGAGTTTTGGTATTGTTTCTTGTTATTGGGCAATATTCTCAATGTTATTTAAGCATAATATATGTATTATTATAGTATGTTTTAGTATTTTTAATTAGCTTTTATTTTAAAAAAAATTAAGTTTAAGTTTATTGTATAATAATTTATTTCAACTTTATTTTCATTAAAAAAGCCATTTTAATTGTTTTAGTTTAAGACAACGTTAAAAACAGTAAATTGAATGATGCTCAAAAATGCTAATTTCCCATGTTTTTTACATTTAGATCACATTTGCTGTCATTTAACACCGCTTAAAGGTGTCATATGATGCGATTTCAAGTTTTCCTTTCTCTTTGGAGTGTTACAAGCTGATTGTGCATAGATAAGATGAAGTTGCTAAGACTAAAGTCTCAAAACAAAAGAGATATTCTTTATAAAAGTTAAGACTTGTCCAACCCCCCCTAAAACGGCTCATTCAAACACTCCCCCACATGTCTACATCACGATGTGGAAATATTTTCGTAATGACGCCCAAATGTTCACGCAAAGAAAGAAGGCGTGGTTTCAGTAACCGCAGTAGTGTTGATGCAGCCATGTCAGGGAGACGCTGTGTGTTTCTAGGCTAAAGCAAAAGCACTTTATTTGGCCTTTCGAAAGTAGATTATTTATGCATTTATGAATCATTAAGATTACTTACAACAGAACAGCACAACCCAGATGTTATCACAATGTATTTTAAGGATGACAGTTTCTTGAACCTAGGAGAGGAGGTAATTCTTACTTTGCTATGACAATCTGGCGCTTCTGAATCAGCGACTGTAAGTACGTTTTGTTATTAGTTTAAGTATTTGCCATTGACTGTTCAAATGCGGAGTTTTGCGCATTGTGTGTGTGCACTTGTGTGTGTGCGTGCGCACATGTGTGTGAGAGAGGGAGACACGGTCACAACCGCGGCTTGTGTGCAAACACATACGAGCGTCATTACTGTGTGTCACGCGACTCTGTTCCCCTTTTGGGCTTGAACAGATGCTAATGCTAAAATTAAGGACATTATTAACTGTTTTTCCTTTTTATTTTGAAAGCTAAAGCTCGCGATTATGGAAAGGGGCGTAACATTTCCGACGCGGCTTGTGGTGTTTGGCCAATCACAATGCACTGTGACAGTTGGCAAATCAGAGCAGACTGTGCCTGTCGGAAGGAGGAACTTTGTAGAAAACAAAGCGTTTGAGAGAGGCGAGGCATAGAGGACCTACAATAATGTACAGTATTTGAAAAAGAATGTGTTTTTTGAACATTAAAGCATGCCAACATATGCTGTTACACCAAATACACAAAATAATGATCTTTAAAAAAGCATCATATGACCCCTTTAAGTTACTCTTTACACGTTACACTTTTCAATGTAATCTTCAATGAATCTCACATTGAATATATATTTATTATACTGTGCATTCTAATGTTGTGATGCCTAAATTCACCCATTTTTTATATTTTGTTTCATTTTTTTAGTTTTGTGATTTATTAAGCCAAAATTGTTGTTGTTGTTGTTAATAATAATAATGAAAATAATTATTTATATAATAATAATACTTAATACTGTCTGTAGTTATTGGTTATGATCCAAAATGTGACAAAAATTATCAGCTTTTTTTGCATTGTCCAGAAATTGTTTTCTGTTAATTACTGTTTTTCTTTGTGTAAAGTTTAAACTAAGGGTTACAAATACGCACACCTTGTCATGTTAACGTCAAGTTCAATCAGTGGTGTAAGTTTGGAGTGTGGGATTTCCTGTGTATCCGAATCATTTTTGAAAAACTTTGTATGGCTTTTGTTGTATGGTTTGCACGCTGTAACTTTAACATGTAGCTGTAAAACTTAAGGCCCATCTGTATCACACACTCATTCATTGTGCTTCAGGAGTCTTCTAGGATTATGTATAGTCGAGTGAATAAGACAGACCTGTGAAATCACTCCCAGCCTCTCTGATTGCGTTACAATGCCTGAACCATTATAAAGCTCTGTGAGTGACAATTGCAGTCATTTATAATGCCCATATGTTTCTTTCTTCTCAATTATAAACGGAATGGTTTTTGACCCACAGTGCAATGCTTTTACCATCAGACAGGTTAACTGCAGTGATTTCTGGCACCCAAGTTTGGAGTGATTTGAAAAAAGTCTTGATTTACCAAAAGGGCGAATGACTGAATCAAAGAAGGCTGTAAATATTTGTGACACACCACCAGACTACATGGCACCTGGGGATGCCTGATAAGCCATTGCAAGTTGATTGTTTTGTTTGTCATTGCTGTGGCTGTTATGTCTGGTGTACTTTTTGGCCTAGAAGATAAAAGTAATGTAACTAAGACCGAATCTCATTTCAAGCAGCACTTAATCAGCTCCATTAGTCACTCGTTACCTTTTAAATTTAAGATTAGCAGTCCTTATCCAGGCTTATTAACTTTTTTGTTTATGTTTGCACTTTACTCTCTTCAAGTGCCCTCATCGGCTCGTGCTGCTCAAGACGTCCTGGGACAATGGTACTCTAAAGAACGTGTGGCTGTCTGTCATCAGCGGGCGTCGCTTGACTCTATCTGGGTCTTTCAGGCCGGTCACGTCTCTCAGCATGCTGTTTGTCTTCCTTTTAATAACCCTCCACACACGCCGAGGTAAGACGTTCTTACCTTGAGTCTGCAGTGTGTTGTGTCTGCTGGCATCCAATCAGCCAATCAGATGTGTTTTTCCAAACCATGATAAAACAGTAATTATTCACCAGAACTGTTTACAGTGATTTCTGTAGATCTCCCACTTGCTTCCTTTAAAGTTGAACAAATCTCTTTTTGTGAGAAAAATGTGCCTGTACCAAATGTATTTCTGTGGTTTTTGGAAGGCATGACAGCTAATTTCTCTTAAATTTGGTTTCCAGAGCTGCAAATGAAGCCACAATAACATCTCCAATCACCGTCACCTGTGAATTCTGGGGCTGATGAAAAAAAGTAAACTTATCCTTGCAAGCTGGAAGAGAGCCATAGCCATTGCCTTGATGCACCTGTTGGTAAGCATTTGCATTAGGTTCGGTATAAGGCTGTCAACTGGTGAGTCACAGTGCAACGGCTGCTGCTGATAATGTCTGACATAATGTAAGAATATTGATGTACATTAAATATCAATTTTAGCATATTGATTATATAAATTAATTATCAGATTTTATTAAAAGTTTAAGTTTTAAATAGTTTTCGAACAAATATCAAGAGATCGAATTTAGTAGTAATAAAATATATTTAAAATATACATTATATTTATGTAATAAAATATATTTTAATATATTATTTATATCAGTAACATTTAATATTTAACAACTTTCTTTAAATAAATATTTCTACACTACCGTTCAAAGTTTTGGGGGTTGGTTATTCTTTTATATTTTTGAAGAAATCTCCTATTCTCACCAAGGCTGCATTTACTTTAATCAAGAATACATTAAAATAGTAATATTGTGAATTTTTTATTTTTTTAATACTACTCCAGTCTTCAGTGTCACATGATCCTTCAGAAATCAAATCAAAATCAAATCACTTTTATTGTCACATCACCACAGCACAAGTGCCTTGGTGAGTGAAATTCTTATGAGCGTGCTCCAGACAGTGCAAAAAAACAACAGCAATTTACATATGGACAGACAGTGCAAAAAAGCAACAGCAATTTACATATGGACAGTACATATTTACAGACTGTACAGAAGACAATGTGCAAAATACACATACATATACTCAGTACACAGTGTACTATAAAGACATACTCAATTATCAACGACACATTATACACCGTATGGGCACATCTGCATTATGTACAGTATCTATACATAATGTAGTCTATGCATAGTAATAATGTGAGGTGCAACAGATTATAAATTAACAGCAGATTGGTTGAGCAGCAGATAGATGTGCAAAGGTGCAACAGATTATGCATATGCAGTGTCGTGGATGTGCATTGTATGGTGTCCAATGATAGCAGATAGGTTGTGTTAGTGCAGTGTGTGCGTGTAGCCCAGTTGAACTGTGTTAAAGTGCAGTGCATGGCATGTTGTGTGAGAGGGAGTGTGGTGTAGGTGAGTTATTTGTGACTGTTCATTAGCCTGATAGCCTGAGGGAAAAAGCTGTCCCTCAGTCGGCTAGTGCGGGATCGGATGCTGCGGAAACATCGCCCTGAGGGCAACAGAGAGAGCAGTCTGTGGGACGGGTGGCTGGAGTCTTTGATAATCCTCCGGGCTTTCCTTGTACACCGCCTGGTGTAGATATCCTGGAGGGAGGGAAGCTCACCTCCAACAATGTGGCGGGCAGTTCGCACGACCCTTTGCAAAGCCCTGCGGTTGCCAGCGGTGCTGTTTCCAAACCAGGCAGTGATACAGCCGGTCAGGATGCTCTCCACAGTGCAGGTGTAGAAGGATCTGAGGATTCTGGGGCTCGTTCCAAACTTCCTCAGCCGTCTCAGGAAGAAGAGACGCTGATGTGCCTTCTTCAGCACTGCATCTGTGTGAGCAGACCATGTGAGATCCTCGGTGATGTGAACGCCGAGGAACTTAAAGCTGCTCACCCGCTCCACAGGAGTCTTGTCGATGGTGATGGGTGTGTGTTCTCTGCTCTGTCTCCTGTAATCCACCACCAGCTCCTTGGTCTTGTCGATGTTGAGTGAGAGGTGGTTCTCCTGACACCATTTAGTCAGGGTACTCACCTCCTCTCTGTAGGCCGTCTCATCGTTGTCGGTGATCAGGCCTATCACCGTTGTGTCATCAGCAAATTTGACGATGACATTGGAGCTGTGTGTAGCTGTACAGTCGTGTGTGTACAGGGAGTACAGGAGTGGGCTGAGTACGCAGCCCTGCGGTGCACCAGTGTTGAGGATCAGGGGGGATGATGTGTTGTTGCCCATTCTGACCACCTGACTTCTGCCTGTCAGGAAGTCCAGGATCCAGCTGCACAGAGATCTGTTCAGTCCTAGAGTCTGGAGCTTCGCAACCAGTGTGGCAGGCACTATGGTGTTAAATGCGGAACTATAATCCACGAACAGCATCCTCACATAGGTGTTCTTATTTTCCAGGTGGGAGAGAGCAGTGTGCAGGGTGAGGGCAATAGCATCGTCTGTGGAACGGTTACTGCGGTATGCAAATTGTAGTGGGTCCAGTGAAGCAGGCAGCACAGAGCAGATGTAGTCTCTGACAAGCTTCTCAAAACACTTGCTGAAGATGGGGGTCAGAGCAACGGGCCTCCAGTCATTCAAGCATGTGATTTTGTTTTTCTTTGGTATGGGCACAATGATGGATTTTTTGAAGCATGAGGGAACCACAGACAGAGAGAGGGACAGATTGAAAATATCTGTAAAAACCCCGGCTAGCTGGAAAGCGCATGCTTTGAGCACACGGCCTGGTATACCATCTGGGCCTACGGCTTTACGGATGTTCACCCGTTTGAAGGATCAGGTTACATCCGCGACAGAAAGCGTGAGTGGACTGACCTCTTCTGCGGCAGCCGCGGCAGCGCTCTCTGTGTGGGCGGTGTTATCAGCCTCGAACCGAGCATAAAAGGTGTTGAGCTCGTCCGGTAGAGATGCGGCAATGTTCACAGTAGCTGGTTTATTTCCTTTAAAGCCTGTGATGTTGTTGATGCCCTGCCACATGCTTCTTGGGTTATTGTTGTTGAAGTGTTCTTCAACTTTGTTTTTCTAAGTTCGTTTGGCTGCTTTGATGGATCTCCTGAGATCGTAACTGGCTTGTTTCCGATCGTCAGTGTTTCCGGATTTAAAGGCAGATGTCCACGCTGACAAGGCTGATCGAACATCGCTGTTAATCCACGGTTTTTGGTTGGGGTAGATGCGGATGGTTTTGGTCGGAACTACATCGTCTATACACTTCCTGATGAAACACGTGACCGTATCTGAATACGCCTCTATGTCGTCGTCAGACGCTGCCCGGAACATGTCCCAGTCCACGTGATCAAAACAGTCCTGTAGTATAGCGTCCGATTGGTCCGACCAACAATGGACTGTCCTGAGAGCGGGTGCTTCATGTTTCAGTTTCTGCCTATAAGCAGGCAGGAGCAGAACGGAAGAGTGATCCGATTTGCCGAAAGGTGGGCGGGGGAGGGACTTGTATGCGTCCCGGAAGGGGGAGTAACAATGGTCGAGTATACGATCTCCACGCGTGTTGATGGTGACGTGTTGAAAGTATTTTGGAGCTATTGTTCTGAAGTTGGCTTTATTAAAGTCCCCTGTGACAACAAAAGCTGCATCTGGGTGCGTGGTTTCCTGCTCACTTATATTCCTGTACAGTTCCTTGAGTGCCTGGTCTGTGTTGGCTTGGGGGGGGATATAAACAGCCGTGATTATGATGGCTGTAAATTCCCTCGGTAGCCAGAACGGTCGACACAGAAGCGTATGAAATTCCAGATCAGGGGAGCAGAAGGATTTAATAGAGTGTATGTTCCTTTCATTACACCATGAGTTGTTGATGTAGAAGCAAACACCCCCGCCTCTGCTTTTCCCTGTGAGCTCTTCCGTTCTGTCCGAGCGGTGCACGGAGAAGCCCGTGAGCTCGATGGCTGAGTCTGGAACCATCGCAGACATCCAGGTTTCTGTGAGGCAAATAACACAGCAGTCCCTTGTTTCTCGTTGGTATGAGATCCGCGCCCGCAGTTCACAGAGTTTGTTATCCAGTGACTGAACGTTGGCCAGTAAAATGGTTGGAAGAGGAGGTCGGAAAGCACGGCGTCTCAGTCTGATGAGAACGCCAGCTCTTTTTCCTCGTTTGCGGCGTCGGCGGCGTTTCCTCGATTTCGCAACCCACACAAAGGGCTCTGATGCGGTGTCTGTGAACAGTCCACCGGCATTCAAAAACTCAAAGTCCGGTTTGCGTTGCGCGACGGAGGAACCAATGTTCAAAAGCGTGTCTCTATCGTAGACAGTTATACTAACAACATCTAACACGTAAAACAACAAAAAAACAAATAAAACATACGAAAAACTGCAAAGTTTTCCCGGAGCACGCAACACGGCTGCCATCCTCGGCGCCATTCTTGGTTTCTAAATCATTCTAATGTGCTGATTTGGTGCTCAAGAAACATTTCTTATTATAATTGTTGGAAACATTTTTGTAGAAGCCCTTTTTAAGATTCTGTCATGAATAGAAAAGTCAAAAGAAAAGCATTTATTTGAAGTAGAAATATTTTGTAAGAGTACAATTTTGGCAGTTTATTGCCTTCTTGCCAAACAACAACAAAAAATCTTATTGACCCCAAACTTTTAAACAGTTATGTACTCTATGTGCAGTCAGTGGTACTCCAATAAAACTTAGTTAGTGTAAAGTTAATGCATGTTAGTAGAGTTTGATCTGCGTAACCACTTGAAAAAGGAAATGTGACATGTAGAATTTGATGACCATGCACAGCAGTTTTATCAAGGTCAGCATCCAGGAATCTCATCCACCGGTGTTTTGTAATCACAATCTGTTATGAGATTTAATTAAATGCATGCCATTGTGACAAGCAAGGATGTTTATTTTTTTGCTCCTGTAGTAATAACTAGCTAAACTAAAGAGAAAGGAGACGTCTGAGGAACATTTTCCAAAGTGACTTATGAAGGTAAAGAAAGTGTTTCTCTCCTTAGTTCAGTATCTGGTGAGATAATGCAGCTAAAACCCATGGGTGATGTCATACAGACAAATGTTTTGTAGATTGAAAATCCATCAGTCCTGTGAAAAACAGGAAAGAAAGAAAAATAGTGCGTTCAATATGTTTTCCATTATAGGATTTGACAGGTTTGAAGTGAGGAGAAAGAGAGGAGGAGGAACGCACTATAAAAAGTTGGCAGAGAAGAACCGCGAGCGCGTGGCAAATAGATTCAAGTGCAACGGAGGCGGGTGAAGGGCTGATAATGGGGGGAGCTTGAACAAGAGCTGCTTTTTCAATTAACCCCTGCCTACCTCTTTACTTTGCTTTGATTCAAGGAAATGCTAGGCTTTGGAACAAAGACTTTGAATGTTAAAGATGATAAATGCGTTGGCTCAGGCTATAATTTAATCTTTGGCTGGCAGGTGATTTGAAGGTCTGCATGAATTTGACATCTTAGTACTGGTTTCACCCTTTTTTCAAAGTCACTGAAAAATCCTGATGATTTTGTTCTGTGTGATTTGAGATGATATGGGTGAAAAGGATCTTAAGTTTGGAAGCAAAAACCTTTAACCAACTGTACAAACTGACCACTGTTATTGTGTTTTTTATTCTATGTCATAACATTTCTTTGTTTTGGAATTTTTCAAAATGCAAAAACTTTCTATTTATTTCCAGATTTAAATTCAATTTTGAATCCCAGATAATGTCTCATGCATTTGGAAGCAACTGTTTTTTTTCTTTTCTATATTTGTCAGTTTTTAAAAGTTTGTAATCGTGGACCATCTTGGATTTCGTGGATCTGTTTTGGTAACTGATGCTGACTGTACTGTCCAACCTGTATTATTGAAGCAAAATGTACCAGACAGACATTTTGCAAACTGTCTCTCTGGTTTGCTGATGTTTTGATTGGAGACCACAGGTGTTGTCTGCTAACTGGGTCGTGAGGAGCTTTAGTTAGATGGGAAGTGATGTGACACCAAGATGAACTGCAAATTGACTCCTCATAGTCAGTCCAAAAAGAGAGCATTATTGTCCTTTCTTTTTCATCCCCTTAAGGGAAACAGACCGTGTACATCCATCAAAATCACATATTCCTACCATGAGAATTTCAGTTTTGGAAATCCAGCTCCTCGTCCAAGCAAAGTAGCCAAGTCTAGGTCAGAAAGACAAAATCATATTGACTGATTCTGGCATGGGCCCATTTTTCTGCTTTACTGTGTATTGGCTCGTGAGAGTGGACGGGTTTATAAGCCATTTTTGTGGAACTGTGAAGGACGTTTTGACTGTTAAGTCAATCATATGAAATTTCAGATAATGGTCATTTATTGGTGTTCTGAGATTCCTTTACATGTGGAGGGCAGGTCTTTGTTTACCTGTTGAACCTGGCTGGTTAAACACTTTGCCACGCTTAAAGTATCTCCTAACAGATTTTCTTTCCCCTCCCTGGTGCAGTTAATGTACATTTGAAGAGCGTAATATCAATTAATAGTTAGGTCATTGACAAAAAATGTAAAGTAAACAACCTTAAAATAGTTATTTGTGGTAATGAGATAATGTGCTTGAGAAACAGTTTAGAGGAGAAATCAATCTAAATATAAAATGCTGGACACAAATTATTGGTCACTTTTGAAATAATAAAAGTATCTACACCTACTAATTACTATATATAAATAAATCAGTTTTTACAGATGCTAATGTTAGAAACAATGCATTGTGATATAAATAGCAACTTGTATCTGAATCACACTTTTTTAAATCGTTGCATCACATCGTTAACTTTTATGCCAAAGCACCGATGTGAATCTTACCATACTAAATAAAAATAATTCAAATCAGTGTAATTTGGCCCAAACAACATATGGACACCTTACAGGACCCATCATAACGATGTGTTATGCACAATAAATCCCTTAAAATATCAGACACATTGGCCTTTTTATGGCATGGAAAGGTTAGATCAGGATATAAAATGTCATATGGTACAACCACTCCATTTTTTTTAATTTGTACAAACAAAAAATATTTACATAATAACTATAATTACACTTGATGATTACAAAATCCAACATAAACATACCAACATAAACATACATTACATTGCTTAAGCTTGTCATGTTTTTTAAATGAGAATTTTAAACATTTACTTTAGTTTATCTTGGACTCTCTTATTTGTCATTGACCCAATTATCAATGCTCCCCTTTCAAATGAAACGACATTAGGGAAGTGTATTTAAGCTCCCTGTTCTGTCAGAACATTGCATGTTGGCATCAGATGTTTATTAGGCTGTAGGGAGTATGAAGCCTTCCTTTTTATTGCATTTCTTTTATTGAACACATTTCATAATATTTTGCACTCACTGTACAATCTTTGAAAGGCTCGTTGGGACACAGTCACATACTTGGAAGCAGGACACTATTTATTCAGTTTGTAAATTATGATGTAACAGTGAAAAAAGCATTCCCTCATTGCATATATATATCCATGCCTCTCTCGACTGTCCATTTATAATCTTGAGTGGCTCGCTAAGGAATAACAAATTGGAAACGTGAAGGAGAACGTTTACCGTACTAAATAACACCAAGGTCAGTTTAGCGAACATTAGATTTGTTTTTCTTAGTGTTTGGAAGGAAAAACTGAAATGGAGAGCACTGCCTTTCATCCTGCTGTGCTCTTCATCTTGTCTTACACAGATTCAGACAAAAAAAAACAGGCTTTTTTTGGCCGAATCAAAGAGGGCTGCAGGACTCAAAACATCACTATGAAAATACATGACAGAGTATGAAACCTAATTCTGTTCTAGGCCCTCAGTCTAAATCAGCTTTAGTTATGGAGAGGGCTGGCAGGGAGCTTTGGTTCCACAGTTCACGCCAGGCCTCTTGACACGCAAGCTCTTGAGGAGCGTTTGCCAGTGTCCTCGTCTGAACTAGCCTGCTGATTAAATTGCACTGAGCTTCCAGCCGCCCCTCTCCCCAGCCTCAGCAGGTGGTGAGTGTTTGTGACTTGAGCCAGGGAGCTATCAGGTTACATTAATTTCTTTAAAATATCATTGATAAATATGGTGCAATAGCTCAGATGCATCCAACTTCATTTGTTTTACACAATCATAATCTCATTCTGGAAAAATAGTATGTAGCTGTGAAAACAGATGTAGGAAATTATCGTTTGTAACCCCAGATATAAAAAAAATACAATAAAATAGTTCACCCAAAAACACAATTATGTTGTTCTGAAACCTTGTTATGACTTTTTTTTTCTGTGGAAAACAAAAGAATATGTTTTGGAAATGTCAATTTTTTTGCAACCCATTTAGTGGGCCATTTTATCCAAACTGAATTACAAATGAGGAATATAAAAGTTAACGGGGTCAAAATGTTTCAGTATTTTAATTTCAAAGTTGATTTCTTTGAACTTTGATTTTACTTCTTCACCCCCAAAACTAAAGTTGTAGTGATGCAATAGAAGAACAATTTTTGGCTCCTCAAAGAACCTTTCAGTGAAAAGTTCTTCAAATAATTTTTTTCTTAGATTGTAGAACCTAAAACCTAAAGAAACCATTTTAAAAACCTAAAGAACTTTTTCCACTATACAGAACCATGAAGTGTTCCATGTATGTTAAAGGATCTTCATGGAACCATCAATGCCAATGAAGAAGCTTTATTTTTTTGGCGTGATAGTAAAGATTTTAAGAACTGTTCACTGAAAGGTTCTTTGGGAAACCCAAAATGATTTTTCTATGGCTTCACCATGAAACCCCCTTTTTGGAAACTATTTCCTTAAGAGTGTTGTGTGAGCTATACTTAAAAAAACAAAAACAAAAAAAAAACAGCAAAATATCATTAGCACCACTGGCTGACAACGATTCGTCAATAGTTTACATACAGTTTTTGTAACTGCGACAAGGTCATTTAGGCTGATTTATGCACTTGCACTATATTGTTCTTGTCTTGGAGAATTTTTCATCTGAAAAAGCGGAAAAACTCATGAATATTTCCAGTTCTCTGAAATGCTAATAGACTTCAAACTTCATTACGATTGAGAGAAAATTCATTTATTTGTGAACTTCAGAGCAGATGTACCTGCGCAGTGTGGTTTTTGGAGGGATTCCTTGAGGGTGAAGCATCAGGATATTGGAACGTTTTGTGGTTTCGGGAAGCTGCGCATCGGAGGCCCGTGGAGGGAGGTGTGATTTTTAAAAGTCGCCTCTTTCATTCAGAAAAATGTCCGGCGGCTGGCCAGGTTCAAACACTTGTACAAACACACCATCTCCTTTGCTCGTTTCCAGCTCTGTCAGGCCTTCCTGCTGGGTTCAGTTTCCACTGAAGAAGCCCAGTCACATCCAGAACGCCTTTTGACACTGGTATTTGTCTCGTAAGCTATTTGTTTAGTCTACAGTCTAAAATAACTGCTTTGTTGCCAGCTGCTGGGATCGTGATTGTTCCGTAACTAAGCTGCGATCTCAGGGGCGTGCGTGCGCACCTTGGTGTGAGGTAGTGACTTTATGGCCGGGTGTGTTTTGTGTGACTGACTGGGAAGCAGACCTCAACGGCCCTCGCACCTGTTGCTGCTGTTTTACTGCCATTTAAATCCAGCTGTGTGTTTTAAGGCTAATTACAACTAACAGGTACCCTCTCCAAACCGTGACTCGAACCTCGTGGCATTAGCACAGAACCGCACACCGCCTGACAGGCGTCCAATTAAACTAAGCTGTTTTCCACAGAAACTGCTTCTGTGTAATATCAGCAAAACAAATTCTGTCTGGTTCTTAACAAAGAGAAGGTGAATAAAAAAGTGTGGAAATGCAAAAGCACTGGGCCAAGCATGTCACTTTTGTGAGTTTTGTGATTGCCACAAGGGAGCGCTTATGCTACATTGAATCATCTGATATGATTCACTAAAACGCATGCACAGTTTGATCCACTTTAAACTCTGTTTATTAATTAATCTGAGGTATTTTAATGTGGCCCAAATGACAAGTAAAATGTAATTTTGCAGATGACACCTGTAAATGTTGTTGGGCTGCTTTAGGGAGAGTTGGCATACACCATTAGCACTAATAATATGTGTGTGTGAGATATGAAAGTATTATAAGAAGAATAGTGCCGTGTGGAATGGTTTTGCTTTTATTTACTTGTATATTAATACGCCTCAAGCATAAGCAGGGTGAGATTGGTGCCTCAGCTCTTCTGGGAAGGGTGGTGCCATCTGGAGTAAAGGGGTGTAGCATGTTTCTCTTGTGGGAAACTGTGTGAGTGTTTTGTTACTTTTGGACATCTGTGAGCAGTGGACTGTCTTGTCTTTTAGTGGGCCTGCCATATCTGACCTTTGACCTGTAGACAACCGTTAACATACACAGCTGTGCAGAACACACCTACAGAAGACACAACCCATATCTCATAAAAATAAACAAAAACATTTAACATTTTCCATAAAAATACAATAGTGAGCAAAAGTCACAGACTAGTTATTTTTCAACTAAACCAGAAAAAAAGTATTTGTTTTTTCTAATATTCTGAAATTCATATAAATGATTTTATTTTCAAATTTCCTTTTTTTCCTTTTTTCTTTGTCCATACAATGAAAATCAAATTAATTTAGCAAACCATTTTATCCAAACTGATAAATACAGAAGTTAATGGGGTCAAATTGTTTCACTATTTTAATTTCAAAGTATAACCTTTTGTATTTTGATTTTACTACTTCACCAAACATTTTTCATAAAAATGCAATAGGGAGCAAAAAGACATTTAAATCTGAAAAAAGTTTGTTTTTTTCATTATTATTTAATTTATTTTAATATATTTTCAAATACATATGTGACCATCTCTGTGAAGTCCTTTTTGTGATTTAGCTTTTTTCTACAACAAATCATGCTTCATATGGTAAAGAACATTCTGTGAAAATGTAAGCTTTATATCTTTAATTTTGACTGAGTAAGGTCATGTTAAAGTTTGAAATTATAGTGAAATTAATGTTAGGAATCAATGTTGATGCTTGTTTTCTCATCATTATATTTTAAGACTTTAGCCTGGATTTCACAGAGCGGGTCACATATATTTATCTTCAAATGTATTTTTTCTCAACTTTTTTTAATGTAAACTATAATGGTAATTTTTAATTAATCAATTTTAATCATTAGGCAAGGCAAGTTTATTTATATAGCACATTTCATACACAGTGGTAATTCAAAGTGCTTTACATAAAAGAAAGTGAAATAATCATTCACAGCAATAAAAACAAGGAGTTAAAAATAATAAAACAAGGAATTTTAAAATGATATAGAAATTGATTTAAAATGAAATTTAAAACAGTTAAATAGAAAAGGATTATACATACAATAATGCAGTCAGTTCGGACATAGCACAGCGCTCATTCAACAAATGCACAGCTAAATAGATGAGTTTTGAGTCTGGATTTATATGTGGCTAATGTTTTAGCACATCTGATCTCTTCTGGAAGCTGGTTCCAGCTGCGGGCGGCATAATAGCTAAAAGCGGACTCCCCTTGTTTTGTGTGAACCCTTGGTATTTCTAACTGACTCGATCCTAATGATCTGAGTGGTCTGTTAGGTTTATATTCAGTGAGCATATCTGCCATATATTTAGGTCCTAGACCATTGAGTGACTTATAAACGAGTAAAAGTACTTTAAAATCAATCCTAAATGTAACTGGAAGCCAGTGTAAGGACCTGAGGACTGGTGTGATATGCTCAAATTTTCTGGTTCTAGTCAGAATCCTGGCAGCAGCGTTCTGGATGAGCTGCAGCTGTCTAATGGTCTTCTTTGGAAGGCCGGTGAGGAGACCATTACAATAATCCACCCTGCTGGTGATAAAGGCATGAACAAGTTTCTCCAAGTCATGACTGGAAACAAAACATCTAATTCTTGCAATGTTTTTGAGATGATAGTATGCTGATTTAGTTACTGCTTTGACATGACTACTAAAGCTAAGGTCTGTCTCCAGAATCACCCCAAGATTTCTGACTTGATTTTTAGTTGTTTGACCCCTAGAGTCAAGGTATGCATTCACCTTAAGAACTTCATCTTTGTTTCCAAATGCAATGACTTCAGTTTTCTCCTTGTTTAACTGAAGAAAGTTTTGGCACATCCAACTGTTAATTTCATCAATGCATTGGCAGAGGGAGTCAATGGGGCTATAATCATTTGGAGATAAGGCTAGGTAGATCTGGGTATCATCAGCATAGCTGTGGTAGGCAATTTGGTTCTTCCTCATTATCTGACTTAGTGGGAGCATATACAGGCTAAACAAGAGCGGTGCAAGAATTGAGCCTTGTGGGACTCCACATGTCATGGACGTCCACTTAGACTTATGCTCTCCTATACTCACATAATAACCTCTCCCTTCTAAGTATGACCTGAACCATTTGAGTGGCATCCCAGAAAGCCCGACCCAGTTTTCCAGTCTCTCTAGAAGTATGTTATGATCTACAGTGTCAAACGCAGCACTAAGATCTAGTAGTACCAGCACTGATATTTTGCCAGAATCAGAATTAAAGCGAATATCATTTATTATCTTAATGAGTGCTGTCTCTGTGCTGTGATGCACGCGGAAACCAGACTGAAAATTATCCAGGTATCCATTTGAGTTTAAGTAGTTGTTCAGCTGATTAAAAACTACCTTTTCAATAATCTTACCTATGAAAGGAAGATTTGATATTGGTCTATAGTTGCTCAACATGGTGTTATCAAGATTGCGCTTTTTTAGAAGGGGCTTAACAACTGCAGTTTTCAGGGAGTTTGGAAAAGTCCCAGAAAGAAGTGAGGTGTTCACCACTTCTAAGAGATCTGCTTCCAAACAGTTAAGCACACTTTTGAAAAAAGATGTGGGAAGTGTGTCAAGATAGCAGGTTGATGATTTAAGATGCTGTACTATTTCTTCCAAAATTTCGCTTTCAATTGTTTTAAAAACAGACATAGTCACTTCTTTTTGAGATTGCTGTTGAATCTGTGTGACCTCTGTATTACAGGAAGATGTGCCAATCTCCTTCCTGATATTACTGATCTTCTCTGAAAAGAAGGAAGCAAACTCATTGCATTTGCTGTCAGAGAGCATTTCACTGGGAATCTGACTTGGGGGGTTTGTCAGTCTCTCAA
This sequence comes from Schizopygopsis malacanthus, assembly GCA_027474115.1. NCBI lineage: Eukaryota > Metazoa > Chordata > Actinopteri > Cypriniformes > Cyprinidae > Schizopygopsis > Schizopygopsis malacanthus. The sequence continues at coordinate 14,474,900 of CM049865.1, forward strand.
CAGTAGCAAAAAGAGTGCAAGTGTTGTTTAAGTTACTGTTTATAAGGTTTGAGAAGAAGGTCTGTCTAGCTGTGGCTAGTTCCAAATTGAAAGCATGAAGGCTGTCTTTATAGATGCTATAGTGTATTTCAAGTTTCGTCTTCCGCCACATCCGCTCAGCTTTTCTGCATTGTCTTTTCATATTCTGAACTGCTGTTGATTTTCTCCAAAATGATTTTTGTCTGCCATTCTTCTTGCTGACCTTTATCGGTGCAATATCATCAATAACATTCTTAACTTTTGAGTTAAATGAATCCAGGAGAAGATCAACAGAGTCTGCAGAAATGCTTGGTGTTAAAGATATTGCCTTCATAAATAGCACACTAGTGTTCTCATTAATGCATCTCTTTCTGACAGAGACAGATCTAGATTCAGTGGTGACAGAGATCAATATATCAAAGAAAATACAGAAGTGATCAGACAGAGCTACATCCTTAATGACAATGGATGAAATGTTTAGACCTCTACTGATGAGTAAATCTAGAGTGTGTCCACGATTGTGTGTGGGTCCGTGCACATGCTGAATCAGGTCAAAAGTGTTTAAAACAGTTATAATTTTTTTTTAGTTTTGATTTCAGCATTGTCTATGTGAATATTAAAATCCCCTGCAATAGCAAAACAGTCAAACTCTGAGGAAATCATTGATAACAGTTCTGTGAACTCTTCAACAAAGGCTGGAGAGTATTTTGGGGGCCTGTAGATGATGATAAACAGAATGCGTGGGGCACCTTTCAGCACAATACCTAGATATTCAAAAGACAAGTACTGACCAAATGACACTTGCTTGCATTGATAAACATCTTTAAACAGAGCAGCTACACCTCCACCTCTCCTAACAGTCCTGCAGACACTTATACAATTAAAGTTAGGAGGGGCTGTTTCAGTGAGGACTGTTGCACTGCAGTTGTCTTCTAGCCATGTTTCAATTAGAAACATAAAATCCAGGTTGTTTGTGGTTATTAAATCATTGATCACAAATTATTTATTTTTTAGTGAGCGAGTGTTTAAAAATGCTAACTTGATGGAATTACATTTTGTCTCTACAGCAATCTTAGACTGATGCATTACAGGCCGCAGATTAGATGGGTCAGCCGTACGGCTTGAGAAGGCCTTAGACCTTCTATCACGTGATAGAACAGAGATAGAGAAGGCTACAGGCATACTGGGTTCCCGCTTGTTTTGTAAACGTTTGTGAATGTTGCTGCTAATATAGCGGGGACCCGACACATATCACTGAGAGCTGTTATCAGTCGTTTTTGGTTCACCTACAGCAGATGGAGGAGGGTTTGGGCCCTTGCGTTGTGGCAGCGGTCAGAGAGCTCTCACATTAGGAAATTGCTAAATACCACATCAGCTTTTTTTCTATTGGTCAAGTATTTTGGGACCACTGTATATATATATATATATATATATATATATATATTGTTTGTCTTTAAACTACTTGTTTTTGGTCCATGTGTCTATGCAATAGTAAAATGACCAAAAGCATTTAATTTTAGTGATGTGTTGCAAATATAGAAGCTTTAAAGTTTTTGAGTTCTTTAAAGTACTTTATAATGCAGTGCTTCATTTTTGTGTGCATAGAGAACAGTTATTTAACACTAGCGTGGTCGCTTAGTGTGGTCACTGAGTTTTTCCACATAAGCAGAATATGTGCAAAAATATTGATAAATCACATGTATTTCACAGCAGTTATTCTGCACACTTGTTTTTTGCACTATAAATAAAAAAGACAGAACTCTAATTTTAATTCTTCTGACATCTAAATCTCTGCTATCTGCTAAACACATTTGACTTGGCATGTATAATGGGCCCTTACTGACCGGTGAAGCTGGACAGACTTAGTCATAGTTACTAAAGGAATCCCTTAACTCAAAAACACCCCCTCCCCCTCCAGACGAACCTCTCTACAGTGCCTGCGCAGAATCAGAGCTCTTTAATCTGTCTAATTATTCAGTTTTCTCATAGAATGGCTCTTGGCCTGCTTGGAACAGATTCTGTCTGGGTTTTTTTAATTGAATTGGCCACGCTGGACTGAATTGGCTTTGAGCAAGAGGTGCAGGAAACATAAAGGGCCTATCCTCTGAATAACTCACTGAGCCGCTCTGCGCAGACAGAGAGCTCTCAAAGTGCTGCCTAAAACATCCCACCCCTGTTATGACATTTACGCTAATGAGAGGAGATAAAGCTATGAATTACGTACGCCTCCTCCAAGCCTTTTGTAGTATGCTGAATGCAAAAGGAAGAAAGAAAATTTCCCAAGTAAAAAGCATGAAATAGTTTTTGTAAAAACTGAGAATGACACAGATTAAAAATTACCTCTGAATATATTTACAATCTGATTTAAGGATGATTAAATAATTAAATTACACACTTAACTTAAAAGAGGTGTTTTTTGTACACATCCTGGTAATTATATAACTATGCAATAAGGTACGCTTATAAAGGCAAGGAATGCGATCTATACAATGAAAAAAAAGCAGAATCTGTTTCTGAGTGGATTTAAAAAAGAAACTGCTTCCTGAAAATTAATGTCCTGGAACAACATTTTTTTGTCAATATCTCTTGTATTTTATATTACATTTTACATTTAGCAGATGCTTTTATCCAAAACGACTTACAATTGAGAAATACAATAAGCAAAACATTATAAAGAGGCAAACGGACACAGGAAGTGCTAGGCATTGTTCAGAGCAAATACTAGCTAGACAGGGAGAGGTTAAGGGAAAGAGAGCAAAGTTTTTTTTTTTTTTTTTTTTTTACGTATTATTATTATTTAACGTATATTAACGTAGCACAGAACATTTCACCCAACTAATGTAGCACAGTAGGTGGGGCAGTGACCGATATCATAGGTGTTACGGGTGATGAGATTCAAGATAACGCTTTTTTTTCTGCCAGGAGAGCACCTCAGCTCATTTAGCACGTGCACACTTGCTAAACTTTAAACAGGAACGTATAGGAGTCTGCGATTTATACCACTTTGATCTTTAAAGAAAAACATGGGATTTACGTGAATTGAACCTGGCTGTATTAAGGCATCTATTGTTTCAGACCAGGTCTTATTATTGGCATTTATTATACGGGGCTGTGACATCCGCTCTCTGTGGCCACATTCATTAACAGTGTTTTGGTGTCTCGTTTCACGCGTCTCTCCGCGAATGGGCAAAACAGGAAATGAACTCTGTAAAATAGGTCAAATTGAAGTTCCTGTTTTACCTCACTCAGCTCTGTCTGGTTTGTGTTTGCTGCTCAGGGGCCAATGAAATGCCCAAGTGAAGCTTTAATGCTCTGCATGTGAATTCAATTATATCTGCTATACCTTTAATAAACACAAAGCAGACTTTGTTAAAAGCTAGTTCACCAAGAAAATAAATATTCTGTCATCATTTACTCATCCACATGTCATTTCATACAAGTTTGCATTTCTCTTTTGATGATATTTTGGAAAATATTTACTAGTTTTAGTACATACAATAAACCATAAAGCGTTACCCCATGCATGGAGCATCGTTTAGTGGACAAAGCAAATTCTTCAAAATGTTTTCTTTTGTGTTCCTCAGATGAAAGAAAGCAGGTTTAGAATGACATGAGCGTGAGAAATTGATGACATTTATATTTCAGATTGAACTTCCCATTTAAAAGCACATTAGTTTTTAGGTGGTGCCAACGTGACCTATAAATCAGTGGATTATATACATGGTTTCACTTCTTTTTGTATGCCATTTGACTTGAATAGCAAAACCTGTTTACTAATCTGAGGATTAAAACTAATTTGGATCATGCACAAGGAAGCTCTTTTTTTTAATGCAAGCAAGTTGACGTTCCTCCCCTGACTGCAAGGCCTTTGTTAAAGGGTTAGTTTACCCAAAAATGAAAATCATGTCATTATTTACTCACCCTGATGTCGTTCCAACCCGTAAGCCCTTCATTTATCGTCGGAACACAAATTAAGATGTTTTTGTTTGAATCTGAGAGCTTTCAGACCCTCCATAGACAGCAACACAACTGAAATGTTCCCATGTCCAGAAATTTAGCAAGGAGATTGGTAAAATAATCCTTGTAACATCAGGGGTTTTACTGTAATTTTACAAAGCCACGAGAATACTTTTTGCTCAAAGAAAACAAAAATTAAGATTTTATTCAACATATTCTTCTCCACTGTTTCTTTAGTGGACGTGCGTTCACGACAGTACATGACAAAATCGTGTTGTGGCGCAAGCGCTAATCCAGATCCAGCGTGATGATGTTGAACACATGCCTTGTGTTCAACACCATCACGGTTTGGAACGACATCAGGGTGAGTACTTAATAACATAATTACAATTTTGGGGTGAACTAACCCTTTAAACACTCTGGACTTGTGGTTAGAGTAAAGCTCATAGTAAAAAAGTGTGACCTTGTAACCTCTCCCCAGATAAACAGTAGATGACTTCTTTGTACACATGCTAGTCTTCCTTAGAAAGTACTTGGCGCTAGAGTAAAATCTGCAAGGCGACACTGCACATTGCCTAATCCGAACTTGTGCATATGATCTCATGAAAAGGCTGTAAATATAGCCTTCCGTGCATACAGCACATGTACACAACAGACACGTGTACCATAAAAAGTAAACATACCGGCTAGGAATGAGACACACCCATGCACTCTTGTGGCCTAACATGCTGAAGCCACAAAGTTCATGGAGAACAGTAGGATTCATGTGTTTTTGTACAAAAAGGGGTGTTTCCTGAGCGATCGTGTTTGTTTGGGGAAGTGTGGTTGGTGCAGTATAGTTGACCTAGATATAGTTTTGAACATGCAACCGTGTCTGTTCCTCCCCCAGCTGAGCTCTGCAGGTGCTACGAGTCAAAAAGTCTTTGCCTGGATGTGCTCCAACTCTGTGACTTGGAAAGAGACTCTTAGGTCTCAGTGTAGAGGGGCATTAAATGTTTGAACGGTGCTAACAGCCTGCTCAAGTATCTGAGTGGTCTCTGTGGTTATTCAAATGTTTCCATGGTTACTTTTCACCCAATCGGATGACTTTGAATCCACTCTGTACCTCTGAGCTGTGGGCTGAAGGTTCCTGTTTGCAGAGCAGGTTTGATTCCTACCCCCTGGGGTAGAAGTTTTCGGCTGTGGCCTTGGATCGGTTATTTAGTGCAGTTTTAACCCTCCTCCTGCACCCATTTTAATTAAAGCATTTGTCAACAGAACAATAAAACTCGTTCTCTATTGTTTGTTAGGCAGCTGAAGATCCAGCATGGGGAGATTATGAGGTCTGTTTAAGTTCATTCCAGCACCTATAACATTTTATTTGGAGACTAAATAAGCTAGGCTAATGTTCCTGTAAACATCTCTCTGAACTTTTCCTCTGAAGTGTCATGCCCCATATCACCCATTGATTCGATATCAGTAGTCGTCAAAACGACTGAACCAAAACCAAAATGTAACACTCCCACGGTCATCTGACTTCACATCTGTTGTGTCTGATTAAACCGCAGCGCCTTTGATCAGTTGTTTATGACAGACTTGAAAGAGACTGCAGAGCAAGGGAAAAAGGAACAACTCTCAAATTCAGTATGAAACTGATTCAAAGTGCATACAGATCAGAGAACGAAAAAAGGCAGTACAGCAGCTCCCAATTTAATAATCACTGTTAGGTCTGAATTGAGGCTTCTCTGACAAATATTGTCTTTGGGAGAGCGCCAGCTTTTTTCCTTAGATGAATCCGTGCCAAATGAAAACTCCTCCAGCCCAGAGTATTCTCTAGAGCCCTGAGTGTTGTTATGGAAAGTGGTGTGGGGAAGAATGCCCTCACCGTACCCTGTTGAGGTGGATACTATAATTAATTTTCTGCAAAACCAGCATTAAAAGACAGATAAAAGAACACTTTGTTTGACAGGGATTTAAACTTCTTGAGCCAACTTGTAAACAGAAACAGATTCTGCTGCCTGGATTTCTCTGTCATGGAAACTCAACCTGCTTGTCAACCCTCTAGTGTCGCTAAATAGTTATTAGAATAAATGTGCGTGTTATTGCAGTGATAAAATCGACAGTGGCTGTTCTTTTCTTTAGGCCCTTTGTCCTTCAATCCTGCTAAGAAATATAATTCTGATATCAGGAGCGCTTTTAAAAATCTGGTTTTGATCTGAAAGGCATGTAATAACTGAGACTTAGGGATTAGATTGGTGGTAAGTTTTTTTCTATGTTTTGTTTTGTTTTCCTCTGTTTGGCCTATGCCCTTTGATAAGGGTGAAGAAGTAGATGTGATTTCTACCAAGCAAATGTAGCATGTGCAATGCCATCATATTTGGGTGTTGTCATTTAGCATCACAAAACACGTAAGTTACTAACTCAACCATAGCATAGCATGCATTTCTGCATGCTCTATGTTTGTGCAGCTGCCTGAAAGACAAGATGGAAAAATTGCATCGGTTTAAATTTTCCTGTCTGTGCCATCTGGTAGCTGAGGTGAGGTTCTGGTTTATGGGTAGCCTCATGCACCATTTAGGGGCTGTTTGGAAGAGAAGAGGAGGAAGAGAGCATGCTTCAGTGAAAGGACCATGTCCACCCTGCCTTTAACTCGGTCATTACCAGCATATGGCTAGTGGCTGTTTTCACCACTCTGTGTCCACATGCTCCCTGCCATCTATTATGAATGCAGCCATTATGAGTGATTGTAAAGGCCAGGCAACCCAGCTGGAGCTAGACTGTCGTTCAAGATCTGTAATTTATTGGCTTGAAAATCCTGCAGTTAATTCCACTGGATGAGAATTTTGGAATGTTTGGATGGGAAAACAGATATCCACTTGGTGGGAATGAAGAGCATTTATGGTTCAGTGGACCTGATGATCCACTTGCAAACTTTATCTCCAGTTTAACCTGCTGTAGGATTCAAACCACCAATAATTCAATCATCTTGAATCCCTGTAGTCAAGTCAGTCTAAGTACATTGATTAAACTTAGCAAGACATCCTGTTGCTGAATTTTGGCATTTAAAATTGTGATGAGCATGGACGCTGCTGTCCCAGTCCACTGCTGGACAGTGAAATGTGGTCTTACCTTATATTCTAGTATTTTAGATGAACCAGACATTCAGGTGACCTTAGTGACTTCAGGTGACCAGCTTCATTCATGCATCTATCATAGCAAGACAACCTTCATCCCCAAAACTAACCAAATTTTCCCCTCACTGATTCAGCCACCTTCTATAAGAAAGCGCTATATAAATTAAACATTATTATTATTATTATGATAAGGTAGAAAGAGATGCTAAAAGAAAGGAGCTTGCAAAACTTTGGTGGATCTAGCAGGCTACGCGATCCAATGTGATCCATCTATGCATCGATTTGTCAGTCCATCAAAGCAGGATGTTATAGAGAAGATGCACCGAGCTTTTTGACAATATCCCCAAGACAAACCTAATTTCCGCTCATTGAATTAGCCATCTTCTCTAAAGTAGTCCAATTTGATCCAAACTTCCATCCATCCATCCATCAGTCCATCAAAGCAGGATGTTAAGGAGAAGAACCCATTTTGCTTTATAATGACATCCTTAAAACAAATGTAGTTTTCAAGCAACATTTCCATCCATCTGCAGGCAATACTAGAAGAAAGGAGCTTGACGACTGGATCTAGCAGGCCTCACAGACTTGACCTTGCACCAGACCAATATAACATAATAAATGGGCAGTAGGAACAGGACAATACAAAAGTCTTATGCTTGGATGCAAAAACTCCTTAATGATAATGAAAACAGGAACCAGTATTCACAAAGATCTCCGATCTGCTGGGTTCCTTTCTGCAGAAACATTGAACTCCAACATGCCTGTAATGTGAATGTCAGCTGTAGGATTGTAGAATGAAAAGATAACAGTAATATTGTACAATGTGAAAGCATCCGTCCTGCTGTCAGTCTGAACAAATAAATTAATTTGAGGTTTTGCTTCGAATATAGCAATTAATGGAGATGGGAGAATGAAGTTGTGAGAAAAAGTGGGAGAGCAAAGGCATCTGTCCTGAGGTCTTGTGGTAAACCATTCCACACCAGCACTCAACAGCACTCTAGCTGCTGGGCTGGACAATAGAAGATCGCGTTACAAGCCAAGCTTGATGCTCATGAAATCTTTAGCTGAGGCTGCTGTAGTGCACGCAAGCCACGTGTTTCAGAATGTATTAATAAATCCGTTTCTTGCCATGATGGGTGTCGTGGCTTTGTTTGTAAGGGTGTTTACGCCTTCTCATAAACCGCATTATCAATCATTAGCTCACAAGCACGTCGTAAGTTTAACAACTGGTTGAGTAAGGTGTAAAGAGCTTAAAAGAAAAAGCAGGACTTTCAGTTTTCATTTACTCCCAGCTGGTTTCCCCTCTCACAGTTTGACCTAACATCTCTTGAGTCAAGTCTTCCATTGTATAGAAGCTGAATTTAGGATTGAAACATCAGAGTGATCATTAATGTGCTCATTAAAAGGAACCTGGCCCTTTGTGCACTGGTCCATAGACCAAGTCCCTGCTCTCCAAAAAGTGTTTTTGTTTGTTGACAGTACAGTGTTTAACTAGTTGTTCTAGAAGAAAGTCAAGACGTGCTTCAATCTATGAACCAATGATTCTCTTTCAGAAAGTGGCAGCTTATAGTGCAACATAAAAAAACATTGACTGCTCGATTATATTTTTGTAGTTCTGCTAAAATGGTCCAGTGTCTCATTTCAACACAAAGTAAGTTTATTAAGAGAGAAAAGGGTTAAGGCCTCTGAATTTAAAAAACACACATGGCTTTCAGTTTCATCAAGCCATTGGAGATTTGTAGAGGTGGTGAGATTAAATCTGGAACTTGTGATATTGCTTGCAGAAAAAAAATTACTTGGCCTGTTGTGGTTTGTCACGCAGATACAATTTGAGGTCTAGCAGTAATATTGCCGCCTTGCCAATACCTGATCAACAGCAATTTCTTGTGAACACATTTCAAAATGAAAGCAGTGAATAGAGTAGAGTATAATATTCAATTAGGGCTGTACACTTTTACTCCTGGGTGTGGATTTGCCATCCTTCATAAGTTTGAGAAAGATGTTCTCAGGGTACTTGTTGACCGAACGTTGAGAGTGAAGGATGTGCTTGCTTTCTCCATTACACCTGCGTGGCGCATTGGCTGCAGTTTCATGTAATTTCTCTAATTTCTCTGTTAAATCCTTTTGAGGGGGTTAAATCCTCTGTTTGTTTAAGATTTTAGTGTGTATTAAGGGAGCATTTAACATTTTTACATGCTAGCACAACAAATGAAGGTAATTACTTATTAACAAAAATGGCCAAGGTCAATTCCAAATGATAGGCACGATATACTTATTTTGGTTTTGTTACCCACCATGGGTTTGCAATGCTCAGAAAACATACACGCCCACTCAGGGCATGTCTGAACTTGTGGTACTAGTTTCGTCCAAGCAGGCAGGAGGGGGCAGTGTTGACTCTCTGGCCCTCTGAGCTCAAACGGAGAAGACGAAGTTAGCAGGGATGGAGTTATATCTCAAGATATGCAGATTTTCCCCATACAGCTTTGCATGTCTGTCATTGACCAGTCTATGAGATGAAGAAAATTATATCCTGTAAGGATTTAAAACCCAAAATCACCATTACCAAGGGTTTGTTGCACTCAGCTCTTGTTTAACAGAAGATTGCACTAACACCTGGTTCACTGTCATAAGCTCTTTGCCATGAGCCTTTATGCCTGTGTGTGTGTTTCTTTGTGCTCATGCAGAGAGATAAAGTGATGTGTTTTGTTTAGCTTAGTTTGAAATGAGGGATGAATCTCAGTCATCCACAGCACCACTTGTAGTTTGATTGGCATGTTAAGATTCCAGTATTGGAAATGATCATCTTTAGTAACATGGGGGCTCCACTCAAGGGATCAAATGGTTGTTGGTTTGAATCCCAGGTAGGATAATAATATATTTGGCCCTTAGGCAAGGCAGCTGCAGGTACTGGTTGGTGTGCTTTGAGAAATACTTAGATTTTTGTATTTTTCAGAAGTAGTAGTAGTAGGTATTTCCTCATTGCTGGGATGTTGTGGTTGTTTGGCAGGGCATATGCTGTTGCTAATGATTTCTGTGCTATTTAGAATGTTAATATGACATTGCCAGGGTTGTACAAAACATATATTAACTAAATGCACATTTCTCTCATTCTATTGCTTTATCGGTTGTGTTGTTGTTTTCTTTACACAGCCTGTACACTTTTAAAACATTTTTGTAATCAATGATTTAAGCAAACATTCAAAATTTAGCTTGACAAAATTTGCCTTCTAGTTAAATTAGCAGTTTTTTTTTTGCTTAAATTATTATCTTTTATTTATTTATGTGCACTGAAGAAAATCTTTACTTGCTTATATTCAAATTAAAGTTGTAATTCTAGCCAGTTTACTACCTTAAATCTGTTCAAATTTCGGAACTGAATGTGGTTTTAAGAGACATTCAATTTAATTCTGAATGACACAACCCTGGATATTTCTACAGTAGGTGTTTTTTCCCCCCTGGCTTCTCAAGCCACATGATCTGAGGTAAAATTCATGTCTGTAACATTGAGGCTGGTTCAAATTCCAAACCATTTGTATGAACAATAGTATAAGTTCACCTTATCGAGCATCACTACTGATGAAGACCCACACAAAGTGCTAAACCAACAGCTAAAGTTTAATAAAAAATGTAGGGAAAAATGCAAACTTTTTACACAGTCACTGTTTATTTATCTTTATTTATTTTATAATACTGCGTAGGCTTATCTCATGGGGAAGACATTAGTGGCCCATAATCCCACACTAAAAATTCCAAGACGAGACAGAAAAAAGAAGAACATGTTGGAAAGAGAGAGAGTCCAGTGGCCCACCCATGAAAAGATGTCCCCAGAGCCCAGTATTGGAAAATTACAGTGTGTGAGACTGGCACTGTGGGGCCCAAGAGGTGGGCAGATGTAGTGTTTTGTGGGTGAGATGGTCCCACCATCTTTTTACCACTGTTAAACTGTCAGACCAGGGCCGTCTAGCCGCCTCTGTGGCCTTTTGCCAGACTCTGACATGCATCAGATTAAAGAATGGATTCATTTAGTGTGTCGCTGGTCATGCTTTTCCATGCCCTCAGATTTATCCTCTCATGTACCGAGCATGTACCAAAAGGGAAAAATGTGCGTTTACAAGCCTCAACGTGTGAGTCATGGACTGGGCTGCATCAGGCTGGGTCTCCATGCAAACTGCAGCACCAATGTTTCCCCTCAAGGATTTTAGATCCCCATCCCATAAACCTAATCATTCATGGAGTTTTTACTCTGTCATTTGTATTTCACACTGACAGAGTGTTTTTATGGAATGCATATTTATGAATCAGATGCGGTATGATATTATCCATGGCTTAGTTTAATGTCGAAGCTTAATTTATCAACCGGTGGAGGGAGAGACAACCCAGAGCTCTCTGCTGCTGCTTGGCTTACTTCATATTAATACTAGAGAGGTAATCCAAGAGGTCTCAAAAAATAAAGAGGTGGAAAAGGCTTTAACGTGCCATGTAAACTTTGAAGAGAAGGAATTGAGTAATTATGTCTGTTCTCCTGCCGTTTTTCTGTTTAGAACTGAGAGGAAACCAAAAGCTTAGCCCTAATTGTGCGGTTAGTTTATTTTATTTGTGTTACTATGCTACTCTTTCATGTTTCCGATTAGCTTCACTCTCTCTCTCGGTCTCTCTCTCAACACGCCACTTTTCTTAATATTTGCACATTTTGCTTCTTGCAAAAAGAGACACTTCTTGGCTTCCATTATGGTATTTTGATGTTTAAAAGGAATAATGAAAAGCACCAGAAGGGCCTCTCCCTCCATAAATTCAGCATGGGATCCGTATGTTATGTCAGCATCACACTCTCTACTCCATATTGTTTTTGACTGCGCTCCAGAGTGCTTCAGCGCCCGCGGCCCGTGGCTCCTGCAGTGTTCTTGACGAATTAGGTAGAAATGTGGTGTGATGTAGCTCAAGGTTCAGGTCGTCCTGACACACTCACCTGCACGGACTCCGTTTCACTGTGCCATGATGGTGTGAGGCTTCCTGTAGCTGATGGATGGTGGGTGGATCCTACTTTTATATGGAGGGATTTTGGTGAAGCCATTAAGATGACTTTTTATTACCTTGATGAGAGACTAAATTTGGGCATGGCTAAGTTGACGCATCGCTGAGCCCTGCCTTAAAAATGTAACTGTGCTATGTTTAAATGTAATTGCACAGAAATTTTCCAAACATTGATTAAAATGCTGTTGCCAAGGCACTTGCACTCCTGTTTAACGGTCTTAACCCTCATGCACAAACAAAGGACATTGTTGAGTCAATAGTGAGAGTTCATAGTGAGTTTCTGTTTCTGTACAATAACGTTATCATGGATATCTCCTTTAAGAATTCAGGTTCACAGTTTCCATTTATATTTTTTGCTATACAATTTATTTAAAGAAAGTGCCAGATAAAAATGGTTTGCAATGCAACACTACGTTCCAACAATAACATTTGTTTAGTTTTAACCAATTTATGAGCAAATTGTCTTGAAAATTAGACTGTTCACAGAGAGCTCCAGTTTCTTCCTATGGGATATAATGTCAGGCGTATGAGAAAGTGTCTGAGTGCATGCTGAGAGCCAAGACAGGACAGCAGTGGTATCCCACAATTCAGTGTGATGGCCACTGTTATTTTTATGGTGCAGTCAAGCAGCCTTCAGTGGTTACCCTCCCTGTATATAAGTGTTTGCCTCTGTATCTAGTTTTGCAGATGCTGTGTATTCTGAAGTCACTGCTGACATATTACAAAATATTAGATCAAATAGTGTGTAAAGCATTCTTTTTCTAAACAATACCTTCAGTATTCTCCAAAATGCTACTGATATATATTGGATGAGTTGTGGTGGAGTCAGGGATCAGTTTTGGATGCCTGTCGGGCAGTTTGAGCGCTGGTTTTCGTTGCATTGTGCCCCAGTGGAGCGTGAATCACTTGCACTGAGTCAGCAGCAGACTTGTCTGCTTGTAAGCAGCTCAAGTTTCTTACTGCCTCTGTCTCTGTTTTGCTTCTTTTTTCACACTGTCTGTCCTTTTCTCACATACGCATCCTAAAGTGTCAAAGTGGACACTTTGTAAAAGTTTCTAGAGACATGGCTGGCATTCTTATTCATAAGTTTACAAATGTGTTTCACCAGAAACCTTTTAGGCCATTGAAGAAAGGGCACAATATCATCAAGGGGAATAAAATGTTTGATCAGAGTAGCTGAGAAAAACCCTCAATTTACTGCCAAAGATTTGCAAGATGACCCAATGAAAGGAGTAAAAACATATTTAGAGTATAAGAACATTAGAAAAGCATGGCCTTGGGTGTCAGGACACCTCAATGAATGTCACTCTTGACTAGAGATCGACCGATATATCGGTTTACCGATATATTTCCCGATATTTAAGCATTTTACCATAATTGGTTTAAAAAAATATTTGTCACATACATAATTATACAGAGTATAACTAGCAGTGAAATGTGTTCTCTGTATTTGACCCATCCAAGTACACACACACTTGGAGCAGTGGGCACCGTTCACTCCGCGGTTGATGCCCAGGAAATGCTCCAGCACGGCCACCGCATGTAACTTTATACAAGATTCACTTGTTTGAAACACACTAAACTATATTAACATTTACTATAGAACCATTATTTCACCAATAAACATCTCTATCGAAATTTATTATTTAGTTTCTCCACAAGCGATAGCAGTTTAGTATAGTTCTGTGTAAATGCAGAGATAAACCGCGCTGTCAGCAGTTTTCATAATTTAGAATGACAAAAAAACATTTTAATAATTCTGATAAAACGTGCCAGTTAAGAAATTCAGTAAAATACAATGTTTTTTTTTTGTTATAGCTTATTTCAATATTCCAGAGAATATTATTCAGTGAATTATTATTCACTCTTTAGCCTATTAAACAGCTTATAAACCTACTAAAACTGTAGTTTAAAACGAAGTTGATATGACTTCTGTCCGTTATTTTCTCCATTTGAAAACATTAGACATTCTTTTGCTTATTGTTAATATCAGTTTTGCTAATGATGCTTTTTATAAAGAAAAAAAATATATTGTTGTAATTTTAAGATTACATTTTACATGAAAATTTCAATTTTCAACAGTTTTTTGTTGTTGTTAAGATGACTGAAAGGAGGAAAAACCAAAGCGAAGAATGGACTTACTTCACTCTGTTATTTATGTACTTTAAAACAGTAAATAAACATTGGTTCTGCATATCGGTTATCGGGTACATAAACGTACAAATAATCGGTATCGGTTGTAAAAAATCAATATCAGTCGATCACTACTCTTGACCAAGAAGAACACAAAAGGCCAACTTGAGTATGCTACATTTATTTGAATATACTTTTTGAGTTCTGAAACAATGTTTTATGGAGTGATGTGACCAAACTGGGACTTTTTGGACTCGTGGATCAGCGTCTGATCAGCATCTTTTGTCTGGTGCAAAAAGGGCAAAGCATATGAGAAGAACACCATATCCATGGTCAAACATGGAAGTAGACCATTCTGTTATGGGTGTGCTTTGCTGTTTCAGGAAGAGAACATTTTGACTATGTGAAAACCAATGATCATTAGTGATCTGAAAGCTTTTCAAGTGAGGAATAGGCCAAGATTGCAGTGGAGAGGTGACAGAAGCTTCTAAACACTTGGAGGCTATAAAGCAGGAAAGTTTCTGCTCAAAATGTAAATGACAAAATTTTTGTTTAATAATTTTGTACATGAATGTTTAGAGCCAATTACTTTTTTCTTTTTTTTTATCTACTTTACTTTCTCAAAATCTCTCAAATGGGCATTAATAAACTCTCTATAGTATTTACTGATGCTATTGTTGAACTGTTTTCATAAAATTAGATTATCAGCCGCAAAATGTTTTGCAGGTCATTGAATATTTTGATTGAATGAATGAGGCATTAATTAATTTGATTGCAACTGTATATATAAAATTGTTATAGTTAATAATAATAAAATATTATGAAATAAAATTATAATAGTTTATTCTTTGTATATTTGACAACACTTCACACAAAACGTAGATGCATTGTGATTTAGTTTCTTATATTTTTGTTTTGGTGGTTTAATGTGCACAATTTTCCACACATGGGCCTGAGTTTTGGAAAAGAACAACACTTTAGACATCTTGGATGCAATTGTGATGGTACATTTTCCACTGGGGAAAAAAAAATCTGTAGAGGACGCACGAGTCACAACAGATGTTTTCTTTAGTAGACGATTTGTATGTCTTAGATTTGAATCACTGAGGTCACTTACATCACAGAGGAGCAGATAATTGTTCTTCTAGTTTGATTGAATCTATGTATTAAGTTGCATTTCCTTATAAAGTTACACTATATAAAGCCAACTGGCAGGTAGTTCTGTTTTGTTTACATGCCAAACCCAATTTTATGCCAAACCCATGGCATGTTTACATGCCAAACCCATTGCATGTTTATATGCCAAACCCAATTTTATGCCAAACCCAGTTACAATTTTTTACTTAAGTTTTGCACATAGTGAGTCTTAATTTTGGACACTGTGTAAGTGAGAAAGTGAGTCATAGTTTGTTTTCACCATATTTTTTTGTGTGTTTCTGTATCTGTTCGTTGGTTTGTCCGACAGTGGGTGTGGAGACAAAAATGCTCTACAGATGTGAACTTTCTCTCTATCTCTTTGTAAAGAAAATATATATATATTTTTTGTAATGTTTCTGGCTCTTCCCCCTCCCTCTCATTCATCCACTATACTGTTGGGCATTTCTCAACTGAAAGATCACAATACATGGAAAGAGGACATACTTCCCTTTGCTGTTAGTCATTAATGTCCTGCTTTGAAGTCGTCTCTGGGCTGGTTCAAATGAGCACGGCACTGTCTCTAGTGTACAAGGATCAAGGCAGTCGGATCAGAGCAATCTTTGACCATGTCCCCCAACATAAAAAACAAATGTGGCTGAGGGTGAATGAAATAAGAGGAGAGCTTAAGTGCAAACACACGCTCGCGCAGCTTTGTGATGCTCAGGATGTCTGAGAGAAGGGCACATGCCAGAGCCCAGGAGGTCACTGCTATGCCACGTTTGAGAATCGGTTTACTACGTTCCACAGTTACTGCTGTTCTCTGTTGTTGTACTTGGGGAAGAAAGTTTACTCTCAAGTACAGAAACAGATTAAATCATGCATCAAAGAGCTCAGGTGGGTTTGGTTGCCATCAATTTGAAAGAGAGGTGGTTTCCCTGAGGTCCACATATAATAAACTGTCATTTAGTTTATCATGATTAATTTTTAGAACAGCCTTTTTTGCCACTGTGCCTTTTTAAATATTTCACTCCAGCGTTTGTATTGACTTCAGATGACTT
Source organism: Schizopygopsis malacanthus (assembly GCA_027474115.1). NCBI lineage: Eukaryota > Metazoa > Chordata > Actinopteri > Cypriniformes > Cyprinidae > Schizopygopsis > Schizopygopsis malacanthus. The sequence continues at coordinate 14,491,347 of CM049865.1, forward strand.
GACTTGACAGGTTCATTAAACAATCCCAGCTTAAATGTTGACTGAAATGATTTGGGTGATTGTTAACACTGAACTTTACCTGCTCTTTTCTGATGTTCAAATCCTTCAGAATGATGTGCAGTACTGTCGGTCTATCATTATTCATGTTGCTCATGTCTAAATTTTGTGCTGTTAATCATACAAAGCTATTGTATGGCTTCAAAAGACTGGCAATATATTGCACAAGTCATATGGATTAATTTTATGGTGTTTTCTTTTTTCAAGCTTGTAATTGCATGAAAAGAGTGACCAGTACTTAAGTATAGCAGAAGTAGTGACAGATCTTTAAAAGACAAAAATATATGTTGGGGATTTGGTTCAGGTCAAAGGGATTGCGTTTAAGCAGGCTAAATAAGAAATCTGGCAAACCTGAGATAAATTTGACATTTTACAGATTAAGTTTTGGCATTTTTAGTAAACGGCCCTACCTCCACCCCCCAACTTTTGCGTTAAACTAAAAAGAGATCAGGGAGTTTGTTAATATCCTAATAATTAGTCTTTCATAAGAATATGCAGAGGTGTAGGTGCTACACATAATTGGGAATCGCATAAGTTTCGGCAGAATTTCGCGTTGCTCTCTAAATGTTTGTTGTTCTGAGTTTCTTCCCTCAGGCCATCAGGCTTAAACTCAGGCTCATAACATCATAACATCCACAGAAATAATCGACAATATTATTCCTACCACACTTCTTTGTGTAATCCCCGGTACCTATTTGCACTTTGACTCACACTTTATCTCATTGCACATCTTACCCCTTATTTTATTTCATTATTTGACCAATATTTGTTTATATATACTCTCTCGTGTTTTGTTTCAGTTTTTATTGCTTTTATATTATTATGTTTTTTTTTTTTTTTTTTGCACTTTCCATTGAGCGGACCTGTCCTGATTAACATTTCACTACCTATTATACCCTGTATGATTGTGTATGTGACAAATAATAAAGAACCTTGCCTTGATTTTTGTATGACAATATCCTACTTCATCACCTCACTTTGACTCAGCAGACCAAGTTTCTCAGCATACAGTTGGCGTTGCATTTTTGTATGAGTCAGTGGGTCACATTTGGCGGTTTGTTTCAATAAATGAAGAAAATCTGATAAGTCTTTTTGACTTAAGGCATGGTTTATGTGGAACATGCAGGGGTTGACTCAGAGTGCAGTAAACATTGTTTAATTGATGTGTTTTGGTGAGGATAAATTTAGTCTTAAACCTCTCAGAGCGAGTCAGGAGGCTCATAAAGGCCTACCGCCAGTCCACCACTCACTGCCTGCACTACAGCCTAGAAATACAGTAGATTCACATCTGTGGTATAAAAAGTACTGAGATGTTATGTACATTGTGCCTTTTGAGGGTTTTGGCAGTGATTTAGTCTTGGTTTTCAAGCTTTTTGGCTCATTTTCCTGCCCTACCCTTGGTATTTTGATGCATGTCCTGCTATCCAGTTACAATAAACATTCTCCGTTTCCATTTAGCATTCGTCTACATCATACGCACTTGTCCCTCTGACACTAAACATTGTTGTCTCTGAGGAATGTGCAGTGGAATTTTTATCGAATGCTTTGGTGACATCATGCTGCTGTGTTCCGGTGACCTTAGAAGGAAATTTTTAATAAATATTTTAAGCTTCTAGAACCTTTTGAAGTCAGAGAAGATGAAAAAGGTCATATGCATGACACGTACAATATTTTCGGCATCTTTGAAGAAAACAAGCAAGCGTCTATGATCTTTGTGACTAAAGGCATGTTTAGATGACAAAAGCTCTCATGGAGACTATGTTCACTGATTGTCAGACTTTTCAACCTTGGTCAGCTGTCTAGCATTTGTTGGGCATATATCATTGCCCGCATCAGATACAAATTGAAATCTAGCAATGTCTTTTTGGTTTTGTAAACCAGCCTCTTTTAGTGTTTATTCACAGCAATATGTTACACATTAGTGATTTGTAAAAATACAACATTTTAAGGTTTACTTGTTGCTTAGTTGCCTGAAGTACTAGTATTGCTGTGTTTTAGCTGGTGTAATAAAATATTTATTTTTGCATTTAAACACAACTAGATGGAATGTGATGCTAATTGTTAAAGCTAATGCACTAGTCAACTTCCCATGGACTTGTTTATTGTTGTGTAACAATGGATGAGTCATTCATCCACATAGTTCTTCATAGTAGATGGCAGCATAAATTAATTTAAATCACTTGGACTTCATTTGAAGAATGCTTTCCCAAGACATGGGAGGAGAGAACAGGCACAGAGATTGAGGGATGCAGTTAGCCATTTAGGAAGCTTATTGTAGTCTAGAATGGCAGTAAACTATCCATTAATCTCACTGGCATTTCAACTACAGTCCTGCACATTGATCGCATCCTTCTTGGATCTACATGGGAATGTCTAGTCAGCACTTCCGTTTGACCTAATAACCTGATCTGGACTGAAGGAGGGGAGATACGTAGATGAAGTGAAAGAGCGTGAGAGGTACAAAACAAACATCCTTCTCATTCTCCTCCTGTCTTGCTGAAAGAGGTGGGTTGTGAGACAGGCCCTGAGGTGATCTTGTGGCTTCAATATTCTCCTCTCATGAAGCCGATGTCTGCGTGCCTCTTCTGTCTCGTCTCATCTGCTGGAGTCCAATTTTCTTTTGCCAGTCTTTGTATGCTTCAAGTTATGACAACAATGTGCATAGGATCTGATCTGGATTAATAAATACTTCAGTAAAAAATTATATTATGGAAATAAAGGTAACATTTTACAACCCAAATTCCGGAAATGTTGGGACATTTTAATAAAATGAAAACTAAAAGAATTTCAAAATCACATGAGCCAATATTTTATTTATAGGTAGACCATAATATGAAATGTTTAAACTGAGAAATTGTACAATTTTATGAGCTCATTTCAAATGTAATGCCTGCTACGGGTCTCAAAATAGTTTGGACGGGGGCATGTTTACCATGGTGTAGCATCTCCTCTTCTTTTCAATACGGCTTGAAGATGTCTGGGTATCGAGGTTATTCGTTTCTGGAGTTTTGGTGTTGGAATTTGGTCCCATTCTTGCCTGAAATATGTTTCCAGCTGCTGAAGAATTCGTGGTCCTCTTTGACGTATTTTTCATTTAATGATGCTCCAAATGTTCACTATAGGTGAAAGATCTCTACTGCAGCCAGGCCAATTCAGCACCCAGACTCTTCTACTACGAAGAAATGCTGTTGTAATAGCTGCAGTATGTGGTTTTGCATTGTCCTGCTGAAAAACACTAGGCCTTCCCTGAAATAGACGTCATATGGAGGGAAGCATATGTTGCTCTAAAACCTTTATATTCATAGGTTCCATATGACGTCACAGTGTTTTATCGCTGCCATTTTTGTGTCTGATTCACAGCTGCACGACCTGTCAGTCTATGGTCACAGCAGCCTCAACTACCAGAGGAAGATCAATGAGACACTCCCAGAAGGTTCACAAGGTTACAATATGCCCGGAACATGTTGTGCTGTAACAACAGTTGTCAGAAAAACCCCGAACATCAATTTTATTCGACCCCAAAGAGGTTAGATTGGCAGAATACATTGTTAGCTTCAACCAGAAGTCACCACTTGCAGCTAACTTATGGTCAGAAAAAGATAATAATAGACCATTATGATTCTTTATAGGAGAATAAAGGACGTTAAAATGTTTGTATTTGTGTTCGTGTCTGCAGTTGTATATATATATATATATATATATATATATATATATATTATTTATTTATTTACAGGTGCATAAAAATAATCAAAAGGTTTTCAAAAATAATCACATTTGTTAATCTATTGCTAAACCTATTTATTAATCATATTATTGAATTTGTCATACAAAAAAAAACGTCCTAAGTAAATTACCTTTGTGAATTGTGACTGGCTGCACAATTGTAATAATTTAGGACATAGCCTACATACATATATATGGCATACTTTTTGAGAACATAACTGAAAATGTGAATCGTCAACAACAATGGCAATTTTTTTTACTGAAATGTTATTGTAGCCTATGAATAAATTAAAACATATTTTTAATTAAAGAGAACTTGGACTGGGCAGCTTTTGGTGCCTGTATTTATGCTTCAATAATGAAATTCAGGTTTAAGAATACACTAGAAGTGAAAGACGTCTTCCCTCAGGTAGATTGCATGTTCTCTTTCATAGGTAACTCAACGCTGCATAGCTTTACACAGTGGGAACACCCCTAGATGTGACGATTGTCTGAAGCCCATATTGTATCACGCGAGATACCGCCCCTAGCTGTTAAGGAGCTTCGCAGGGCTACCGACTTGGCCCTTCGTGCTACTAAGCATACAGCGCGAGCGGTTGGGCGCAGTATGGCAGGTTTGCTGACTGCTGAGCACCTCCTGTGGCTGAATTTGACAGAGATCAGGGAAAAGGAGAAGGCTTTCCTCCTCGATTCCCCGATCTCCAGCTCTGGCTTATTCGGCGACGTGGTTAACACCATTGTCGATAAGTTCAAGGCTGTTAAAACGCAGGCAGCTGCGTTCAAGCAGTTCATGCTACGATGTGCGCGTGAACCGGCCTCTGCCTCGTCCTCCAGGGAGCACCCGGCCCACAGAAAGGAGCCAGTCGGTAGAGGGAACGATCCGATACATCCCCCACCGTACACGGTCTGGGGAGCCCATGGTCATTCCGCTTCTCGTACCTGTATGGACCTGCCGGTAGTTTCGCCCTGGGTTCTTCCTACGATCCAGTTCGGTTACACACTCAATTTGCTCACAACCCCCCCTGTTTCAACTAAGTTCTTCTTACTGCTGTGAACCGCGCCAACGAGGCTTCTGTAGGCTTCTGTTCTACAACAGGAAGTCTCTTCTCTTCTGCTCAAATGGGCAATAGAGGAGGTCTCCTCTTCGGATCTACACCGCGGCTTCTTCAGCCGGTATTTCTAGTCCTGTAGAAGGATGGGGGTTTGCGTCCTTTACTATATCTGCGCAGGCTGAATTACTCCCTCTACAGAGGAAAATTTAGGATGCTGACACTCAAGAACATTCTTTCCCAGGTCCAAGAGGGGGACTAGTTCGTCGCGGTCGACCTGAAGGATGCCTACTTCCACATCCAGGTGGTTCAGAGGCACAGGAAGTTCCTCAGGTTTGCCTTCGGGGAAAGGCTTATCAATGTTCAAGGTTCTTTCCTTTGGGCTAGCTCTGGCCCCAAGGATTTTCGCCAAGAGCCACGTTTTTGGGGGTCTGTCTGGACTCAACCTCGATGCAGGCCCGTCTGGCCCCTGCTCAGGTAGAAAGCATCCAATCGTGCTCGGCCCGCTTCAGGCTAGGTCTTCGCGTGTCAGCAGCTTCCCCATTTCTTCCCTTGGGGCTGCTCCATATGAGGCCATTCCTCTGGTGGATGAAGTCCCTGGGTATTCGTGGGTAAGAGTAAGAGTTGGTAAGAGTGTCAGGCACCTGTCTCCACGCCATCTTAGTGTGACGGGACCCCAATTTTCTCCAGAGAGGAGTGCGTATGGGGGTAGTCTGCTGTCACCAAATAATAACGACGGACGGTTCCCTCTCAGGGTGGGGGGCCGGCTTGCGGTGTCTGGTCAGGCAAGTACCTCGCCTGACACATAAACGGCCTGGAGATGAGAGCGGTTCATCTAGCTCTCACCGAATTTCTTCCATTCCTGATGCACTCATGTCATCGTCAGGACAGACAACATGGCGGTGGTGTCTCACATCAATCACCAAGGGGGCTCCCGGTTGCGCACCCTAAACAGACATGCGCGCCAGCTTCTTCTTTGAGCACAGGGCAAATGTTTGTTCCTGAGAGCTGTCCATGTCCCAGGGGTCCTGAACCTAGCGGCGGACTTTCTATTGAGACAGAAACTCCAGTCAGGGGAATGGATGCTGAACCGCCGGATGGTGAATCAGGTTTGGGAACGATTCGGTGCGGCAGAGGTGGACCTCTTTGCGTCTCAGGAGTCGACCCAGTGCCCCCTTTGGTTCTCCCTCTCTCACCCAACCTCTCTGGGGATAGATGCGCTAGCGCACCCCTGGCCGGACATGAAGCTGTATGCTTTCCCTCTGGTCAAGCTCATCCCAGCGGTATTGTGCAGGGTGAAGACCTGCAGAGTCCGCCTTCTCCTAGTAGCCCCGTTCTGGCCTTCCCAGACGTGGTTCTCGGAGTTGGTCTCCCTTCTGGAGGACGATCCATGGGAGATTCCGGTCAGGAAAGACCTGCTATGTCAGCTTCAGGGTAAAATATGGCACCCATGTCCAGAGATCTGGAAGTTGTGGGTATGGCCGATCATATGTCGTCCTTAGCGTTTGATCTCTCAGATGGAGTCAGTGAGACCATTAATAGTGCCCTTCCCACTAATAGCCCTTTCCACTAGGAAGCTCTACTCCTCCAAATGGAGGGTTTTCGAATCCTGGTGTTTGGTTTATGCTGTGGACCGAGTGGACCATTGGTTCAGTGCTGGAGTTCCTTCAACATAAGCTTTCAGCTGGAGCGGCCGCTACCACCCTGAGAGTCTACGTTGCGGCTATCGCTGCTCGAAGGGACTTGGACGATGTCCTGCTGGGTAGACATTGTTTAGTGTCCTCTATCCTTGGGGCTAAGCGCGTTTGTTCTCCTAGTTTCCCTTCTTGGGACCTTTCTGTTGTCCTGAAGGGGTTTCTAGAGCTTCCTTTTGAACCTCTTGAGTCAGCTACCGTGAGGATTCTGACACTTAATGTTACACTTTTGTTGGCATTGGCCTCATTTAAGCGTGTGGGAGATTTGCAGGCTCTGTCTGTCAGCGAGTCCTGCACTGAGTTTGCTCCTGGTCTGGCCAAGGCATTTTTAAGACCTAGGCCTGGTTATGACCCAAAGTTCTCTCTACATCATTTCATTCATAGGTGTTAGTGTTGCAGGTTTTCCCTCCCTCCTCTTCAAGTGAGGGCGATTATCTTCATCTGCTCTGCCCTGTTAGAGCCCTGAATTGGGAAACTGAAATATATTTGTATCTACTGGTTTTTAAATTAAGTGTGACTAGATCATGAGACTGTTAGACTTGCACTGAGGTATAGAAACATCCTCTCATGGATGACCAGTTTGATTGTGATGTGTGGATCAATTAAAGGCATGTTTACCATGACTTGCATGCAGGAGCAAGAGCCTCAGCCTGCCCACAGGATATGCGCAAATGAACCACAAGCGTCATCTTTTAGCTCACAAATGACAGCAGTTAGCTTCAGGACAAAACACTAAAGTTCAGATGAATTATATGTAATGTGTAGGGGGAAAAAATCACCAGCCCATTGAGCAATAAAACTGGTAGAAAGTTTACAATATAAGCATAGTGCTGCATGTGTGATGAATGCATCTGTGTGCATATCAGACAGCTAGAGATATAGTGTCAATTTACAAGTATGTGTGTAAATTAGAAAGCACATGCGCTGGTTTTCTGTGACCTCATCAGCACTCCCCCTCTGTGCCCATACAGGTCCATTACTGACTAAAGGTATATTAACCCTTTGACGCGTACGATCACACCGGTGTGATCAGTCTTAGCTGGTCCCAAATACGATACACGGTGTGATTTGATAGCATATTTGCTTTTTTGGCGCTGATTAGGATATTATCACAACCATTCAGCCAGCAGTATCTCCCTCATTTATAGTTTGTAAAATACCACTCCCATTACAAATATAATCTGCTTATGTTTGCTGGACTTGGCAAGAGGAGAGGATTCACAGTAAGCCACGAGATCAACTAACACGTTATAAAAGTGTTTAAACACATTAACCCCTATTTCATAATATAGAGGGATATTTTAAATAAAAAAGATAAATGAAATAAAAATGTGATCCATGACATATGTGGCTGCGTGCGTTGTGTCATCAGAGGACAAACTCTGCACCAAAGCAGCCACATAGCACGTCCCACTCGCAGCCACACTGTCTGACTAAGACCCCATATCCTCAACAATGCTTCTTTATGGACGATCATAAATAAAGCCGGTTAATTTAGGCCCGTGCGTTTTTTTTTTTTCACAGCCTAAAACAACTGCTCCGAGGCAAATGCATGGAGGGACTTTTGGCAGACCGAAGGCCTTAAGCTTCAGCAGTTTTTATTCCAGTTCAAACCTGAATGAAAAGGTTATAAGTGTGAAAGAAGCCAGACTGGGTGAGATGAGAATAGCACAGTTTCATCAAGGTTTATGTGCATTTTTCAAATGTGTTGTCACATTACTCGAGGCGGCATTGACAAGTTATGCACTTACAATAAGGGGTTTGTCTGCTGACCCAGTGTCGAAATGTGTGTGTATATCTGTCAGGAAAATGTCTTTATCACAAAAAAAATTCATAAATTAAAATGCATTTTGGAATAACCTAAAATATACATATGCAACAATAAATTAATAAACACTTTTACTACACTTAATTTGTCATGCAGTGTTTTGCTTTTAGAAAAAAATCTTGTTTTAAAGATTTTTAGATAAGTCTTCCAGTAAAAAAATATTTAAAGGGGTCATATGACGTTGCTAAAAAATATATATATTTAATGTATTTGGTGCAATGCAATGCGTTTATATGGCTTAATGTAAAAAAAAAAAAGTCTCTGGTTACTTGCATAACCCTGTTCTCTGAATAGGTCTGAAACCCGTATAGAATCACACCAATGACGCGCGGATGCCGCCCTCGACGCACAAAAATGCACGGATGCCGCCCTCGACGTTCTCACGACATATCTTATACTGGCGAACGCGCCATCTGCTCCTCAGATTTCTCTGCCGAAAGGTCTCGTTCCTTATTCAGAGAAACAAGGGTTACGCGAGTAACCCGAGGCGTTCTCTTTCATAGGTTCACTCAACGTTGTCTAAAGCTTACACGCTTTGGGAACGATATGCCAAACACGTCAAGCTAAGAACGCTGCCCTACCTGGCCCGTTTATGAACCAGACAGCATACACGGCTGGTTCAAACAGACCGAATCTGAGAACCCGGAGCCGTGTCAAGATCTAAGTTATAGAACCTAATAAAAGTGTGCGGAGAGAACCATCCTGCCGCTACACAAATATCCTCTAGGAGGACTCCTCTGAAAAGAGCTCTAGAGGAGGCCACGCTCCTAGTAGAGTGCGCCCGAACGCTGAGAGGTGAAGGAAGGCCACACACCTCATAAGCCAGCGAAATAGTGTCCCTCACCCAGTGAGAAATTCTGTGTTTCGATGTGGCAAGTCCACGGCGGCCAGCACCAAAGCACACAAGCAAATGGGGAGATTTTCTCCAAAGTTTGGAGCGGTCCACATATATCTTCAAAGCTCGGACAGGACAGAGCATGTGAAGCCTCTCATCCTCACCTGAAGCAAAGGGAGGATGAAAATAGTGAAGTGTGACCACTTGAGAGCGAAACTATGCGGATAAAACCTTGGGGGACATAGCCAGGCCTAGGCCGCAGGGTCACCTTGACCAGACCCGGGGCGAAGTCCATACACATCTCGCTGACAGAGAGAACCTGCAAGTCCCCAACTCTCTTCAATGATGCGAGTGCCAACAAAAACATAAACTTGAGAGTCAGAATCTGTTCTGGAGCTGACTCTAAGGGCTCAAACGGGGCTGCCATTAGACCCTCAAGAACTATTGATAAGTCCCAAGAAGGAACTCCAATAGGACATACTGGTCTCAGCCGTCGGACGCCACGCATAAACGCAGAGACCATCCGATGTCTCCCCAGGGGAATTTCATCCAGTTCTCTCCGAGCGGCAATGGAGTTGCCCTGTTGGTCCAGTACTGGACCAACAGGGCAGTTAACTGGGTCTACTGCATGGGCCAAACACCAAGACTCAAAGACTCCATTTTGGAAGAGTAAAGCTTCCTAGTGGCGGGGGCTCTGGCATTAGCGATAGTCTCCTGAACCTCGGCAGGAAGACTAGAAATCAAGGTTCGTGGCCCTGGATGGGCCATACCCACAGCTTCCAGATCTCGGGGCTGAGGATGACAGATCTTGCATTGAAGCTGAGAGAACAGGTCCTGCTTGATCGGAATCTCCCAAGGGGGCCGATAAAGAAGAGGAATCAGCTCTGAGAACCACATCTGGGATGGCCAGAACGGGGCTACGAGTAGGAGACGGACACCGCTTTCCTTCACCCTGCACAGGACTGCCAGATTTTGCTTGACTGGCGGAAACACGTACAGTCTCGCGTTCGGCCAAGGATAGGCGAATGTGTCTATGCCCAAAGCTGCCGGGGAACTCAGGGAGAACCAAAGCGGGTATTGGGACGACTCCTGTGATGCAAAGAGGTCCACTTTCGCTTCACCGAACAGATCCCAAATCTGGCCACTGTCTGACGGTTCAACATCCATTCCCCCGGACTGAGTTTCTGTCTCAACAGAAAATCGGCTGCAAGGTTCTAAACTCCCAGAACGTGAACCGCTCTCAGAGAGAGGAACTTGTCCTGAGACCAAAGGAGAAGACTGCGCGCAAGCCTGTTCAGGGTGCCCGACCACGAACCCATTTGGCGATTTATTTATTATGAGGGATACCAACGCCATGTTGTCCATCCTGACTATCATATGACATCTCCTGAGAAAGCGAATCAGTGCCAGGAAGACGGCTCTGAGCTCCAGGCAGTTTATGTGCCAGGAGAGGAACTCTCCTCTCCAAACACTGTGCGCCGGTCTGCCTTCGAAGACCGCGCCCCAGGCTGTCATTTATGTGTCCATCGTAACCATGTGGCGATGGTGAGTCGCACCTATTCTGACTCCACTCCGGAGAAAAGTGGGGTCTTGCCATATTAAGAGGGTGCGAACGCAACTGTGCGACACCATGATTAGGCGAGTGGCTGGTCCTGTGGAGCGGATCCTCAACAGTCTCATCCACCAAAGGAACGGCCTCATGTGGAGCAACCCTAGAGGTAGCACAGGAGAGGCTGCGGCCATGAGGCCTAGGAGCCTACGACAAGTGCTCACAGAGACATGATGGTCTAGCTTGAAGCGAGCCAAACATAAGTTGAAACTGAAAATCCGGGCAGGGGCCAGACGGGCCTGCATTTGAACGGAATCCAAATGAACCCCCAAAAACACAGTTTGTCGAGAAGGGGTGAGAACACTCTTTTTGGTGTTCGTTCTGAGACCAAGAGCACGAATGTGGTGGAGGACAATATCTCTGTGATAATATCTCCTGTGATAAATCACTAACTCACTGGAGTGGGGCAGTATTAGCCAATCGTCCAGGTAGTTGAGTACACGAATGCCCTGGAGGAAAAAGGTTGTTTCCAGGACCTGGAGAACTCATGATGCAGATCGCTGAAAATTTTTAATTTACTCTGTTCAGACCTAGAATTCGGGCCATTAAGAAAACCGCTCATCGAGTTTGGACGATTGAGGCTCGCGGGGCTCATCGGGCCAATCTATTTTTAGCTTCTCAGTGGTGTGCGAAAGCATGTCCACGAGCTCAGACTAGGCCGCGGAAGGCTGCGCTTCCTGGCTGCTAGGTGGGCGAGCTTTGGTTAAAGTAGGCCGAGGCTGCTGTAAATAACATCCTCAAGCCTGAAGGAAACGGTGTCTCGTGTCTCCGGGCTAGGATATAAATAATCGTGCGCAAATTCAACGGGCGAATTCGTGCGCACGTGCTCAGGTAAGAGAGGGAGAGAAAGGGTGAGGCCCATTGGCTCGCCCTCCATTGCCTCGAGCTCCACATCCGAACCCCAGGTCGTGTATTCACGGAAGGCCGCGGAGGCCTCCGGGGCACGACGGGGCAACACAGATGACTCCCTTTCATGAACCTCAAGTCTAGAGCATAGGGTTTTGAGATGGAGGTTTTCACAAAATGTACATTTTGATGCCCCAAAAAAGGCCTCGCGTGCATGCAAAAAACCCACACTTAACACACTTACTGTGCGGGTCAGCGCTCGCGATAAGGCGAGCGCACAGCGGCTGGCAGTGACGATATTCCATGGCACTTCACCGCGAAGAGAACAGAGTTCCGCTACTGCAGTCCGCTAGAGAGGAATAAAAAAAAAAATCTGCAGTAAAAGAAGGGCTATTTTGGCCGCTTCGTGAACAAAGAAATTAACAGATGGCGCGTTCGCCACTGATACGAAGAGAGAACGTCGAGGGCGGCATCTAGTTGTAATTCTATATGTCCTCTTTTGGAAGCCCGGCGTCGAAACAAAGAGAACACATAATTTTACTTTTGCTTTCCCCGCCTTTCTGACAATTTTTACCATCGTTCTGAAAGCGACGCATGCTCTGACAGTGTCTTGTGATTGGCAATACCTCAAGGACATGGCCCCTCACCGGTGATGGCATTTCCCGCAAGACGAGACTAATACAACATTACAAACAAGCGTTGCTTCAGAATAAAAATCTTATACTGTCTTTTTACACATCGCATAAAAATTACCATGTGGGTGGCGTCAAACAGCAAGAGCTAAACAGCTCAAAACTCATGAAAAGCAGAAACGTCTCGTGAGTCTCACTGTCCTTGCATTGGAATTACGTGACGTTTGTGCAGAAATTCTCTCCTGTGGGTCTTCTGAAAATTGCGTCACACATTTGTTTGAATGCTCTGGAGTGTTGTAAATATAACCGTTTTAGGGTCCTCTTTTGGAAGCCCAAACAAAGTACTTTTACTTTCACAACCAAATACAGTGTCTTCAGGACATGGTGGCAGTTACAACAGCGAGAATTAAAAAATGTGGCTTTTATCTCCTCAAATAATGTGGGGGCGTGTTTGATCTTTTAGGGGGGGCGTGGACAAGTTTTAACTTTTATAAATAATAGCTCTTTGGTCTTGAGACTTTAGTCTTTGCAACTTCAGGAATCTTCTCTATGCATGAACAGCTTGTGACACTCCAAAGAAAAAGGAAAACTTGAAATTGCATCATATGACCCCTTTAAAACAGTACACTACTAAAATTACTTCTGGAGTTCTTTATTGTAATTTTCAACCAGTTACTCTTAAAATTTCAACAGAACCATTACATTAGCCAGGTAGATATTGATAATTTTATGACTTTGCAACAACAATGCTCAGTACATCAAATTATGCAAAGCACAAAAAGACACATTCATAATCAGAGAATATTAAACTCAGTCACAATGGCGCACTGGGTTGATGTTGCAAGTGAACCATACTTTTCTGGCCCCAGGCTGCTATACTCTGCTTATTCAGATCACTGTGAGATGATCTATGCAATCTTGAAACTTTTTTTTTCATTTTCGTTTTATTAATCAGCAGAAGAAAAAAAACTTAGTCACATTTAAGTCCCTTTAGAGCAGTCCCTTTAGAGAAATTGCATTGCCATCATAAACACGTGAGCTATTGTGGTTTATGATGTTGTAGTCAGCAAAACTTTGCATGTGCTTCACCTTGCCTTGTATTTTTTTAATTAGCCATTGTTGAGAACCCTAAGTCCTGTGGAAAACATGAATGACGTGAATTCGCTGGGAAAAAGGGGAACTCCAAGATGAGTTAGAGAACTTAAAGTATCAATCATGATTAGGATATGGCATAGGTGACAGACATGGTGGTCAATGAGTCATTGCCTGTCACACTACAGATGTGATCTTGAATGTTGTTTTCACTGTGGCTCATTTTAATTTTTCACTTAAACCAAACAAATCTACATTTTGAACACACCACATGTTAATGTACAATCTTGCACTTGGTAGATTTTTTAGATCAAACTGATGGTGGACACACCAGACTGAAAGAACAGATTTTTTGAAAACAAACCAATTCATAAGCACATATGATCTCTTGTATCTCTTGGGTCCTCTCCTAAAACCGGTGCTTTCCATTTCACATTTTTATGTTCCATAATTGAAAACATCAGAGAAAAAATATCCATTTATTGTTTCATTGTCCACTTAAAAACTAAAACATAAGTTTGCATTGTTTTATTCGGCAGAATTTGCGCTTTTGTCTTAATATCGGCAATGATTTCATATGATTGCAATGAATCTGCAATCATATGAATCAGCCATTACCAGTGTTGGGGGTAACGCATTACAAGTAACGCGAGTTACGTATTAATATTACTTTTTTCAAGTAACTAGTGAAGTAACGCTTTACTTTTTAATTTACTAGAAAAAAAATTGTGTTTCTTTTTCAAAAAAGTAACGTTAGTTACTTTTTTTCCATTTATTGACTGACAGTGTGCTATGTGAACATGATCTTACTGTAGTTCTAGACTAAATGTGAATGTGTATTAATTCATCCCACTCGCAATAAACAGATTCAGTATTCATCAAAATGAATTAAAACAGTGAAATGCAAACTCAGAATATGACGCAAACCTGCAATAATTAAATATGTTAAACAACACAAATATATCTAATCTCATTTTATTAGTCAATGTGTTTGATGCTGACCTTTGATGATCCAGTTCAACCATAAACGCAAAAATTACTTAAGATAAACTAACAATTGTGCTTCGTTGTTTTCTTTTTATTGCTGAAGAGTTGATGAAGAGTTGAAGCTTCTTTTTCTGCGTTCTACTGTACAGACATGAATTTACTTTTCCTTCAGCCTGAGGTTTATTCATTACACTTTTTGGTGCGAAAGGGCTTTTACATTTGCTATAAATAGAACTTCTTGTATAAAAAAACAAACAATCAAGCCCTGCTCATATTTAAAAAGTAACGCAAAAGTAATGTAACGCATTACTTTCCATAAAAAGTAACTAAGTAAAGTAATTAGTTACTTTTTTAGGGAGTAACGCAATATTGTAATGCATTACTTTTAAAAGTAACTTTCCCCAACACTGGTCATTACTTATCTGAAGGCATTAATAGACAAGTTGAAGTTGCATGTACTACACTTGTTCCTTTTTTCCACTCCGTATATACGCCCTTGCATTAAGTGGGAAAACTCATTGTGCTAGAGAAATTCTCGCTAAGGTAGGCAATTTTGTAGATGTTAACAATAGAAAGCTAGCTATGAAAGCATAAAATCCCACTCTCCCTGCAAATCACTCTCCAAAGCCATGCCTCCTCCAAAACACATGAACGTGCTCGGGCAGACCAGAGGTTAACCAGCGACACAATGAGAGACGGTGTCGGTGGAGGTTTGAATGCAATGCTCGCAGATTACATCCTGTCTCATTCACTGGTGGGAAAACATTACAGTACAAAGTTATATAAAATTACAATAATAACACCTTTCATTTTCACTCGGTCTGCAGTAGCGTAATAGACCATGCTGATGACATGTGTGACCTTGGACCAAAAAACACTCATAAGGGTCAATTTTGTGAATTATATTTATACATAATCTGAAATTTGAAAAAATAAGCTTTTCATTTATGTATGGTTAGGATAGGATAATATTTGGCTGAGATTATATATATATATGGGTGTTTGGCTTAGTGTCATGTTAGAATAATTTTTATACTCATACTTTTTGTTGTTTTAAAATTTTGAATTGTTTTTAGCTTTATTTTTTTTTCATTTAAATGTTTGGTTTTGAAATGTTGTATGCATTTGTCATTTTATTTAATTTCTCAACTTTTTCTTATTTGTAAGTCGCTTTGGATAAAAGCGTCTGCTAAATGACTAAAAAGTAAAAAAAAGTAAAGTACAGATTACAACTATTTGAAAATCTTGAATCTGAGGATGCAAAAAAATCTAAATGTTAAGAAAATCGCCTTTAAATTTGTCCAAATTCATTTCTAAGCAATGCATATTATTAATCAAAAATAAAGTTTTGATATATTTACGGTAGGAAACTTACAAAATATATTCATGGAACATTATCTTTACTTAATATCCTAATGATTTTTGCAGTGCTTAATTTGTAAATGTCGAGGTCTTGGAACAAAGTGAGGTGACGGATCCAGCATGTGATTAGAGAAGGGAGAGGTAACGGAGCATTCATGTGATCACATTGGTGGGCCATTTTAAGTGATTAACAGCGTGCATCAGTTGCTTTTATTAGGGTTAGTACATGAAAAAGCCATGAAATTTTGAAACCTCTATTTCCAGGTCTGGGGGGGAAAAAAATTACGGAATTGTATTTCCCAAATCTCTAATAGTTATAATTAATCCTGTCCAGAATTTTGTGGGGGATTGTGTGTATATTGCATACTTTTACTCATTCCCGCAGCTTTCGAGTTTATAATGAGGAAAATTCCTGCAAACATTTATTGAATATAGCATGTAGGTTAGATGAGTAAATACTTTCAACTTGTCCAGGCCCTTGTCATTTCTAGACTGGACTACTGCAATGCTCTTCTAGCTGGACTTCCATCAAGCACAATCAAACCTCTACAAATGATTCAGAATGCAGCGGCACGACTGGTCTTCAACGAGCCCAAAAGAGCCCATGTTACATCTCTCTTTGTCTCCTTGCACTGGCTACCAGTTGCAGCTCGCATCCAGTTCAAGACACTGATGCTTGCATATAGAACAACCACAGGCTCAGCACCCACCTACTTCCACTCACTATTACGAACTTACATCCCCTCCAGAAGCCTGAGATCTGCTAGTGAGCGACGCCTCGTGGTACCATCACAGAGAGGCTCAAAATCACTCTCCAGAACATTCTCTTTCACCGTTCCTGGCCGGTTGAATGATCTTCCCACCCCCATCCGGAATGCTGGATCCCTGTCAAATTTCAAGCAACAACTGAAAACTCATCTCTTTCAACTCTACTTGACTACTTAAAAAAAAAAAAAAAAAAACTTTTTTCAAAATCTTTATCTTTCTCTCCTTCCCTTGCTAGCTTGTACTTCTTTGAACAATGCCTGAGACTTGGTGTTATTGGCACTTCCTCTGTATGTTTGCCTCTTCAAGATGAATCGCTTTATGTACTCCCCAATTGTAAGCCGCTTTGGATAAAAGCGTCTGCTAAATGACTAAATGTTAATAAATCCACACAAACTAGCAGATTAAATCAGTCATCTAAAAACACGTGAGTGATTCAGCTGAACCGCGTCTTTCTTTCTCTCTCTGTCATCTCACATCTCACTACAATAAGCTACTGCACGCTGTCGCTGATCCAAGACTTTCACTCGCATCTCGGGACAGTTGACAGAATTGTCACTTACTTAATCGGGTCATCGTTGCATCGTCACAAAAATGTATAATTTGCTTTTTACTCGCACGCTCCAGAGGCTGTTTCAGGCTGAGCGCTCAGTCACACCCAAAGCCGCCTATATAGCGAGTTTCATATTGAGTTATTTTTCCTAGTTTGTTGATGAGCTTAAGTGGCCAAATACACACAAAATTATGCTAAAATGTCCGGTTTTATACCCTATGCAGATTAGTTTGCGTTTTAATTTGAGTTTTAGGAATTAAAGTTTAGCAGAATTAAAATAACACTTCCAGAGCACAGACCAAAGACATTTTAATTTAAGTTTATTGACACAAACCACTAGCTACACTAAATTAAAGCATGCTGAGATTGATTAGAAAACTATTATTTATTTTTGATTGTTTTATTTAGTTGCTGTTGGTTTCGTTTTGTTTTAGTTTTTCATTTATTTTGACATTTTTGAAATTCTCTTTCTTGCCTAAATGCCTTTATTTTTGTCAAATAAAGTTATTAATATACAACATATTTCACAGTTTAAACATGTATACAACATTTCTTATATTTAAACTTGTTTTTAAACTAAGCATTTTTAGAAGCAAAAATAAAACATTTCATATTCGGAAAAAGACAGATGCGGCTCATTTAGGTGAATTGGTTTGCTTTGCATTAAATACAATGGTTTTATAAATTAAATGAAACAAACCTATATTTGACAAAAAAAAGGCTATAATCTTACCTTTCAGAAGCGCGTGTCTGGCTTTAAAACTCAATTGACATCACCAGCAGCGAAAGTCATTCATGTCTGGATAGTTTTAATCATTATGATGACATTTATGCATGTACATTATGATGTTTTGCATGTAGAGTAGCCTATTGACGGCGCTCAGTTGGGGGGTGGCGCAGGAGCGGCATTACTATGAAGCAAAGTTTATTTAGATTTAGAGTAACTAAGGGGTGATAACTTGTTGATATGAGTGCAATAATTCCAAACGAATGCCCAAAAGATAAACTAAAAATCTCTGTACTTTTTGCTGCCCTGTTTGCCTATATGCACAAGTATCTATATGCACGCGCCGGCCCTGTAGGCTATTGATCCGTGCATTATGTCTTGTGAGAGCAGAGCAGTTTACATGTTGCGTAATTGCGTGTTCAGGTTCTTTATTTCAAATGTGGATGTGCTGCAAGTGTGGTCATTATAGAGGATTTTTCATATAAGCACACTATAGATCAGCACAAACGTCTTTCATTGGCACGTGAGGAGGGGGATCCAACAAAATGAGGTGCCGGATCGGATTTGGGAGGTTCCGGATTCGGCTTGTTCAGGCACAAATTAAGTGCCCTGGATTTTTGGCATAAAAGAAAAATCTAAAATGTTGACCCATACAGTGTATTGTTGGCTATTGCTACAGATATACCTTTGCATATGACATGTTTTGTAGTCCAGGGTCACTTCTTATGTCTGCATGAACAGGGTTGCATGGAGGTTTGCAAATATCATGGCCCTCGGACCGAGGGATATGATTGGACGAACATTTTTCCACAGACAATATAAATACATTTAGATCACCTATATTAGTGATTGCTATTGAGATCTAAAGAGAACCAGCATAACTTTTTTTTTTTTACCAAATCACCTACCCTGCCTTTAAAAAGTCTAATAAACACACATGCACAGTTTAGTTCTTCTGAACCATTTGGCTTTCCATCTTTTTTGTCTTCAAAATTCTACAACTGACAGTTAAGAGCAAAAAAAATTGTTGTGGGTAAGTTCAGATCAACCTGCTGATAGCAATCTCTAGTTCTAAGGTAGTGAGTTATCATCTTTTTCGTTTCCTGTTGGGTCTCACTTTGAACTTCCTGTGTGCAATGTGTACGTGCGGGCTTATTGCTTTTCTTTTCATCAGTGGACTTTCACTCTTCTCACGAGCTTCATCTCGATATGACTAGTGTTGAAAAATGCAAATTGACTTCTTTGGCCATTTAGATCTTTTATGGTTGCATGAAAGTCATGGGAGACAGTAGTTAAAAAGGCATGAAAGTTATCAAAAGTTACAACAAAGAGGCCTGAAAAAATGCATAGCTTTGACATCTAGGAACTGAGACTCGTTGCTATGAGACAGTAGAGAGGCCTTTCACAGGGTTGTCCATCTTTAAATAAACGGAGCCCATCTGAAACCAGTAGCTGTGTCTCTACAGGACTGCGAACTGGAGCCTCCTGTCTCTGACTTGACCACAAAGCCTAACCACTGCCCGTGCAGGATGACGCTGCCTCATGCTTCAACAACAATTAACTCCACTAAGCAGTGCATAAAAAGGAAAAAAAAGAACAAAATGAGCAAAATGGGCTTTATTTTCACAGATTGTGTTACAAAACAGTTGCAAAGGTTGATGGAAAAGTCACAATGGCTTCATCTGTTGAGGAAACCTCAAATGGCCTGTAGGTTATGCGAACATTTATTGTGCATTCATATGAAATTATGGGTAATTTAATTTCTGTGAATATCTTTTACAACCATATGTAGTCATAATTTTTTGGATGAGTGTGACGTAGCAAGTAACAACAAATACAAGTGCAACACTTGTTAAGACTGTGCTCTGACTTATTTCCTATATAGATGTACAGTGGGGCAAATAAGTATTTGATACACTGCCGATTTTTCAAGTTTTCCCACTTACAAAGAGTGGAGAGATCTGTAATTTTCATCGTAGGTACACCTTAACTGTGAAAGACAGAATCTAAAAAAAGAAAATCAAGAAAATTACGTTGTAGGAGTTTTAAATTAATTTCCATTTTATTGCATAATGTAAGTATTTGATCACCTACCAACCAGCAAGAATTCTGGCTCTCACAGACCTGTTAGTTTGTCTTTAAGAAGCCCTCCTATCCTCCACTCATTACCTGTATTAATTGCACCTCTTTGAACTCATTACCTGTATAAAAGACACCTTTTCACACAATCAATCAATCATACTCAAATCTCTCCACTATGGGCAAGACCAAAGAGCTGTCTAAGGACAAAATTGTAGACCTGCACAAGGCTGGGATGGGAAAGGTGAGGGATCAGCCTAGAACTACCTGGGAGGACCTGGTCAATGACCTGAAGAGAGCTGGGACCACAGTCTCAACGGTTACCATTAGTAACACACTACACAGTCATGGATCAAAAAAAACAACAGAGTCCTGCACAACAAATATAATACAACAAAAACAGATTATAAAAAAAATAAAAATAAAATAAATAAATAAAAAATCACGCGCAAGGTCCCCAAGTAAGATTTAAGAGCTGCTCAAGCCAGCACAAAAAGCCCGGCCACCCTGTCCAGGGCTGTCTAAAGTTTGCCAAAGACCATATGTACACATAAACAGATGATCCAGAGGAGGCATGAGAGATCCTTCTTTCTTGTTCCAGGTCATGTGGTCAGATGAGACCAAAGATATAACTTTTTGGTATAAACTAAGATGGAAAAAGCTGCCCTTTACTCGCGAATTTTAGAGACGTGTTTGGAGGAAGAATAAGGATGAGTACAATCCCTTTTGCTTTCGTTTAAGAATGCCATCCCAACTGTGAAGCATGGGGGTGGAAACATCATGCTTTATTTCTTAAAAATAGGGGCTGTATAGTGAAAAGAGAAGAGGGCTTTTCTGCAAAGGGTTCCCAATACTCACTGTCAGGACGACTGCACCGTATTGAGGGGAGGATGGATGGGGCCATGTATCGCAATATTTTGCCAACAGCTTCCTTCCCTTTTGAGATAAAAGGCAGTAAGAGCATTGAAGATGGGTCGTACAACTCCACTTTCCAAAGGTTATTAATGATAGCTGAGTCTTCTAGCATGACAATGACCCCAAACACACAGAGGAAATGGGGTGAAAGCAAGGGCAACTAAGGAGTAGGTACTCAAAAATTTTTAAAAAGTTCTTAAGAAGCATTTCAAGGTCCTGATTCACATTTTCAGAGTGGCCTAGCCAGTCTGTAGACCTGAACCCATTTTCGCTCTGCCTTATAGAAAATCTATGGAGGGAGCTGAAACTCCGTGTTGCCCAGCGACAGCCCCAAAACCTGAAAGATCTTCAAACACAATTGGAGAAGACCTCACTCTCAAATTTGTATGGAGGACAACACCAAATCTAATGTGGGCCAAAATCCCTGCTGCAGTGTGTCAACAATCTATCACAATCAACAATCTATCACAATGAAAACCTGGTCAAGAACTACATGAAACGTCTGACCTCTGTAACTGTAAAGAATAAGGATGAGTACAAAGGTTTCTGTACCATGCTTTGGGGCTGCTTTTCTGCAATATTAAGTTCTATTTTTCTATTGTGGGTCGTGGCTGGGTCTTCTATCAAACCCCAAACACACAGCAAGGGCAACTACTTATTTCATGCAATAAAATTGAAATTAATTATTAAAAAAATCATACAATGTGATTTTCTGTTTTAAGTTCTTTTTAGATTCTGTAAAATTGAAATTAATTATTTAAAAATCTCTCTGTTTTTTTTTTACAGTTGAGGTGTACCTACGATGAAAATTACAGATCTCTCCATTCTTTGTAAGTGGGAAAACTTCTGACCTTGGGGTCACCAAGGCTGGATTTATTTGATCAAGAATACAGTAAAAAATATAATTTTAAAATGTATTCCTATAATGGCAAAGCTGAATTTTAAACATTGTTACACCATTCCTCAGAGTCACATGATCCTTTGGAAATTACTCTAATAAGCTGTTCTCTTTCATAGGTTCACTCGACGCTGCGTAGCTATGACGTATTGGGAATGCCCTCTGGGTGTGCCGATTGTCTGAAGCCCTTATAGAATCAAGCCAATTCCTTGGCCGATGGCGCGGATGCCGTCCTCAACGTTCTTACATTGCCATCCTTATACTGGCGAATGCGTCATCTGCTCCTCAGATTTCTCTGCCTTCACGAAGTGGCCATATCAGCCCTTCTGTTGCGGATATTCATACTCTTTTTCGCTGAGCTTCATCATTTGCACTCCGGCGACTGTGATAATGGAACGATGTTCTCCTCGATCCGTTGCGTCCGACTCCGAGGATTTCGGCCTGCTTCAGCCAACACTTTCCCGCCTAGCGACCAGGAAGCGTGGCCTACTAAGAGCTTATAGACGTGCTGGCGCGCGCCTCAGGGAAGCTTTCTATTGATTGGCCCGACAAGCCTCACGAATCCCAGTTGTCTAAACTCGACGAGCGGTTTCTGAGCGGCCTAATTCGGCATTTACAAATTACACACTGCTCGTTTTTGGTGCTTTATATTGCAAAAATAAAAAAAACAGGAGATTGGTGTTTCAACCCTGCCAGTGTTCCAGGGCGCAATGGTCTCCAGTGAGCGCTTCTCTCAGTCTCTTCTGCCCAGAAACGTAGTGGAACTGAGAGGCTCACCCCCCCTTCGGGGGTCTCTAGAGCAGCTGGTTCGGCCATCTCCTGCTGGTCCTCTGCTCCAGGGCACCGAACTAGCAGCTCTAAGCACTCCAGAGACCAGTTTCGAGAGACTGGTTCTCTTAGCAGACCATTGGCAGCCTGGAAACTACTGCCAGATGCGTCTCCATGGGGTCCTGCGCACTGTAGAAGCAATTTGGCGCTTCGTCACCACTTTCATCTAGGTTTCTCCCATACTGTGGGCCCCGAGCAGGCTCTGGTAATCGAACAAGGGAGTTCCTGAAGTTTGCTTTGGGGGCAAAGCGTATCATTATCGTGTTCTTCCCTTCAAAACGGTCCCTGCAAGTGAAGCCTCCTCTCGCTACTGAGAGTTTTCAAGGCCTCTGCTTGCCAGCATGTGGAGTGTCGTAAGCCTCCTCTCGATCTAGAGAGTCATCATGCTGAGGCCTCCACTCCTAGAGCCCGACCATTTCGGCGATCATTGTCAGGTCTCCTCTCTCTACAGAGAGTCTTTGAGGCCTCCGCTCGCCAGAGCTCTGCTAGGGTAGTTATGTGAGTGGTAGGTAACCTCCTCACAGAATGCCCAGTGTGTGGAGTGTAGTAGGCCTCCTCTCGATCTAGAGAGTCGTCATGTTGAGGCCTCCACTCCAAGAGCTCGACTGTTTCGGTGAGTGTCGCCGAGCCTCCTCTTGCTACAGAGAGTTTTCGAGGCCTCCGCTCACCGGAGCATGAGGAAACTGTATGCCCTGAAGTGGAAATTTCACTTCATGGTGCAAAGGTCGCCATCTCGACCCAGTCAACTACCCGATTGGTACAGTTCTGGAGTCCTTGCAGGCCCGTTCCTCCACAGGGTTAACCCACTCCACCCTGAAGGTCTACAAGGTAGCATTATATGCCTACCGCACCCTTCTTGGTGGCTAGTCAGTGGGCAGACAGCCCCTTGTTACATGTTTCCTCCAGAGCACCAGAGCTCCGCTAGGGCAGCTATTTGAGTGGTAGGTGAACCTCCTCACAGTCCTCCAGTGTATGGAGTGATGTAAGCCTTCTCTCAATCTAGAGAGTCATCATGCTGAGGCCTCCGCTCCAAGAGCTCGTCTGTCTCGGCGAGTGTCGTCAGGCCTCTTCTCACTAGAGAGAGTTTTAGAGGCCTCCGCTCACCATAGCTCTGCTGGGGCAGTTATGTGAATGGTAGGGCCCTAGTGAGCCTCCTTACAAGATGTCCAGCGCATGGAGTGTAGTAGGTCTCCTCTTGATCTAGAGAGTCATCATGCTGAGGCCTCCACTCCTAGAGCCCGACCATTTCGGCGATCATTGTCAGGTCTCCTCTCTCTACAGAGAGTCTTTGAGGCCTCCGCTCGCCAGAGCTCTGCTAGGGTAGTTATGTGAGTGGTAGGGAACCTCCTCACAGAATGCCCAGTGTGTGGAGCGCGAGCATCAATTAATTTATGAAAACGAGCTAGCAAATCTTTAGCCATCCACTAGGGGGGCAATCTGACTCTCGCTGTCAGTCGACAGTTAGAGTTGGCTGGAGTATCAGTCATGCTTTTTGAAAGTGTAAGATGATTTGCGGTTAGATGAGTCAGAAATCCAACCACGGATTGGCATGTTATTATTTCAGACACAGCCATCACATTTAATCAGGTAAACTGGTTATATTTTTAAGTGTCAGTATAATTACGCACGATATACCAGCAGGGGCGGTTCTTAACCATTTGTAGGTGGGTTTCAGCCCCCCAAAACTATATTAACGATCAGGCCAGTGCTGCTTCCTCAAGAAAGTTTTTCATTCTCACGTGTTTTGTCTTGTCAGTTTAAACATAAAAGAATTTTAAGCCATTTAAGCCAAGACCTCAGCGGTCTCATTTGCTGTGTAGAGCTTTCATGTGCCGCGCACACACCTGAAGCACCCCGAAAAGATAGCCTTCTCAGACAGCAGGTGAATACCAATGGCTTGAGGAGTATCCTCGTAAGCACAGTCGGTTGTTGTACGTGAACGTAAACAGTAAAATAAATATCAAATGTACATCAATATAATGGATCCATGCATTTCTTATGTAAATTATGTTAATAAAAAAGAGCAAAAGTAAAATAATTTGCTGTTTTAATAGCTTTAATGGATATTTGTGTTTATGTTCATGTTAATAAAGTAATTCGGTGTGAATGTGTGAATAAAATAATAGGGGGGGGGGGGTTGTGTTGGGGCGGCGTGAGTGAAATTATACAAACTTGGGGGGCGCATGTCCTAAAAGGTTGAAAACCCCTGGTATAATTCATACTTGTTGAACAAAAGTATTATAATTACTATTATTTCTTACTGAACCTAAACTTCTGAACAGTAGTGTATTTGTTTTACTTATTTTATTTATTTATTTATTTGGCCAATAGGTTTCAGGTACATCAGAGGCATGATTTGTTGCTTATTAGTTTGTGATTGGTACTGTATTAGGCAGATATTCAAACTGACAGACATGGAATTATAGCCAACCAACTCATTGAATTTAAATGTGGTCTTAGAAAGAATCTAATTTTATTCTGTATTTTCCCTTGATGGGTGTGGAATCAGCTGATTCACTTCCTGCTTCCTCCTCCATCTTTGATACGGACTGCTTTAGTCACGGGCACCAACTTTCAGACCCGTTTTGCACAACTTCACTGTTTACCTTTTCTGTTTTGATTTGGACTCTGCATAGAATGACATCACCTACCAAACACAGATTCTGACATCCTGGACACTTAAAGAACGGAGGAGTTTGCACAACCACAGTATATTTACAGGGAGATGAGTTCATCGCTTTCCCTAAATTGTTTGGAAACCGGAGTGGCTCTGCTGTCCACTTTGTGGCTTTGGTTATATTTCAGGGAGGGCCTTTGTGAAGAATTTGCACAGTTCTGTTTGTGTTTAGGTGTGTGTGTATAGTCAGCATGCGAAAGGGCGTGTGAGATTTTTGTATATATACTTTACGTGACGAATGGGTGAGAGCAAATGCTGTCATCAGCTCCGAGTGACTCCACCAGTCGACTCATGTGCACGGGTTGTGCCATTTTGCCCATTAACCGGTGACTAAACTCTCTCGTTGAAAATCCACCGCACTTTCCCTCTCACACCCTACCATATGTTACTGTCCAACTGACCAACATCATAAAGAAACATAGCGTTCTCACCGACGCTGGGCAGTCATGCTCATTTCTGCCCTACATTGTTCACTCTGCACCTCTGTTGAACCTAGTTAGCAATATAGGCACTGTTCCAACATCTAATAGATGCAAGCTCTCAGCTGCCAGTAGAAAATTACCCATGAACGTATGGCTTAACTACATCCGAGGCATGCTTGTGTTATTTTATTTTGCATAGTTTGCGAATCATTAACTCAGTCTGGCAAAAGATTTCATTCGTGTCATGATAATTGCTTCATATGTGAATCTTGTCAAGCAATCCACTGGTTAAGTGTACAAACATACAAACGTGTACTGACATATGAATTTAATCAATTTAAAAAATATCTAAACATCCTTAAAGTAATATTATGAAAGATATTAAAGTTTTATGGCCAATAAGATTTTTTGAATGTTTTTGAAGAAAGTCTTATGCTCACCAAAGCTGCATTTATTTGATAATCAAACATAGAGTGAACTTGCAATATATATATATATATATATATATATATATATATATATATATATATATATATATATATATAGTGAAATATTATTGCAATTTAAAATAGCTGTTTTCTATTTTAATATATAGGTATAAAAAAATGGAATATCATGAAAAAGGTCAATATTTTTTGTCACTCATTTCAGAAAGTGAAACCCATATATTATATAGATTCATTACACAGAGTGAAATATTTCAAGCCTTTATTTCTTGAAATTTTGATGATTATGGCTTACAGATAATGAAAACTCAAAATTCAGTGTCTCAGAACATTTGAATATTACAAAAGATCAATAAAAAAAGGATATTTTAAACAGAAATGTCAGGCTTCTGAAAAGTTTGTTCATTTCTATGCACTCAATACTTGGTTGGGCCTCCTTTTGCATGAATTACTGCATCAATGCGGCGTGGCATGGAGGCAATCAGCCTGTGGCACTGCTCAGGTGTAATGGAAGCCCAGGTTGCTTTGATAGCAGCCTTCAGGTCATCTGCATTGTTGGGTCTGGTGTCTCTCATCTTCCTCTTGACAATACGTGAGGTCAGACGAGTTTGCTGGCCAATCAAGCACAGTAGCACCATGGTCATTGAACCAGCTTTTGGTACCATTGGCAGTGTGGGCAAATGCCAAGTCCTGCTGGAAACTGAAATCAGCATCTCCATAAAGCTTGTCAGCAGATGGAAGCATAAAGTGCTCTAAAATCTCCTGGTAGACGGCTGCATTGACTTTGGACTTGATAAAACACAGTGGACCAACACCAGCAGATGTCACCCCAAATCATCTCGACTTCAGAAACTTCACACTGGACTTCAAGCAACATGGATTCTGTGCCTCTCCTCTCTTCCTCCAGACACTCCTGACCTTGATTTCCAAATGAAATGCAAAATTTACTTTTATCTGAAAAGAGGACTTTGAGCAACCACTGAGCAACAGTCCAGTTATTTTTCTCCACAGCCCAGGTAAGATGCTTCTGATGATGTTTCTGTTTCAGAAGTGTCTTGGTAGCACTTTTCCTGAAGACGTCTCAGCGTGGTGACTCTTGATGCTCTGACTATAGCTTCAGTTGACTCTTTGTGAAGCTCTCCCAAGTTTTTGAATCGGCTTTGCTTGACAGTATTCTCAAGCTTGGAGTCATCTCCGTTGCTTGTGCACATGTTCCTACCCAATTTCTTCCTTCCAGTCAACTTTGCATTTAATATGCTTTGATACAGCACTCCTTGAACAGCCACCCCTTTCAGTAATGACCCTCTGTGACTTACCCTCTTTGTGGAGGGTGTCAATGATCGTCTTCTGGACCATTGCCAAGGCAGCAGTGTTCCCCATTATAGTGGTTTCAAAGAACAAGAGATACCCAGAATTTATACTTTATGGATGGTCATTTAATGAAACTCAAATGTAAATATAAAAATATTTTGAGATACTGATTTTTGACTTTCATTAGCTGTAAGCTCTAATCATCAAAATTAAAACAAAATAGCTTTTGAAGTGTTTTACTTTACATGTAATGAATATGAAAGTTTCACTTTTTGAAATAAGTTACAAGAAAAAATGAACTTTTTCACCATGTTCTAATTTTTCTAGATGTACCTGTATTTTAAAATGTAAGCTTAATTTGTATCAACCATTACTCCAGTCTCCAGAGTGTCACGTGATCCTTCAGAAATCATTCTGATATGCTGATTGTGCTCAAGAAACATTGGTGAAAATCTTACCTCATTGGTAAATATTTTTTTTTCCTAATTTAAGCATATATTTGAAACTGTGTGTGTGTGTGTGTGTGTGTGTGTGTGTGTGTGTGTGTGTGTGTGTGTGTGGTTTTAAAATCAAAACAAAAAATATTTTTTGAAGTTAAGATATACATGTTTTATCTTTTTGTTTTAATTTCACTGTTACACGTTTGATTTATTTATATTTATTTTTCATAATTGGTGACTGATACCTGAGCTACCCTGATTTGCTGTTACTATAGCTACATTGTTTTGTGAGCAATTTAAAAGCAATGACTTACAATGCTCTTTGCACAGAATTTTACACTGAGAAGTTTCCCTAAATTGTAAATAAAAGATACTTTGAGTAATAATAGGCTTAATATATTCGTATTATTTCCACTATTATAGTATTAGAAAGATTCAAACGAGTTGACCTTTGTACCACGGCAATTATTGAGCATTCAGAAAATGGACACTCATCATCTGTAAAAGGTGAGCCTCACCTCTAACGATTTCATTTGAAGGAATGAGGAATTAAAGAGATAAAGGAGTGTGTGGGAAAGGCCAGAGCACCTTCATTATGTGTCCCTGCAGACTTTCTCTAATGGTAGATAAAGGCATCTGAAGCAGAAGGTAGAACCTCATTTTAGCACGTCACCGGGCTGGAAAGTCCAGTAGAGCAAGTCATTCAATTAACTAAGTCAAAACAGCAAAGGCAACGCCCAGAGAGCGCACTGTGCCTAGGGCACAGCCCAATCACTCATTCGTTTTGTAGCATTATGGGACTGGAAAGATTTGTTTATGAGAAATCAATGCTTTTCTTTTTTGCACACAAATAAAACCTGAATCTATCAGGTGCTTCAAGTGTCTCCTGTCTGTCTGTAATTTATTTACTTTCATTTTCTCGTGCTGATAGCATTAGAGCAGAACCGAAACTTAAAATTCCAAAGAGGTGAAACTCATTTGTGGCAGGCAAATATAGTTACTTTATAGTCCTTTATCTAATCACAGTTTCTGCATTTATGTATGTAATTAAGTTTTAAGCATCGGTTTTATCAGCTATAGTTATGATAGCATAACAGCAAGGATGCCACTAAAGTTGAGTTTCGCTTCTGATATCACATGTGACATTTGTGTAAAAATGGCCACATGCTCCAAATGCTGACAAGGCCTTAGACTGATCATCTGTAAGACACTTCGAGAAAAACTGCAAAGCCCCTCAAGCTCACTGACAGAACTGGGTGACTCTTGATTTCTCTTTTGACATTTTTTTGCGCATACTTGTACCACGAAAACTTGGCCTCCAGCCCTGCTACGCTGTGTGCTAAGATCATTTGGGGTAAAGCAATGCTGACGGGTCGCTTGCTTCATCTTCGGTACCGAATGAAGGGATTGCCTGCAGCACGCTCTGCCTACACTTTCCCCCTCTTTAATCAGGCATTACGTAGTGCCATAGTGTGGTCTGTGGTTTCAGCTCAGATTTAAAGCCTTAACTATTCTGTGGAAATAAAACACCCGGATTTGCCAGTGCTAAATATGTCTGGAAATAACCAAGGCTGGCTGAAAATAGAGTGGCTATGGTATCATTATCATTAATAAAGAATAAATCTGTCATCTGATAACATCTGAAAACAGGCAGCAGTTTAGGGGTTCCAGTGACTTGCAGTGGTGTAATTGCAGAGTGAGCAGTGCTTCTGAATGAGCAGTCAGCTATTTTCGGCACTTAGGCCATGTGTTACTTTTAAGAGCTCTCTGGTTCTACTTTTTAACTGATGGTTTTGCAAGTGTTTTTTTTTTCTAATTTCCTTACACATGCTTTTAATATCTTAATATTGTGTCTATATCTTTTACTTTACATATACCAGTACAGGAACCTTAACTAAAATAAAAGTAGTCATTTATTTACCTATGTTTTGTAACAAAACTTTATTTAGAAGCAGAAATTTTAACACAAAAACTGAAATTTGTATTATCGGTTGCTGTTTTCTGTGTGGTTACAGTGAATGGGGACGGAGGTTTTCTAACTTCACATGACTCAAAAGCACCATAAAAGTATTATAAAAAGGTCCATAAGGCTTGCAAACAAGCTCCTGAAGATTGTGAGTTAACCATATGAGTCAGATGAGTCTGATTCATGAACAAATCATTCAGATCTTCAGTACAGCTATATAACTTAATAGCTGTGGCTCATAATAGATCTTGATTGTGTGCAATTTTATTGGACACTGCAACAAACTGGATGATGTTAAGTTCTAGGGCTTCAGGTTTCAATAAATAATAAACCAATTACTTGTATAGCTGTAAACATTTTTGTTTCCTTTTTGCTGTTTGAAAGCTTCACCGTTTGTGTTCCCACGAATGTCACTCATTCATATGGGTTTGGTACAACATGCGAGTGAGTAAATGATGACTAGAAGCAGCATTTGTGACATCTTTGGGCGTTGATCCGTCTTTTGTACTTTGAGTAACAGGATTAACGAGTCCTCTTTTCTGAATTTCAAGTCTGGAGTGGTTGCCATGGCATCTTGATGGCCAGTCAACAAACATAGTAGCCAATTAAGCCATTCTCCTTTTCTCATCTTTCTTTTTTTTTGTGGAAAGTTCCAACCACTCTTTTATCCACCCTCCTCTAATGGCACCCTTGAGAAGATGGACACCCATAAAGGTCTTGACCATGCGGTCAATTATTTTCAGAATCAAGGCACTGTGAAGACTGGATCTCAGGTCATTATGGGATGTCCTCGCTGTCACATTTAAGTCATACTTGAACTTCTGATGTTCACCACCCACTTCATAAGACTGCTTTTTGGTTTGAGGGCTGGAACATTAATGACTCATCGTTAGAAAAATCATGTAGGACTGTCTCTGTATTTAGACAGTATGGCTGTAAGTCAGACTTGAAATTCAACTATCATCTGATGTACTACCAGTACTATGTTGTTAATATATCCGGGTAAAGTCCCCAGACCCCAATCGGATCTTGAGTTTTGTGGATTTTAGTCAGTAAGCTTTAAAAAATATATATTTTAAAATCTATATCCATTATATCTTATATCTATTTCAAATGTACAGTCTTTACACATTTAAAAGAATAAGAATATTTATCTTATTCTAGAATCTAGAATAAGTCTGTCCTGTCCTCATACCACCTTCTTATTAGAAATGGGAAGCAGCAAATTGAAGTTTGTGGCCATGGCATAAACTAAAGTGTGTTGCCTAGAAGGAAGGAGTCTGTGTAGTATGGAACTACAATAGTAGAATAATAAATCCAAGGATAGGACTATATATAACTTTACTGTATTCGACATTGAAAATAATTTCAAAAGATGATGCAAACCAGAATACAGTGCAATCCACAATAATCATATTTTACCCAGTATTCGTGGTATACATTTATGCATTTTATTATCATGCCATTACTTTAGCAACATGCAAATAACCAACTCTACCAGTGTAACAGCCGGTTTCTTGAAGTTCTTGAAATCCCAATGATTGACTGAGTTTGAACGATAATTTACCGACCTTCAAAGACAGGCCTATTGTCAGCTGTGAGGTTCTATAATCAGCCCGTGTTATTTCAGCTTATTTTTTTTAAACGGTCATGTGCAACAGCCGAATTGCTTGTGTAAAACAACATTACCCATGATTCTGACAAGAAATCCCATATTAAAGAATCATGCCAAAAGAACACTTTAGGGAAATATGCATATTTTTGCAAATAATTTGAATCTTTAAATCAGCAGTTTTATATTTCTCTATTGTTTTTTGCAATTCTCCATGGGATTGTATTCCTTTCCTTCAATAAAACTGTTAAGTGCACAGTCTTTTTGTCCAGCTTTTTGAATACTTTTTGCTTCAGATCAAAGTTTGCAATGTTGTGATTCAACTCCAAGCTGGTTGATTTTGTTCATGGCTTATAACTCTTAAACAAAGCTTTTTTTTATTCCTATGGGAAAAATATTTCATAAACCAAGGCTGTTTAAAGTTGCTCTCTATTGAAAGCTATTTGTGTGGAGTTGTTGCCTATGTAGAGCGTTCCAAAATGCTGCCTATGTAGACAGCGAGGCAGCTCTCAAGATTTTGGAACAGAGCTCATTTTTTCGGTGGTGAAACAGCAGATAAAGTCCTAGTACTTAATGTGTGGTTTACCTCACAAACTTTGGCTGTGTGCAGAGACTTTCCCTCATTTGCCCCGCACCGCTCTCAAGAGCAGTAATCTTATCTGGGCCTCTGGTCTCCTGTGGTCTGTTTGCACGCAGAGCGCGCCCGTGTCTGCTAAATGCACTTCCCCTAGTTTGGGGAAAATTCAGACTCCTCCAGTCAGCATTGCATGACTCCTAAGGTTTACTGTCTGTTATTTGCCTGGTTTAATGCAGGTGTGTGCTACAATTATAATCATAAAATCATTTAGAGTCTCCTCTCTGTCTGCAACCTTGGCCCAGAGGGAAGAGTGTCATGATAACAGCCAGCAAATATTTTATGTCAGTTGTAAACTGGAATCATGTCATGTCTGTTAATGGGTGCTATCCTCATTTTTAAATACGATAGGGAAAAACTTTAATTTTTCTTTGGGGCTGTAGGGATCGGGGGAAACATTCTGTTTCGATCCACTAATATTTGTTATTAATAATTCTGTTGAATGAACGCATGTACAGGACACGTGTAGAGTCCTGTTACTGTAACTGTAGATTAGTGTAGAGTGCAGATTGCATATCTGCAGAGGAATATGTACCATAAAAAGATGTGCTTACACTGTGCAAACAAACTCAGGAGCCATCAAATGTGTTTACCACGCAAGGAAAGAAAGGCTCAATAAGCTTTATTTTCTTTATTTATCTTTAAGACAACATACAACCCACGTTCTGCATCAAAGCATAATCAAAGAGTATTCACACAGGGATCACATTGTAATACAGACTCAAAAGTTGATTATTTCCTCGCACGTGTACCAAAAAACAAGACATGCTTGTTTTTTTCTGTTATGTGCGTGAGTATTGGCTAATTCCGGTTTTATCACTTGCACAAACTGTCAGTGAACTGGCATGAGGCCAGTGTTTTATACATCTATATGCCATTAATGTGTTGTTCAAGTGATAAGGATTTTATGGCTATCCTGTGTGGAATGTACCCACTACAGGAACCATCCTGGTCCTTTGCCCAGTTTCTGTTCCAGTGACCACGTCAGCATAATCATTTTTTGCTTCTAGATATTATGAGATCTAATCTCTGTCACGTATAATGGATCTGAGCAAGCATTCGTGTTTGCAAAGGATCTCTTCAGAGAGACTTTTTTGAAGCTGGCATTTTTCATAATAAGTATGCTGAAAGAATGAAATGCTTTTATACGGATACTGTTTTACAGTATTATCAGTCTGACGCAAGTGAAATAGATCTCATATCAGTACAAGCACATCAGATGTGATTGGGTTACAGTTTATTTTCCAGTTTTCATGATACATATGGCTGTCAATTTAAGGTGTTACGCAGAGCTCATTGCGTAAGTTGCCAAAAAACAGCGAGACCTGACACTGTTGTCACTGTTGTATAAGTGTTGCTAATGTAATAGTCTTCTTGTGTCAAGTCAAGTCTGTGTGCATCACAACGTTTTTGTTTTATTTTGTGTTTTACTGTTGACTGAGGTGTATTATTACACTGTAAGTACAGCATATGGTAGTTTTATGGGGAGTCCCACGGGAAAAACAGATTTGAAAAAGTCAAAAGTTTGTTCTGAAGCGTGGCGGAAGCTTAAGGAGGAAGGAACAGTGGAATCAAAAAGTACTGCCTCAGGCTGTGTACCTACAATAAATCACTTTACTGTCTCAGTGACAGTGACGCTTTGCACCACACTTCTCTCTGTGAACACCTACACTTTTCTCACACAGCAACTGTGCAGCTATGTTTTTTTATAGTAAGAAATGCAAATGCATCTTTCATGTGAAATGCACAATTATATGAGATGTTCCTGTTGCACCTAGACACAAGGGTAATAAAAAAAAGATGTCTGGCAATGATGTTTGGCAATGAGAGAGAACCAGAACTAGAAAGCTAAAAAAAAGTAGTAGACGAGCAGGACCAAGTAATAAAAGTGGAGCCTTGTTTTAAAATCTGACAGCAATGATTTTATACTTAATATTATACTATAGTATTGTAAATGTCAGAGAGCAAATAATAATAAAATAAGCTACAGTTTTACACACAATAGATCATGCAATTAGGGTTGTAACGATATACCGGTATGACGATATACCACGATATAAACACGTACGATTATCATACCGCGTACATTTGGTTATCTACGGTATTTGGAGAAAATAAAAAATCTCACCTGCGCCCTGGCAGCAACTTTCCACTTAACTGTTCTCTTGCTCCACCACACGTGCAGCGGAGACACCATCAGAGACAGAGGCCGTTATCTCTAATCTCTATCCCACGTAGAGGTCTGCTACCCGACCCGAACCCGTGGGTCCCGAAATACTTTCGGGTTAATGTTTAATGGATAGCTTCGGGCTCGGGTCGGGTTCGGGTTTGTAGCTAAACCAAAACTATACGCAGAGGCTTCGCTGCTTTCATAGACGCACGCACACACATTGCACACAGATATCAGAGATCGTGCAGAGCACAAACAGCACGGAAACTTTTATTAGTAAAATAGCTTCGACAGGCTACTGACTCGCAAGTCACAACATTATATTTATCTGCAATGAGGCGGCAAAATCGCTGTTTTTGAAGTAACTAAGCCTCATTGCTTGTAGAGAGAGACGCGCAGATGCAGGTTCACATGCACGCGCAACATTCATCCCTCTCTCTCTCTGTCTCTCTCTCTCTCTCGGTCTCTCTCTCTCTCTCTCTCTCTCTCTCTCTCTCGCTAAGTCAAATAAATGATTAATTCATTCCAATAAATACAATCTTGTTTAAGATCTTATGTCTGATTTAAAGTAGACAGAATGCTAACGAACTTTGTCAGTTTGTCGAACTGACAAAAAAATGACCATAATTTGCACGGTGGAAGAATTATCTTCTTGTCCATACAAAATTCATAAACTCGGCAGAATGTATGTGATCGCTGCTCCTGATGTTCACAAACTTTCATAGCTGGTAAATGTTTGTGAAATGGCAGAGCCTTGATTAATCTGTTTCTTTGCATGCAATCGTGAAATGCAGCCTTTTTCCTTTTTTTTTTAGTTGGCTTTTTAGATTTAGATTTCGGGTCGGGTTCGGGCTCTAAATTTAACTGTGCCGCTCGGGTCGGGTCAGACGATCTCGGGTACGGGCCGGGTTCGGGTTTCAGTTTTCCCACGTCGAAATATAAATCAAAATTGGCAGTATGAGAATACTTTGGATATAGAAAAGACGAATTCTTATTTGTCTTCGAGGATAGACAGTTCACAAACTGGTTGCAAAGCAGCCGCAAAAAGAGGAAACACATCGAACATGTTTAGCATCCCTCTGTGCAGATACATTTATGTCCCATTTATAACTTAATTTTAAAGCCTTATGATTTCCGTGATGCGGCGTGAATCCCAGAATCCAGTCATGACAATGAATTTATAATGCAGATGTCACAAAACGCTTGGTTTGATGGATTGATGAATAAATCAAAAACAGCTGTCAAATCACTACATGGTCTAGTGTCTGTGATTTATTAAAGCGAATAAAAACACTGCTATATAAAAATATAATCTGTTTGTTTTGCGTTTCTCTCTGTGAGTGAGCGGCGTTGTGTCATGTACTACATACTCAAGTATGCGCGTTGGCGCCGCTCATGGTGTTTAACAGCGTCTGCTGTCTCACTATCTGAGGACAAACACTGAGAGCCTCAATGACAGGGGCGTGTCTAGAGGAGGGGCACGGGGTGGCACCGGCCCCCCTCAAAATATGCTTGGCCCCCCTTGTGCCCCCCAACAGCGCAGACTGATCATAGTATAACATCAGCGGTGCGGGAGCAGTCTGGGTGCCTTTAAAATCTCACACGCTACCGCTGATGTCATACATTAATCTGCAGCGTAGCGCGGCTTGAAGTAGATCCTATCAGTAGATCACAACTACTCACTGTCTGGTTCACTGCCAATCAGTTCCCGAATATGATGCCATTGGATTAGAGTGCTGTCAGTCAATTTCACAGCTCAAAAAGGAGAAGTGCGAATTCGCAGGCTGCAGACCACGTCTCTGTTCAGTGTAAGTATAAAATTATAATTATAGGCTGTTGAAAAGCTTTTGAAATGTTGAAAGCTCCTTCGAGGTGGTGCTTATTTGTGTTCCCGCGATGCACCAGCACTGCTTAAAATAGAAATCGTTGTTACGGTTCTTCCTGTTGTTTCAAAGATTAAAGGCACAATCACTTTCCCAACTTTCCCAACAAGATGTAGAATAGTAAACACCGGTTTGTATTGAATAAACAAAAGTTTTTGCATGTAGTCTTACATTTATTTATTTTTTGTTAGTTTGCAATGTCCAAGAACAGCTTCACATTAAATTATCTTTTCTTTAATCAGATTATAATATGGCTGTTAAATATACTATTTGTGTAATATTGATGATTAAGTTAGTTGTTTTTTTTAACATAATTTTGTGTGAAAAAAAATTAAAAGGGTACAAAGTGAGGCACAGCAGCAATACATTCAAGGTTTCTTCAAGAAGTAACCATGTCAAAGACAGGAGATGCAGTAGAGTGCAGGTCAGAGCCAATCCACCCGGCAGGGGCAAGTAGGCCAGCAAATTAGCAGCCCTGAACCTGGCAGCACAGGTCAGAGCCAGCCAGAGAGGGCCAGCAGACAGATCATGAGAACATGAGCAATTTAAAAAAAAAATGACTACACGCACACAAACACCGTCTGTTTGGACAATGAAAGAAGTTGAGAACAAGTATTGTCAGTGGTTTTTATTTATAAAAATAGAGATTAGTTGTCCAGGCTCTTGTGCAGTGCCCTTTTTCAGTCATCCCACTTGTGTTGGGACACATGACTTTTCCCATGGGCTCCCCCTGACTGGATCTTGGCCCCCCCTGTGCCACCCCATTAAAAAAAATCCTAGAATCGCCCCTGCTCACTGACACTGAGAGAACAATGAATAATACTTTCATCATTTTATTTGAGAAAACCACTGTCAAATACACTGACACACAAAGCTCTTAACTACTACCCGTCTTCTTCTCCTGATTTGCGGCAGCTTAGACGCTTCAAATGTGTATTACTGCCCTCCTCAGTTCACTACTACCCGTCAAAATAAAAGTCCGCTTTTTAACTCCAAGAAATTGACAGAAATTACGATTGTAGCCTACTTCTAAAATACTAAAAATAATAAATAGAACCATTTAAGGAATATAATTTCCCCTTAATTTTGATTTAGTAAATATCTGTTGTGCAGCCCTTTACAAAGCATAACATGATAAGTTATTTTCATTTGATTACATTTCAAAGCATTAATTAAATTGTTAAAGCTTTATACATTCATTTTATTACCACCATTTTTGGTAGTATATTAGTAATATGTCATAAAAGTACAGAATCCAGAAAAATTAAGTCAAACCAGAATTTATGATTTGTTATGAATTAGTAATGATGAATATAAGTTGTTAAACTAATATATAATCAATGATGAAATCTTCTTGATTGTTTTTGATGAATGAAATTTGAATAAACACATGCTTTGTCAACCAAAAAAAACCTGTTTTGACTGTTTAATACCGTATACCATGATACCGTGAAACCGTGATATTTTCTGAGACTATTATCACACCGTCAAAATCTCATACCGTTACAACCCTACATGCAATTTACAGCTTTTATATTGCATCTATAGATAAACTGTAGGTTCTAACCTCCTAGATTCTATATCATTGATGCCCTATGTAATTGGTTCTTGGTGATCTTGTTACCAAAGTGACATGTTTATATTCAAAATTGCACAAACGAGAGAAAGAAAGTTTTCTTTGAATGGCAACTTACAGTCCATTTGGTTGCTTCAAATTTGGAATGGGTTATAAGTATTGCACACTTTGAATTAATCCTTGAAAAGAGAGATCCTAAAACATTTTATCTGAAAAACAGCAAAATAAAACATTCCATCCCTGACATTTTACTCAGTTTTTCCCTCTCTTTGTTTTTCTCTCTCTGTTTGTATGTCTCTTCGCGTGAGGCTCCAGTCAGCCTGCTGTAACGCAGCTTAATTGAAATAGTGGGAGTTTATAAGCTGCTCTTGAGTCCTCTGAAAGCGACACTCCATAAACCGGAACGCCGTCCTTTCATCTGATGCTTTTTTGGAATATTCTTGTCCACCATATCGCCCCGGGCTTTGGCCGGACCCTCAGCATAGAGTCTGCTGCCTGTCTCTAATTTAGCTTTCCAAAAAACCAGGGATAAAGCCAAGAGCAGCCAGAATCAGCTGTACGGGGAACGCAAATTCATCTGTTCGACTCAACAGAATCCAGATATCGAAAGGAGACAAGGCTTTGTTTTGACGGTTTGGTTCGGAGAGCTCTGCGGCGTGTTTTGCACCAAAGGGCCGCATCCCTGCTGACACAGAGAAAACCATGGCCATAAAATCTGTTGTGTTTTGAAATGTGATTTATTTTTCTTTGTAAGCAAGGCCTCTTTACTCCCCGCTTGTCTTTCACCCCGTCTACATTGCTCCAGTTATGTTTGTTTGCTTAGCGCCCTCCCTGTGAAGTCTTTTCAGCTGGTGTATTTTTGGGTTTCAAGCTCTGTTGGATTTTATTTTCAGGGGGTAACTGGGACATTTTTAGCTCCTCCCACTCACAGTGCTACTTTAAATACAGCTTAGACCGGACAAGAGGTCGAGAGTAAAATAGTATCCATTCAAGGATTGCAGATCTGACTGCTCAGTTATGATCTTAATGCGATATCGCTCTATGTAGTAAAAGTCAGTTTAATTACATTTGCCCCGTAGGTATCATCAACCTTTATCTCACCCAGCTACTCTTTGTTGAGGCAGCACCCTTTAGTAAAGTAAGCGAGCACAAGCTTGGAGCAATATTTTTCACTATCGTTTTTAGAAAAGGAGGTTTTTAGTTCTTGGACGCATTCTGTATTTTTCCACTGTAGATCCTCAAGTGAACCCCGTGAGTGTAAAAGGGAAGCGTGTTGTCATATTGCATTTGCTGACATAAAACTGCCGGAGAAGAGATACATATTCGATCAAATCCCTTTTTTCCTCCACTGTTGCACTTAATACTGTACGTAAGATAAAAATGTCGGTCTTGATAAATAGTACCAGCTGTAATGGCCATTACTTTATTAGCCACTGGTCACATGACAAAGCTGAGCTACAGTAGCCTTCCCTGAGTCCAAATATGTCAACTTGCCTACAGTATAGTAGGCGGAAATCTGTAAGTAATATTTAAAAAATCCTCGTATTCATAAAACTGTTGGCGAAAAGCACCAGGATTATTTAGCCTACTACCTCTGTTTAAATTTTTTACTACCCCATGAGGCCATGGAAGAGGAGTTGCGAATGACAATTAAATTATGCAAATGACAGCACAGCAGATTTTGTTTAGTTTCGTTCAGGATTAATTAGTAGACATATTTATACTATGTAGCACATATATTTTAATGTTTATGAAGTTTATTTCTTGTTGCTCAGACTGTGTGCAATTTTGCACGCACCTATAATTTATTATATAGTCTGTTATTTAGACTTCTCAAAAAATAGAATTGGTACAATTTTTACAATTGGTACAAGAGTTACTACTTTAGGCCGACTGAAATCAAACTTTTAAAGCATATGCATCTTGCGCGCGCATTTATTCAATTGGTAATACATTTAGGCTCATTTGGGCATGCTTTCAAAAGCCAATAAGGTTATAGGGCCCTCACTTCTGTGTACCACATTGTAACTGTTTAAATGCATCCCTCCAGATTTCTCTCGTAAAATCAATCTATAATATGAAACAAAGTCTATAGAAGACATTTGACTTGGTTGTAACCATCCATAGCAACCCTTCGGTGATTTATGGCTTTACACAAGAATGAGAAACAGTCACTGTATCAACAAGTAGTTATGTTGTCTGTACACGCTTCATTGATTGAGAAGTGAATTTGGTTGCAGAATGCGTTTGTACAACCGTATTTATCAGAAGTGAATAAAGTACATGGACTTTTGCACTTCAGATGGACTTTCACTCTGTGGTATTTCAGCTCAGAAACAAGCAACAAGGAAATTTGCATCGTCGTGAAAATGCTGGATGAAGTATAATGATTTGTTAAGTCTAATTTACACCAGCGCTTGGAAATATGACGGCACTTTTCCCTTTGGCTTTTAGAAGTAGAGAAAAACATTTGCAATTTTCTCTGGTGTGAAACATCCAAAGGAAACAATGGCCTCCCTGGGCGACAAGCCTCTTCAAAGGTCATGTGGTTCACCTCAGACTGCGGCAGGATGAGAGGCTAAGGTAATTGGCCATCCATCACCCAGCCTTTCCGCCAGTCTCTCTGAACAAGTGCAAACATGTCCGTAAACAAAGGCAACAAAGCCCAGACTTGGAGAGTTGATTGATCGCCTTCCTGTGTTAGTGTTGTTTGTGTAAGACCGAGGAATTTTGATGTGGTGTTTGTAATTATTAGTATCACTGATCGTCAGATCCAGTGTCACAATTTTGCGGTTCCAAATGATAATGATATTTAATTCGTAACCATAATAGTGGAGATTAGAAGTATCGGATTAAGCCTCCATGTGTTTCCTGAGGTCGAAATTCAGTTAAGTCAGAGAGAAACAAGAACTAAAGAAGGAACGGAGAGTTGGAGAGCGAGGTGAACTTCACTCTTTCATTCGATACGCTCAAGGTTTTTCTAGCACCGGAGTTTGATTTGATGCTGTTGCTGTTTAGGCTGAGGGGATTTTTTCCTCTTCCTCTTTCTTTCATAATGAGTTTGCTTCTCTATTCGCCAATGCCAAGACATTCCACAAGCTGGTAGTATTTTTGTTCCTTTGGCAGCTAACCCCATGTTCTTCCACGCAATGAAAAGGGAGACTGTGGTTTCATATATCTGGTCTCTATTCAGGGACATTCATCTATTTACTCAGCCAGGCCGCAGAGAAAAAAAACCGCCACCTCTTATTGCTATGTGAATCCTGCGCTCAAGCCATGAATGAAATTAGCTGCACCACCCTGGGCTGAACCGTAATTACGACTTGATATCGCCCCAGCCCGCAGATAAGGTAGATTTCAGAGTGGAATGCCTTCGTCATTCTGACAGACACTACGGTTGCAGATCTCCTCTCGTCCTCTCCTCTCTCTCCTCTCTGATATTCCAAGGATGTTGTCAGGAATACAGTGCCCTGCACTTCCAAAAGAGGGCAGCACTCTGCACTGGAGATCGATCACAGCATCCGCTCAGGTCAAGAAATGTGAGAAAACACTTCTGACTTGAGTGCTTTGATGTTTGAAATCAGTAGGGTAAATTCCTGCACGCTGTTTAAAACAAAAAATAATTGATTAATGTGCCCAAATGTACTGGAATTGTTTTCAAGAAGCAATCTCAAAGTCAATGTGTCTATGAATCATATAAAACTCGTTGCCGCAATGTTAAGCGATTACATTTTGTTATAAGGGTGTTGCAATGCGATTTCTAGGGTGTCTTGGATGGTTGCTAGTTTGTAGTCTACAATCTAGTTCAGGAGTCTTCAATCCTGCTCCTGGAGATCTACCGTCCAACAGATTTCAGCTCCAACCCCAATCAACCACACCTGAACCAGCTAATCAAGGTCTTCAAGGCTACTTGTTCATTTCAGACAGGAGTGTTGGAGCAGGGTTGGAACTGAAATCTGCAGGACGGTAACTCTCCAGGAGCAGGGTTGGAGATCTCTGATCTAGTTCTTTATTGTCGTCAGTGGAAACTTTTGATTGCGCAGGAGGTTCTTTATAGTAGAACAAGTCAATTTCTGATTTATTCAATTCTCTTTATGCTAAGAAAAAATGGTTCTTTTTAAGAACGTTTCTGTTAAAGGTTCCTTGGGGAACCAAAAATGGATCTGACATTTCTGTGAGAAACATCCTTTTGGAATGTTTATTTTTGTAATCACTTTATAAAGTACATTTTTGAAGTATCTTTCATAACTTTTTCATGTTGGATTTTTAGTAAAGTGGCAAAGTGCAGTCGTAAGTTTCAGTTTTGTTTTCTGGAAATGCAAATATTTACAAAGTGAATATGCATTTAGAAAGCCTTGAAGACATTTGAAGTTAAACACACCACACCCAAACCTGCAGGCCTGTTGTTATATATCATTATCATGATATAGACTATAAAATGTCAAAGGTTATTTAGTTTGGCCCGTGTTTGAATAGGATCTACTATGCTTGAACACACATTCTCTCTCTCTTCTTCAAATAACCGTATTAGCAAATATGGTCAGTCGGATATGATGTCTTCCCATGAATATGCCGTGTGCCGTACACAAGCGCATCTTTCCCAACACTGTTGTTAGTGCCCTCTAAACATTTACATTTAGTCATTTTGCAGACACTTTTATCCAAAGCGACTTACAATTGGGCATTTTCCACATCTAAGTTGAAATGACACTGGTATTTTAGCGATTTTTCGATTGGGAGAGAAATGTTACCAGTGCATAGTGCTTTTATTCATTTTGAATGAATACGCTATGATGTTCTTGATTTTGTTGTTTGTTTTGTTGTAGTTTTTATGGCCTGTGTATTTAATTAAAATAACTAAACCGTTTAAACAATGTAATTTTACCATTGTCATTTATGTTTGCAAACGAATGCTTACTCACTTTTTTCAAGCATTTCATGCCATGAGTACCACGTAATTGACATAATGCCACAAATTCTGTAGATTGTTTCATTTGTATTCAAAACATTACTTTATAACTTTTTAACTGTTGAGTTAAAAATGGTGCCACTTTTAAAAACATGTCTTGAGACTATTGCCTTTGTTTTTGAGCACAAGAATGCATGCAAATGCATCTAAGAAATGTTCTTTTGGTGTCAAGTGAACCTGCCGCCTGCCTAATTATATCAAACTTCCTTGAGGCCTAATAGTCTGCTAGTTGTTTAGTCTGACTTGCTGACTTTGAAAATGTGTAGATTTGCACATTCATAGACAGTGATTATCCTTCCCATTTTTATCATTCAGCAAAGACTGGCTGCCATGGACAGTTGCACAGTGCTGGGCGTGACATTTGAGCTGTGGTTAAGCAGTGAGACAGACATCAGTGGTTTCTGTTAGATGTAGGTGTTTGCCAGGCTTTGCAGACTTTGTCTGCGGTTGCCGTAGGCAAAGGCCTTCTTTGGTGGGAGATGTGTCTGCATTTTAAAAGACTCCCTGTGTGTTTGTGCAGCAAGCAGAGTAATCAGATAACCCAAGGCAAAGTTGGTATTTTTATGCCAATATGGTGCCTAATAGTCCTACTCTTTTCCCAATCCAACGTTGTGCTTTAAAGGCTTCAAACAAGATTTGAAGGTACAAGGTACAGGCGGCAGACCGAGCGGCTTCTGAGATGTGGGTCAATTCTAAACTAGTTGTTGAAACAGCAAGCACTAATAAAGAGTTAAATAGTTTGACATTACTCATACCATTCCAAATCCATCAAAACACAAAGAATAAAAAGTGGTGAATAGAGACAGTCAAGCATAAACATAGTTCAGTGGAATTACTATTCAGTAAAAACTCCTTTGCCATTGCTCTGAATTCTTATGTATGCTCTTATTTATGCAATTTTAAATATGAGAACCAAATAGATTGTACATCATTCAAATGTGTCACTTTGAGTCTATTATTAATAAAGAATATACGCAGATATGATAGCTGTAGCAGTATAAAGAAAATTGTTAGTGAATAATGACTTACGTTTTCAGGTAGCTTCGGTTCATTTTGGGAGCTAGACAGCTGCCATTCACTTACATTGTATGTAAAATAGTAGCGTGGACATTTTGCTAAACATCACCAAAGTGTAAAAAAACTTATGGGTTTGGAACGACATCGGTGTAAGTAAATGATTTTCTTTTTTGGGAGAACTATTCATTTAGCATCTTTATTCTACATCTCTATTTACTCCTACTTGTGGCATTTTACAGAGCTAGCATTCAGCGTTTCAGTTCACCCTGCGTAGGCGGTTGCAGTAAAGTGTTAAGTTA
This sequence comes from Schizopygopsis malacanthus, assembly GCA_027474115.1. Taxonomy (NCBI): domain Eukaryota; kingdom Metazoa; phylum Chordata; class Actinopteri; order Cypriniformes; family Cyprinidae; genus Schizopygopsis; species Schizopygopsis malacanthus. The sequence goes on from CM049865.1 coordinate 14,535,248, forward strand.
ATTAGCACATGTGCCATTCAAACTAGAATGTGAGTTTTGAGCTGCTGAACTTGAAGGACTTGAACTTGAACTTGAAGGAGCAAGAGACCCAAAGTTTTCCTGATGGCTTCTAATTTGAGCACAGCTCTTAATTTGAGAGTCAGTGTAAGATGTAGGATGGATTTGACGCAAGAGTACGAAGCACTGATTCGAGTGTGTCATCAGGTGCTTGCATTTGGTAGTGACCTCTGATGTGGGTGTAGAGATCTGAGCCTGCAATAGTGGGTGTAAAAAAAAAAGCTACTTTATTTAACCCCTACGCGTTTTCTTTTGATATTAATCAACTTCCCGTGTTGTGATTTGATTAAAATACTCACTCAGCCGTTTAGTCTTCTGACAGATACAGTCATTCTGAAACCTCATATTTGTTAAATACTAGTGAAAATACAAGTCAGCTGACCTGACCTCTCATCTGAGAGCTTTCTCATGGTTTCAACAACATTAAGGCCTGGTTTCACAGACAGGGCTTAGATTAAGCCAGGATTAGGTCATAGTTCAATTAGGACATTTTTATAAAAATGCTTAGGAAAAAAAAAACTTTACTGGGGTGCATCTTCAGACAAAATAAAGGCACTGATATATTTTAAGATCAGTGCAAGTTTATTTCAGTTGAAACAGCTCAGACATTTTAGTCTAGGACTAGGCTCAAGCCTTGTCTGTGAAACTGGGGGTAAATGTATTGGTGAGATTCGATGTGAAATCAGACTAGATCAGCTTGAGGATAAGATGCTCTCTGTAGATAAAAAAAATCGAACTGCTGCTTATTTTAGTGCTGTAGCCGCATAAACATTTATATATATATTTATAAAGGGTATTATTATTAAGTAAATTGTAATTTATGAGTTTGTTTACTTGGTTATAAAAGCTGTTAAGAGTATTTATTTATTTGAAAAAAATCAATACACCATGGCAACATTAATTAAAGCATAACTTTATTAGCAGCATATGTAATATCTTTTTTAAATAAATAATTGTTGTAAACCTGCATGAAAGCTAAATCTTTTGTAATATTGAGTTATTTTTAGATTATTTAAAATTAGTCAAATGTAAAATGATTTGTGAAAGTGCAAACCAGCCAAGATTGCAACATGCGCTTCCTCTAAACTTCTCTTGAGGGCTTTCTCCCAAGGGTTTTGAGTAAAAAAGATTAGAAATCATTTACCCTGTGGTGATTCACGCAGGTCAGATACACTCTGACCTTCAGGCACTTGTTTAGGCACTGCTTGTTAATTCCTACAAGAGAGAGGCAGCTTGACCCTTGAAAGGTTATTGACCTCTGAGATGTCCTCCAGCTGCACCGCTGAAACCGTATCTAACATGCTGCAATAACTCTGACTGGAAAGTAAAGTCAAACTGTGTGAAACCATAGATACGCAGGTTTAAATTAGGATGCTTGACTTGACGGGCATGTTATCTGTTATCTACATCATTGTCATCTGACCAGATGTTGTTTGTACTACTATCAGAAGTCATACCTCATGCATTAGATTCAGTTTGACGATTGGCTTTAATTTAGCTTGACTCATTTAGGACGTACTTGAGTTATTTTACACTGGGAGAACAATGGTTTGTGCAGCTCTAATCGGCTGCTCTGTGGTGAAAATGATCCTGACCTAAGACAGCACTGTGACATTCAGAAAATAGGAAATTGGTGCCTGAAATAACTTGAGAGCTATGTAGTCACATCCAAACTAGTTTTTAATGAGGCAAGGTAAACACACACCACTGTTGTGGGTGATTGTTACGGTATTTACAGTTTTAGCGTTTTCACACCTAGTTCGTTTGAGCCCTCCAAATGCTCTCAGAGCGGTTCAGCTCCTGTATGTGAACAAAGCAAGTGATCTCAGAACCCCTAAAAGGACCCCAAAGTGAGTCCATTTGTGGTTGATTTCCTCGTGGTTTGTGAAAGCAATCAGGTCCTGGTCTGCTTTGTATTTATGTAATTTTTATGGTATGGACCAACACAGTAATGCTTGAAGCTACAATACTGTTAAAAGTTGTAGGCACTTGTGCAAAAATGCTGTAAAAAGAGGATGCTGTCAAAAATAATGTCATAAATTGATTTTCTTTGCGTTTTCAGGGAGGTTTCTTGAAGCATCTTGGAGACGTTGCCACAGTTCTTCTGGATTTAGTCTGTCTCGGTTTGTTCTGTTTCTTCATGTTTCTCCAGACAGACTGGAGGATGATGAGATCAGATCTCTGGATTATTACAATTAATGGCTAAATTTATGTTTGGAACTGTAAACTGATATTTCCTTCTGACACGCAAAAGATGAAAAGATTAGTGTTCTAATAATTTTGGCCACTACTGTACCTGCGTAAGTATATATGAGTACACACACACACATATTTATTTTAAAAGAGTCAGTACTTATAATTTTTTTGCCTGTAAAAAGATAGGATAAGATAGAAGAAATGAAAGGCAGTTGATCAGTACAGATAAAGCGAGTGAATGCACAAGGGAGGGGAAAATTTGGTTGACCCCACGAGTACAACACTGAGAGCAAACCAAAAACACACATGCATGTGAAGTTCACAGCACGACGTTGAGCTTCGAGAGCCAGAACACACACACACAAAAAAGCCCGCTGGCAAAGGTGACTGTTTACATCCTTCTTTTGGACACATTTTGGGCCAACTAAGACCGAATATCCGCCAGAGGTTGTTTCTCTGCCTGGCCGACACAGCCAAAACACATGACTGCTGGGCAAAGAGAGGCCGAGAAAAGGAAAAAAAAAGCACACTGAGGCTCATAAAACTCACTCAAATTAATAACAATGCGAAACAGATGGTACGTCGCATTTCCAAAATAAGATTGAGATTCACAAAGGTTTCATTCCCAACGGGAAGTCCAAATATGAGGTCATGTGCGGAGCTGTGCAAAATATCTATTAATAGGGCCAGCTGTAAACATTTTCTGATTTTACGATCCTTCTCCACTCATTATCTGCAAGGTTGTTAAATTACCCTTCAGCTCATTTTGTCCTGGAAATGTGGTGTTCGTTTGACAGGGCTGGAGGGAAGTTTGGCCGCTCCACACCTTATTGTTGCAGCCGTTGAGATTTGCGATTGCGGCTCCGCACATATCTAAGAGCATATCTCAGAGAGCGGGACTCTGTAATTAAGTGTAAGGGCAGCAAGTGTAAATAGAGGGAGCGAACCACCACTCAATCGTCAGCGGCCTACGGTGCGTGAGGTCATCTCTGGCATGTGTTAGTTTTGGGCCGTGATATCATCCTCCTCTCAAGGTCAGAAGTTGAGTGTAGCTGAGCTCCTGCCTACGGTTGTCCTGTACCTTAAAACTGCTTGAATCATTGTAGTAATAAATATAAACGACACCCAAAAAGTATTTGGACACTTGAGAAATAATTACAAATATATATATAGCACAAGTACACTTTTCTGTTACAAAATGATGTTTATTAGGTTTTAAAAATGAAGCAATTGATAGATTGTTGAAAAGGAAGACAAAAAGCCTTGGACACTTTCTGGTTGTCAAATGTTGTGAAACATGTTCATATGTTAACATGATGAACTACACCATGAGGACACCTGTGGAAACTGACTTTATGCATCCATGAAAAATTATCTTGAGACCAATTTATTCAAAATAATAAAAAATGTAGCTATGAAAAGTGTGTGTATATATATATATATATTATTTCTATATTTGGGATAGTTACACGCTTCTTTACAGTGAAGCTGTTGAGATGTCTTGGTTGACATCTCAAATGTGAAGGCCGTAAATACAAATCTGAAAAGTGAAGTTAGTTCTGAGGCTCTTGCATATTTTTTTTGCAGATTTTTTTTTTTTGGTAATGCCGTTTCCTTTTTTAAATGTGATTGTGTGTGCATTGCTTCATCAATTCATTGTCCAAATACTTTTTTGAGCCGTTGTATATAATAATAATAATATGAAGTTATATATTGTTAATGCCTTCTAATAACATATACATTTTTATATCCGATTTAGTTTTTCTTCCAGTCAAGCTGTATTACACAAGTGACATGGCTGACATCTGAAATGAGAACGAGGTAAAGAAAAATCCCCTTTTCTTGTGGAAATGCAAGTAGATGAAATTAATCCTTTGATTTTTCAAATCTAACTTTATATATATATAAAAAAATATGTATCTCCAATAAAGGGTGTTGTCACTGGTGGTTTACAGCATCACAAATGTGAAGCCCTCTGCTGTTTTTGTGTTATAATTACTGATTTCATCAGCCTGCTATTAGTGTTTACCAAGGCTCGTTTCATGGCAGGCTGCCCGTTCAAGAAGCGGCGCGTTGCTTAATCACTTATTGACCGGAGGAGTACAAACCTCTCAGAAAGAGGTTTTGGGCATATCGATTCATCTGATGAAGGGGTGTGTTGTCAGTTACAGTGTTTTTTTTACTGATTTGACCAAAAGCCTGTTTGATTTTTCGTGGAAAGATGTTTAGGTAAAAAACTAAAATCACTTATAATATAATTTTTCTTTAGTGTAAGAATCTGTGCAGGTATCAATGATTTCCATCGTACAAGGCATTTTATTATAAATCTTAAGGGTGATTATTTTATATCTTGAGACTTGTTAGATTGTTTTAACTTTTTATTCAATCTAATCATGAAAACTGTAAAATAACAGAAGTTAGGGAAGTCCTTGGAAGTCATGGAAACATGTATTGAGACAAAATGCTCGACACACTCTTCATTTATTCACATCCTGGGATGTTAATTGCTGGAGTTCTGCTGTATGCTGGACACTCCTAAATTAATAAATACAAAATAATAATAAATAAATGTATATTTTTTCTACAAAAGGTTTATTAGATCTTGTGTAACAAGTGAAGTGTGTAAAAAGTGTGATTGGTAGTGTACATCTCTTGCACCGTGTATAAGGGATGTAGCTATAGCACATACATAGTAGGCTAACTATTTTTATTTGTAGTCCAAAGTCAAATTAAACGTGCACTTAATTCAAAACGGGTTATTCCTAAATTCGAGTATTGGATTTTTCTGTAGACTAAAATGGCAGAAATTGCTAACAGTGCTAAAGCTGTTGAATACACAATAAAACTACAATAGCATCCAATAACCAGATTTTAATTGTAAAATTTGTCTGGACAAGGATGTTATGACAATTGGTGTATTTTACTATTATTGTAACGCGTTACACATTTAATTTATAATTTATATTATCTAATTTGTTTATAGGGCTAATTTTCAGTGGTTTGAATTATTGTTCTCTGCTGCCCCTTACATTTCTGCGGTCATTAATTGTTTTTATGTAACTTTTTCTAACGTTTTTATATAACTTCCACGGTTTAAATGTATAAGTGTCTCATCGAGATAACATGCCCAGCTACAACTAGCCTCTCCTATATGTAGCTATATGACACAGTAACACGTTCCCTCATGTTAAACACGCTAGATATTGTTGGACAACTAATGTCGCTCGTGTAAATTGCGACCGCGGTGTGTTTCGTCATCTATGCAGTCGTGATTTCTGAGCAGTAGGAGGACGGGGCTTTTTATCCCTCGGGCCAAACTCACCTCTCCCTTCCCTTTCGCAAACATCAGCAGAAATATCAGTCTGACCAATAGCTCTTATCCTGGGTTGTGCTCGACGAGCAGAACACTCTGTACAAACACACTCTTACTCCAGCCTCGGCGCGCGCAAAGCCGCTCTCAGTGGCTATAGTAAGTGGTGTGTTTTTCTTAATAGTTGTCTGATTGGACAGACCGTGTGTCAGTATCTTGGCTTTTTTTCCCCTCTGCTCGGGACGTGTCCTTTTTTTCTGAATCGAAGCAGGAGCTCCGCAGGTCGTGTGTTAGAAACGCAGCAGCTTTACGCACATACTTGTTGCACGTCGTGTTAGATAACCAAACCCTGCGCAAGCAGTTTAGTACGAGGATAATGTACGAACAGAATTAGTTCACCGTGACCACGTACGTTATCTCTAATCGCGATAAATATTTGAGGTTGTGTCTTGACCTAACACTTTAAAGTCAAACAGCGTTTGAATGTGACACGGCGGGTTTGAGTAATATAGTTGAACCCATTGTGTTTATTAATATATTAAAACAAAACAAACTGCGGTTAGTTGTAGTATTTTGCAGTGCCAGGTTTTTTTGTTTTGTTTGATTTTTTAAAGGTGTGTGATTAAAATTCAACACAGAGCTTCTTTGCTATTTACGTTTAATATGAAGTATTACATGTAATATATTATTATATATTATAGGTTTCTTTCCGCCACATACCAGTTTAACACCATGTATCAATTCTGTTATGATTTGTTTTAAAGATATTTAGGTTTTTAGCACAGCTTAAGGTCAGTTTGATGCTTTTGCTAATGCAGGGCGTGAGAAGTGTATTTAAGTTAACCCTAAGAGTGTGTTTTCATTCCGAATTTATTTCTGCACAATATAATGAAAAAGAGTCAGGTGAAGGTGTTCATGTCATTAGGGTTTAATCATCTCATTTATAAAGCAGTACACAATCCACATCAATTTTTAATAGGCTCAGTTTGCAACCTTGCACAAATTTGTGGAGGGAAAAAACTATAAAAAGAAGTACATAGGTGCACTTTAATGTTTTACACACGTGCAGTGTAACGTCTTAATTTAATGTTTTACTGGTTTTTACTATTTTTTTATTGTCTTGTTTGTCATAGTGCCACGTCATGTTCAAGACAAAAGCGAAATATATTGTGACAAAGTGGCTTCGTGGACTAACATTGATCTGAATCGTATGGCCCAGTGTTAAAGAAAAAAAGAAAAATATATTTATATATAAATTATGCTACACAGCAATGAATAGAAAAAAAACATAAAAATAAGAAAATGAATTGGTCTCTACAATTGCACCTTTTTATGTGTACTCAGTAGCATTTGTAGTTCATGTGAATTTGCATCTTTATGGCAAAAAAAAAGCAATTAGTGGAATAACCCGCGGATTTAATAATACTGTAAAAGCATGAAAATCTTAATACCACACTAGCAGTCACAGTCCCTTCAGAGAAGAACACCACATGCCCAATCTTTGGCTGGTAAAATCAAGTACCAATAAACATGAACGGTATTAAATATCGAATCATTTTAATTTAGCCAGATCACAGAGGGTGAAAAAAGTCTGGAATGCTTTTCAAACAGTGACATTTGTGCAACTTAAAAAAAAAAAATAACCAAGGTTGTGCTGCTGCTGTTGAGTACAACACTGATACACATGAAGGTGTATTTCTGACTGTTAACATCCTGAGCCAGCCAAAACTGAGACAATGGGATTGTTAAACCTAATTAGAGGGAAATTGTGTGTGTGTGTGTGTGAGAGTCCGAGTGTGTCTGTGTGTTTGTTCATTTACTTTAAAAGGGTTCATTTTGGCGAGACGTTTTGAAAACTGCACAGCAATTCAAGTCAAACGCACTTCATTTATAAATGATTGTGTTTTTTAAATCTTAATATCACATTTAAATGTGCTACATGTAAAATGAAAGAGTATATACATAGGTAGTAAAAGAACAAACGAAACTCCATCTGCACACTGCTACATTGTCTGCTTTTGAGGCAAATATATTCTGTCGAGTGCCAAAACTTTAGTGTAAAAATTCAGTGCTTATACAGCCTCTCCAAGGCTCGATTTGTAATTCTCAACCGCTGTCCTTGTGTACTTCATAAAGCTCTTGAAGTATTTGATGGAGAAAATAGTCGTCTATCTCTGCAGGGAACAGGGGAAAAAAAGTTGATTAGCAAAAGAAATAACGTCGAACGCGCTTGCCAAAACTTCACAACGACACAATGCATAAAATAAACGACAGAAAAATACTGCAGCAATATTTGCGCGTAAACGAACCCCCATCTCCACGACGCGTTTAAAACAGGAGCGATAGCGCGAATGGAAAGCGAGGAATTCTGCGCGCAAGTATATGCCTGCATTGTGACCCCAGATCTCCCAACCCCCCCGCGCACACCCTACAAGAGACCTGCTGACGTGTTACTACAATGTTATGCATTTGAGTGCCGTTTGACTCGACTGTCACTTGCGCGGTGACAGAACGTCTAAACGAGCGTTTGTTTTAAAAGACCAAACCAAACGCGTTTTACACTGCGAACGCGTGGACAAGCACGCGTCAAGCAACGGGCCTTTTTGGCGTTTTAGTGTGCACCAATAAAAAACCGAGGGAACAATTATATATATATATATATCATTAGCCATATTGAACGCGATCTTTTTTAGCATTAAGTAACGCGCGCTTACGTCAATGCATAAAATAAGTCATGCACCAGACCGCGTACGAAACTCACCTTGTTTACGTTTTGGGACCCGACTGGCTGGGCGCGTGCGAACTCGTCTCTGGACAGCAGTTCGCCTCGGTCGCTTGGACGTTGGCTCTTTTACTTTGGCTAGGAAGATCTATCGAAAGAATGAAGATGGTGTTAGAAAAACGACTTAATTTGCGATCAAGACCGCGAAAACAAGCCGTTTCAGCATTTTACGCACGATCGAGAGGGCAAACTGTTTGTCCCCCGAGGTCTGAGCGCAAATAACGCTAAAGCAGCGAGACTCCCAAAACATTTAACGTTACCCTGGTCCTCTGTCGACGGTCTTTTTCTCGGCGTGCGGGAATCCGAGCGACTCTCGTGCTCCGCGTTGTCAGAGTCCCCCTGTACGCTCGTAACGTTATTTAACAAATAGTCGTGGTTCCCGTTATGATCCACTGTCCCGTTCGGGGTATCCCGTTTTGCGTGAGGCGGTCTGGTGTAAAACTCCGGCACCTCTTTCGCGTCCACCTCCTGCCACTCGTAGTCGCCAGGCGCGAGCGGCTCGTTTTTGGCGAAGTCGTAATTCCATTTTTCCTCGGACGCTTTCTCCATCTCCAGCATTTGCTCATTGACGTCCCTCGCGAACTCTTCGCGATCCACGGAGCCGAAGAGGTTTCTGCACACCGGCGGTCTGGCGTGATCCGTCTGCCTCGCGTCCACCCTCTCCAGCGTCGGGCTTCCATTGGAGACGCGCACTTTTGACATCTTGCACGTGAAAGTTCGTCCCGAGAATCGCAGTCGCAATCGAGCCAGATGAGGTCTAACTAAGAGCGATTCTTCTTGCCGAGAGAGCCGGGCGAGACGCAGAGCGCGCGCATAACAAACGCGCGAGGAAAACGAGTCATGTAAACAGCGCGCGACTCCGTCTCGTAGTAATTCCGAAGAAAAACACACGAGTAGGCGAGCTCCCAATATGGCGATCTCAAGTAAACTGGCAGGGGGGAAAAGATTGACAGCGAAGGCTATTTAAACAGAAGACGCTTTTCATTGGCCGGTGGAGCGAGGGGCCCGCCCATCAGTGAAAGACGAGACTCGCGCTTCCCGTAGTCCCGTGTTCGCTTATTCTATGCCAGAGACGCTCGTTTATGTGCGATTTGGTGTAAATGCTGTGGCCCTTGAGATGATACAGTCATTAAAATGTGTGAAAGTGAGGAGACGATGTAGTTATTTGAGCTTAATCCTTTAACTATTGTTCGTTTTGAAGAAGAAACAACTCTTTGTTTCTGTTAATTTTGATTTTATTTCTTTGCACTGTCCATTGAGCGGACCTGATTTGACCTACATTTCACTATACCTTGTGACAAATAAAGAAACCTTGAACCTCTTTGGAGAAGGTGGCTTGATGTTAAAAGAGTGATTTGTAGACCAGCCAAATCGTGGAAACGTTCTTGACATTTCTTTGAGGAAAAAAAAAAGCATCAAAATATTTTAGATCTCTATTGCCAAGTATGTTTGCTCACAAGGGATTTGTTTTAGGGCGACAAGTTTCCAACACAAAAAAAAAGTACAATAGAGTAGAATGTACTAAAGCAATTGCACGTATTTTTATTGCATAATGGGGAGAATATATAACTGTTTGTTAGGTTGGCTGTGGCAAGCAACTCTTTCAAATGTAGGAAACCATAGGTTGCAATTCTTTGATTAAGTACGTAACAGTGTTGATAAGCAATGTGCTATCACCAGTAATGTTCAAGCAGTTCTGTTATAGGGAAATGGGCGGTAGTCTTGGAGACGTAAGCATGTGCTGCCATCTAGCGGATGAGGTAGCACGGTCATGAAATGTTGTTGTATTTTGAGCTCTATAACGGCGTTGCCGGTAGTTTATTTCATAAACAAGTAATTTTGGCTTTTTTGGGGGATTTACAAAAAAAAAGCTTCATAACCGCTGCTGGTCATTGTCTTGGAAGCCGGGGGGGGACCACGGTCATGGTCCCCCCTTCTTCTTTCTTCAGGTGCTGTCATTACTCTCCTCCTTGCTGTTGTCTCACTGCTTTGGTTGCCATTCCATCCGGTCTGCTGTTCCAATCTCCGGTTCAGGCACATGCTCCTCCATCCGGTCTGCTGTTCCAGTCTCCAGCCACATGCTCCTCCATCTGGTCTGCTGTTCCAATCTCCGGTCAGCTGCTCCTCCGTCATCTCTCTGGTCTGCTCCACCCTTGGTCTGGTCCTCTCCTCCGTCATCTCTCTGGTCTGGTCCGGTCCAGCTCCTCCACTGCAAATGATTCATTGTGGAGATCTGGCTGGATTTGAACCAGGGACCTCTGGCATTGTCTGCCAGTGCTCATACCGCTGAGCTACAGATCTCCAACTATGCATGTGCTGGAACTTATACTTCACTACTTACCTGTGGTTTTTGACACTAAGTCAGGTTTAGGCTCAACATACGGAAGGATCGGGAGAGAGGCATGTCTGGAGGTGTGGTGTAGTGGTAGAATTTGCATGCTCACAACAGGTTTGCGCTCCAACAACCGGTTTGAGACTCCCCTACATCAGACATTCATATAATCACTCTTATCTTTTCAGTCATCAAATAATCACAACCAGTGACACAAACATACACATTTATTTTAGAGTTGCAACACAAGGCATTTGTAAAACTCATCACAGTAAATATGATTTTAATCAAAACATGTTCTGCTGCCTCCAGTTGTGCAAGACATAAATACAATACACTAAAGGTTCATATTGTGTGTCTGGCCAGATGGCTCACTGGTGTCCTGACTAAATCATTCTAGCATCATGAAGAGGACGTCTTCTGGACACTTTTTCCTCAGCACCTCGTTCTGAACCTCTTCCGGAAACTGCTGAAGGTGATCCCGCACACAGGGCAAACAAAAGCGCTTGGTGCAGTCCTGTCAGGAAAAACTAATTCAATAAATATATATCATGATTCTGATGCTGCTGTATTGTTCTTCACTACATACAAGCATAAACATATTGTTTCATCTATATTTTTAGATGTTTCTACAACGGAGGATACATTATTTCCTTCATCGAATCATTCAAAAAGGAGGGACATGGCCTATTGATATAGCCATGTTTTTTAATCCAAGCTACACGCACCGTTCCCACACAGCACTTGAATCCTAAAACCAGAAACTTTCCTCTCTCTGGACTGAAGGGATCCTTCATGCCGTAACATTCCTCCAAGAGCCTGCAGGACAAAAGCACATCACGCCATTGTAATGATATGAATCAATTATTTAAATCACAGTGCAGTGTTAAACTCCGATATCAGAAGCACACCAGTCCTTTCTGTGTCTGCTGTGATGAGCACTGATTTCAGGAAACACATTTTACAGGTCGTGGAAATACTGCTAATTATTAGACGACAACAAAGATGATTTCATATACATAAATAGCGTGTCTGCTTTAATGTTTCAAATGACATTTGGGAAAATAAAAATGGGTGAAATAACATTCTATGGGCATTTAATTTACATTAAAATTAAACAGCATGCTTATTAAAATATATAAAAGAAAAGTGAACACTACATTTAATTTTTTACATTATTCAAATCTTGTGGTTTGAAGGATAGTGGCAAAGACTGATAAACTCTTTAAATGTCTAATGATTCTTGTACTAAATATGCTTAATTTGTATTATATGTTTCACTGAATGTTCAAGTGGGTGTCCCCTGTAAATCACCGTCAAATTGTATGATTATATTATGACGCTACGATCAAAATTCCTATTGCTTAATAAAGACACGGCTCTTCAATTAGGCTGGAATACACTACACGACTTTTCAAAAATGATTTTGAATGAAAAACAGATTTTTACACTATATAAAGTTGGTAAGTGTTTGATGCCCAGTGTTTCCAAAATATGTTCAGTGTTATGTGCACTAAAAGCTGTGTAGTGTATTCCAGCCTTAGCCTGGAATACACTAAGGGATTTTTGCCCTGATTTCTCCCCGATATTTTAGTCTGAACAAGTTGACCCTAGTTGAGGAAAGTCAGAGCCAGTCTGCAGATTATAGCTGACAGATTCCACAGAAAATCTCGTAGTGGGTTATGGTCAACATGTTTGATATTTTCAGCCGATTTTAGAACACGTTTACATTTGTCATGCGTCTCCTAGCAACAAGGCGCACGTTTCTGCGTGAGTTCGCTGTGATCGGAACAACTTTAAAGTCTGGTAGTGTATGATGCACAGTTTTCTATTTTGTCACTATTTACTAAAGCTATTGATTTTCCTTCTTTTGAATGATCACAATTCCCATTGCTTAATAAAAAGAAGCGATCGTAGACCTTTCAACACGAAAGGTTACTTCATGAACGGGGTTATTTACAATAGCCCAGACCTTTAACGTTACCAAACGTCACCCGAGTAACGTTAACTCTGACAGAACACGATTTTACATCATGTTGTCATATTCCCATTTATACTTTCACATTGTGTCCACATGGACTATTCGTTTATCATTTACTCACCCTCGTGCTGCAAATCTGTATAACTGGAATACAAAATACTATATTTTGAAGAATGTTGATAACCAACAGTCTTGGTAACCACTGACTTACGTTATACGAGATAAATAGATACATATATTATTTCGGTTGTTGTGTGGCAAATCCTTACTTGTCATTTGGCAGTCCTGGTTCAGAAATATTGCAGGAACGTAACGTTAACTTCACAGACGCTCTCTCTAGCACATGAAGCCCGCGCGCTGTTTGTACTTACACTATTGCTCTGGTGTTCGGCGGCTTCTGGCCGAAGAAGCTGTAGGGAGTGGACAGTTCACACAGCTCGCAGGTGAAGACGCCGAGCGCGGACCCTTCGTTCAAATCCATTATATAACCGTAACCATGCGATTCTCGTGCTGCACAACCGCTACGTCCCGGTCAAGCGCATCCTAAAACTGTTTGTTTTGAGTGAGCACGCGATCTGAGAGCGCGCCATACTGCTGCGACGTCAGGACGGTGCGTCGAGAAGGACAGTCTCGGCGTTTCCGTTTTACACTTTACGCTTGCAGTACATCAGACTGGACAGAGGATGGCGCCAGAAATAAAACGACCACGCCGCTCCATTTCAGGTTCTTTAAAAACATTTTATCTTCATTACATTTCATTTCAAACTACAAACACCAGATGAGATCAGTCAGTAATTACGCACCCAAAAGCCACAACTAAATATGCCATGATTCATTAACAATTGCAACAGTCTAGATTTTGCTCAAAATGCTACGGAAATTAATTTCCCTTGAAAAAAAACATCACTAAAACAATAATTTACCACAAATGTCAGAACACATTTGTACAATTAAATTACAGTTGGAGTGCTATACAGCATAAAATAATATTTTTATACAAAAGATTTGACAAATGATGTTCAATGTACAAGCATTTCAAATGAGGTAATCTGATTTATATGGCTCTCTCTCTATACATTTCATTCTAGCATTAAAACATGAAAAATCACCCCTTATTCAGGATAGTCAACAGGATATATTTTCCAGGTCCTAAATGTTGACTGCTGGTGCTTCTTTGGCAGAGGCGGAGTACCGACGAAACATGCTACCTATCAGATTGTGCTAACGTACCAATAATATATTTGTATTGTTTTAAGGGTAAGTTTAGGTGTGGATGGATAGGTTTAAGGTAGGGGTAGGTATGGACATTAAAAAAGCCTCAAACAACACGAATAAGATGCTGGTAGCACAATCTGATAGGTAGCATTTTTTCGCTATCGATTTGTGCTACCTATCTTTTTAATGGGAGGTAGCACAATCTGAGCGAATAGCACAAATCGTCAGAACAGCGGCTCGAGTTTAAAAGTGCAGAGGGAGGTCAACCGCTCGTTACCACGCCCCCTGTAGCCTACAAAGCCCCGCCCTTCAAACTACATAGATGGAGAGCAGCAGCGCATCATCTCTGTGTGGCCACATTTGTCAAGAACAATACAAGCCAACTGTGCTCTCGCACTATAAACAAATGCCTATGTAGCTAAATATGATACTTTAATGATCTATGGCCAGCTTACAGTGAGCCAAGGCATATCTTTTCAGTGTCATCTATTTACTGCACCTGCAATCCACTTTTGGCAAATTTACAAAAGCATCTACTGCACTTTTCTATGGGACAATAGGCGATGACCTTATGAAGGTCTCTGTGCCCTATTAACGGTTAGTGCTATATTTTTCAGCCTAGAATTACACTGGCTTTAACCTACAATGTCCCGGCCGTGCTTGATCCGATCAGCAGGTGCACACCGTAAAGATGTTACCGCCAGGCTTCTTTCCCCCCTCTGAACTGAGCGTCCTTTATCTCCTGTCCCGAACTCAGAGGGATCTCTCGAGTATGCTGAGAACGGTGATGTTTCAGAGTCAGTACATGTCTCTGTAGATCTCTTGCAGAAGCGGGTGGAGTGAAGCGTCCTCCGTCTTGTTGATCTCCTGGACCAGCTCTGCGTGCTCCGTCACCAGCTGCCGCAGGTCGGCCAGTTTCTGCAGCAGCTTGGGAAAGAGTAAGGAGTTGTCGGGGTGGTTGGACAACAGGTGGAGCCGCAGGGCGTGAATGATGCTCTCCTGGATGCGCTCGATCTGTGACACGTCGTTCAGTCCTGGACGGTCTGTCGGTGGAGATCCAGAGAGAGAGAGGAAGAGACATGAGAGACACGCAAGAATAATGTATAAATACTTGAAATAACTGAATAAATAATCTTTCCAGTGATGTATGGTTTGTTATGATAGGACAATAATTAGCTGAGATTACAACTATTTGAAAATCTGGAATCTGAGGATGCAAAAAAAATCATAATGTTGAGAAAATCCCCTTTAAAGTTGTCCAAATGAAGTTCTTAGCAATGCATATTACTAATCAAAAATAAAGTTTTTATATATTTATGGTAGGAAATTTACTAAATATCTTCATGAATGAAACTTGATCTTTACTAAATATCCTTATGGTTTTTGGCATGAAAGAACAATCGATCATTTTGACCCGTACAATGTATTGTTGGCTATTTGCTACAAATATACCGGTGCTACTTATGACTGGTTTTGTGGTCCAGGGTCACATTTTGATATTACTACCGAACTTTTCAAATAAACGACTTTGCTGTTCAATTGCTATGGTGCCAACATTTGTATTAAACATCATGACGTCACTGCACGACAAATTCTGAGTAGTAGACTGTCCATGGATGATGTATTTGTAGTTTTTGCAAACGCTGTATCTCTTTAGCATACATACAGGTGCTGGTCATATAATTAGAATATCATCAAAAAGTTGGATTTAATTTCACTAATTCCATTCAAAAAGTGAAACTTGTATAATGTATACATTTACATTTACATTACATTTACATTTAGTCATTTGGCAGACGCTTTTATCCAAAGCGACTTACAATTGGGGAGTACATAAAGCGATTAATCTTGAAGAGGCAAACATACAGAGGAAGTGCCAATAACACCAAGTCTCAGGCATTGTATACATTCATTCCACACAGACTGATATATTTCAAGTGTTTATTTCTTTTAATTTTGATGATTATAACTGACAACTAATGAAAACCCCAAATTCAGTATCTCAGAAAATTAGAATATTACTTAAGACCAATACAAAGAAAGGATTTTTAGAAATCTTGGCCAACTGAAAAGTATGAACATGAAAAGTATGAGCATGTACAGCACTCAATACTTAGTTGGGTCTCCTTTTGCCTGAATTACTGCAGCAATGCGGCGTGGCATGGAGTCGATCAGTCTGTGGCACTGCTCAGGTGTTATGAGAGCCCAGGTTGCTCTGATAGTGGCCTTCAGCTCTTCTGCATTGTTGGGTCTGGCATATCGCATCTTCCTCTTCACAATACCCCATAGATTTTCTATGGGGTTAAGGTCAGGCGAGTTTGCTGGCCAATTAAGAACAGGGATACCATGGTCCTTAAACCAGGTACTGGTAGCTTTGGCACTGTGTGCAGGTGCCAAGTCCTGTTGGAAAATGAAATCTGCATCTCCATAAAGTTGGTCAGCAGCAGGAAGCATGAAGTGCTCTAAAACTTCCTGGTATATGGCTGTGTTGACCTTGGACCTCAGAAAACACAGTGGACCAACAGCAGCAGATGACATGGCACCCCAAACCATCACTGACTGTGGAAACTTTACACTGGACCTCAAGCAACGTGGATTCTGTGCCTCTCCTCTCATCCTCCAGACTCTGGGACCCTGATTTCCAAAGGAAATGCAAAATTTACTTTCATCAGAGAACGTAACTTTGGACCACTCAGCAGCAGTCCAGTCCTTTTTGTGTCTAGCCCAGGCGAGACGCTTCTGACGCTGTCTGTTGTTCAAGAGTGGCTTGACACAAGGAATGCGACAGCTGAAACCCATGTCTTGCATACGTCTGTGTGTAGTGGTTCTTGAACCACTGACTCCAGCTGCAGTCCACTCTTTGTGAATCTCCCCCACATTTTGTAATGGGTTTTGTTCCACCATCCTCTCCAGGGTGCGGTTATCGCTATTGCTTGTACACTTTTTTCTACCACATCTTTTCCTTTCCTTCGCCTCTTTATTAATGTGCTTGGACACAGAGCTCTGTGAACAGCCAGCCTCTTTTGCAATGACATTTTGTGTCTTGCCCTCCTTGTGCAAGGTGTCAATGGTCGTCTTTTGGACAACTGTCAAGTCAGCAGTCTTCCCCGTGATTGTGTAGCCTACAGAACTAGACTGAGACCATTCAAAGGCCTTTGCAGGTGTTTTGAGTTAATTAGCTGATTAGAGTGTGGCACCAGGTGTCTTCAATATTGAACAATATTCACATTTTCTGAGATACTGAATTTGGGGTTTTCATTAGTTGTCAGTTATAATCATCAAAATGCAAAGAAATTAACACTTGAAATATATCAGTCTGTGTGGAATGAATGTATACATTATACAAGTTTCACTTTTTGAATGGAATTAGTGAAATAAATCAACTTTTTGATGATATTCTAATTATATGACCAGCACCTGTAGGTTGTAAGAAAACAGAGCAGCTCTCCAGGAAGCTGTGGTTTGTGGGAGCATCTCCATCTCACTTCCACCATTATTATATAATGCCTTTCAAAAACTTCTGGCAGCGGGACTCCAGAGGTGACATAAAAACAACCTGAACCACAACTAACCTGCTTAGAGTTCAGCAAAGGAGATGACATTAAAGGGGTATTCACCCAAAATGAAAATTCATTAATTACTCGCCCTAATATCGTTCCGAACCTGCAAGACCTCAGCTCTTCTTTGGAACACAAATCAAGATATTTTTGATGAAATCTGGGAGCTTTCTGACCCATCATAGACAGAAAAGCAACTGACACATTCGAGGCCCAGAAAGATAGTAAGGACATCGTTAAAATAGTCCATGTGACATCAGTGGTTCAACCTAATGTCATGAAGATACGAGAACACATTTTGTGCGAAAAACAACAACTTTATACAACAATTTCTTCTCTTCTCTTCTTTCTTTGCGCACAAAAAGTATTCTACTTTAAAATTAAGGTTGTACCACTGAGTCAGATGGACTATTTTAACAATTTCCTTACTACGTTTAGTACAAACAGGGTCTATACAGGGTCAGAATCAGAAAGCGCTCAGATTTCATCCAAAATATCTTAATCTGTGTTCTGAAGATGAACGAATGTTTGGAACGTCATGAGGGCGAGTAATTAATGACAGATTTGTCTTTTTTAGGGTGAACTATCCCTTTAATATGGAGTGAAACGCAGGTTAAATACAATATGTATTTATTTATACATTTAAAGCCCCATTACTGTAGTAGTCTAATGGTCCTTTACATTTGCCTCCTAACATTGATGCAAAAGTCCCTAAATATAACCTTATATAAAATGATCCTGTATAATTACCCATTTATACTGTCAGAATAATAGTAAGTGTCAAAAATAGAATACGATTTTTTTTACTGTACTTGCAAGTCAAAACAATATAAATCAAGCAATTTAAAATATTAATTTGATTTATTTCTGCCTACTACTACATTCATGATAATAGATGTATGAACATAACATACATGCATAAATAATTCAATTACTTTCCCCATACTTAATAAGTTAAGTTTTTTTAAATAATACTTTTTAAAAAGATATATGATAAATACTTTAAAATAAAGTGTGACAAGCCCTAAATATTAATATTTGGTCAAATATCGTTCTTCTTTAGCACCCCTGTATGACCCCAGATTCAACACCCCGGCTCTAGTTGGAGAACAGCGTGACATCAATTTCATGTCAAGTATTTCATTCCTGAGTAAAGCCAATTTTCAAAAGCTGCTAGTCACGGTTAAGTAGCGCATCGTTTAGATAATGCTTTCCAAATGTTTCCAATACCGCCTCTATTTCACTTCCCATGCTCTCTCTGCATCTCACCTCCGCAGCAGATGATGGCGGCCACGAACAGCGCCAGGTCGCTGTCGTCGAGCTCTAAAGCGTTGAACTTCATGGCAAACTGAAATTTTGGCTCCATCATGTCGCTGAAGGGCTTGCGCAGGCTCTTCAGAAATTCGCGGGTGATGAAGCCTCCGCCGTGAGCCACCAGCAGCCCGTCTTTGTTCATGCAGGAGGCCAGCAGGGCGAAGAGCGCCTCGTACACGCCGTACTTCAGCAGAGTCACCTGGTCGTTGAGGTCCAGGGTGGCAAAGCCGGGCACGGCCTTGGCGAACTCCGTCACCTCCGTGACCGTCGCCACCGAGGCGTACTGGCAGAACAGGAAGAGCCGAGCCTCCACCTCTCTCTCCCGCACAGTGGACACGTCTCCGGACGCCACGTTGCCCAGCAGCTGGGTGAGTAGTTTCTGCTCGGCGTGCTGGAGAGTGTCCATGTCGTGGATGACGAAGGGCTTCCATAAAGGATAGAGAGAGGACAGTCAGAGAACAGGTGTGCGTTCAGACCGTGCAACTCAAAGTGTGCTGAACAGCTTGTGCAATTAGTGCTCACTGTTTTCTTCATTAGCAATTGACACCCTGTCACTCAGTGTTGGGGAAGCTACTTTGAAACCGCAGCTTGCCAAGCTACTTCATTTACAGTCATTAACTATTTTTGACACTAGTACACTACCAGTCAAAAGTTTTTGAACAGCAAGATTTTTGATGTTTTAAAAAATAAGTTTCTTCTGCTTACCAAGCCTGCATTTATTTGATACAAAGTAAAGCAAAAACAGTTACATTTTGAAATATTTGGACTATTTAAAATAACTGTTTTCTATTTGAATCTATTTTCAAATGTAATTTATTCCTGAGATTTTAAAGCTGATTTTTAGCATCCTTACTCCAGTCATATGATCCTTCAAAAATCATTCTAATATTCTGATTTGCTGCTCAAAAACATTTATTATTATGTTGAAAACAGCTAACAAGATTTTTTTCAGCTTTCTTTGATGAATAGAAAGTTCAGAAAACAGCATTCATCTGAAACAGAAATCTTTTGTAACATTATTAATGTCTTTTATTGCCACTTTTGATCCCTTTAAACCATCCTTGCCAAATAAAAGTATTAATTTCTATAACCCCCCCACACACACACACAATTTTTTAAATATAATTGCTCTGACTCCAAGCTCTTAAATAGGGTTTAATGTTACAAAAGATTATTATTTCAGATAAATGCTGATCTTTGGATCTTTCTTTGGATTAAATAATCCTGAAAACTGTACTTAACCTTTTTAGATATTGATAATAATAATAAATGTATCTCGAGCAGCAAATCAGCATATTAGAACGATTTCTGAAGAATCATGTGACACTGAAGACAGGAATAATGATGATGATAAACATTTTGCTTTGATCACAGGAATAAATTATATTTAAAAAAATATTAAAATAGAAAGCAGTTAAAGTAGTAAAACATATTTCACAATATTACTGCTTTTGCTGTGTTTTGGATCAAATAAATGCAGGCTTGGTGAGCAGAAGAGAATACTGAAACTAACTTAAAGAGGTAGTTCACCCCAAAATAAAACGTTCTGTCATCATTTCCTCGCCCTCATGCAGTTTCAAACATGTATGCATATCTTTCTTCTGCTGAACACAAAACAACACATTTTGGCGAATGCTGATATTCACATAGTTTGTTTCCACCGACTTTCTTTGAATGGACAAAAAATACATTGGAATTCAACAGGAACCAAAACTGTTTAGTTAGCAAAAGTATTCTAAATATATTTTTCGGTCCACAGAAAAAAACTAAACCATACAGGTTTGGAGCACATGTGTTATAAAATTGTAAAATTTAAATTTCAAATTTCAAGGGGTACTTCATGTAATTATTTTGGTCAAAGGGGGTTCCACTGACAAAAACACTTGGGTACTCTCTGATATAATGGACAGTGTTTAAACATTGCATAATTTTCCTCAGCTTTAAAGTTGCATGAGCAGTACAACATAAATGACGAGTGAATGAGGGAGAGAGTGAGTGAGCGAGTGAGAGAGCGAGTGAGACAGTGAGGGTGAGGTGAGCGAGTGAGGGAGGTGAGGAGTGAGCGAGGGAGGAGTGAGTGAGAGCAGTGAGGGAGTGAGGGAGGGAGTCAGTGAGTGAGAGGAGAGCGAGAGGAGGGAGCAGAGGGAGTGAGTGAGCGAGGGAGAGGAGGGAGGGTGAGGGAGGGAGCGAGTGAGTGAGGGAGGGTGCAGTGAGGGAGTGAGTGAGTCAGGGGGAGGGAGGGAGCGAGCGAGTGAGTGAGTGAGTGAGTGAGTGAGTGAGTGAGTGAGACGTGAGGAGAGGGAGGGAGCGAGGGAGGGAGCGAGGGAGGGAGGGAGGGAGGGAGGGAGCGAGGGAGGGAGGGAGGGAGCGAGGGAGGGAGGGAGCGAGGGAGGGAGAGGGAGGGAGGGAGGGAGGGAGGGAGGGAGCGAGGGAGGGAGGGAGGGAGCGAGGGAGGGAGGGAGGGAGCGAGGGAGGGAGCGAGGGAGGGAGCAAAGGAGGGAGGGAGGGAGGGAGCGAGCGAGTGAGTGAGTGAGTGAGCGAGGGAGGGAGCGAGGGAATGAGCGAGCGAGCGAGTAAGAGAGTGAGCGAGCGAGTGAGGGAGTCAGTGAGTGAGTGATTGAGCGAGTGAGTGAGTGAGTGAACGAAGGAGTGACTGAGCGAGTGAGTGAAGGAGTGAGTGAGTGAGCGAAGGAGTGAGTCAGTGAGTGAGTCAGTGAGTAAAGGAGTGAGTGAGTGAATTAGTGAGGGAGTTAGTAAACGAGCGAGCAAGTGAGTGAGGGAGCGAGTGAGACAGTGAGCGAGCGAGTGAGTGAGGGAGGAAGCGAGTGAGACTGAGCGAGCGAGTGAGTGAGGGAGCGAGCGAGCGAGTGAGGGAGGGAGGGAGCGAGTGAGTGAGGGAGCGAGCGAGTGAGTGAGGGAGGGAGCGAGTGAGACAGTGAGCGAGCGAGTGAGTGAGGGAGGGAGCGAGTGAGACAGTGAGCGAGCGAGTGAGGGAGGGAGCGAGTGAGACAGTGAGCGAGCGAGTGAGACAGTGAGCGAGCGAGTGAGACAGTGAGCGAGCGAGTGAGTGAGGGAGGGAGCGAGTGAGACAGTGAGAGAGCGAGTGAGTGAGGGAGGGAGTGAGTGAGACAGTGAGCGAGCGAGACAGTGAGCGAGCGAGTGAGACAGGAGGAGAGTGAGTGAGACAGTGAGCGAGCGAGTGAGTGAGGGAGGGAGTGAGTGAGACAGTGAGCGAGCGAGCGAGTGAGACAGTGAGCGAGCGAGTGAGGGAGGGAGCGAGCGAGTGACTGAGGGAGTGAGCGAGAGAGTGACTGAGGGAGTTAGTGATTCTTCAACACAGCAGTTGCTCACCGGAGAGCTGGTCTTGCCCGTGAGAAACACTCGTGCTTTGGCTTTGTTCATGTTGAAGTGTTTGAGGTAGGCTTCATGCATCTGTCTGGCCAGACTCTTCGTGTCCGGCTGCTGGGACTCGTGCTGCTCTTTCCCGCTGACGTCCTGCTCTGCTTTCAGCCTCTGCTTCTCAGATTGGGGTATCCGCCCAAAACGGATAGCTGTAAGACCCCCCCCCACACACACAGTATCAATGAAACAAAATGTTCATACTAGGGCTGATAAAAACCAAAAAACAAATACATATTTAATAAAAAAATATCTTCATTTTCTTCTCTTGTTTCCTTCCTAATCGAGTTTTCCAATAAACTAAGGGTGAATCCCATTTCCCCTTCGTCTTACCCCTAGCCCCTCGAAACCGAGTGCTAAGCGCTAGGGGTGAAAACATCCCCCTATGAAATGAGACGCCACTTGGTTACTGTTATGTCATCATAGATCGTCGCTAGCTGGCTGCTACGTCACCAGACGTGTCAAGTGTTGATCGCAAACTCTCCATCTAAAAGTGTGTGTTTGTCGATTGCGTGGGTTTAAGTGATGTTTTCTTTGGTCAGAGAAATGCGGGACTGTTGTGCAAATCAGCAATGTAACTATAGCGTGGAAAAATAGAGATTTAAAAAAACGTTTCAATTAAGAGCATGGTTGCAAATATATATGTAAGTTACAGGACTGTGTAGAGCACAAAACAAGACCGTCGTAATTTTAAATAAATTATTTAAGCCGAAAATACTCTCTGGATGATCTGGCCGCAGTGTGTTCTGGGAACCCCTTGGTTTCAAGTAAGCTCGCGAAAATTCTTGGTTTTAAGGGCTTTCTACCCCTTCCACTTAGCCCTACCCCTCGATCAAAACGAGAACTGGGACAGCCCTTACTCTCACGTGAACGCGCAAAACTAAGGGCAAGGGGTAAGACAGAGAAATGGGATTCACCCTAAATACATTGTATATTATGATTATTGTTGGATTTATAAAGAAGGACTTTTGTAACTCTTTTGTGTTGTTTTGGATAAAAGCATCTGCTAAACGTTATGTGAAATGTTACATTAAATAAATAATTACTTATTACTTAATTTAATTAATTAATTCAATGTTTTTTTGTTTCCACATCACTGACTAACAGTCTGCTATGTTGCTATTGCATTGTCAATCTGTCTGAGAAAAATTTAATACTGCAGATAAAATACAAAATTGCACAAAACAAACACTTTTTAACTGCTGGTCTGTGTGCAGATCCACACTAATTGCGCGGATTATAGGACAATCCCCAAAACTCAAGTTTGGATCAGGAGGCACAGATTGCGTTCATTTGGTTGCATTGTTTTTTTATTAATCACAGTACATTAACGTATTGAAACGTCAGCCCCGGTTTATACACAAACCAAAAGTAGTAGAACTTTAGGTCAACACACTGCTGCCACTTCATCAGTACCAGGACAAAGGGCAGACGACGGTGAGGTTGGGGGTTGTATGGCGTGATATGATACAGATCTGTCTCTGAAGGGATTGTGCTAACAGCGGCACATTAACAGAAGAAGCTATCCTTGGTTTGGGTCAAAGTCTCTTGAGAGAACAGGACGACGTATCTTCCGTGTCGCCTGGTTTATCTCCGGTCATGCTGCTTCTGATAGCACTAGGAAAGTGTGGATTTGTGCTACATCATGTTGTCGAAGCTAAGTGTGTAAATGTTGTTCTCTGTTTTGATTCTAATCTAATTGTCCTGACCTTTAATTAGAGAACTAAATAACTATGTGTTACAAATTAGTATTGTCATAAAATGGAACACCATCTTGATTTCAGATAAAGCAATTAAAGATCTTAAATCATCAAGCCATAAACTGATTCTGTATAATCTAAATCATATAGATATGCTCTTTGTGAAGCTCTTACCGTTGTGGGACATGCCCACTGCAAGGCACTTGCGGAAACGGCAGTATTGACATTTGTTGCGGTTTTTTCTCTGGATCTTGCAGTTGAGTTCGCACTTGTCGTACTCCAGTTTGAGTCGAATGGTTCTCCTGAAGAACCCCTGTGGAAAATTCATGAAAAACACATTAAAAATATATATATATTTCTGCAAATTTATGAAGGTAAATTTAAGACATTTTAAAGACTTTTAAATATCAAGGAAAGAAAATGTAAGGAATCAATTATAAAATACAATATGTCAATGCCCTCAAAGTTTGAAAATACAACTTACAACCAGATCTCTATTACTTTTTAATGAATTTTCCAAATTTCAGAATTTATATGATACCAAATTGAACATCAAAACTTCTTCTTGCACCGTAATATATTTATGTTTACTTTTTGAATTGGTTTGTATGAGGACTTTAGCCCCTAATTTCTAATACAGAGCAGAACCTCACAAGATGGTAATAAAATGACCTTGATAAACCCAACGCTAATTACACATGTGATAAGGACTGAGCGTGTCGGCCGACTCCCAAGATAACAATATTTATTTCTCAAGAACACAGCGCATCTATGAACAAACACAGATGTACAGCTAAGCTCAATGTAGCTCGCACAAAAGTTTTACAACTCATAGAAGCATTTCCGTGCTTTGTTAATGAATGATAATAAATTAAAGAAATGATGCCTTTTGAGAAATGTTCTTCAGAGACACGTACTTACAGTCTTCAAAGCAAAAGAGAATCATGCATAACCTGATGCTAAATGCTTTGTCAAAAATCAGTTGCTGAGGTCTTGCGTAGGATGCTTGGGGAAAGGTGCACTGGGATTATTGATGTTTACCATTTAGATAAAATCAAATAAAAAGCAAGCATTATAATGTTTGTTGCAGTGAATGAAGGGCTATCAGAGCTTTGAAGAGTCTTCCCACACATTTTCATCAGAATAGACACTGTGGACGGGTCCTGGTATGTGTAGCATGGGTCACGGTCATAGCACAGACATTCTGTGTCCCTCCAAGCGAATGATTTAACTGGGAAAAGCAGAGCACGTGCCTGACAATGGAAACAGGTATCAGACAAGAGCTCGGTCTCATGACAGACTATCACAGATCGCTCCCAGCGCTAAAAACAGAAGCGATGACGCATCTCTATGCACCGAACATACCATACGATAAAACCAGACTGAGGAAACAGCTCATCACAGTACAGCCAGCCCCTAAATAACAACCAAGGACCTTCCATGCTGCCGATGCATTATTTCCTACTGCTCTCAAAAGCTTTAGGAAGCGAAGTTTCAAATATATTTACATGCTGCAAATGACTCATTTATTCTTCCAGATTTATCTCAAAAGAAAACACAAACATAAATGTTAAAACTGTCGTGTGGAATTGCTTTTTAAAAGCAAATTACTAAAAAACTAGGTGTCACTTTGAAATAAGCATCTACAAATTAACATTAGTCGACACATTAGTAGGCAAGAAATAGCAATGAACAATTTTGCCGCATTTTTAAATCTTGGTTATTGGAAATTTCTCCATACTAATAGAGCGCTGCATATTTACAGGCCAACCCACAAGTTACTATCATCCTGGTTCCCTTGGCTTTTGGATTATAGCAGAAAGAAGGCTTTGTGACCAACAAAAGTTTATGATTTTTAAACATTTTGTTTATCTTCACAAGCTTTGAAAAATGCACTGGGTAAATAAGCTCAGACCGTTCATTTGCGTACCTACATTGTTGACAGCTGTTAATGCACAATCAACTATAATTCTGTCATGACAACTCAAGTTTAGCATGGTAATATACATGGCAATGTTAATGTGTTTGCTTTTTGGTGGATTAGATGTGCTACGCTGCTGCTGCGACAGAGCAAGTATCGAGACTTGCTACTGCTAATACAACCACAGACATGCTATTGTTAGCATGTAATAAACACTTCTGCTGCACAAATAAAACATATACCATACACGAAATCACCCCGTAGAAGAGCTATACAGGTGGAGTTCATCACGACCTCTTATGTAGGCCTACAGTTCAAAATTCATGTTTAACTGAATAAACAGTTATAAACACAAGTACATCTTATTGAACATAGTTTATTTTCATCACCAATTATCATAGTAGAACAGCTTTCTCAAGCAGTTTGTGATGCATTTTGGAAACAGGAGATGCGCCCCTGGTCTAATGCACCACCTGGCTTGAGAAACCCGTTCTCAAAGACTTACTTGAGTCATTATTTGGGTAGCACACATATTCTGAATGCCTTCGGCAGAATTCAAATGAGACATTTTAATCTAGATTAATTCCAAAATTTATCTAGATTAATCTAGATTAAAAAAATTAATCTATGCCCACCCCTAATATATATATATATGGGCAATTCCATGCAAAGGTCATCCTACCATGAAAAAAAGTGAATGAATGAAAAATATTCATTAAGAAGAAAATTCATGAATTATAATTTTAATGAAAGAAAAGTGTTAAGCATGAACAAATGAAATAAATAAGTTACTTCACCCTCATCTTCTCTCATTATCAATTATTTTACATATTGTATTATTATGTGGGATCCAATCTAATAAATGTGATTATAATTCTAGGCGTGAGTTCAAACCCTGGGGCTACAACCAGTGTTCCCTTTTAAAAATCATTACAATAATTTCAGATGGTTTTCTTAATGTCAAAACTAGTATTCAGAGTAATTTTATGCGTCAACAAAAGTGACATGATGATTTAATTTGTTGATTTCTTAAACAGATTTTGTGTGTATTTCAGACACTCAAAATGCACTTCATAAAAAACTTAAATATTTTAAACATTGGTATTTTTATGTTCAGCTAAGACCCCTTCATCATGTGGATATCAATATTTATACATTTGACTTAAAAGTTCACAGACTTTAAAGAAAATCATACAGTATACTGAAAATGATGTTATTTCCTGTCACATCCATAACGCATGACTATTTACCTTTTTTGGGGGGTAGAAAATATTTTATATTTTAGAAAATATATTTTGGCTGTCAGTTCTCCAGATTGGGTGCTCTGAGAATATGCATAGCCAATTTAAATATTGTAAGAAGTTTATTTTTACTGACACATTTTAGCTGTCATAATGAGTTCAGATGTCACATCCATAATGCTGGAATTGCCCATATATATATATATATATATATATATATATATATATATATATATATATATTAGTGCTGTCAAAGCTGTTATCTCTCTGTCTCTCCGCGTCTGCTCAGTTTCTGTTCAGCGCCTGCACACACATCTCTCTCTCTTCGCGTCTGCTCAGTTTCTGTTCAGCGCGCACAAACATCTCTGTCTCTCTCTCCCTGTTTGTCTGCTCAGTTTCTGTTCAGCGCGTGCACACACACATCTCTCTCTCTCCGCCTGTCTGCTCAGTTTCTGTTCAGCGCGCGCACACACATCTCTCTCTCCGCGTCTTCTCAGTTTCTGTTCAGCAGGCGCACACACATCTCTCTCTCCACGTCTTCTCAGTTTCTGTTCAGCGCGCACACACATCTCTCTCTCTCTCCCCCGTCTGTCTGCTCAGTTTCTGTTCAGCAGGCGCACACACATCTCTCTCTCTCCCCATCTGTCTGCTCAGTTTCTGTTCAGCGCGTGTACACACATCTCTCTCTCTCTCCGTCTGTCTGCTCAGTTTATGTTCAGCGTGCACACACACATCTCTCACTCTCTCTCCGTCTGTCTGCTCAGTTTCTGTTCAGCAGGCGCACACACATCTCTCTCTCTCTCTCTCTCCATCTGTCTGCTCAGTTTCTGTTCAGCACGCACACACACATCTCTCTCTCGCCGTCTGTCTGCTCAGTTTCTGTTCAGCGCGCACGCACACATCTCTCTCTCCCCATCTGTCTGCTCAGTTTCTGTTCAGCAGGCACACACACATCTCTCTCTCTCTCTCTCTCTCTCTCCATCTGTCTGCTCAGTTTCTGTTCAGCAGGCGCACACATCTCTCTCTCTCCACGTCTGCTCAGTTTCTGTTCAGCGTGCGCACACACATCTCTCTCTCTTCGCGTCTGCTCAGTTTCTGTTCAGCGCGCGCACACACATCTCTCTCTCTACGTCTGTCTGCTCAGTTTCTGTTCAGTGCGCGCACACATATATCTCTCTCCCCGTATGTCTGCTCAGTTTCTGTTCAGCGCGCGCACACAAATCTCTCTCTGTCCGTCTGTCTACTCAGTTTCTGTTCAGCGCACGCACACATATCTCTCTCCCTGTCTGTCTGCTCAGTTTCTGTTCAGCAGGTGCACACACATCTCTCTCTCTCTTCCCGTCCGTCTGCTCAGTTTCTGTTCAGCGCATGCACACACATCTCTCTCTCTCCGTCTGTCTGCTCAGTTTCTGTTCAGCGCATGCACAAACATCTCTCTCTCTCCGTCTGTCTGCTCAGTTTCTGTTCAGCACGCACACACACATCTCTCTCTCTCTCCGTCTGTCTGCTCAGTTTCTGTTCAGCAGGCACACACACATCTCTCTCTCTCTCTGTCTGTCTGCTCAGTTTCTGTTCAGCACGCACACACACATCTCTCTCTCTCTCCGTCTGTCTGCTCAGTTTCTGTTCAGCAGGCACACACACATCTCTCTCTCTCTCTCTCTCTCTCTCTCTCTCTCTCTGTCTGCTCAGTTTCTGTTCAGCACGCACACACACATCTCTCTCTCTCCATCTGTCTGCTCAGTTTCTGTTCAGCAGGCGCACACACATCTCTCTCTCTCTCTCTCTCTCTCTCTCTGTCTGTCTGCTAAGTTTCTGTTCAGCACGCGCACACACATCTCTCTCTCTCCGTCTGTCTGCTCAGTTTCTGTTCAGCGCATGCACAAACATCTCTCTCTCTCCGTCTGTCTGCTCAGTTTCTGTTCAGCACGCACACACATCTCTCTCTCTCTCCGTCTGTCTGCTCAGTTTCTGTTCAGCAGGCAAACACACATCTCTCTCTCTGTCTGTCTGCTCAGTTTCTGTTCAGCATGCACACACACATCTCTCTCTCTCTCCGTCTGTCTGCTCAGTTTCTGTTCAGCAGGCGCACACACATCTCTCTCTCTCTCTCTGTCTGTCTGTCTGCTCAGTTTCTGTTCAGCACGCACACACACATCTCTCTCTCGCCGTCTGTCTGCTCAGTTTCTGTTCAGCAGGCGCACACACATCTCTCTCTCTCTCTGTCTGTCTGTCTGCTCAGTTTCTGTTCAGCACGCACACACGCATCTCTCTCTCTCCGTCTGTCTGCTCAGTTTCTGTTCAGCAGGCGCACACACATCTCTCTCTCTCTCTCTCTCTGTCTGTCTGCTAAGTTTCTGTTCAGCACGCGCACACACATCTCTCTCTCTCCGTCTGTCTGCTCAGTTTCTGTTCAGCAGGCGCACACATCTCTCTCTCCACGTCTTCTCAGTTTCTGTTCAACGCGCGTACACATCTCCCTCTCTCTCTCTCTCTCTCTCTCTGTCTGCTAAGTTTCTGTTCAGCACGCGCACACACATCTCTCTCTCTCTCCGTCTGTCTGCTCAGTTTTGGTTCAGTGCGCGCACACACATCTGTCTCTCTCTGCATCTGCTCAGTGTCTGTTCAGTGCGCGGCAGAGAAGAGCAGAGCTTAATTCAGTTAAACACAGATATTATGTTGCTTGCTTCTCTAATTTTACATGCAAGTATAGCTAAAATCACAGCCCAGCTATTGTCATTAACCGTTTCAATTAATCAGACAAAGGCTCAATTATAAGGATTTGTGCAGATTAACATCTTGTAAAGGAGAGCTAGTTATGTAGTCTTAATGGGTCGCATTTCAATCACTTTTTCATATTCATTCCATTGTCTGACAACAGAAACGGTAAAGTATATAAATGAAAACTGTTTTATTGAGAATTTAGCAGCATCAAAATACAGTATGTGGGCACAGAGGCAAATAAATGTAATAATAAACAATATAGGCTATGTACATTTTGCATGTTCGGAAGAAGTGAGCTGCCCTGTCCTGCAAAATTGTAAACAGGTTTGTGTCAGTAAATTGCTCAGTGCAAAGAAAGAGAAGTAATAGGAACCTTGTATTTATTTTTTCATGTGTCTAATAGACACAAACAAGTTCTTTGAAAAACATCTATGACCTTTGAAACATGTCTAGTCTTCCTGCTGTTGACTATGGTTTCAATAATAATAAACATACATTTGCATAAAGCATCCATATTTGTTCATGCGCATGTTGATTAGAGTATTAAAAACTTGAAAAGTATTAATTTAAGGTATATTTAGAACAATTAAAATGTGCGATTAATTGGGATTAATCACGAGTTAACGCATGACAATCATACGATTAAATATTTTAATCGATTAATATATATATATATATATATATGAAGAGCTCTTTTCCAAAACGCTATAAATCCATTTTAATAGTTTATGAAAATGACATTTTTTTACCTAGACCCATACATTTTGTTAATATTCAATTTATCATGTTAAAATGGTCTGTTGGCTCAGTCTGAACATGTTAAACAATGATTGTTAAACCCCCCCGGGTCCGCACCATCACACCGAGCGGGTCTCGAACCCGAGTTTCCGGCGCAGGAGGCGGGCGCTCTAACAAGGAATGCCAAAGGCTACAGCTTTTAACGTCAGTCGCTAGAGCGCCTCTTTGTGAGGTCAGGAGAGTGAGGTACATTTTAAACAAGGAAATATAGAGATTTGGCATGAAACATTGATGGAGCAGTGAATTGGTTCAGTACACAGCAAAATGGCATGACGAACTCATTTTTTTTTTATTTGGCGTTTATCGCGTTTTGGAAAAGAGCTCTTCATATATATATATTTTTTTTTTTTATGTACAAACTGGAAAGTTTAAATTAGAACATATAGCAAGAGTTGCATTTAGCCACTTGTTGGCAACTGCCTTTTAAAAGACATAAAATCATGAGTGTGGTATTATTGATACATTTCATACTAAATACAACTTGAAAATATCCCGAGTTTCTGTTATTTTAAACAATTTATACTATTATATATATTATATTATTTGTATTACTTACAGTGTTCCAGTGGCCAAGGTTTTACATGGCCCATTACATGGTACACAAAATAACATGAGCACCCATAAGCAAAGATGGCAGATTCTAAATTGCGTACTTATGGAAGCATCCCCCGTCAGCCAAGTGACAGCTGTTAAGATTAATGTTTTTTTCTAGATGTTACACACCTCAGAATAGATTTGATGTGTAATAGACACTTTTTTAGACCAATGACATTTAAATGTGGGCGGGGCTACAGAGCACAATGGCAAAAAAACAAAACAAAACGTGAGACAAACAAAACATCCCGTCCTTGTCGCAGATTTACATGCGAGTATCGCTTTTAGTGCTTGTTGCTTTTTGATATCATTCCAAGATAGGACACTGTGTAAATGGCAAACTATATAATTAACTAACATGTAATTTAGTTAAACTAGAGGGGCGTGAAGCTCAAAACCAGTGACCTGAACTGAATATGGTCCACAACGATACTGAGTGTTCCTTTAAATTCTCGGAAATTGTTTTAAATTAGCATTTCATTTTGAAACATACCTTAACTATAACTAGTAACAAAAACTAATTATTTATAAAGCATACTTTAATTGGTCTCACCAAAGTACAACGTAAAAGAGTCGTAAACCGCATTGGCAATAAACCTTGTTGTAATCGTCCTGGCTTAATTGCACCTTAAGGGGTGCCAATGGTCAAAGTCTACTCTTGCTGGAGAAAAACATATGGCACATGGCAATAACAGGGCAGGTAGTAGCTAACTTTAAAGGAACGAGAACGGCCGTGACCCAGGCTCAAGTCAGCTGGGGTGTGTTGTGTGCAGTCCTACTGATGAATTTGACACGCACCGCATGAAGCAACAGCTCTTGTACATGCTTCACCTCACATGGACGAAGGGAGAACAAGCCTCGGGGGAACTCTCAGTCTTTTTGCAAAAGCAGCTATGAATATTCTACAGAAGCACGTGTGCTTTCTGCTGACCCTGGTATGTGCGATCAAGTGTTTTCTGTCCCGGATAGGTTTGTGATTATGAAAGTGTAACACAGTGTTCTGCACTAATGCCAAGCAGGAAAAGGTTGAGGGCGTTTTGGTATTGACTCTTGGCACTCGTGTGAGAATTTTCCACTGTGAGCTTACCTTGCACCCTTCGCAGGCGTGCACTCCGTAGTGGAAACCAGAGGCCCGGTCGGAGCAGACGCGACACTCAAGGGCCAGAGAACCAGAGGAGTTCTCATCCTGAATTGTGCTGGAAGCAAACACTTCTGAGGATGGACTAGATGCTGGTGTTAAGACATCTAAAAGACAAACACATAGGCATATGTACTGTATATAGTTACACTGGCCCAACTTATTTTGTATGATTACTTTGGTAACATTTTAATATAGTGACCATTATTTATTTTTTTACACAACATGAAAAATAACATATACAATTTTTAAAGGCACAAATATCATTTTTACAATTTGTATAATATAATATACATAATTTGAAGAACTCATTTTAAGCTAAAACTGATAAGTGTGTCCAAATTTTTTTATATACCATAACATAAGATGAATGCAATGAATAATGCAAAGGGTTTAATTCTTTACCTTTACCATGTTAATTTAAGTTTTTTAAGGGGCCCGATTAGTTAGGATTGTGTGTCCGTATGCTCTACCTAAGCCAGTTGAGCTGTCTGCTGCTGAGTTGTTGCTCTGGTAGTCCAGCACCTGAAGGGAGTTGAAGGTATCGTCACTGAGGGACTGTGAGATATCCTCCAGCACCTCCATGTCACCAATGAGCTCTCCACACAGAGGGCTGTCCAGAATTGGATCGCCCAGCGGGGACAAGGGACTGTACAGGCTTGGCATGTCTACCATGGCGCTGGACCACGGCAAGCTTTGAATCATTCATCAGTCTGCAACGACAAAACAATTGCAAGAAAAGAAGAACGAGTGTAGAATTTTTTTAATATCTTTTAAAAAGCTGCAAGACACAATACACAGATTACATTGTGTTTAAATGCTGACACACACACACAAAATCTTTTATTTTTATTTTTTGACGTTTGTGAGAATATAAACAATTAACAATGGTTCCTTTTTTAAAGACTTGTTGTTTTCCCATTATTATTAGATGTTTAGTATTATTAGCATTTTAGCATGTACATTGAAATAAAAAAAGATTGTATTTATATTACTATTAGTTTGCTAAAATGAGACAAAATAAACCACTGTCATCGAAAATACCTTTGCATATGTAAAGCTTCATAATTTTCACTAATGCCCTGATATCAATGCATAAAAGTAAATAAATAAAAGCAGTTATTTTATTATATTATTAATTTAAAAGTAATCTATTTGATCATTTTAAACAGCACTGTTTGATTGTGATGATACTTGGTATGCAAGCTGCAGCCTGGGCTCTGTGAAACAGTGACTAGAAGAACTTCCATTCAGAGCAACGCTAAACAAGTGGCATAAGTAACATGTTGCCAAGGAAACCCCAGGCACAGATACGGCAGCGTTTTATTTAGACATGAAGGGAGCGCTTCAAAGGCGTTGGCCTGTTTCATCACAGGAATGTGATCTCATTCGTCCTACCATGTGTTCTTAAAGAGACCGACCAAAGACCAAGGGCTCCATCGACTATGGTGATCAGAAGATTGGGTGTAAAAGATATGTCAGTGCAAAATCAAATTGGTTCACATTTATACATCTGCTTCTGAGTAGTTTCAAGGGGTTGCAGGGCAGTAATTTTGATGCGCTTCGTTTGCTTGATATCACAGTATCATTCACTCACACACTATGGCCGGACGGTCCAAGTGCAAGCAGGAGATAAAATCCTCTGCAAAAGAATCAAGCACTCAAATGGATTCAGACGCTCTTGAGGGAATTTTAAATGGCAGCTCAAGGGGTCTTGTGGACAACGGTTCAAATGCCATTCCACTCAACCCTATAATTTCTTACAGCGGTCACATGGAGAAGGCTAACCAATGCCAGACTCAGCATTCAAAGCCCTTCTGCAACAGATCGCTGTTTTTGGAGGAAACAACAATACACTTTACCTTCAAGGAACAAACAGCCAATCTAAAGAAAAAAGAAAAAAAAAACTCTCTCGGTTGCAGTACTGCCCGTGCTGAAACGCTGACAAAATCTGCACTAACATTGACTACTGACGGTAGACATGATATTCCTGCCGAATCTGTCATAAATCAGCTCTTCTCTTGGCAAAGGATCCCAGTTTCCAGCTCTGTCTGCGAGGGGAAGCCGTCCAGCTTTCTAAAGTTATACCCGATCTCTCGGCTCTGTAGATTCAGTCGAAGCAGAACAGCAAAAAACTTACCCGGCTGTCCACATCTGTTTATTTCCAGCTGTTGCAGCTGAAACCTGAGATCAGCGTGATCCTTCGGTCAACACACGCAGCCGGCCGCTGTACGACAACAATTTCTGACTCACACCTGATTCTGCTTGTGCCACAACATGCACAGACAAGTGAAGCAACAAGCGTTCCTATTGGAGAATCATGCAGGCAGCCACAATGACTACATTTTAGCTACTACACAGGGTTTTTTTTTTTGGGGGGGGATACATTTTAATAACATTTTAACAAAACACCTTAAATTTTCTTCATCTGTTTTTGTCCTATTTTCCAGTAAAAGTATATAAACATCTTTAAAATTTACTTGAAAAGTAAAAGTGCCTCTAAGTAGCCTTAACATAAGATGAATTATAATATAGATTCATATATAATATAGATAATAATCTAAGGTTATGTATTTCTCATACTGGCAACAGAATGATTACTGTGTATTGATTGTATATTATTTAAGACACTACAAAAACAAATAAACAAACAAATAAAAAAATATACATATACATTTAATTTTTGTGGTTTTGTTTCCCAGTTAAAATATATAAATAAACAAAACAAAATGTACTTGTTTAACAAACATCATGCTTACACAAATATAAAATAAATATAAATATTTTATTATGTAAAAAAATATCAATATATGTAAATATTCATACTCATTTTATCTTTATAACTTATAAGCAGCTGTCTCAAGTAAAATTTATTTGAACTTTTATTTAAATATATAATTTACTTAAATATATTTTTACTTTCACTTAATGTATTTGTATTATTTTTAATATGTAAATAATTAATATTATAAATATATAAATATAAATAAATGAATTATAAAATATGTTTTATTTATTAAAATGTATTTTTTTGTTTATTTTTAGTAGGAACAAGTCTGCTTGATTCACTTCTTTTAAGCCAGCCCTTGACGGTAAATACGATTACAAATGTACCATGCGTTTGAGTGTACCTACAATAACTGTGTATTAGGGTGCGAGACAGCGAGCGATAAGCTGAAGCTATTATATTTATTCAGTGTAAACCCAGACCCAGGGCACACATACGCATGACTTGAGCCTCATGACAACGAGCGAGAGCCAAGCGAAGTGTAGGATAGATGCCAGTTTCTGCTGTAATGGAAATGTGCCCATGGAGACCGGCTGAGCCATTAACCAGCAAAACCAAACCTCACAGACGCTTCCAAACTACAATCAATTCTACACAAATATCTCAACGGATGCATAAGAGTCAACACCTCCTTCTTCATAACAGATGTTACATCAATTGATGAGCGCAAATGACAAAACAAGAGTGGAAAAATAACATATGAATGCACAAGAGGAATCCTCAATGGGTCCTATTAAACAAACAGAACAAGACTGAGTCACGAGACGCTGTGCAAACATTTATATGTTGTCTAGTTTTGCTGTTAAAAAAAAGTCAAAATATCCTTAAAACAAGATAAACCTGCATACGCAATCAAAATAACAAAACATAAAAACTGATCAAATTCTCGATCTAAATACATATCTTATGTCATTTAGCTTGTCAAGTAAACCTATCTTGTTTTAATTAAGTTTAGAAATTTGTCCTGCAAAGCTGCTTGGTATTAAAATGATGTTTGCAGTGCAAGGTTTGCGGGTTTCTCATTCTGGCTAGAGAAGGACACACACGCTCATAGCCTACGTGCTGAAGAGAAGGAGGCCTGTTGTGGAGGGTCACAGCTGACGGGACTGGGCTGATTTACCCCCCCCTTCCTGGTTGATCTTTACCCACTGTCCGGTTTGACCGTGTAGTGATAATACCACAGTCCCTGTGGGTGGTTTAGAGGCACACAAAGACAATGAATGGCAACGTACTTAAGCCTATCCCAAAAACTTAGTAGTGTTTTATAGACAGGCCTAATTGATCATGTGTTCCCCATCCTTACTTCAGAACCAGCCTTGGACTCGCTGCGAAACTGCACAAGACAACAGACGTAAAGCAAACACATCTGTGTAGAAATTTCCACTGCATCAGCCAACTACCAATGACCAAGCAGAATCTCTACCCACCGGATAGAAACAACAGAACCGAAGTATAAAGATTCACCTGTGACCACAGACCATGTGTGAGTTTGTTTTTGAAAGAAATATTGATTCAGCACATGATAAAATGCACGTCTTCCTAGCAGCATGTGCAACGGATAAATCTCTCCAGTTTGGATGTGGGTCAAGACTACTTGGCAAAAATAACGACATGTCTATTTGCTCGGCGTTTGTGAAAGGTCAATGACATGACTTTTTAAAAATACATTAAAGCACAACTTAAACAACTCTTTTTTTGTGATAAGCATGCTTTTAATTTCTGAATTAAAATATTTTGTAATATTTTTGGTGGGTAAAAAGTATAATTAGGCCTACAACTTGTCCTGATATCATAAAGAAGAAATAAATCTTTATGAAAATAATTAACTTAAAATCTTTAAATGATTTGCCACTATTTATTACTAATTAAATAATTAATTATTTATTAAATAATAAAAATTATTATTGTTGTTGTTGTTATTGTTCTAAGTATTATTTCTTAAAATATTTTGTAATCATAATTTTGTCTCTAAATTAAAGTCTAATGATGCAACTAATATGCAAATAGACAATAAATGATCATTCAGAAAGGACCCCCGAAGACCCTCACGATTGAGTGTCAAGGTCAACAAGTCTCTTAAAATGACAATCTGACACAGTTTATTCAGCTTGTAAAATGTAACATGGTACGACTCTCCAAAAACATAATTATGTTTAAGAATGAATAATAACAACTTCACCTTGAAAAATATATTTAAAAACCTTTTTCAAAATAATGATCAAAATATTTACGCTCGTATGCATAAAGAGTGTAACGGAATTACTTTTCTTAAAAATGCTAAAACGTTTTTCAAAATGTAAATAGTAAAAACGTCTTTAAAACAAAAAATGTAAAATCTCTCTATTTTGCCACTGATTAATGTATAGGTACAACAAAGCAGCACAAAAACTATGTGTGTCAAAGCATATCCTTACACAAAAGAGAACTGCTTCACTTTTCACAATGGCTGTGAGGCCTTTGCTTAAAGCGGACAGTACAATTACAAACGTGTTCGAATCCTCACCTAAGCGCAGAGCAAAGCAGAATGAAATCAGTGCTTACCAGATCACGATTCACGGTTCTGCTCTACCAGCCGCCAATAAATACACGCACCCCTTCCAGGGCCAAAGTCCGAATCTGCACACACACACCCTGCATGCCTGCTTCTCTCCGTTCACGAGTTTGGCTGGCGTTATACCAACAAACGGACGCCAGAGCGAGCTGAACGCATCAGATAAGAGAGCCTTAATATCTGGATGGATGCATTTATTGTCTAATCAAAACCGCTGGGATTTCAACAATAGAACAGGAATGTCTTTGTTCCACACGCCCAGGAAACATCCTGTCTGTTTAGTACATTCAGCTTATAGAGAGACAGCTCAGCATTAAGTCAAGGCAGACGGCTTCATATGGACTATGAAATGCAAACATGGGGCAGTTGAAGCAAGTGCATCCATGTAGGCCAGATGTTTCTCTATCATTAAACCTGCCGATACAGTCATTGACAAAAGTCTGAGTCTGTGTTACCACAAATTAAATATGGCAATCACTCCATAAATCTGCATTAATCTAATCTTATAGATTATATATGATAATCAAAAGTCTTTCACAAAGCCAATGAGGTGAAAGGAACTTGGCCAAAGAGATACGATTATGAAACAGGCTATACAATTACTTAATTTTAAGGGAGCTGCTTTCAAAGTTACCTAAAAGTGTATTAGGGCTCCTGCATACACACTATATTATGAATCACATTTCTAAGACGCATCAAATGACTAAAGTAAAATGTGAATATTACATTATATAAAATATAATTTAACTGTTCATAAGTTACTCTCTCAGACTCTCAGAGCCAACACAATGATGTCAGGCACTGGGAAGATGACACGGGGCGTTAAGATATGTGTGATCCTTTTAGCTTGTTACGTAACAGGGCCAAATGGACAAGCTATGTGGCCCTGTAGTCACTGATATGTGGGCAACAAAAGCTGTGATAAACGCAGCCGGTTTCTCATTTAGTTGCAGAGAATGTCAATGTCCACGAACTGAAAATATTACATTAAGGACACAATAGAGTTATTAATGAATGAATTCTTCAAGATGAGGGACATTGAGCAAGTGATTTTACAAAGAGGTCACTGCATATTCATTTCTAGAAATAAAATACACAGCAACTGAAATAAAACAAGATATATAGGCTCAACAACTTAATTAAAAAACTATTTGAAAACAAACAATTTTACTAAACATGAACTTAAATTTAAATTAGGACTGTCAATCGATAAAATGTTTAATCTAGATAATTACACAATATTGTGATTAATTAATCTAATCACACATCAAAATTGAGACATTACCCACAAAAGATAATTTAAGCCATTATGAGAAAAGCATGAAATACTTATTTAAAAAAAGTAGCTTTAGAAAGTTTTTTTCCAATATCTTTTTCGGTGAGATATTACTTTATTGAAGCTCTCTATTTGGGGCTCTCTGATCACTGCCTGGTTCATCTTATACCAACCTACAGGCAGAAGCTGAAATCTGCTAAACCTGTGGTAAAGACTGTAAAGAGATGGACCAATGAGACAGAGCAGGTTTTACAAGCCTGTCTCAACCTTATTGATTGCAGTGTTTTTGAGGCTGCGGCAAACGATCTGGACGAGCTCACAGAGACTGTCACTTTGTGTATCAGTTGCTGTGAGGACATGTGCATTCCTATCAGGACTCATTTAACCCACAACAATGACAAACCATGGTTCACTGCAAAACTCAGGCAGCTCCATCAGGCCAAAGAAGATGCTTACAGGAAGGGGGATAAAGTATTGTATAAACAGGCCAAATGCTCACTGGAAAAGGAGAACAGAGTAGCAAAGAGTAATTAGGGTGAATCCCAATTCTCTGTCTTACCCCTTCTCCTTACCCTTAGTTTTGCACGTTCACGTGAGAGTAAGGGCTGTCCCTTAGGGGTAGGGCTAAGGGGAAGTGATTTAAAAATTATGACAGTCTTGTTTTGTGCTCTACACAGTCCTGTACATATATATTTGCAACCATGTTCTTAATTGAAACGTTTTTAAAAATTGCTATTTTTCCACGCTATAGTTACATTGCTGATTTGCACAACAGTCCAGCATTTCTCTGACTAGAGAAAACATCACTAAAACCCACGCAATCGACAAACACGCACTTGCAGACGGTAAGTTTGTGATCAACACTTGTCGCCTCTGGTGACGTAGCAGCCAGCTAGCGACGATGTATGATGATGTAACAGTAACCAAGTGGCGTCTCCTTTCATAGGGGGATGTTTTCACCCCTAGCGCTTACCACTCGGTTTCGAGGGACAAGGGCTATGGGTAAGACGAAGGGGTAGGGGAAGGGGTAAGACAGAGAAATGGGATTCACCCTTATTCCGATAAGTTAAGGATCCAATTCTCTTTCAGTGACTCAGCATCAGTGTGGAAAGGTCTGAAAGAGATAACCAACTACAAGACACTGAGGGATTACAAATTGTATTTAAATGTTTAATTTAGATACACTTCCTGACTAAGAAAGTGTCAGGCAATTCAGGTGTTTTGAGATCGTTTCCTGACCATTTGAGCTCGAGACAGCTGTGCCTTTTGTCTCTATGATAATGATAAGATCAATGAGTCAGACTACTGAGAGATTTTACCTTTGTTCTGCAAATGGCTTTGTCCTGGCCAGACGTGGATTCGTTAGGTTTATTGCCCTCAGATGTATGTTTATTTGATGTTTTGTCTCAACCTCCAAAAAGTCCCTCCTCCAATTCTGCCTATAAAATAACCTTGTAAAGTTACTTAAGTTTTGAGATTTCGATGACTACAGCTACCAACAGCTTGGGTTCTCAATAAAGAAATCCTGCTGACAATCCAATCCGAAGTCTCCTGGTCTTCTCTTCTGAGTTTTCTACACTTTAGAAGAAAGCAGTTTACAACAACACCATCCCCCAGCACTGTGGAGAATCAACAACAGGCAGACAATCTGAATGAGTTCTATTGCAGGTTTGAAAAAAACACCCTCCACCCGCTCTGGATACCTCTCCACACAACCATTAACACCTCCAGCAAACCCCCTCTCCCCCACACCTGCAATTCAGATCAGCGAATACTAGGTGTGCCAGGTCTTCCAGGAAGCAGAAAAGGAAAAAAGCACCAGGCCCAGAAGGTGTCACACCAGCCTGTCTGAAATCCTGTGCTGACCAGCTGGCCCCCATCTTCACAAAGATCTTCAACAGATCACTGGGACTGTGCGAAGTCCCTTCATGCTTCAAGTGCTCCACCATCATTCCCATCCCAAATAAATCCAAAATTACAGGACTAAATGACCCCCCCCCCCCCCTCTCTCTCTCTCGGTGTCTGCTCAGCGCGCATACCTCTTTACATTAGCGGCTGAAAAGAGCTGCGCTTTCAGATAAAACATCGATATGTTGCTTCTTTAATTTTACATGCAAGTATAGCCGAAATCACAGCACAGCTATTGTCTTTATCTTGTAGCCTATTTTATTTTATCAGATGATGGCACGATTATAAATCAGGATTTTTGTGCAGATTATTGGAAGGAGCTGGTTATGTAGTATTTTAATGGGTTGCGTTTCAGTCACTATTTCATATTCATGCCGTTGTCTGACAACAGAAACAGTAAACTACAGAAGTGAGGTGCCCTGTCGTGCAGAAATGTAAACATGTTTGTGTCAGTAATTTGCTCAGTGCAAAGAAAGAGAAGTAATGGGAACCTGGCATTTCTTTTTTATGTGTCTAATAGACATGAACAAGTTGTTTGAAAAACATCTATGACCTTTGAAACATGTCTAGTCTTCATGCTCTATGTTGACTATGGTTTCACAAATAATAAACATATATTGCTTAAAGAATCAATATTTGTCCATGCCCATGTTTATTAGAGTATTAAAAACTTGAAAATTATAATTTAAAGTACATTTAGAACAAATCAAAATGTGCGATTAAGTTGGGATTATTCGCAAGTTAACTCATGACAATCATGAGATTAAATATTTTAATCGATTGACAGCCCCAAGTTAAAAAGACTAAAATTAAACATAGGCTTACACCGTGTCCTAACAACACGCGACGGTGCGACATGTGATAAAAGGTATCTTTTCCATGTTAATCAGAGTTTCTGTCCTAACTAGCCGCGACGGCGACACACAAAATGTATAATTTAGAAAAGGTTTCTATTTCCGCGACTGGAACAACAACATACAAACTAATGACAGTAGATAATTTTAGGTGATTATGTGCTTTATTCAAAGTTAAACGTGTATAATATGAGTTTAAATATAATTAGTTTTTACCTTATAGCCATACTGAAAGCAACAACAGACAGTTTACCTCAGATCTTGAAAATAAATTAAAGCAAAGATGTCTGTTAAAACTGTGATCTCACTGCGAACCAACGAGTGTATTCCATGACAAAGATGCTATCAGTTACTCATTATGTAAATTTAATGATGTTAAAAAGCTTTAATATTTTATGAATTAGATTAGAAACGTATGCATTTCGATGCAAGTGCAGATAGCTTCCAGAGAGAGAGCCCGCCCACTCTCGCTTCTGATTGGCTGTGATATTTGATTGATTCTGTCGCATTGTGTGTAGTGTGGACAGCCAAACTGCATTTCGCTGGAATCCTGTCGCGTTGCGTGTAGTTAGGACACGGTGTTACGCTGCTAACTCATCAGTGGACTTTCCTCATCAATATAGGCTATATTTTTTCACACTTTTTTAATTCTCGCTAATTCAAGTTTTTATATGAATGAACCTCTGAAGGGAACCGATTGTCTTCAGAAAAGTTTCGATGGCATTTTCATGTTACCTGATAAAGTATCATTTATGAGCTGAGCACTTCTTTGTTAACAGCCGGTACCGAAAAAAAATTGATATTTCTGACGTTCCAAAAGCACCTCCTACTGGCAGAGAATGAATGAGCATTTTCAATAATCAAGTCTGCAGTTTTTGTTCAGACCAATGCGAAAATCCACCCACATAAACCCGTTTTAAATAACAATTTATACTTCTGACTCATCCCTTTTCTTAAAAAATGGTTTAAAGGTTCAATTGTGAGGTTTATCATTTATTTATTTTTTTGTTCAAACTGGTCTCAAATTTTTGGTCTACAACATGAAAGAATAAAAGTGTCTGCTAAATGAATAAACGTACTGTAAATGAAAGAATCCCATTATAACATGTACATGAAAAATGTAGAAACATTGGACTCAACTAGACTCATGTGCTGAAATCGCGTTTGGTTATTGTGATTAACAGGAAAGTGTGTTCAGCTGAATTGGAGTAGTATTTTGTTCGATGGGTATAAAAAGCGTAGTTTACCGCGGCAGCCTTCGCATGAAGACCCCGTGAGAAGACCGAAGAGTGTAAAGACCATCGACTCTACCGTGCGACTCCACCGGACCGGGACACTGTCAAAGAATATAAGTATCACTTTTTATTTATCTTCTTTTTTACTGCTTGTTTCACTTCTGTTTTAGTTTTTATAACCAATTCTTACTATGTGTAAGTTGTAACGTATATCGGCAGGAATTCAACTGTCTCTACACGTCACCGAAAGAATCAGCGTCTCTCTAAAACCCCTCCCCCTTCGCATCAGCGCAAAAGCGCGCGATTTCGTTCGGTCACAGAACAAAGAGAAGTGGCCACGAGAAAATTTCCAAGAGACACATTCATTTCATGATGATAATAATAATTCATCTACACAAGAAACATATGGATATTAATTGTTGTACTCTTTCTCTCATATGCTTGTGTGAATGTGAATTGTTTAGAAAGATGGGATGAGTTATGCGGGCCTTAAACTGTATAATCCGAGTAATGTAATGTGTGTGCCTGGTCAATCCGATGTTTAGTCTCTAAATGAAGCTGGCGTCATAAGCCATAAGTTGGTGTGGATGACCGTTAAGCTTTAGCATCATGTGTGACTAAACATGCATATAAAATCTGTAAGTTTGTATCTTCCACGGAATGAATGGAATATCGGATCACGTAAATTCCACCCCAGAAAGCCTGGACATGGGCGGGGCTCCGCCCCGTACCGACGCTCTGATTGGACCAGCCGCCTGTGGGCGATGTCCAAACCCGGACGGTTTAAAACGACGCGCGAGTGCGCGCGCTCTCTCTCTCTCTTGACTCTCTTGAACATGGCTTGAACATCTCTTGAAGCTCGCTTGTAACTCTTCCTCGCTCGCCAACGCCGGAAGGACGGCCCGCTGGAATCTCGCCTCAAAACCGGCTGAGACAAATAACACACGCGTGAATCAAAGACTGTGTAAACGCCATAACGTCGCAGAACCAGCAGCGTAACGACGCTACCATCTCAACGCAAAACCAGCATCAAACAAT
Organism: Schizopygopsis malacanthus; assembly: GCA_027474115.1. NCBI lineage: Eukaryota > Metazoa > Chordata > Actinopteri > Cypriniformes > Cyprinidae > Schizopygopsis > Schizopygopsis malacanthus. The sequence goes on from CM049865.1 coordinate 14,579,157, forward strand.
CTCCGAGATTTCAACTCCCCGGTGACGTCACGCGATAGCGAAGCGAGCCAGCAGAGTTTTCCAGAGCAACACGTGGAAACGTTACCAAAGCATCCAGCCTGCTTCAACAACGAAAGCAAGTATAACAAACTAAACATTCCTAGAGTTGTAGGTACCCCGTACCCGAGATCGTCTGACCCGACCCGACCCGACCCGAGCGGCACAGTTAAATTTAGAGCCCGAACCCGACCCGAAATCCCCCCCCGCCCCCCGCCCCACAACGAATAACAAAAAAAAGGAAGAAGGTTGCATTTCACGATTGCATGCAAAGAAACGGATTAATCAAGGCTCTGCCATTTCACAAACATTTACCAGTTATGAAAGTTTGTGAACATCAGGTGCAGCGGTCGCATACATTCTGCCGAGTTTATGAATTTTGTATGGACAAGAAGATGATGACCGTGCAAATTATGGTCATTTTTTGTCAGTTAAGGCTCGTTAGCATTCTGTCTACTTTAAATCAGACATAAGCTCTTAAATAAGATTGTATTTATTTGAATGAATTAATCATTTATTTGAGAGAGAGAGAGAGAGAGAGAGAGAGAGAGCGAGCGAGCGAGAGAGAGAGAGGAAAGTTGCGCGTGCATGTGAACCTGCGTCTGCGCGTCTCTCTCTACAAGCAATGAGGCTTAGTTACTTCAAAAACAGCGATTTTGCCGCCTCATTGCAGAGAAATATAATGTTGTGACTTGCGAGTCAGTAGCCTGTCGAAGCTATTTTACTAATAAAAGTTCCCATGCTGTTTGTGCGCGATCTCTGATATGTGTGTGCGTGCGTCTATGAAAGCAGCGAAGCCTCTGCATATAGTTTTGGTTTAGCTACAAACCCGAACCCGACCCCGAAGCTATCCATTAAACATTAACCCGAAACCCGACCCGAAACCCGACAGTATCTCGGGACCCGCGGGTTCGGGTCGGGTAGCAGACCTCTACATTCCTAACGCTGACTGAACTGGTAAAATTTGATCTGAATGCAGAAAAGAAAGCCCAGGCATCTTTCGTGATCTTTTTCTGGTTAGTTAAGTTATGAAATAGAAAGAATGGTATTCTTTCAACATTTAACCTCGTCTGTATGTGTGTGTGTATTATTAATTAATCCATTTATGTTAGCATAGCAGTATAACGAATAAACCTTGTTCCATTTTATAAAGAAGTGTCTCTGGAATGTGATTTTAAGTATTTTCATCCTTATTTGCCCAAAGATAACGTTACCTAGCTCGAATTTGAGAGAGTTATTAATCTCGTTTTATTGTTACCGTGGCCACGAAATACAGAGAAACGAGATTGACAGAATATACCTTTTAGTGATCGCTGGACGAGCACTTAATAAGGTGTAAACTGTAGGTTAAATATTAATATTGCTTTAATCAAGCAATATTGAATATTTAATAACTAATTCCCGGAGCTGAAACAATAGCTCTATATTAAACTGGCATTACAAAGTTGTTGTTTGTTAGCATGTGTGTTTGGCAGTGTTCTTTTTTAATGGTTTACTGATAAACTACTGCCGTTTGATTTGTTATCTATTTTAATTTTAGATAAATTATGTATGAATTTATTATGACTTTATAGGTATTTTCTTTAGTTTTAATAAATTGTATTTATTCTAGTAACGTTACTTCAACATACTAGATGGAAATGAAATAACATATATATATATATATATATATATATATATATATATATGGGTGTTTGGCTTAGTGTCATGTTAGTATTTTTAGACTCTTACCTTTTGTTGTTTTAATACTCTTACCTTTTGTTGTTTTAATGTTTTTATTTTGAAATTTTTTAGCTTATTTTTTGTTTTCATTTAAGTGTTTAGTTTTGAAATGTTGTTGTATGCATTTGTCATTTTATTTAATTTATCAATTTTCCTAAATGTGTATATATATATTATTTATAGAGTTTTAACTTATAGTTTTAGTTACTTTTTCTTATTTGTAAGTTGCTTTGGATAAAAGCGTCTGCTAAATGACTAAAAAGTAAAGTAAAAAAAGTACAACTATGGGGCACTATTGTGCAGCAGCAAGCATCACGACAAAAAAAAGGAATCTCAAGGTTGATCTGGTAAATGTGTGAAAATGTATAGGGGCCCATTCCCTATATTTGCCTGGGGCCCCCAATTCACTAAATCTGCCCTTGTTTAGATGTTGTATAAAATCAATATCACATTTGCCCTCACGCTATCTGGGACAACACAGCACTCAAGTGATATTGCTTAACTACATCATAAAACATAAATATGAGACAAAAACTCATACATGGGCAGTTTGCCCCAATCTCTTGAATTTTAGGGGCACAAAACCTGCATTCTATAGGCTCCATCGTGCTTACCCCGCATCATGTTCTTCACCGTATGTATATATATTCATATAATATAATTTAATTTCATATATCATAACATTTGACCTGTGAATATTAGATTAAATGCAAAATCTAAAAGTACTTTAATGCTCTTGCTCCGTAAACGCTTACAAAGGTAACTTGCAAATTACTTGTGAATATTTTCGAGACTCATTTCTGTTAAGTTACATTAGAATTTTGAATTCATATGCCTAGATGAAATCGAATTCCATTTATTATTACGTTCTAAATGGAATTCTAAACAAAATAATTCACATTTTAAACTGTTTATCTATTACAATAAATGATACACGGGTGTGTATGATAATGCTTGTTAACATGACATTGACGTTTAGTGTGCAACGTTAGTTGACACTGTAGAAAAAAATAGATGAAAAACTAATAAAGATACTTAATATAATATCACTATAACAACCTAATTACTAACTAACTAACTAACCAAGCCAATGACTGAATCGGCAAGCTGTAAAGATCGACCGAGTGTATGTAAGAGTATAACAGTTACAACAGACGCTGTAAAGTTTCGCTTTGGCTGCAGCAAGAGTTTAAATCTGGATAAACTATAGCAAACGCATGTACTATTCTTTACAGAGTATGTGATAAGACTCTCGCTGTGAAAATAGCACAGACATGTGTTCTTATGTGAATGTTTACTTTGCTCCAGTTAAAAGCCTACGATTACAGTAATTACGGCCATAAAACCGGATAAAACACGATCATAATGTTACACAAGCGCGTTGTTTACGAGAGCTGCGCGTCTACCTCCCAATCCCAGGCCGCCATGCAGGCAGGAATACAACACACGGGCTCTGTGACACTGCCAACACTCAGCTCGGTGGTGCTAGGGAGGCTGTAGTACTCCTCAAACGTCCTATTAAAAATTCACCGCAACCACTGCTGTGCTGTCAGAGCGGGTTGACCCAGCAGTCGAGCTCGCTCGTTCCGGATGCGACAGCGCACACCTCCTGACACACCCATGGATTCGGCCAATCGGCGCAGGCTTTCAGACGGGAAGCTAGGCCCACTGGGCAACAGATCTCATTGTGATGATGATGAGGGTATTATTTTATGCACGTGAATAATAATATCTCGCCATATTACTTAATATAAGTCATTATAAAATATTTAATATTAAGTATGTTGTCTTGAAGTCTGTTTAGTTACCCATTCATATAGCGACCTATTCAGTACAACAGTTAATACAATGTCACAATAACGCACCTTTGCTGCCACCGACTGGTAATATTCTGAAATGAATCAATGTTATCGTGTGTTGATTTGAAGATAAACTCCCCCAACCCTCACGCGAGAGACCCCCAAAGTGAAAAATCAGATACTTTTATCTGATTTGTTTACTCAAAAGCTGATGATACTGTGCCTGTGGATTTCATTTCTCAATGTAATTCTAGGACAAAATGTTCTTTGTCTCAACAATGAAAAGACTGGGATTATGCTCATTGGTTCACCTCACCAGTTGCGTAAAGCTGGAACGATTTCATTAGTTGTTGATGATTCTATTATGGAATCTCGGACAAAATAAAAAAATCTAGGGGTAATATTTGATTCTAAATTAACATTTGAGCCTCAGGGTCTGAATAGTGTTAAAACATCTTTCTTTCATCTTAGAAATATTGTCAGATTACGTCCAATGTTGTCTTTTCCTGTTGCTGAGAAGTTGATGAACACCTTTGTTTTCTCTCGAATTGACTATTGCATTGCTCTGTTGGCCGGGGTTTCGAAAGCTACCCTAAACAAATTACAGGTCATGCAATACTCTAAAACAAGGATAGGGAGTCTTTGCATTGGCTTCCTCTTAGGTTTAGGGTTGATTTAAAAATTCTAATGCTCACTTACAAGGCCCTGCATGCTTTGACACCGCAATATCTGTCAGAGCTTTTAATTCCATATACCCGAGGAGGAGCCTTCGTTCGACTGACACTGGGCTGATTATTGTTCAGTCTATCCGCCTAAGATCGATGGAGATAGGGCTTCTTCTTCTCTAGCTCCAAAACTATAGAATTATCTTCCTACTGTAATAAGGCAGGCAAATTCTCTTAACATTTTTATATCTTGCCTTAAAACGTATTTCTTTAGGGTAGCTTTTATTGGAATTTGTATTGTTTCTATTTCCAATGTGGTTTGACTGGGTTTTTGCTTATTTTTATGCGGTGTATTTTGATGTTTTATTTGTTATGCAAAGCGCTTTGAGAAGTAACATTTAAAGGCGCTATATAAAAACAAAGATTATTATTATAATAACAAATCTATTTTAATGGTTTTTAACTACAATGCACCATTTAAATGAATAATTTTGCACAATGCACTTATTGTGAACATACATGTTTTTACATTGTATAAATATACACACCTTTCTGTAATTAATTTGTTGTTACAAATTAGTTACGAACTACACTGTTGTCATAAACACCATTTTTCTCTAAACCTCTGGCCTAATGCCACTGTAAGATAAAACGGGCACATTTTGTAATGTATTTATTCATTTGTTACCATTTTTAATCCATTTGTAAGTAATTGCATGCATTATAATTCATTGAAAACCCATCCGCACTGATACTAGTTTTATTGCATAGTGGCTTATTAGTTTAATAGTTTCTATTCAAATAAAAGCTCTTGAGGACTGAAAAGGAAAAACTGCTGTGGTCTCGAGGGAATAATACTAAACCCTTATCCTCTGTGGATTACTGTAATGTGCATAACAAAGTAGTTCAGTAAGACTAAAGGTGCAGCAATCCCCCAGGTAATGCTGACAACATAAGAATGCATAACACCGGTTTCCAAAGAAACTAAACTTTTTCAAGGTGACATGGCGTCACATTCAGTCCGCTCCTGTGAGTGCCAGTCTAGGGGCGCTCCTGTGGAGATCTGCCAGCCAGTGCCCATAAATTGTGCAGCAGTGAAAGGTCAGCTGCCTACAGCCCTGTAGTTGTTAACATCAGCTAATGGCCGTCTGGAGCCATGGCCATGTTTTATTTACAATACAAGCTACCCTGGCAGAAGCACTCTTTCTGCCTCTGCACTGCATCTTTAACAACAAACAAACGAAATAGCACAAGGCCGTATCGCTTCCTCACATCCTTATGAAGGATATACTCTTCATTTAATGCAGATCTGTCACTGAATGATGGGATTTGTAATCTTAAAGGGAAATATTACTCCAAAATAAAATGTGTAATGTCACCATGTCATGGCGAAGCATAACACTTTCTGCTAAAGAACACAAAAGAGAAATCTGGAAGAATATTCTGGCCACTCAGAAATTACATTTTTGAGTGACCTATTCCTTACTCATTTATTACGAGATTATTTTGTCTTTATACATTATGAATGTCAATATCATGCTTGAGGCAAATAATAAAAAAAACAGGCAATCTTTGAAATATCAAACTGTTTTATTCCCGTTTAAAGTATCACACACCTGTGCTGTATGTAATCCTCAAGCAGCTATAAATGGTAGCTATAATTAGAATCTAGGGAAACTAAAACATTTCAGATGGAAATCACTCTTCAAAGAGTGGATGAACTGTCTGGTGATGTTTTGCTGCCCTTCAGGGAAGGCAGTATGTTGTATAGTTATCTCCTGATGGGGCAAAAACACAACCCTGAAACCACACAACCTACTACCTCACCCTGTACGAACATCGCTGCTTAATATTCCACGACACATTTCGACCTTTTGAATTCTAATCAATAATGCAGTATACCATGCATGCCTTTTTATAGGAGTATATATATAAAGAGAGAAATTGTTTTGAAGTTTTGCATTTCTTGCTAGCTTTGAACCCACCTACACATGCATCTGTATTCCTTAGTTTAGTCTTTTGTTTCTTCCACAAATATTGACAAGCTTCACTAAATAGATTTTTGTCCAATCAAAATCACTCATGACTATGATGTAACTGAAGACTTATTGGCTATTTAATGAAAAGGGATAAGCCCTTAAATATGCCCCACTCAAACCTTCTGTTTCAGAAGGAAATATGCCAATACAAGAAAGAAAAGAGATTAAGGGATTTCCGAATTAATGATGTTCAACAGTATAACTCTCATGTAAAATGTGTCTTTTTTTAAATTGCCATATTGTTATCGTCACTCTCTGCGTATACTTTCCTCTTTATGGATTCACGTGAATGCTTGACCAACATGTGCTGCAGCAAAACCAAAGCTGCATTAATGCGTTTCTAACACACATTTCAGATGTGTTTTTTTGGTAACGCATGTTTTTAAATTAGTTTCTTGTAAATATCTGATAAACATTTATATCTGCATCAAGCATATCTTTGATAAACACAAAGCTGGAACCTGGAAATGTGCTATTTCTTCTTTCCTGTGGATGTCCTCCATGTTCTGAAGCGATGGCACTACGGTCACTTTGGGAAAGACAGTAAGTTGTATAGTTATCTGACAGCAAGGGTTAAACCCTCAAACTATACAACCTACTACCTCACCCCAAACGACAGTCTCTCTCTTCCTCTTCCTGCAACAGCAGCTTCCATTTCCAGTTTTACCTTCTCTAGCAAAATGCCTAATCACAGCACAGTATCTAACGAATCACATGACAGTAACTGACAGCATTAGGTATCACAGATACCTCAAATGTGAAATAAAGTGTACATTTGTGGGCTAAAACTGTTTTTCATACAACACTCTTTGCTGTGCACCAAATACAGCCCCCTATCACCTCTATCTCCAAAGCTTCAGTCAAGGATCCTTCAAAATCATCAAGGTCACCAACACGAGAAAGGCAGACAGTCATCTCCTGGGTTTGTCATCTGTGAAAGAACGAGAGAGAGAGGATTATGGAGGCACGAAATTCACACTCAAATCAGTACATCAGCTCCATGTCCTGTTTGACTTGTGTCATCTGTTGTGCTGTACGTCTGTCTACTGTTGACCCTGACAGTATACAGGGGTGCATGAGCGGATTAGGACGGTGGTGTGTGTGGTCAGAGCGGGAGGGTTCAGCATGAGTGAGTAAGCCTGTGGCCAGCAGTGTGGTTTACCTCAGACAAGGAGGCGGCACACACACACACTGCTGACTCACACAGGCCACAAACCTCACAGGGGTGAGTGGTTACACACATATTTTCAGGTTAAGAAGATATTCAGATATCTGTTACCCATTGGCAAATCATTTTCTTGTTATAAGCATAAACTATATTTGAAAAAAAAAAAAAATTTAAATCAAGAAAATTGTCAATAATATATTATTTTTAAAGAACTTCTATTATCATGTGCAGTTTTACAAAAAAAAAAAATAAAAAATCATTTTGATGACTTTTAATGAATTGTTTGTGTTTGCGACAATAATTGCATGATTCTTGGTGTAGAAAATCTGATTTGTTTTCGATTTAAACTCTAGAGGCACTTTAGATCATCTCACGTTCAAGTTCATGCAGCTCAAGTGCTGCTGTCATTAAAGCAAAAGGCGAACAAACCAAATATTAAAATAATTTGATATTAATATAACATTTCTCAACTTTTTACCCAAAGTATGATAACATATTGTGTTAACATGACAATATATTTTGCAATGTGACATTTTCTATTATATAAAACGTAACACTAAAATATTTTTACTAGTGTCCTCGGATAACCTCAAACATTTCTAACACATCACACTTCATCTAAAGCAGGTTCATTTACAGCAGAGCTGGGATCTTACTGCAAAAGAGACAGGGATGCACAGAAACTATGTGAGATCAGATGATGCTTTCACTCAGAATCAATCCATTAAAAATGTTGTTATTCTGAAACTCCATACACGGAGTGGATTTCTGAACACTGTGCTTCCTAAAAGCAATGATTTATTGAGTGGCTTCAAATATATTTCTCTAAACCACCCAAACAATTTGCACTCATTTGATTACTAACGTCTTAAGAACATCACCAGAGTATTAGAAACATTGCTACTGATAAAAGCAGTCAGGTTGTAGTTTACATTAGTGGTGAAACAAACCATAGATCGTTGTTACGCTCTTGAATTACTGGAACTGTTAAGAGCTGGTGGAGTAGCTAACAGCCATAAGGTGGCGCTGATGCCATATTCCCTCAGTTTTCACCATTCAGTGACAATAGGCCCATTATACAGAAAGGCTGCTAAACATAGCGATTCTTATTTCCTTTAAACATTGTTTGACTTTTAGGTGTACAGCTCATTTACACGTTGTTTATATCCCTAATTGTGTAGTGTCAATACTGCAGGTACAAACAAGTTATACGACAAAGAAACCTGTCGTGCGTTCTTTGAAGCAACATTTTGTTACATGATTTAAGAACTGCCGATTGACAGAATAAAGCTCTGGCTGTTTCATCGCTGCCGAAGCAAAGCCATCTTCTGTGTTTGTATTATATGATTGTTCAAACAAAATCAGCGAAAGAACAAAAATAAGACCTCATGTGACTTGCCGGAGGGGGAGAGATATCCCAGACTGATTACAACAGAGCGTGAATACAATGTCTGTAATGGACTTTGAGCTTGAACTTTAAACCGCAGATTACACGAGTGATCGGTATCATAATATTATTCTGCTTTGTCTGGGCAGGCCATGGCTCCTTGTATTTATTTCCTTGCGTTTATGAAGAATTGAGGTGAACATTTCGTTCTGATAGAAAAACCTAAATGCAGTGAATATACATTTTAGTGAGACAAATATCACACACAAGCCTTTGCTACAACTGCAAGCGGCTCTTGGTCTCAAGACTTGCCCATGACATCATCTTAGTGTTGAACAATTACTCCGCTCCACCCCACCTTTTGTCACCTGCCAATCGTGTCTGGCTCCTATTGTGTCCATGGGAAACAAGTTAGTTGAGTCTTCCACTCCTTTCCCTTTCACTATAGAGTCTATAGAAGTGTACTGGCTTAGGATCTTTATTACAAAGAGATGTAGAAAAACTTGCCTGTCTACTTCTGCCATCATAAGCAATTACCAAAAAATAATTCAGAATAGTTTATTTAGAATTGCGTATACAGAATCATTTAAAAACATTTTCGTATTATGCGCCTTGTTATTAATTTTTTACTATGTAATGTGTAAATTCTCTACTTTTACTGTGAGTCTGCCATAACATACATATATTAATGACTGAAATCTAAATCTAAAATATGAAATACATCCAAAATATGATAAATTGATCTTTCATCCATTTTCATTTTAAAATTAAATAGATCAAACGGTAACACAAAAATATGAACAATACTGCAAACAATATTTCTAATATTTAGAAGACGTCAGTGCACGTGAAAATAATAAAAAATAAGTACCTCGTCATAATCAATAATCACTTCACACATTCTTTGTAACTCCTTTAAACTCAAATCGAAATCTCTAAAACACGGTAAGAACCTTTTAAATAATTAAGAGTTATTTAGTTTAATCCTGATATGAAAGTATAATTGTTTTCAGATTAAGTTGACTAATGATAATAAAACACTAATGTTCTTTGAGAAGAAAACACATGCTTAAATGGTTAAAAGATTTTAAAATACTGAAAACAAACACCGATATGCGAAGGGTCCGTCAGCTTTTCTGCTGTTATACTCAGGATACTGAAAGTAACATACCATTAGTTCCTGAAGAGAATACTAATTTATATCTGCTTGATAAAAAAAAGTACACAAACATAATTTATATTTTATCTATCAATATGTGTATTTGCCTCTTAACGTCTACCGAAAAAAGAAATGTGCAATTTAATAATACACATTCATACTGCATTTGGACCATTACACAATTTGACATATTTAAAAATACACAAACTAATATTCAACAAATAACAACCTGGCTTGAGACATCTCACAATAATATAATTATTGTTAAGTAATTCATGAAGTATTGCCTTTTTAGTGCAAATCATGTTAAACTGTTCAACTGCAATTCCATACAGCCATCAGAAAAAATATCAAGTTATACATTAAACTGAAAATTCAAATGATTTGAAACATAAAAACACATTCGCAAATATTTAAGTGACATTTATTATAATCTACAAGGCTTTTAATTGTTTTAATCGCTTTGTCACATCTTTCGTTAAAGTCCACCTTTGGAACTTTATCCGAAATTAACTAATTATCAATTCACAGTGTGTAGCTGTTAAAATACAGCTCGAAACAGAATGAAGGAGACATCTTTAGTCTAGACTTGTGTGTGAGTGCACAAGTATCTTTTGAAAAGGGTGGGTGGGGGGGGGTCTACACCCTTAACTATTACAGACACACATACACTGAGGCGTGGGAACTCTATTCAGGGCTGAATCGGAGGTCTATTATGGAGCACATGGCTGCAAGTGTGTCTGGGTGTGTGTGAGAGAGTGTGTGGACGTCTGTACGTGACAGCGAGGGCGGGTGTCTCAGTTAGTGCACACATGCTCGCTGCTTTTTGGCATGTCTGGGAATACCTCGCCACAGTTTGACACACATGCAATTCTATTTTCATAAACATTTTTTTTAGAAAAAAGATCACAGAAAATCCTAATCCTTAAAACTGTAATTTTCAGTTCGTTTTTAAGAATAAATCTAAATTTACAATGTAAGCTAATCAGCATTTGTGTCAAAACCATGAATATTTTCATTTAAAAAAGAAGAAAAATAGAAAAAATCTTTGGTAAAAATGAGCAAAAGGGGTACGTTTATCCTGAAAATCTCCGTTCCTATGCCAACCCCCCTCTTCGTTCTTTAGATGATACCACCTGCTCTGTTCTTTACACTATACATCATCTCTGGAACACTCCATTCACAACCAAAAAGGGGTGGAGGAGGGCACCGCCAACCAACGTGCATTTTCTGTGCCAACACACTTCATCAGCACTGCCCCTGGTGTTCTCACTCGTACTACTAAACAACCTGCTATGAGCCAAAATCATTCGTTTGAACGAAGAACCACAACTGTTTACTTTTATGTCTGTAAATTCTACATGAAATGAGCTGACGAACACAAAGGTATTTTATGTAAATGATTCTTAAATATCACACAGGAGTCAGCTGGTCAATTCTGATTCAGTAGATGCAATTTGACCTGAAAATTATTTACTTTTAAGAAGGCCATAAGAGGGTTTTTACGTGTGTGTGTGTGTGTGTGTGTGTGTGTGTGTGTGTGTGTGTGTGTGAGACGGAAAAAAGAACACTGGGGTGTCAATTTATTTTTCTAAAAACGAAAATTTCAAAAGACATCTTTACGTAATGTTTTTTTTTTAAATAAAAGCCTTAAAATACTACATAAATCGTTCAGATTTAGCAAACGCCTTTTATAAACACACCTAATATATATATACATAGGTAAAAATTTGTATAAATTGCAGAAATTCTCTGCTGATTTCAATTGAAATACGGTCATGTTCGATAAATTTAAATATGTGTACATTTAAACAATTATATATTTAAGTCAAAATGACATGAATTTGAGTTGCATTTTACATTTACATAAAAACTTGAAATAAAGCAAACAAAAAAAGCAACAGAACAAAAAAAATGTAACAACTCTAATTTAAACATTTACATAATTAACACAAAGTACTGTCAAGTATATTAGCGTTTTAAGGCATAACTGCGCAAACTAACCTCTGACGTGGCATATATTATGCTTCTATCCATAAGCGTCCATGTTACAATTCAGTAATATTATGAAAACGATAAAAAATATTAACCGCAATCAATAGTTCATAAGATAAATGACAATACAACATGATAATCAAACACAAGGTCCAAATAGCTGATGTCCATCCACTACGTTGAAGTGTTCCAGTAAACGCACACCGAAAGCATCAGAAAATAAAACAAATTTAATTCGTCAAAACCTTTTTCCGATATCATGATTTAAAACTCTCACTCCCAAAAAGAATACATCATCTCACTCACAAAAACACTAACCCCAAAACTATGCACTGTGGAAGGTCGACTTCCTCACTACAGAGGCACATCATATTTGTTGGGCGCTGATAGGTACTGCCTTTACATACCCCCTACGCCATTTTCTTCAGGAATCATACCGTTTATAAAACACTTTTTTTTTCTTCGTATAAACCATAAAACCAGAACAGGAATATTTCACACACATTTTAAAGACACAAAAATCAAGAAATACATCAGAGAAACAAAAAAACAAACTAAATATGTCCAAATACCATATAAAACTCAAATATTCGCAACTTACCAGATAAAATTGACATGTGCCTGTAGATAGACACATTCCAGGACAAGTGCTGAAGGCCTTTTCTACTCACTTCACCAGCCCTGTGTTGAAGGAGAGTGAGAGAGAGAGAGAGAGAGAGAGAGAGAATGAGAAGGAGAAGGAGAAGAACAGACAGTGAGCTTTCCACAGCAGGCACAAGGACCAAAGGAGGTTGGCCGGGGGGCCAAGCAATCCTCCTACCCCAGCAGCGTGTCCCCAGCGCTGGGCTACCCGTCTGCCTGCGGTCCCCCGGTCTGGGACGACCGGGCCCTGGCCACAATAGCAACCCAAGAGACGCGTGTGTCGGCCCGTCTTGCAGTTAACAAGTCTTTGAATGAGGAATGTTAGCAAACAGACAAACAGAATGTCCACTGCATGTTAATGTCCCAGCCAGTCCGATCGCAGCGTTGGCCCAGGCATATGAATAATTCAGGAGCTTGAAAACCGAGCCCCCTCCCCTTTTCAACCCCCCCTCCATGACTGAAATGCCTTCAGTGGCTAAAGAGCGCCAGAAGAGTGAGAGAGTGTTGTAAGGGAGATCAAGAAGAAAAGTATTTCAAATCTTAGCTTCAAACATTTCTATTCAGCTGAACGCACACAACCGCACGTGCACACGGTCGCCACAAACTTCTTGCGTTTCATCGTGCAACATATTTCTCTTACGATCGAGGCATCTTTCACTCATTGCCTTTTTATGTCTTTTGTTTGGAATTGGCACCTGTCCCAGAAAAAGCTCCAACACCGCACCGCCCTCCTTTCAGAGAGAGGGAAAGAGAGAGAGAGAGAGAAATAAGAACTGTATGTGTGTGTATGAGAGAGGGAGGGCAAAAGAGAGAGAGAGGGTGGCGCTAAAGTGATAGAAATCCAGGCACCTCCCTTCTCCGAGACACGCAACAAGCAGGGAGAATACAGCCATTTTCAAAGCTCAGCAACGGAAAGGATCCGTTAACCCCTGGCGAGGATGAGAAATGCCACACACCTCCAGCTGCCGTAAACGCTCCGTTTGAAAGCACCTCGAGGTGATGAAAACGCAAAAGAAAACACTGACGAGGTTCAGAGAAGTGGTGGAAAAGACGCGCTGGAAAGACTGAAGAGGCAGAGAAGCAGCTTGAGCCAATCGGTTGTGCTACAGGGTTAAAATCCTGTGAGTAGTAGAAATCCCTCCTTCTCTTGGCACAGACTGGGTGAAGGGGAGGAGACTGAACTGTGGAAACAGCGGCAGAGGCTTTTTTTCATTTCTATCTGCACAGAGAGAGAGAGAGAGAGAGAGAGAGAGAGAGAGATTAGAGAAGAGGAGAGAGGGAAAACTGAAGTGGAGGGGAAAAAAGTTGATGATGAAACCGAAGAGGCAGTGGAGTACGTGAGCAATCCTTTTTTTTTTTTTTTTAATCATCGCTCCAGCCAGTGAGCAAGAGCTCGAGGAGGGAAGGAGGGAGGGAGGGCTGAAGAGAGGAGGGAAGCGTGACACAGACTCCGGTTCACCCGGAGAGTGCACACAAACATACGCTCACACCCGTTACAAACCATTCAAACACAATTTACCAAACGGGCCAGGCGCTCCACCGCCGAGACCAAACTCGATCCTTGAAGCTGTCCTCTTGCTCGAAAGCACTGAATAACTATACAAGCAATCACAAACGAGAAACCATTAAAAGAGTCAGCAGTTCAAAGATCATGACCATACCATGATGGAGGGTTCTGGGAAAAGTGGTGCGTGCAAAAGTTGGGGTGTCTTTGTACATCCCACTGTCCCGAGAAACGTCAGGCGTATGGGTGAGACGGTCTGGAGGTGAAACATCTATCGTAATTTGCAGGGGGATTTCATCTGCAGTGACTGCACACACACATTCACATACACACACACTGCAGCCATGGCCTACCTGAGAATACGCCTGGTGCAGGAATAATTAGCAGAGCACACCGCCAATCATGTTTTTCGATTGTTCGGGGTGCACCTCCGCACCTCCCATTTGAACCAGAATTCAATAACTTGTAAGACAGTCCGGTGCAAAAAACAGACTCATGATTTTGTTATTTCGTGGTTTATTTGATCAACAATCCTTTGAGTGGCTAATTGCGCGCTCTTGTAAACATGCCAGTACTGTTAAGTGCAAAACTTTTTTAGTGGTTAATCAATGCGGCGATTAAATACTAGTTCAAACAGATGATCTCTCTATTGCTAACAAGCCCAAAGAGAAGCAAAAACACATACCAAAACATGCTTAGTGTGGGGCCTGCGCCTGCTTCTGTTCCTCAGATTGTATCACAAACCTTTTCTGCGTTTAGTGAACTAAAGAGTTGATAAAAGCATGCTCGTCGACCAGCGAACATGGCTGCATAAAGGGTGCTGCTGCTCATCAGGCTGTCACACGCAGATCCACACACACACACACTGACGTGGAGGAGGGACCGAAAGCACCCGGTCCGCCCAGATTTCCTTGCCTCATTCTCGGCCTCCTCTTTCTGGCTCCCTCATGGCACTGACCTCTCATCACACACACACACACTTAGCTCCTACATACTGCACACCACACCCTCTTTCAACACCAAATCAGAGCCGAGTTGCACCCGTATAAAACCGTTACAGCTAAATCAAATTGCAAGTGCTCACCCCCTTTTTTTTTCTCGAGTCGATTCCCTAATGGCAACAGGTCACGCTCTGGCACAAGGTACGACGCGCCCACGTCACATTGCGCCACGTCTGTCAGCCAATCACGAAGGCGGTGCACCTCACACGAGAAAAATTGCGCTTCTCATTTTCTTAACACATTATCTGCTTTATTTCTCATTCTCTGTTGCTGATTCTCAGGCGTTCATTTTCTTGCTTGTTTACTATTAGGACCTGCGAGCAGGGAGTCGGAGCTTGGTGCACGTGTTGTACATTGCATTAAAGTTCATTTGAGGATACAATTTTGGTTTTGGGTCGGCTGCCAACTCCCAAACAGTGAGCTGTTCTGTAAGGCCCCATCTTTCACAAGGCTCAGAGACTATGATCAAACGCCAATCAAAACAAACTCCAACCTCAGAGCACTTTAATGCACCATTGCGCTGGAGATCATTTTTAAAAAGACTCTCGTGTGATTTGAAAAGAGTGTATGTGTTCTGGGGTTAAAGTTACCAAAGAGCGATAATAGCTATAGTGAGTCTTCGCAAGGTTAAAAAGCACAGCGGGCTGGTCACTTTTCCCACATTTAATAAGTGCATCCAACGCGATTTATAGATATATAACAAAAAAACGTTAGCTTATCTTTTGTTGATATTACATCGATCGAATATCAAAACTGAATGAATTAAACGAACATTAACAAGCCATTCACAAGATCACAGATCCTAGTAACCGTCTGTAGGACCTTTAGAGTATATTTTTGTTTCCTCCCACACGAACATCAGGGTTTCCAGCACAATCAACTAGAAAAACTTTAAAAAGCATCCCAAGGAGTTTACAGCCATGTGTTGCACATGCACATCACTGAGCTGCAATTTTCCACCCATAATTATGCTTTTGTGGAGAGGGAAATGTGTAAAAACTAATAACATGAGCATCTTTAACTTGCAATTTGTCATCTGTGAAGAGAAAACACAAACAGACAAAAATAACAGTGTCTCAATAAAGAAGCAAACAATTCATTAAAACACAACAAGACAAGCCTGGCACAGATTAAAGAAGTGAGAGGCATTTCAATAGTTGGTGGCGTAGTTCATCAAATGAGTGTTTAAGTTCCACAGAAAAAGCTAACACTGTTTAAGATCTGAAATGTCCATCAGCGTCTAAATCTTTCACAAAAGATCTAGAGTTTACATATATATAGAGAGAAAAATTAATATTCAATTAAAAACATGCCCACGTACACGAACCAAATGGATTTGTGAAGGCACAGTGTATATGTAGAAGATATTTAAGCCAATTAAGCAGTATTTTACACAACATGACAGAAAACAAAACAGCTGAGGAAAGGATCAGCACTATAGCTAGATCTGATCAAGCAACAATTTTTTTTGCTTGGGATGCACAGGAAATGTCATATTTCCAGACACCCTTTTCCTCCGGCGCAGAGGTAGCAGTGAGCTTGCAGCGGTGGTGGTCTCTCCTGGGCCCCCGTGGGCACGTGTCTACAGGACTCCTCAATTACAGAGGTGAAATCTGAGGTCAGCCTCTGTAGAGAGAGGGACAAAGGGCATGACCCACAGGTCAGAAGTGCTAGACTGGGAGCAGGCTGGTCCCCATTGAGAGGGAGGGTGCTGTTTGCTTTGTGTAGGTAAAGAGTACTAAAACACAGACAAACAGAGATTAAGAGGTGAGCCCCTTAGGACTGTCACTCAGAGGGCCCCTCCATCAACTCCGATTAACTCCTTTGACCTCTGCCTGCCGTCAGAAGACGGTTAATGACCCTTACGGCTCGCCGCGCCACTGACAGAAACATGAGCGGAGCACTGGTAACTGATTGACACCCACTGACAATAAAAACGATGATAATAATAATAATAATGTATTCATTTAAAAGATTTATTCGTTGCAAAATTCAAATAGTCTATAAAGAATTGTACTAGTTGTTTTTTTATATTTAAAGAATTAAACGCAGAAAATAAACAACTTAAAAATGATTATATTTGAAACTATTTAATATTTGAATATTAATTAACAATAATAAAATTAATTAAAATGAAATAAAAAAGACTCTTCACTGTTAATGTCTGAAATGAAAGTGTTTTTGAAACTATAACACACTAATAATAATGATAAAAAAATCATGCTACTTTTAAATGGGAGTTTTAATGGATTACATTAAAGAAATAAAAACAGAAAATGTATTACAACATGTTTTAAATGATTCTGTGGGTGTGACTAAATTTTACCACAAACTTAAGATGCCATAATTACACACACACACACACACACACACACACACACACACACACACACACACACACACACACACACACACACACACACACACACACACACACACACACACACACACACACACACACACACACACACACGCACACACACACACACACTTCTGGCTCTGAGAAAAGTTGCCATGTGAAATACATTCATGTTTCCTGTTGTCCTTGTCCTGTCAGTTATTACGAGGGCAACTGTTTTTCTCTTAGTAGTAAACGAGTAGATGACATTTATTAATCATAAGCCCAAGCTACTGGCATGGTATTGTTTAAGAATTTCCCATCCCTGCCCTACCACTGCAAACTAAAGCATTTTAAAGAATCTGCAATTTTACAGAATAAAGAAACCGATGTTTCAAAACTTCTTTTTATAGAGTAGTAATAGTGCCATAATTTGAAGCAACACTGAAGCAACAATATCACACAAGGTAAAAATGATTTTGTGTCCATGAGGAAAAAAAGTTCACGAGCTCAATAATTCCAGATGAAATCAGTAAGGATTAGCGTCAATGTTTCGGATCCATCGGGATACGACTGCATAATTTCGCAAGGGTGTGGCAGCTGTGCTACAGTACAGTAAAGGTCTGAAATCACAAAATGGAGGACAGTTAGACAACATGGCGGTCACCTCTGATATGAGCATGCGCCTGTGTCCACGCAGACAGGATGAGGCTCCCTGCGTGTCATTTTGCAGATATCTGTATTGTAAAATAAAACAATCAAATTTTGGTGAAACAAGTCTTGATATTGTCATGAAAGAAACTGCAGTGTGATTGTTACGGCTCTATAGAACACCTTGCACGTGTGTGTTCAGAGTGCCAAGCCATTACACCGACGGTCAGCACTGCTTAAAAAAAGGCTGCAAGGAAGAATACTTTTAAAACAAATAAATAAATCTATAGTAAAAACAAAACAATCGAAGTAAACGTCAGGGGAAAAAAGGCAGAAGATATAAAAAGCAATGGTCTGATCTGGGCTTGCATGAAAGTTATTTTCTACACGATCTGACTACTATTAAGATGACAATCACAGATCATTAAAAGATCACGGTTGTGCAGAAAAAAGGTATGAAACATTTTTATTTTGAGAGATGTTAAAAAGAATCAGAGACATTAATATTAGATGATTTGTGAGACCTCAGACAAATTTGAGAAAAAAAAACTTTTTTTTTTTTTTTGAGATAAAGTTTAATGCATAAAACAGATTTGCATTAATAAAACAGATTAATGCATATGCAAAAACAGATTTGTTTTATGCATTTATAGAAATACATTTTTTTTAAGTGCTATGATGTGAAAATTATTGTATGATACTAAATTCAGCAAACAATTGCTTTGTAGTAGAAATAAAATAAACGGTCTCCTATTATTTTAATTACTGGGATTTATTTATTTATTTTTGGTTATTTATAGCAGATACATTTACTGTAATTTAGTAGTGTAAACACTGTTATTTATAAGACAATACAAATGAATAAAACAAGTAAAAGGCTCGTTTCAAACAGAGATGCAAACTGACCACAATATGACAAGGGCTGAATGACATTTCAATATGCATAATGAAAAATGGAAATGTCACTATTTTTTTTTTACATATGTAAAAAAAAATTGCATAAGTGGTATTTTATATTTATTATTATTAACATAAACAGAGAAAACATCTTCAGCTTACAAACAAAGAAAGAGGACGACAGAAATCTATTGAGACCAGAAAGTGTCTGATGCAATGTAATTTAACTTTCTGACAAAAGAAAAAAAGGAACGACAATATAGATTTCACCCACTTCTCTACTTTTCACCTTCAGACAGAATGATATAAAGATTGTACAATTTATGTTCTCGTTTATCGAGTTTAACACACCACCTGAACTTGATTTGTCTGAACTTTTTCTTTTACCGGCAGTGGAGATCAAACAAAGCCAGAAGTTTGTTCCTATTAGCAATTATATTAATCCACCATTTTTTTTTAAAAGGCAGAAGCACTAATTATTTAAAATTGAAATATTCCTAACACACTTCTGAATTAGAACAAAGGATACTCTGAATGAAAAATGGGTTTAATACAGAGAAACATATGACTGGATGGCTCTTCTGTCTTTTATTTGCTAAAAACAAGAGATATTTCAGCAATGTATATTTTATTTTAAATCACGGTGTAATCGGGTTGTGGATTTCAGGTTTAAACCGGAATAATACAACAATGATTCTATTTAAATGCTCTTTTTTTTCTTAAACTTTCCTTACATGCTATTTTTATAAATACATTTTATGAGGTGCTGATTTCTTCATTAAATGGCATTGCAATACTAAAAATAAACTTTATTTTAATGAATATAAAAGCATGGTTATAAAATCTGTTAATACATATCTGAAAGTCACATGACACTAATTTTTCTCGTCTTTTTATTCTTTATTTTTAAATCAGTGCAATAACATCTGTTGGGATTTTTTAAATATACACTTACATGATACAGCAACTAAACTACTGAGCTTGCCAGTTTTTAAGAAATAAGGACGTTTTTAGATAATCACACTTAAGTGCTGTTATGTGTTAATTTTGTATTATTCTGCAAACAGTACTACAGTAACATTAATTAGGACTGAGTTGATCATGGAGGTCTCAATTTAATGGTTAAAAATAAATTTAACAAGTTTTTTGACTTCACTTGTGAATTTATCTGTATCTGACAGATGGAAACACAATGAAAAATTATAAAAGCTACTTTACTTTAAAAGTAACTCACCTTAAATAATTGAATCGTGTGGGGAAAAAGGGACAAAAAAAAAGGATCAGCAGGGTAGACTCTCTCCATGTCCACTTCACAAGAGCTCACTCGTATGGCCGTTAACTGCTCCAATCTCCAGAACATTCTGCCGAGCACTTTGTGTTTGGAGAGAGGAGCAGGATTCGGTGGCACTTTGATTAACTCTGAAACCACCAAAAGCTATCAGACCATTCCAAAAATAAAAACAAGCTAAAAAGCACAGCTAAAAACTAACAGGTGCACTATTTTTGAGAAGACATACGCAGCTCACAGAACCAAATATACCACTTCAAGCTGTAGGGGAAAGGGCATAAACCAAAAAAGTCATTATTCTCAACAAATGACTAGCAAATATTTAACCACAAATGAACTCCAGCCCTTGGATATACCAAAATGTGAGATTCTAAATAAGTTTTAAACGGTGTAAAATTATAAATGACTTCTGATGCATTCAAACATTTTAAGAGAGGGAAAGCTGTTTGAAGCTACATAACAAACCTTCAATCTTTAAACTGCATGCTCAAATTAATTGCTATGTCCGTATCCAAATATTTACCCAGCACAGGCATCATTCAGTGCCGTTTACTCCCCCTAAAAAACCTCTGATTCATGTTAACTCTCATCTCCACTCCAAACGGCCTGTCCATTCTGGTTTGCTTCTAATAATACATTTTAACACACCAGTCCTTCTTTATTTTCCTGAGTGCTGGAGAGCTCTGTGTGTGTACGAGGAGAATGGGGACAGTCCTGGCTCTTAAAAGCCAGCACGGATTGCTTTTGCATGTGCCACGTCATTTTGCCTCAAAGTGGACGAGACCTCCAGGATTTGCCCCAGCTGAGCCTTCTACACCCAGGCGACCTTCTTACCCCACAACCGTCAACGACCGGAGCATGGGATGTGCCGGATGACGCTCTGATATAAATCACACCCTCTGGATAATAAAATTATTTACATAAATGTTTTTTTACAGCTGATTTACTCTCTATATTAAATAAAGAGATAAGAGAAGCATGGTTTTAATAATGGCAAGACCATGAAACAACATTTCCAGTGTAATTTCCTTTTTTAACTGAGCTCAGCTTCAGACTAAATTTAGTCACTATGCAGTAGGGCTTGCTGCGATACCGGTGTTAAGCCGCAACACCGGTTACATCACTTGCCCACCGCGGCACTGTCCCTCACCGTCATTTTGATTTTTAATAGTAATAAAAACAATTTAGTTCAGTTTAGAGAACAGACTAGGGGTCTACTGATATGCGTTTTTCAGGGCTGATACCGATTATTACAGACCAAGTAGGCCGATAACCAATATATATGTCTGGTGTAAAAATGAAAATTAAGAATAACAAGGGCTCTGACAAAAAGTGTTGTTTGCACTTCTTACGCTTGTCTTCCTCCGTGCATCCATCTTCAATAACGGTAATATAAAGAGAAAGTTAAAAGTGGGGCCACTGTATGCTTCACGATTAAGCCTATGAATACTCACTGTACAACATGAAACAGCTTGGGAGATTTTAAGTATTTGGCTTCAATAATTTACATGTTAGAAATGTATGTGTAATATCATAACCTCATAATTCTTCATACATTTTTTCGGAAGATTAAATCATAACCTATAAGAGGCGACTTTTCAATTCAGCATCTAACGCACACCAATTGATTAACTTAAAGAAGCACAACGTATATAACAATTGTAAATAATTGAATTGTCTTTATAGCTCCATTGTAGAAGTTGTGAAGAAGACCGCAACTATTTTAAATAAACTATAACACTAATAGCCTATTATAGGCACACTTGGATCAATAGCATATTGAAATGTCTCAATTTTTGTCATCTAATCTTGGCCTATGTGACAGTAATTTACATTAGTTTTAATTTACAGTGCAGTGCAAATGAAGGCATAAAACATTAATTTCCTTTATCTTTTAATCAAATGAGAGTTAAACAATTTTTTGGCAAACAAAGGGGTTCACTATTAAAATTAAAACAAATATAGTATATTGTGTCATTATTCTTTTAATCAAAAGTTGTTATAATGTTGTAGTAGTAGCTAAACCGAACTTTTATTTTGACAGATTGCCATGAGGACCATTTAAGTTTCTGTAGCCTATGTCTATATGATATGACGATCGTTTTACTCAAATGAAACGGTCAAATGCTCATGAAGTGACTCTCCGAGCAGTTCTGGGGATGTTGTTCATGTATTTATGTCCTCATTTAGTGAGACGGCAGATGCTGAAAACACCGCGAGCGTCACACACTTCAGTATGTGTGTGGTAAACAAAACTGCGCGTCTGTGCCTTCACATACAGAAACATGCAGAACATGAAGGATTCATATTTAAATAGTGTTTTTGGGCTTAATATTTACAGATAGTAGTCCATAACACGAGTCGATATAAGTGTACTGACCTACATTTGATGAATTCATCCAAACTTTGACAAATTCTGTCCACATTTATCCCATCGCGGGAACCATAAATAGATACTATTGAAGAGTTTTGCAACTTCAGTGTAGTGGATTGTGATTTATTGCAACTTTAGCAACGTCTGCTACTGCCTTTGAGAGACAACTGATGCATGATCACTGAAGCAGCAACACTTAGCAAGCGCTTTCGGTGTGATAGTGCCTTTAGTCTTTCACGTTCATTGGTCGGTCTCATGACTCCCAACAAATCAGATGCACGGTGGGCGGAGACTGCTTTAGGCCACAGAGTGTTGAGTTTCAACAGGCTGCATCAGAGCCAAATTGCTAGTTTCAAAATTAAATTATTTTATTGGCAAATCGGTTTAGAAAGTGACCGATACCGATAATCATAAAAAATGCTTAATATCGGCCAGGCCGATAATCGGTCGATCCCTAGAACAGACACAACAATTCAAATTGAACGCGGCTGCTTAATGCAGTGCACCGAACAAATAAGTCACACATCACAGATCAGATTGAATTTATCACATGAGGAGAGTGAGTCAAGATGACTGACAAGAACAGTGAGGTGAAACAGACAAAGACAATGGCAGAAGAGTTTCAAAACCAAATGTAAAAGCGCACGTTTTAAACATATTTTGGATTTTGAAAAACCTGTTGACCTGCCATTTATCTAAGGTGATATAGGAATTAGTTATTTCTTTTCATTTATTTGGTTCCACAGTATTTTCAGATTTTTTATTTATTTAAATTTTACTGTGTGATTTTTTCCCATTATTTTACATCAAGGTGTAGTCCGTGCCTCCAAACTTTCTTAATCGTTTTGCTAATAAACTTTCTACGTTTTATAATTAGTTATTCCTCAGTCTTTACTGATTTTCAGTTTTGTATACCTATTTAAAATGTGTAAGTTATTTGTTATTTTATATTAGGCATGTAGCATGGTGTATTTTTATTTGTTTTGTTAATAAAAGTTAATAAGTGATAAAAATAAGTTAATAAAACAAGTATATTTTGTTGTTGCTTGAATTTAATTCAAGCTATTGATGCCGAATTGCCGCTAATTTAAAAGTGAAAGTAAAATGCGCACAGAGCTTTTACAAGATATTTAAAACAGAAGGAAAGCAAGGAAAATAGGGAAAACTCAAACGACCCCCCCACCACGGTGATACCGGTATTACCAGTGTTGTCACACGTCGATTAATCGGTGGGAAAAAGTCCTCACCGTCACAAACCTACTATGCAGTTGTTCAATTTTAGAGCATAAACACATCATTTGCGCCAGACTAGCATTTGT
The DNA here is from genome assembly GCA_027474115.1 of Schizopygopsis malacanthus. NCBI lineage: Eukaryota > Metazoa > Chordata > Actinopteri > Cypriniformes > Cyprinidae > Schizopygopsis > Schizopygopsis malacanthus. The sequence goes on from CM049865.1 coordinate 14,603,141, forward strand.
AGATGATCTTAGTTACATACATTTTAGTTTTAATTAATACAGTATAAAAAAATCCCTTAGTACTGTATCATCTATAATTTCTCAATCATTGCTGAAGGACCATGAAACGATGGCCTAGACCTAGAAGTCAGCTTGCTCTCTTAGGAATGACAATCTCTGCCAAGGTCATCATCGCAAGTCTATAATAACATCCAATATTTAGAAGAACCACACAAAATGTGGCACTTGTCATTGCTGGTGTTCAAGGACGTTATCCTGGTTAAAATTCATTTTAAAAGGATGATTATAGGTCAGTGGAGGCTCATTATCGCAAACGTATTATCTTGTCATGGTTTTTCTTATTATTTTTTGTTCCATTAATTGTCTGCGCGTGAGTGTTCTCCCGATGGGAATCCCAACCTTTAATAGGCTGAGGTGAACATGCTGCAATATCGGCCCGGTGGCTGCAAGGCAGTCTGCAGTCATTGCTCTAGTTCCAAGGCCCGTGTCGACTGAGGCCCGACAGACACGCACGCTCAAGTGGCACACGCTCTGCTCGTCATCCACCGACATCATTAAAGGGCTGTGTGGAGTTTTCAAATCATAATTACATTGCAAATGGCGAACAGAGTGAGTTACGCTGCACTGGAACATTATCTAATCTATAGCTAAGAATTGTGCTATCCTTATATAATGAAACTCGAATGAGACAAATTTACTTAGATTTGATCTGGAATGGAATAAGATACGATTTTATTGTCCCCGGAAGGAAAATGCATGTCTTTTAAAGTTTATTTATTCATTTTGCTATACATTTTTATGGGTGTGAGCTTCTAAGACTGAAAGTCACTGTCCATGGGGGTTTCTCCACTCAGCCCGGTAGAGTTTGGTGTGGTTGGGGGTGAGGGGCTATAGATGCCAGCAGTCATGAGTGTGCAAGCTATAACAAAAGCAGTCTTTATGTAGCATGCATGCTGATCCAGCAGCCCACATTTTGCGCTGCAATTCACACATCCAGCTCAAATGGGACAATAACAGGGCACATGAGAGATGCAGAGATTTACTACTGCCTTCATGCGGCCACACTAAAAACAGTCAAAAATGCAAACGCGCACACTGTAAAAACCTCACAAAAGCTAACAGTGCTAATCGAGATTCTCTTATGTGGTTAATCTAAATAATTTATTACTATTGCTTAATATGACTGATTATTTTGGACAAAACTAATAAAAAAAGATCAAATCAAGTCAAATCAGGGAACACCTGCGTATTTTCTCTTTTTACAGTGCATGATATATCAGATGGTCATGAGTGATATATTGAGATTGAGACTGAAATGGAGATATTTTGTTAAGACATTAGCTTCTGACTAAAAATAAGTCAATAAATAAATAAAAGTATTAAAATTGGCACTGTTGCGCTACCAGAGGACTTCATATTTAAAGCACATTTGAGCAAAACGTGCTCATGATGACACAGCATTACTGCAATTTGTACTATGCAAGACATATGTATATATAAAATATATATATAGACAAACATGAAATTGTTTCCAAAGTAATATGTTGTAAACTAGGTACAAACAGTAATATTATTAAAATGTTTAAGTTATTATAAAGAAATAGATCTCCCAAAAATGGCATAATTTAATAATTGTCTTAAATATGAATTGTTGTACACCGTTTTTAAAGAATATTGATGCTTCTCTCATCCTATCACGTCAAGCTCCAAAAAAGTCAAAATGCACCACAGAATCTTCTTGGAATTACTTTATGAGAGGAACTGACCGAAATTAAAATCATTATTCACTGAAATATGTATTAAAACCTGCCGCACAGCTGTAGCTTTGTCTATTTTGACAAATTAGCGTGTCTATTTTGCTGTAAATAACTATTTTGATTTTAATTACCCAGAAAAAAGAAACAAATATTGACAGAATTGTAATTTTTAGGTGAATTTCTTTAATTTAACTTAAGGAAGGGAACTAAACTGGTCCTTGTTATAAATAAACATATGCATTTACACAAAAACTGTCATTCTTAAAAATGCCCCCTCCCCACAAAAAAATCAAGGAGCTTGTGACACGTGAGAAACTTTTGTCATGTGTAAACATCTTTCTCAGTATGTGCTCATGTATGCACAAGTGTGACATATGGAAAGTACAGAGTTAAAGCTTTGAGGATTGGGCCATGAGCTCACTCGAGGATTAATTATGAAGACCTGGGACTTCTGGTTCTGTCTATGTGTGTGCGTCTAAGAAGCTATGTGTCAGCACTGCAGCCAATCAAACTGCATGCAAACAACAGTCCTGAATGGGCTCCGTTTAATCAGGTATGCTCTGTGCTCTTCTACCTCAGTGTGCAGATCGACAGACACACGCATGCACGACCATGCATGGGCTAAATAAGCATGTTCAAGTGTGATAATCAAATTATTGTTGGTGATTGCTTGAGGGTTACCAGGGGCCTTTCTTCAATCTTATTCTCAGCTTAGAATTAATCACTCACCAGACATCTGAGGTGTTGCTACGCACACACACGCATGCACAAACACATTCCCAGGGAGACAGGCAGAGTTTATCATGACAACCAAGGAAGGGCAAAAGAAGGTTGAGAGACAGGAGAGAAAGGAGAATAAGAGGAGAGAGGGTTCCTCGGCATGTTAGCTTGGTCTCTATTGACCTGTAAACCTTTGTGACTGGAACAAATGCAAATGGCGCTGACTTGCTCACACAAAATACTAAAGGCTATTCAAATGAGCCACTGCCAACAATGCAACATTGGCCTACCCATGGAGGAGACCTCGTCTGGAGCTGGGCCTTCAAACTCAACACTAACAACAGTCTAATGAAAAACAAAACAGGTCTATGTGAGTTTCAGTGGATGTTTGTTTAAAAAACCTTTAAGTATTTTAATTTTTTCTGCATTTATTGTTCATGTCATGACTCTCATTTAAGAATTAAACAAACTCAAGCCAATGGTCAAGCCAAAGTTGCTGTGTCAGGGTGTTCAAACAAAGAACAATGTTTTAATAGCGTCACCGAGCCAAAATTTACACTTTATGGGGAAATCTACAATTAGTTTTCTTATAGTTGTCAGAATATTGCCACATCTACTAACACAGCTTTAAACTTGTTTTTGCTTCTCAGTTCTTTGAAAGATTCATTGACACAGCCATATCTAAACTTTTTGTCGTGAATGCAGAAAAGGCAATCCATCATAGAATAACAAACGAAATTGCTTAGGGTGGACACAGGTAACTTGAATGTGGCAAGGGAGGAACTTTACCAATAAAGAGCTGGAAGGAGCTTTATTCCACCGGATGGGCAGATTCTTGTCAGGATGTGTCACAATCAGTTTTAAAGACAAAAAATAGAAAGTTTCACTACTGCACTACTTCTGCAGAACCTAAATAAAAATTACAATACTTCGCAAAGAAAAAAAACTCTTTGCTCTTGAAAAAGATAAACCTATAAGCAAAGAAAATGTGATATGTAAGACAAATGCCGCTGTGACAAACAACATCCCTCATTTGTCATCATAACTAGCAGGAAGGTTGAAGACGACGCATGAAAAAGTTCTACAGGTCATATAATGTCAGTCAAATAAAAATCCCATTAGTCATAGTCTGCCGGTGAGCTGAGGTAAATCATTTTAAAACACCATTAGGCACAAGCAGTTCACTTGCTGATAAAGAGATTTATGCCTGTGCAACTTCTGAGATTTATTACATGCCAAACAAAAAGTTGATATAATAACATTTTATGCATGCTATGATCTCTAACAATGAAATAACTCAAGGACACTGTTCTGCTGAAGCGGATGATTTTATTACTACATAAGATAATCTCACAAATTCTGACTCTCATTATCATTATGCAAACTTAACAGTCTTAATTTGGCAGGGCTCTTGACTACATTTTTGCACTGGTGCGCCTAACTTTTTTTCTTAGGTGCACCAGCACAAAAGTTAGGTGCACCCAAATTTTCATATAGGCAATATTGACTAGTAAACGATTAACTAACAATGTGGTCATGTGGTTCTTTATTTTAAGCACAATTCTACAAGAAAGGTAACTTACAGAAAAAGTGTTGGTGCTTAAAGTGCTTAAAGTTAAAACATCTCAAGATAAATGAAATAAAAATAAATCTAAATTAAGTGTTTTAAGGGTGTCAATCTGAACATCTCATGGCTCAATGTCTTATGGACTATCCTCCATTGCAGTCACATGCCCCTCGGATGGCCAACTCCTGTAGTTTGGCCTTCTACTAACATTAATGTTCAGGTAAGTAATAGCTACAAAAGAAATCTGAAAGTGATCAAATGTAAATGAACACTGCATAGTTTTCACTATATGTATTGATAGATTAATGCTAAAAGCTATAACTTTATTCAGATTAAGAGCTGTGAGTGATTTTCTCTTTGTGTTTTGTTCTTTGATTAACATTAATGAAGCACCAGTCTGTCACTAAGACAAAATATTGACACACAATTTTCTCCCAACTGTTCTCGTTCACTTTAAAACATAAACTGTGTTTAATTGAAGACTCTCCAAGCCGGCCGTTTTTACATATTTTGTGTGTATTTGATCGTTTGGACGCGTCTGAAGCTCAAAGTGTACTTTGCTTGTCAGTTTTAGAGTATGCCGCGCAGGCACATACACACGCACACACACTTCAGCCTGGGGAACAGCGTCTCTCGTGTGGATTGTACTTTCAACATTTTATTATCAAACATGTCCAGCAATTTAGTAACTGTAAAGACGGCATTTTACAACAATCGACAGACGATTGATCTGATTCTGACGTTAAGTTTTGGTCAGGGAGGAACGAATGCGTGCCGCTGTGAAGGGAAGGAAGTTGTGCTAAAAGAAACTCGGCTATAATACTTAGAAGCAAAAAAACATTAAATAAACTTAGTTTAATATAACAGCCACAGGCCTAAAGTGTAAGCATGTTTTAATGGTTATTTCTCTCTTCTATCATAAACAGGGCTTTCATGTTGCGTGTGCTGAAACTCCTCCACGTGAGCGCGATCTCGCTTCTGATTTGGGAATAGCAAAAATGCATCATAGACAAAAGTTCGGGGTCCGCACTTCACTCTGATTGGTTTAGACCACGATATGAGCCTAATGTGTGTCTGTTGTTGAAGCACAGGGAGACTCAGAGTCGCGGATACTTTATTTTTTTTTTTTGAACGGCTGGACGCACCAGTGCGCCCTCAGATTTTATTTAGTCACACCCTTGAGAAATTAGGTCGCACTCTAGAGCCTATGTCAGTGCAAATTCATGATTTGCTGTAGTTGGGAAGAAGTTTGGATGTAAAAATTGGAAGCTTTTGCTATGATATGAAATTCTGATTCCATAAACCCGCACCTACGGAGAGCAGACGGAGTAGCTCACAGTCACACAGACTGGGTTCTTACTAGGGCTGTCAATTTTTATATATGTCAATATTCGTCGAATTTAAAATAAAATCCACATTCGAATGCAAAATGCTGCATTCCAATTTTAGGTGTCTGTCAGGCAGCTTGGCACACGAGATGCGATGACGAGGTGTCGTTGCATTTTGATGCTTTTTTTTTTGCCTGTCCAGTTGAACCCACTCGATGCGGTGCTGCACATTCAAAATATTGCGGAAAAAGAGAACATCAATGTGGAGATGATGTTTGTTTACCTCAAAACTGAAACCAAGCCGTTCACACAGAACGCATATGTTGCAATTATTTATAGGGACATCTATCATCGTTGCACTCGCGTCTCACACAAGAGAGCCTAAGCATAACTTACATTTCACAGGTATATTCTCCATCTGTAAGTGTTAGAACCCCATGGAAATATTTCCATTTTGCTGTCAGAAGTGCATAAGCTTTTGCTTTGCGATTCTCCGCTAAACTTCAGACTTGGTTCAGAACGCGCGCCTCTGCGAGTATGCGCGCCAAACAGACAGACAGAGTATATAACTCTGACTAAAATATACATTTTGCTGAAATGTTTGTAGTTGGACATTTTAAACCTACAAATAAGTGTATTTGTATGATAGCATCATTTTAACTGTAAAATGATGTAATTTTCATTTTTTTGTTTAGTAAATTTAACTTTGCTTTAAAAGCATTATTTTAAGTTTTAGATTGCAATATTACAATGTTAGAATGTAATGTTAACCTTTTTGCACATTATATATGCCTACATGGTTACATTCACTTTATTTATGTTTAATCCAAATACAAAATGCCAAGATATGTACCGTATACTGCAAATCAGCCAAAAAATACCGAGATATGAATTTTTGCTCATATTGCCCAGCCCTACTTTGAAGAAACGTGCATTTGGTAATTTTTGCTCGATGCGCCTTCTTTTGGCCTCAGAGAAGCCAAAAGCTTTTTTTTCCTAACTGAATTAATGCCTTTTGATATTTTGATAGTATTTTAGTAAAAAATTTGATTTTAGTTTTTCAGCTAATTTGACAGCCCTAACACCCGGAGCAGAACAGAACACATGCATTTTTTAAAGTTGCAATATTTTTAACTTGACATGGTGTCTTAAAACATGGCACTCGTGGTGCAAGATGCTGACAAAATAGCGTGATATGAAAACAGCCAAAACAGTTGTCCATCTGCACGTGTTAATATATATATTATATATATATATTTTTATACATATCATGGATAAAAACAATAACACGTCTTGTATAAACAGACCTAAGTATAAGTTTACCTTGACGAACTTTGTTGCAAAATGAAGACTGTAGGCGATTTGCATTTAATTATACAGAAACAGAAGTATAATTATATTGTATTATACATATTTATGCATAAAATGTACATGGTTCTATTCAAAAATTCATATAGAATATATGTGAATTAGTCTTCACTTGGTGGCTTATTTCAAATATTGATAAATGCCATAATTTAAGTTAATTCTACCTATTAATTATTGATTAAATTAACTATATACGTGTACTGTGTGTGTAACAATTTTGATGTGTTATATAAATGCATTTATTATGCAGCTACTTAAATAAATGGACATGAAATATTGATTGGAGTTAAAATAATTTAATTATGTGAGACTGCAAAGAAATACGACGCATGAAACTAGCACATTTGTGTAGGAAATTGTTTGAACGGGTCAATTACTGTATAAAGCTTAGCAGTCATTATCCCCCCCCCTAAAAATATTCATGAATATTCAAACAATCCTAAAAGTATTCCACCATGTGGATATTCTGTTTATCACTATTTATCTGTTAATGTGTCGCTCAAAGAAAACTCTGAAATCTGTATGGGATGGGAAATGGGATGCAAAGACTGGGATGAAACCAGCCATGTCATGTTTATGCCACACTTTACCCCTACAAAAAAAAGCATGCTTATTCTTTAAGCTTGTGTAAGCATGAGAATCTTTGCTAGAGACGAGAAACATTTCTGCAAAAATGGCATTAAATACTAACAGAAAGAACATCAGAACACGCAATAAAACATCTGGATGACACCTGTAAACGGCACATGACCTGAGAGCATATCCACACAAGGAAATGGGTCTAATGTGTGAAAGAGACCGTTAGATGATTGAGTGATAAAGACTTCATAAACCAGCTGTTTCCAGTGTCATCCTCCGCTCTCTTTTTCTCCACTGCACAATACATGCACTAGGGATATTAAAACATGAAGCAAACATCCTAATACTTATCTGATTGCTTACTAAGTTTGGGAGCATTGAGTCTTGAATAAATGCAATTATTTGGGAGGTATTGGGATGTTTTGCAAAAGTAAAAGATTAGAAAGACAGAATGTTTTCGTTCATGTCATGCTAATTTCATGCACTTGGAAATCCAACCAACATGTCTACCTACACAGTGATGAACAGATTTAGAGAGAAACAGCTACAAAGAAGCCAAAAACCAACCCTGCAGATCAGACAACAACTTCACCGCTAAGATAAATCATGTTTGATCAGTGTGGTTATGAACACAGGCACGCTGAAGTGATCATTTTCAGACAATCTGGATACTGTGAACCTTTCATCCCGAATCTGCCTCTAATTTCAGTCAAACTGATGCAATGGGGGACTAACAGGTCAATCCTCATCATTTTTCTGCTCTGCCCACCATAGAAATAAGCTCTCAAAGACGTGCCCTAGATTTGAACAACCCCACTGTCTGACGAAAAAAATCATGTAAATTCTAATTGGGAAAGGACATGTCTAGAGTACCTGATACCTTCTTACTTCACTAAACGATCAACATGAAACACTTACAGAAGATGAATAGAGAGTCCTCCCACACAGAATTCACATTTCAAAGAGACCACACGAATACTGCAAGCCTGCAGACTGGCTGCAGTGTGCATTCAAGACGATGATTATACGAAGTCTTTAAATACTGTTCCAATGCAACAAAACAGTTAGGTAAAATACGTCTATTTTAAGCGACTTTGGATAAAAGCATGTGATAAATTAAATGTAAATGATTATTATTATTTTTTTTATAAAAATGTATTTAATTACTGCTAAATATGAGTTCCTTTACAAAACTGGCTTGTTGTGGCATGGAGTGGCACTGAAATGGTGTGTTGTGTTGGTCACTTTAGTTTGTCAAATTGTTTCTCACCTGTATAGTCCTGCAACAGACATGTCTGTCAGTGTCGTCCAAAATCCCCGAACCTGTGAACAACAAATCATAGCCTATGAGCATTCACTAAAATAATTGTAATAACTGTCCATAAGCTCATCTGTGCTGTGCTTATGAATCCAAAGCTGTCATGAACAGCACAGCATTTTCATGGGTCACGACCCGGCTCAAACCAGAGGAAGCCGAAAAGAACCCTGCAGGGGACTGTTTCATTTGCTCGCAGGATTCATAAAGTATTTTTTTATTTAGGATCTCAGCTTCTGCCAAAAAAATAGATGTTTTCTGGGCAGGAGCAAAAAAAAAAACTAAGTTCAGCCAAAAGAGACAATAGAGCAGTATAAGGAGCTAAGACACATGCCAGATTGCAGAAGGGCGATTCAGAGCTGAGGCCCTGGCTTTCTCCCCCTCTCTAGAACGATCCACAGTGGAAAGAAAAGCCTTCTCCCTGTCCTCAAATGAACTCAAACATGAGCTTCCTGTTGGACCCTGGGAGGAAACACCCAGCACAGCAACCTCACACTAACAGAGGAAGGCCTTCACTGCCGAATTCTTCTCTGCCTGCGAAATTAGGTCAAGCACTTAAGAGCGCCTCGCTCATACCCACAAGTTCCCTCTATGAAACGAACGCGCACACACGCCGACATACATAAATCACACGCACGACCTCAGTTCCCCCATGCACATGCGCACACAAAATGTCACCTAACGTCTCCCTGCATGACAGGTAAAACACAACCCCGTGACTGCAGAATGTGTGTTAGTCTGACTGTCCTCTGCTGCACTGGGAATCTGAGCAGCTTAGGCACATCCCCCTGTGCTCTATAATGTTCCCGACTCCTGTCGGACACGCATTGCTCTAACGGCTCTTCCTCACATCTGTGAAACCTTTTAGTGCCAGCTTCAGACAGGCTACAGGCAAAAAGCTCAGGACACGCCCCTGACCTCAGCTGACACTACAGGCCACTCAAATCATCCGTCCGCTTGTATCTGAGAGGCTCACAAAAGCGAGGATTGATTGTGTGAATGTGTCAGTTAGACGAGGCGCCTCCTCCCTCCCTGTGGTGATTGCATTTTAAATTTCAAATGATGTATGCTATTTTCGAAGGGTTAACTGAGGTAAACCAGCTTGGATGCAGGCCAGCGATGAGACAGATGAATTTATGACTCTGTCGGCGCAAAGAGCGCGTAGGATTGTTCGCCTCTTTGTAATCTTAAAGGGCTTGGTTGGCTTTGCTCAATTATCCGGCAATTTTCAAAGCGTTTTAGCAAAAGATGGAGGTAACGAGCCGTCGTCATTATCAAATCGTTTCGAACGGCCAAGCCAAACACTCCAATTACAGTACTGAGTCCAGGTCATGTTGACACATTACATGTTTGGCCTTCTGTCTCTGCTGAAATGCAGCAAGAGAAAAAGTAGAGAGTGCACTGAAAAACTTGAGGCCGAGCACAAAAGCAGAGGAGGGATGGAGAAAAAAATTTAAGCTGAGAGAAAAAGAATATGACAATACCATACGCCAAATTTCTGTCATCTGTTGCAGAGAGTTTGGGGAGACATTCCTGTGGGATTGACAGTTTGGCGTGGCTTTAGCACCAGGGGCCAGTTATGGAAAGACACTTCCAGCATGCACACACACTTTACGAACTTAGCAAGACCTACGGAATGCGATCTGGCCTCGGTCGTGCGCTCTCAACATCGGCCTGGCCTGAGCCTTCCTGCCTTGGGTTACGTAGCTCGGTGTTCGACGGCGGTTTGGTTATTTCCCAGACAGATGTAAATGAATAGATATTTTTTGGCAAGATAACTCCAGTGCTGAGTGACAACATTAAGACAACTGGAAACAGATTGCTGAAATGACTGATGACCTTTTTCTTTTAGTTATTTTGAAGTGCTGACATCATCTGCATTCTGAATGTCTCCTTCAATCTCAGAAGGCATATGGCTAGAAAAGTGACTGTGGAAAAAATTAAAAACATACAGGCCCGTCAAAATAATGAATGCTGTTGTTTACAGTGAGCGTTGAGTCACATTAAGAGGTGCGCATATGCAAAACATCTGACTGAGGCTTTCTGTAAAACCTCAGAAATACCTAAAACATCTCCATGCTTTAAAACAAATCTGATTTTATGCTTAGTTTTAAAAGCTATTTCTATTTATTCAAAATGCAAGGTAAGGACAACTAAAGCACATCTGAATTTCTCTAATGCACCACTGACAACAAATTCAAAACACGAATTACAAATGGAGGAATAAATCTGGCGGTGATAAAATTGTGCTTTCAAAATATATTTAAAGTTGTTTATGTTCCTATTGAGTAAAAAAAAAAAGTTTGTGCTTATTTCAGTTTAGAAACAGATTCACAGAAGGACATTAGCGCATAAGCAGGCCATATTAACCTGGGTTGGTAATCGCATAGTCAGCATAACAAATCTCAAAGGATGCTATTTAACATGTTATAGCATGTGTGTGTAACACACAGAGTGGTTAACAACCAGAAGTAAAGCCTCACAGACACATAATGAGATGCACAAATCAATACACTGTCAAATCTAATAATAATACATTACAAAATGCATATGCACAATAGAGCATTATGTGCGCATGAAACTGTAGTTTACATTATTCAATAGGCTTCATTATTCAACATCTCTCTGATGTACTTGCACAAAACAGTACACGGATATCAATAATCTCACTTTTGGCATTTAACAGCAGATTATCACATTAAATTATTTTTGCTTACTCTGGGGGAAAAACAAAGAATATAGAGATAAAATCATACCAGATAAAAGGTGGACGCACATTCCATCTCTGGGTTGAGTCCGAAAGAGATTTTCATCATTTCAAGCACCACTGCAAGTTCTGCAACACACAGACACACACAGTCTAGCATTTCAGAATAAGCTCTATTCTCACTGGCTGTAAAAAAACATCTACAACAATAGCAATATGCATTTAGAGGAATAAAACCTTGTAAAATAACTTGCATGTATTTTGATAACTGCATTACAATCAACTTTAAAAAGGGGCATATTTTCGGAGGACATTGTTTATGCATGATACAAGTCAAGGAAGCCAACTAAGATCTTAGAGCATGAATTTTCAGTACAAAGTGCAGAATATTTTATTTCAGTAATAATAATATCAGCTGAGATTCATTTATAAATATTTTAGTGAGACATTTATGAAAAACACACACTAGATATGTTTTATTTTAAACGAGAAGACCAGAGCAGTCTCATGGTGCCTTCAATAACAGAGAGGAATCTACACAAACCCAAATGAGAGCAGCACGATCGATTATTTGAAAAGCATGAACAAAAACGTCTGGCCATGAGAAACTGACCTCGTTTCTATCTCTAACTCCATTATTCTCCTCGGCATGCACTAATAAAATGAGTTATTCCTCGTTTAATTCATTCGAGTGCGTGCTCGACAGATATTTTACCTTTGATGCCAGGACAATATGCTGTGAAAACTAGACTACGGTTCAATAATGCCCCATATGCCGGCTTCGTATGATTGGCGCATGTAATGTCAAGCGTATCCATGAAATAAAAACAATACAGAAAAAAACGACCGACGGAACCAACTAATACATGCCAACGGAAAACTTACATTATTTACGTCCGCGTTTCAGCCGCTTCTTAGCTTCATCTGGATAATTGGTGCTCCTTTAGCTGTCGTTAGAAACGGCCAACGGCAAAACAAACAAACAAAAGAAACTTGACGGGAGTCGTTGGGTAACGTAAACCACGACGACCGTTTTTATTATTCAAGTTCAGGCTGAATTTTTCTGTCGGGCGTAACGTTACACTTTAACGAGGTTAACACGGCCGTTAATACAGTCTGTCTGCGAGCAAACTATCAAAACCTTCTCATCTAACGTAACAAAAAAAAAAAACATGACGGCACACTACGTCTTTTAAGGGTAACGTTAACGTTAGTTAGATTTTTGTAATGATCAAGAAGAGATGTTCATCCTGCCAACAGCCACCGGATCGGACCGACAGCTTCACACTACCGTGAACTAGATCACACAAGTTCAACTAAGGTGAACTGTGATTCTCTCACACACACACACACGAGAGCGCGCGCACCGACCGTTATACAAGAGCCAGCCAGACAGCAGCCGCTAGCCTAACGTTATCTAATAACAGCACAAAATAACACACGGTTGACTCTTATTCACATTGGATATATAACGGCGGTGGCTGTGTGGGCTTTTTTTTATTCACGGGCCCGTCGTGCTCGACCCGTTCTGCAGATTAACAGCTCGACGAGTCCGTTTTCAAACCGACGACAAATCTGAGGTAAAAAATAAATAAAGTTTACATTTAAGTTTGTAATGGTTGAGCTCAGAAAAAGAAACGCCGTAGCTAAATACAACTAAAGTAAACAAAAATGTGGTTTGATAATGTATGTTTGATTTTTTTAATTAGGGAGAGGGTGTTGTTAGAAATTACATTTGCTCATTTGCTGATCCCTGAAATAAGACATACTACCTGTTGCCTTCGCGAATTATGTAACGTTAGTATTAATAAAATATTTTAAGTAACGTACCATTTAGTATAAATGTCTACATGTGAAATATTTAAAGGCGTTTAACCATTCTATAAAGTTTTTCATAAATGTTTGTAGATATCCCGTGTCTTGTAATCCGTCGTTTAACCCATTTAACGTTAATCCCACAATTTCCCAGCTGAGTGAGCAAAAGTATTATACTTATTGGATAGTACAATTAAATAAACTTAATGCCTATTCTAAAAAAAAGAATAATAATAAAGAAAGAAGAAAAAAAATAAACCAGTATATCTCTGGTTATAAGTAAACAGTTGCTCAAAGTGAAGCAACAGAATATTACAAAAATAAAGCTAGATCATTTACTTATTTACTTTTACTGTCAAGCACTGTGGTAATGTTAACATGATAAATATATTTATATTTTTGCTTTTACTTTGTTTCATTTAATGTGAAAATATAAAAAAACACAATGTCTAACGTTACAATTGTATAATGTGAATGTGACCCAGTTACTTATTAAATATTTGACCACTGATATGTTTACATGTTTCTCATCATGATTTTTATGAGACATTTATATGAGAATAATAGACCCTTTAAATATTATATGTATCAATTATGGTAGCTTTATCTGTATCACGACATGTTTTATAGAGCCTTGACATCATCTTTCAGAAGGGCAAACTGGCATTAAACAGCTTCAGTCATGCAGTTACACGAACACTATTAAAATACACTTTCATTCAGTTAAAACAAACTTTGTCACAAACAGAGCATTAAATGGGTTAAGTTAGAAGGACTTTAGGCTATCATGTGATATGATGTTAAACCTGTGTGTGTATGTGTGTGTGTGTGTGTGTATGTGTGCTATCAAAGGCATTTTGAAGGGCATTCTCATCAGGTTTTGGCAAACAATGTGTGATGTGAGTCATGCATTCACTCATTCATTATTTAAGGATGTCTTCACATTCTACATTTAAACATGAATATTAAGAATTTGTGTCTGGATGTTCAGTATAATTACGGAGCATGTTAAAAATTGTAAAACTATTTTTATACTTTAAACTATGTTAAAGAAAAATACTTTAGAAACAAAAGTCAATCACAATTCTAATTTACACCTATTATTGGCTCTCAGAGACCATTAGTGTGATTTTTTCTGCTTCAAGGCTCCTTTAAATCAGGTCTGCTGAATTTGTGGTTCATAGTCAGGAATAACAATTTCACAAATGTATTTCTAAACGCACTCTAAACCTACTCATATGAACATATTTAAAACAGGCAGAGTACTGTTTTATCGGCTACAGATAGAAGTTTTGTTTCAAACAAGGCAATATTTCTCCAATAAAATGTGCATGAAATAAAATAAAATATAAGATAATATCTAAAAACCTAATTTAGCTAGAAAATGCTGTTAAAGAAAAGGAAATCAAGTAAAAGCTTTGATCACACCCCCATTTAGTTATTTGTTTTTATATATATATATATATATATATAAAAATGTAGGCAAAAAAGGGATAGGGCTGATATAAATAACATCAGTGCATGTTTTTAACACTAAAATATTAGTTCTGATACAGGATGTCGTTGACAGGTATGATGGCTAAAGATATATTTCAGAACTAATTACCTTGCATCTCTCCCCTCTGGGCTCAAAAATCAGATATAAAGACTGAAGTCATTGCTTCACTCTCTGCCGGTGGTTAAAGTAGTAGAGGAACACACTCGATGAACCCGTGTTTATCCATACACACGCAGATAATCAGATTAAAGGGCCAAATTGTGTCCTATGTGAACGCGCGTGTGTTTATGTCCTACACAAAGCGGCCTCATGGGTATTAACATGAGATGGTGGCAAGCAGATTATAACACAAGGGTTGTTGAGTTCGCATGGCATCACATGTTTGCATGAAAAATATTCTTGTCTCTAGCATTACATGCCTCTCATATTAAATAAATAAACATATGTAAGAAAAGGGGTAGATATTAATGCTGCCAGCAAGTGCTTAAATGTTGTAAACCAGAACGTCAAGGAGAGATTTGGTTATAAGACATTTAACACACAATTTTAAGGCTTTGTGCTGATTAGAAATTGCTTTCTATGGCAACAGATTAGCTTGAAAATAGCTGGCCGGAACGCTTTTAGGTCAAACAATTCAAAATGATTACACTTGCATTTATAAGATAAAAACTGTGAAATCTCACGCCAAATAGAGTCATCGTTTAACAAACTGCATGCGATCGTCTGACGCATGTCAATCACAGTGAAACGCAGCGAGAGGCCCGCTCGATGTAGAGACGTCGCTCCTGCAGTGCACCGGCTGCACCTTTTGTCTTTCAGCTAATCACAAATTCAGACCCGGCATCACTTGCATACTAAACAACCTCAAATCCTTCGGTCAAACACAAGTCAGCTCAAGAAAAGCCTGCTGCTAATTACTTTTTGTGCCCCTGACTGAAATGTGGCACTATTCAATAGAACTAAAGGGCGTAATGATCTTCAGCGGCGTTTAATGCAGAACTTTCTCCATGCCTCGCACTGCCAGTGTGTGAGTGTGTATGAGTGTACAGAGCATTGAGCCCTGGGCTGTGCTAATTTGCAATCAGACACTCTCTTTGAGTTCTGTCTCTATGCCCCCAGACAGTATAAATGGCAGCTGAGACAAAGCTCCCATTCTCTCCATGCAGGCCCTCATAGTTTTATTTCAGGCCAGTGCTCTCAGACAGAGGGCATTCTGGGAAAGCCAAGAGATGGCAGTGGCAAAGGGGGCGGGACGCTGAGAGAGAAAGGCACACTGCAACGGCCCCCTACCTCTCTCTACGACCGGCGTCCATGGGCACGCTGCAGTACCACACCCACAACACTTGCACTCTGCCAGTGTCTCGATGTTACGAGAATAAACATCGGTTTCATTTCAGAGTTCCAGAATTACACCAAATAAGGAGAAATAAGATGTCATTCCCACTGAATTAAACATCTCTCTATCAATCTAGAACTGTCTTTTTATCATGATTAGTGCAATGATGCCATTGCCTTGAATACAAACTCTTTCTTTGATTTTTTTATTAACTTTGTCTGTTTTGTTATCTATTTATTTATCTATTGTTCATATGAATCTACTTAGAATTTCTATCTATTCATCCATCCAGCCACCCATCTATCTATCGAAAAGGGTCAGCAAGGTTTTTTTTTAATCACTTTTAAAAGGAT
This sequence comes from Schizopygopsis malacanthus, assembly GCA_027474115.1. Taxonomy (NCBI): domain Eukaryota; kingdom Metazoa; phylum Chordata; class Actinopteri; order Cypriniformes; family Cyprinidae; genus Schizopygopsis; species Schizopygopsis malacanthus. Next base: position 14,619,484 of record CM049865.1, read on the forward strand.
TTTCTTTATAATAGTATGACTATGGATATACAGTTATTGTGCAATAATGATGTCATCACCTTGAATACAAAATACATTTTTCTATAATTGTTAAAATTCAGTTTTGTTATCTATTTATCCACTGTATTTGTGAACTTTGACTGTTTTGTCCAAGTTTTCTTTTAAGAAATAATTTATATTATTTCGCAAGGATTCATTAAATTCATAAAAAGTGAAAGTAAACATTTATAATGTTACGAAATATTTCAAATAAATGTTTTTTTCCATCAAATCATTCTGAAAAAAAAGTAATCGCACTTTACAAAATATTAAGCAGCACAACTGTTTTCAACATTGACAATAAGGAATATTTCTTAAGCAGAAAATTTGCATATTAGATTGATTTCTGAATGATCATGTGACACTGAAGTGTGGAGTAATTATTCTGAAAATTCTGCTGATTTGCCATCACAGAAATAAACATTTTAATACTATAAAAAAAAAACAATATTTCATAATAATAAAGTTTTACTGTATCTCTTATTAAATAATTAAGTCCTTGTGGAGTATGAGAGACAAAAACATTGCAAAATCTTACCAACCCCAAACTTTTGAATACTAATGAACATCCTGAGTAAAAAGGGAGTACTAAATTGTCGCCGAGTCATGGATTTTGGAACAAAAATGCATGCCTGGGGTTTCAGTAATGCAGGTCTATTATATGTGATATCTTTACTGTGATTTCAAGAGCCAAGACAATGCCTGTCACAGCCCCGCAACCCAAGGCTACAAGTAAATGATTACCGAGAAGCAAGCCGTGTCCTCAGAAAGAGGTCACAAGCTCGAGGCATTGAGAGAACGATAAAATCCGGAGCACACCTACGACTTTATCACAAAACCAGATAACATCCAAAACATATCCTCAATGCTGACACCTATTTCTTCACAGTAAATCAAGAGCCCAAAGGGAAAAATCGGACTATTGGCTCCACATGGCCTCTTTGTCTGAGGTGAAGTGAAAAACGGTGAGCCCAGTTAAGGCCGACAGCTGTGTGTATCACTTTACATTAAGAGTGATTTCTTCTGGTGTTAGCACTTTGATATGCTGTCGGTTTAGCTCTTAAAACGTATGGAATCTCTTTGATTCGACATCGTTCAAAAGATGTTTCTTTTACAACTGCTTATTCTGGACATCAAGCAATATAATCACATGTAGTTCATATTTGCATCATCTTGGTCCGATTCCCAGAAACAGATTAACCATAGTCCTATATTAAACTGCATTATCAACAGTGATTCAAATCCCTTTTATTCTGAGATCTGGCTTAATCTGTGCCCGAGAAATCACACAGTCAAGACATATATCACCAGCTCTGAAAGCGAGGCATTTCTTCTTTTTGAAGGATTTATTTACATGTGCTCGATTGCCTTATGACATTCACCAAATGTGGAAAAACAACAATTTGGTTAAAATGTTAAGGTGGTAGCAGGTTCCCACAATCGACCTGCCAGCTGGTCTTCGGCTCCAATATTAATATGCAATTCTCAGAATGACAGAAATACACTACAGACCTTTTTTTACCAACAAAATTAATTGTGATTACGAAATGGAAGAAACCGAATGGGTTAAAAAGGTCAGTGAGAAAAAGGTGATATTGGTGTAATTGGCACACAACATGGTGTGATCGAGAGTACATTGACCTTGATGTAACCCTGCCTGGAAAGCACTGGCAGTGAAGTTACTGTGTGTGCTGCCCTGTCTCTCTCTGGCTCCACATGATGACAAACAGCCATTGTCACAGCATACCGCAAAAACAATTGTCTTCTTATGCCTCTCACAGAGCAAAAGTTTAACATTTCAACCACAATTAAATCAAAAACCTTTCGCTCAGTGGCCCGTTATAGTGAGACAGGGTTTTGTGTAAGGTGGCTGGTCATGGCGGCAGGGTACCTAAAAGGTAAAAGGCCCTAGAGATGACCTTTTTCAACAATAAGGGCCATTTAGAGTTTAGTCTCAAGTGGAAACCATGAACTCCTAAAAACCATGGAGGTCAGCAATCAAAAAGGGGTTAAAAATCCCACCATGTTTTGGATGCTGGCGACAACAAGATGTTTTTTTTATTTTTAAATGAATGTCCAATTTGGTCTTTTTAACAGGAACGACTGAGTATATACACTACAGAGCAGAGAATTGAGTGCACTTTGCTATTGCTCCTCCCCATACACACACACACACACACACACACACACACACACACACACACACACACACACACTAAATGACATCACCACACATCTGTTGTCCCAACAGGCATTCATCACATGGGCACCAAAACGACAAGCCTCTCTTTTTTTACCCATCTTACAGTCTTTCCATCCCTCTCTCTCATTCTCTGCACTGACCTGTGGCTTTTCTCTACCTCATCCTGCATTCACAAGCACACACATTGTAGAATTGGAAAATAACATTCATTAGAAGTCAATTAGCCATTTAGGTGACCCTTCAGTCCACCCGTGTGATTACACACAGACCCCATCAACCAGGTCAGCACTAATACAGCGAGGCTGTTTAAAAAAAAAAAAGAAGAAATGGCATAAAAGAGTGACTCACAGGAAACATCCGATGTTCAGTCTCTTTTTCTCTGGACCTCTTTTTCTATCCAAAATATTTTACTTCTCAACATTTTTCCTCATTGTTGTGAATGACAATAACATCCAGTGTAGAAAAATCACAAGGTCAAACCGCTAGTGCTCTTTGACCCTCAAACCAGAGGTCCCTGTAATGTTTTAAACATTAGATTTATATAACACTACCAAAAAAAAGCCCTGATACATTATGCATAGCTAACATCTTTTCAAATAATACTATCCAACGCCATCTTTTGTACAATTTAAGAATCTCAAGTGATATCTAAAAATGTAGCCACATCAAATGATCTTGGCACAATGAATTGTAGACAATGAATGCTGTTTGAACGCCCAATGCAATGTGATTTTTCTGACCTCGTATTCTAAAAAAACTGGCGGGTTTTGGGTCCAAGCCAGGCAGTCTTGATTCAGCTTTAATCGACAGTGGATAAGTTTATACTTCTGAGGGCGGGATACAAGATGGCGGGAGCAGTGAGGTGCAATTCTCATTTGGGGCTGCAGTACATTTCTTCATCTTTTGCGATTAGGCAGTCAAGTAGAGCCCCCTTGTGGGCATTCATCAAAACTACTCTGACTAGAGGATGTATGCTAAACCTGAGGTGGGGACTTTACTTTGAGGGAGGGACAGACAGAGTGGATATCCTCACACCAGAGATTGGAGGAAGTCTGGTCTGAAAACTGGTAGGAGGGGATTAATCTGTGGAGCTCTGACTCTCTACACTGGTATGTTTCAATATTGCGCATTCACGTATTCCTCACCACTATAAAGTTAGGTCTTTTAAATTAAAGTTTGCCAAGCAAAAAAAAATAAAAATCAATGTATGCTTGTAATATAATATAAGCAATAGATACAATTTGTGGATTTTTATAAAATATATAATGTAAAAAAGAAAGCAGTTTATTTTTTATTAATGAAAGAAACTCAATATGCTGACAGTTGGCAACTATGAAACCACACTGTCACTACTCCAGCTGTTTCTGCATCTGTTTGTGGGTAGACGTACCAGCATCTGGTTTATGTTTTGAGTGAGAAAGAACAATAAAAAAAGAATACATTCTGGAATAACTTATAGGAAATTGTGTGATTTACACAGACATTTATAAGCAACACATGAAAGTATGCAGTTTTTTCTTCTTTTGCGTGCATCAATATTTTTTTTTAAATGGACTGTAATTGGGAAGACATGTCTCCAAAACATATTTCCGTACACGTGTTTACAATTTTATTTTGTCAGTTCTGAGGATTTTGCCGAGCATCATAATCACGTGATCAAATTCAACTGCGATAGAGCATCATGTGGTCAAAATCAACTGTGATTTACCAACTTGTTGATCGCACGCACTTGGACCGTGTCACAGGGTGCAACAGAGGAAAAAAATCCAGAAAGTTATTGCAGATGAAGAATGAAACCAACAGCCCCAAAGGGAAGTGGGGTATATTGATGTCCACTTTCCATTCCATGCACTACAGAACAAGAGTGCTAAACAAGCCTTTTCCGTCTCAGCTGGCATTTTTAAGGGGCTCTCGGGCAAACGGGTCACTGAGAAAATGCAATGAGACAATGATATTCCCCCAAGACAAGGAAAATTGATGTTACAATCCTGATGAAGTAAATGAAAAGAAACAGATTCCACTGTGTAACCTTCCAAACTATGAGAGCACAGCTAAAGTGCAGTTTTGGCTAGAAAGCTCTGTGGTCAAAAACACTAACAAAAGCATCTGATGGGGTGTTTTTCTCCTCTTCCCTTTGGGTTCCTCCCTTCCATTCTCCTTGAATATCATCCATAATTTTCTCTTGGCTGAACATTTTTATAGGAACATGGTCTTTATCTACAAGTGGACTGGAACATGTGGTCGGATAGAAGATTTCAATTATATCTGCCATTATTTTGGCTTGTGCATGTATATAACAGAAAAAATAATAAAACAAAAACTCAATACATCATCAAGAACGAGAATGTTTCAAGTGCAAATTGTGCTACTCGTAAGTCATAAATAATCGAAGAGAGGTATATTCTTATAATGCATCATCTCCAACATACATTTTCCCAAATACTTTGCTTCATCGAATACCATGTCATTGTCAAGCGCAATGTTTGGCTAAGCCGGAGGACATAACTAAAGAAACACGCATAACAAGGTCTTGAAAATCACCAAAAAGGTCAACTGCAACCATCGTGCTCCCCAAAAGCACTGTTCATACAGATATAAATCTGTTTGCTTTCCTTCACCAATCCACCCCATCACCCAACAGCACTTGACTTTATGTTTTCCATAGGAGCAAACACATTTGATGTTTTTACATGCCTTATGAATTTGTTATTTTTAGCACATGACTTACATCGACTTATTGGTCTGTCTGTGACATGAGAGAAGAACGCACTTTTACCAATTGCCACTAGAGAGAGCAAGTTTTTATTCAGAATGGTGTATGGATAGAAAACCAAATTTTTTGAATGGATAACGAGTTTCTGTTTGCATGCTCTGAATATATGGTTGTAGGTTTGATTGTTGAAAGTTGCACAGTGTACAATGCATATAATAAAAGAAACAATGGCGCTAAGTTAAAGCAGTGATTGTCGTAATGCAGTAATAATGGTAGTTCACCCAAAAATTAAATCTGTCAATTCACTTACCTTGATATAGTTCCATACTGGTATGACATTCTTTGCTCTGTGGAACACAAAATAAAACTTTAAAGTAGCTTGAACTTAACTGATTTATAAAATGTCTTATTTTGCCGGTAAACAACCTTGGACCAACAACAATACTGCTAACGTTAGACAACCTAATGAGCAGCTAATGGGCATCTAAAACCAGCAAGAAACCACGTTAGCATCTTAAAATGGATTTTCCAGAAGAGTCTGTAACTTGACAGATTATTGCTTAGTTGTATAGGACTACAGCCTACAAAATATTCAAGTAATGATACTTTTAGGAGAGTCTCTAGAGGTTTAAAGGTAATTTCTCGTCAGTAAGTTTCGCATCTGATTTTGGCGCCACAAGGACAAGAACATCACTTTTTAAACAAACAGAGCATTTATATACATGAGACAGGTAAATCTGAAATAAAGCGATAAATAACCACATACTTGTAATTATTATTAGCGCGTTTTGTCGATATTCACCGCCCGATTCGGGTCCTAAAATAAAAAGCGCTCGAGACACCTAACGTTACTGTTGCTATGGTTAACGTTACCGCGTCGCAACACGAACTCTTCTCGGTCACCTAATTAGCGCGATTAACCTTTTTACCATATACATGTTGTAACAAGAATAAATCTATATGTTTGAATGTAGAATTGAGTTGAGAAGGTTCAAACCTTAATTAGGGGTCTCAGACCTCCCCAAACCCCTCATACTTCGCCCCCTCGTTACATAGCTCCGATTGGTGACCCATGCCTGCCATCTACAGTGATGAGAGAAGCTGCATGCATCATTTACTGAAAGGAATTGTAGTCTGCCAAAGCAGAACGCTTTATGACTGTGCTTTCACTTTTCGTGTCTTACAAAAAGTAAACAAGGTCTTCCCAACAGACTATTATTATTATTAAAAGAAGCGGTTTCGATCCAGATTTCTGTCCATATCTCATCAATCTCTCCGACACTGAGCGCAATATATCACAAATAGGCGGAGATGTCACTCAACCGTGCCACTCAAGGTGGGCGGACTGGACTGTCCCCCCCTCTGCCAATGGCAAAGCACCGACACGAGACCCAAACCCCCTAACATCAGCCGTCAGCCCGCGGCGGGGAGCACACTCTGAATTAGCCTGTATCGCGCACGAGATGACGGATCGTGACTCCGCGCCCGCAGCGTAACTTCACGACACATCCTCAGAAGTTCGCTTTCTCCACGCGCTCTCTTCAATGTCACCATGCGCAGCATCTCATCCTGCGGTGCACTGTTGTCAGTCTACTACCCCCAGATCTTCCTCATCCTCACCAGCGGCAGCTACCTGTAGGTTTGAACTACTGCTTTCATTTTTATTCTGACGACATTTTTGGCACAACAGTCAAGCGTAATTTAACGTTCAATTAAAGGGATTATGTTATTGCACTGCAAGATTTTTCAGTCGACATGAATGGCGAAACATTATTTCCACACGTTAGAAATGGCATTTAGTGCACCTGCTGTGTTACACACGTGCATGCACTTTAATTATGTTTCAAGCCATTATGTGCTTTAGAAAGAAGCAAATGCTGAATTGCGCTATACATTACTTAAAATATTTTATTTAAAAAAACACAATGTATCAGAATCCATTGACTGTAAAATGTGTAATTAAATGTTTTTTTTTAAATGCAGTAAAAACATGTTAATTAACTGTACGTGTAATTAACACTAAATGTAATTTACTGTAAAGTACTGGTTTTCAGAAGTAAACCGTATTAATTACCATACTTATTTCCTAACACAATCTATTACAGTCAACACAAAATTACACGTTCTTTTACTTTAAAACATTGAAGTAAATTTAAAAAGTATGGCTAAGTGTATAGAGTAAACTCCCACACATGTTATTATATTAAATAGTTATGTTTATTGGTTTTGGTAACAGTTATGCAGTGTGGTTGATTAGTTAATGTGTATTGCATTGTACGTGTCCTGTGTTGCACTGATGGTGTGCGTTTCTCTGTGGATAACACTGCATGTGCTATGCATGTTTATTAGGCATTGCTGGTGAAAAGACTAGTTTTGAGGAATTTTTTGTCATTATCTGCCTTTACCACCTGCATTATTATGGCGTTTAATAGTAGGCTACATTTTGAGTTACAAAACAAATTTTAGTAGTTCAAGAAGGTTAGCCTTTATCAGTTAGTTACACAATAGTTATACACTTTAAATGACATTATACAGGCAGCAAAACAACTCCCAAAACAATATTTTCTTTTTTACTGTGAAGTTCTTACGCAAGTAATTATTCAAATGAGCAGGTTTCAAGTTATATACTATGCATACCACCCAGTTATAGACTAAACTTCTCATGCCAGTACAAACCCGTTCATTCAGTCAAAATTGATGAGATTACTTTTCATTCATTTGCTGTGAGAGCGTGAGGATAAGGTTTTACTCGTTACAACATCATGTTCTGATCTCAAACGCTTATAACTGCATTTGGAAAAAGAAAACAGAGGGTGAGATGTGCGAGATGACGCTGGAAAAGAGTGAACCTTTTATTTGCACTAAAGTTCAGACTGTGGAGAAATGACTGCAGTCCACAAACCAAGAAAATGAACTGCTGAAGAGATTTCAGATGAGAATTATATCATTTACTCAGTCTCATATTTACTTTCTTCTGGAAAACACAAAAGATTATATTTTAAAGAATGCTCTAACTGCTTTGGTTCATGCAATGAAAGTCAATGGGCAATCAATGCCCATTGATTTTTTTGTTATACAGGTTTGCAATAACATGAAGTGAGTAAATGATGAGAGTTTCCATTTTTGAGTGAACTGTCCCCGTTTCTTTAATACCTGGTCGACATCAGCTGCTGACATCAGTGTATCTGGTCTCCTCCAAAGGGCTTTTTCTTCAGTCGTGGCTTTGGGTGCAAACATCATCTGCAACAAGATCCCCGGCCTGGCCCCCCGACAGCGCGCCATCTGCCAGAGCCGCCCAGATGCCATCATCGTCATTGGGGAGGGCGCTCAGCTGGGCATCAACGAGTGCCAGTATCAGTTTCGCTACGGACGGTGGAACTGCTCTGCCCTTGGCGAGAGGACCGTCTTTGGGAAAGAGCTGAGAGTAGGTCAGTAGGTGCAGCCCGGTGAGCTGTGCTTTTGTGTGTGCGCGTGTTGCTTTGGCTGTGATTTATTTCCATGAGAGTGTGGCCCTGTGAAACAAGTGAGACGACAAAAGGTTAAAGTGGACACATTTGCACAGTTACAAACACACAAATGGCACCAGTGACTTTGTGAGAACCCCAACCAGGAGAGCACACAGTAATACGTTTTTTTTTAATATAGCAGTCCGATATAAATTGCCTTTCAGTCAGAAATGTTTTGTTACGGTCAGGGTGCGGTGCGAGGCTGTCTTTAATCCAATGGTCCTGGTAACAATCACTCTTTGGGGGGTTGTTTGGCTCTACACAACATAATCATATTACTTTTGTTTAAGGAAATGTATGTTTTTCGTCTGTGGCGTGCTCTATACTGGCATATATGGGTCCTAATGTCTTTGAAGTTTTTTTGGTTCTGTTGTGCAAATTGCTTGTGTGAGAGAAAGAAAAGCCATTGCATTGTTAAACTGTAGCAGAAAAGTTGAGTTTCATATTGCAATAACTAGGAATGGATGGAATCTAGACTATTTACTCAATTTCTGCACCAATTTTGACTCTAAAATTGATTTAAATGTAAAAAGCTGAGTGTGCTACTCTTTTATAGGTAGCTAAAAGCATAATCAAATCAACTAAAATATTTAACAAACAAACATAAGCAGCATGACACAATAGCTACAGCAGAGAAAATCTTCTGAAATGCTTTGCGTTTTATCTAATTTCATAATTCTCTAAATTGAATTTTCGAACGGGCATTTTAACCGTAGGTGATTTAATAGCCATTGTGAACTTTACTGAAAGGCCAATGGGTTTTCCCACAAAATCTGTAAGAGATCCAGGCACGCATTACTTGTCAAATTATACAAAGACTTCAGATATCTTGGCTGAAGGGAAATATCCTGTGCTCAGTCAAACCTGATGATCAGTTATAGGACTTCGGCTTTAGCTATGAGAAAAAACACAATGCTAATGGTCTTTTCCATTTTGCAGGATGGAGAGGGTAATCACTGTTGCCTTTACAAGATTCACTGCCAGCATATCTTGATGAGGGATATTATCCTAGAAAAGAAAACAACAGCAATTTCATATATATTTTCTGCTTATATTGTAAACGCAAATCTGTGTATACTAAAAGATTGCAGTATTATTGGCAGACCTTGATGATTAATCTTCTAAAGTCTGGGAACAAGATCTGACTATAATTGCAAATGTGAGTTCCAACTCTTCACAACATGGAGCCCATAACCAACATTTGGAGGGGAATGTTGAGAGCAATCAACATTTAAATAAGAGAGCAATAAGAAAAACAGAAAATGAAAATAATTGAAAAAATGTAAAGCCATCAGCTGCAAATCTAAACCGTTCAGAAATCCATTCAGCATAGAATAATTCATTCCTCCATATCGGACAAACCAATTCAACAGTTTGTTTTTAATTAAAAGTGAAATTCTTACATTCGGTCGTTAATTAATGCATTAGTATAGAGATAACAGTATAGACATCTTTGTATCGGTCATTCTTGCTAACCTCTTTTCATAAAGGCCGACCAGCAGGGGTCAGTTTAGTCTCCTTGCATCAATCTTGAGATCAAGAGTGCTCTGTCCTGGAGATGTACCTCCCTGCAGCGTTTAGTTCCATCACAGATCAAACAAACATGAACCAGTTAACTATTTCTTAAAAATTACAGCCAGGTGTGTTTTTGCTGCTTCGCATTGGAAGTTAGACCCTGCTTGTAAATGGAGTTGCTACACCGTTGAGTGGGAAATCTAACAAAGATGCACTCACTGGGATGGACTTTGGGATGTCAATGGTGTCAAATCATCTCAGAGGTTCTACTCTCTTCTTCCTAGGTAGCAAGGAGGCTGCATTTACCTACGCCGTCACAGCAGCCGGTGTTGCCCATGCTGTGACAGCAGCCTGCAGTCAGGGCAACCTGAGCCACTGCGGCTGTGACAGAGAAAAGCAGGGCTATCACGACCAGGAGGAGGGCTGGAAATGGGGCGGCTGCTCGGCAGACGTTAAATACGGAGTGGAGTTCTCCAGACGCTTTGTTGACGCCCGAGAGATTAAAAAAAATTCAAGGAGACTAATGAACCTGCACAATAATGAAGCAGGAAGAAAGGTATTGAGGAAAAGTTGTATAGAGTAATATACACATACAAATATAGGTGCATCTTTTTTTGTTACATTTTTTTCAAAAAGTTAAACTTTCATATATTCTAGATTCATTACATGTAAAGTAAAACAGTTCAAATGTTTTTTGTTTTCATTTTAATGATTAGAGCTTACAGCTTGCATACAGATTAGAGCTTACAGCTAATGAAAGTCAAAAATCAGTATCTCAAAATATTAGAATATTTACATTTCATTGTTTGAATTTAATGAAATGACCATCCCTATATTATACATTTTGGGTATCTCTTGTTCTTTGAAACCACTATAATGGGGAACACTGCTGACTTGGCAATGGTCCAGAAGACGATCATCGACACCCTCCACAAAGAGGGTAAGTAACAGAGGGTCATTACTGAAAGGGTGGCTGTTCAAGGAGTGCTGTATCAAAGCATGTTAAATGCAAAGTTGACTGGAAGGAAGAAATTGGGTAGGAAAATGTGCACAAGCAACAGGGATGACCGCAAGCTTGAGAATACTGTCAAGCAAAGCCGGTTTAAACACTTGGGAGAGCTTCACAAGGAGTGAACTGAAGCTGGAGTCAGTAAATCAAGAGTCACCACGCTCAGACATCTTCAGGAAAAGGGCTACCAAGCCACTTCTGAAACAGAAACATCCTCAGAAGCATCTTACCTGGGCTAAGGAGAAAAATAACTGGACAGTTGCTCAGTGGCCCAAATTAAATTTAGCATTTCATTTGGAAATCAAGGTCTGGAGGAAGACTGGAGAGGCACAGAATCCAAGCTGCTTGAAGTCCAGTGTGAAGTTTCCGAAGTCAGTAATGATTTGGGGTGCCGTGGCGTCTTCTGGTGTTGCTCCATTGTTTTATCAATTCCAAAGTCAATGCAGCCGTCTACCAGGAGATTTTGGAACACTTTATGCTTCCTTCTGCTGACAAGCTTTATGGAGATGCTGATTTCATTTTCCAGCAGGACTTCAGCACCTGCCCACAGGGCCAAAACCACTTCCAAGTGCTTTGCTGACCATGATATTACTGGGCTTGATTGGCCAGCCAACATGCCTGACCTGAACCCCATCTGGAATCTATGGGATATTTTCAAGAGAAAGATGAGAAACAGTCGATCCAACAATCCAGACGAGTTGAAGGCTCAATAGTGCCTCATCAGTGCCACAGGCTGATCGCTTCCATGCCACACCTCACTGATGCTGGAGTTTGTGCTAAAGGAGTCCCGACCAAGTATTGAGTGCATAAATAAACATACTTTAAAGAACTTGAACTTTTATGTTTTGCAGATCCTTTTTTTGATTGATCATAGGAAATAGTCTAATATTTTGAGAGACTGGATTTTTGACTTTCTTGAGCTGTAAGCTCTAATCTTCAAAAAAAAAAATAAATAAAAACATACTTTTTAAATGTTTTACTTTACATGCAATGAATCTAGAATACATGAAAGTTTAACTTTTTTAAACAAGTTACAAAAACAATATGACATTTTTCATGATATTTATTTTTTGAGATGCGCCTGTATATATACAAAATTCATGCAGCAAAGAATGACCATGTTTTCATGTGATTTAGTTAATAGAAACTATGATTTGTGATACACTGCTTTTAAACAGAGGGATTAAAGACTTGAGGGGAAAACACATAGGAACATTACTACTGAATCTCAAATCCTTCTCATTGAAGGGGAATATTAACATTTAACTAAACGGGTAAATGTCAACTATCACGTACCGCTGTCTGCTGAACATATCAGTAACACATCAAACAGCCAAATAGTTCCGCTTTTAACTCAAATGTAACCATATACATAAATGGGGACTTGAGAATTATGGACATTTCTCTCGTACTTTGATGTGGCCCTTGGGAAGGTAGAGAAAATTACAGGGTATGATTTGGCTAAAACATATTTTTTCCTCTCAGTTTTGACAGATATCTGGCATCGCACATTGAAACATTGCTCAGGACGTATTGAATAATAGGTTTTGGTTCAAATGGCTGAAAACAGTCAAAATAAAATGTCAAGAATTTCCCTTACCCATCAGCTGCATGAATTCACTCGCACCACAGCTTCAGAGGCCTCTGATGAAGTCATGCCCATTGTAAAATACTATGCGAGTATTACTAGGAAATAAAAACCAGATAAACCACGTTTTTTAAAATGTGAAATATAATATATTTCAGGATTGTTACAACATACATACATGAATACATACACACACACACACACATACATATATGAACACACACACATACATAGCATGATGTTTTAGTAAAGGTCTGAGCTGAGGCATTGCAAATAAATACAATTTAGTTTAAAAATGTTACCAATATAATGTTTTTAATTGATGTCTGACTATTGTAAACAAATGTAAGTAATAAAGCAATATATATTGCTTACAATTTGTTTATATTTTAAGTTTAAAAAATTATATTTTACATTACATTTGTAATTATAATTACACGCATTATAATTACATTACACACATTACTGCAAAAATTTAATATTTAAAGTAATAAAACAATGTATATATTTATTTCATTTTATAATTCAATATATTAGTGCTGGGCAACGATTAATCACATCCAAAATAAAATATTTTGTTTATATAATATATGTGCATGTACTGTGCATAATTATTATGTATATATAAAGACACACACATACAGTCTATATTTAACAAATATTTACATGTATTCACACATGTATATATTTATATAATTTATATAATAAATATTTTTAATAAACATAACATATTTTTCTTAAATATATCCATGCATATGTGTATTTATATACACATAATAAATATACACCAGTACACACACACACACACACACATTATATACACACAATTGTTTATTTTGTATGCGATTAATCGTGATTAATCGTTGCCCAGCACTACAATACATATTACCTTTCATTTCCAAAACCAAGCACAATCATTTGGTGACACTGGGGTTTTCTCAACTGTTGCAGGTTCTAGAGGAACGGATGAAGCTGGAATGTAAATGTCATGGCGTCTCTGGCTCATGTACAACAAAAACCTGTTGGACGACTCTGCCGAAATTCCGAGAGATCGGCTACATCCTTAAGGAGCGTTTTGCCACTGCGGTCGAGGTGGAGGCCGTGAGAGCCACACGTTTTCGGCAACCGTCTTTCCTGCGTCTCAAGCAGTCCCGTGGGTACATAAAGCCCACCGACACTGATTTGGTTTACTTGGAGCGCTCACCCAACTATTGCGAGGAGGATGCTGCAACGGGAAGCACGGGAACGAGAGGGCGGCTGTGTAACCACACATCTCCTCACACGGACGGCTGCAACCTGATGTGCTGCGGCCGGGGCCACAACACCCATCAGTACACACGCGTGTGGCAGTGCAACTGCAAGTTCCAGTGGTGCTGCTTTGTTAAGTGTAACACCTGCAGTGAAAAGATGGAGGTGTTTACCTGTAAATGAGCAAGTGGTAGAGTTAAAAGGACAAGAAATAAAAGGCGAGAAGTCAATGGAAAGAAACAGAAAGTGTTTGAAACAGAAATGGAAGTGGCTTCGTTTTGCACATCAGGCAGTCTTTATGCAAGAAAGCCCCGCTGAAAGAGACTGAAGGATGAATAATGAAGATGCTGGAACTTCAGAGGAAAATGCACTGACCTCAGACCGACTTTTTGTGAATTCATGCAAACATATGCAGTGCAAAGCTTTTGTAGATCTCAGATTCTCACAGACTTGAGAAAGGTCAGCTGGGTCCAGTCCTGAGGACCACATAATGATTCAAACTCCTATTGGACAGTCTAAACTGCCCACAAAAGTGATCTTTTTCAAATTAAGATGAGAAGAACTTGTAAAATGTCCCACCAGCTGAGCCCCTATGGAATGTGCTGCAACTTTGGAAACGCTGGAAAGCTTCAGTCACACTGTATCTGTTTGAACACTGAAAAACATGACCTTTTTTCCTTTTCTTTGGAGAAAAAGTCTGAATATGTTAATACTGTAGATTTCTCATAATGGTACACAGAAGTATGAACTTCTAATATCATTGCTACTGATCTGTTGCTTCCCAAAGTCTACCCCAAACAGTATAGGACATTGCATATGTAAAAAGAGCTTCGTTTTCAGTTTACAGATGAAGAAAAGTGGTCAACTCATTTCTACACTTAAATCATAATTTTGTTGAATACGTTGCTAATTGCAGCACTGGTGGGCTTTAAGTAAACAAAAACGGTTTGTGTTTTTTATGAGGAGAGAAGCTTCCATAGTCATCTAAAGGCTTGGCCATGTATGCTGCAATGCTTAAAAATAGAGTAATTTGTGTAAATGTGTGGAATGAAAGAGAGAGAGTTTTTACATACTTAATAGAAATGTGACCCACCACCGTTTGAGTGACCAAACCATTCCCACGAATGCCAGAGACATGGGATTCCACATCACTGCTCTGGCGTGCACAAGGTCTAGTTATATTCTGCCTGAGCCAATGGACCATACAGCTATGGGTCTGAAAACGGTCACTGGAAATATTTCGAGTAGCAGTTTTTTTTGTTTTAATCTAAATTGTATATACGAGTTATATGGTTGGTAAATTTGTTAAAAATATATTTTTTTATGTAGAGAATATGGCACTTTATGTCAGGTATATTCAGAGTAATTAATGATACGGTTTTCTTTGTTAATTACAGGTCTACAATTTTTGTCCTGGTTTAATTATGCAAGCTTTTTTTTTTAAGTGACTTTTCCTGAATTTAAGTTTGATATGAAACCATCTCATTTTTTTGTTGCCTGGATGTATTTATACTTTTTTTGGCAAAGATTTACACTAAAATCGCTTGATAAATAAATGAATCAAACAGTTTGGATCAAATACATCAAACTGTGGTCATTTGAATTCATCTTATTACTAAGCAAAATGATGCCATGTTGTTAAACGCACATTGACATCTCGGAAAGTTCCCAGAAGCTCAGAGTTGTGGGTGTAGATACTGCGAAACGCTGATCTCGGAGTGACACAGAGCTGTTCCCGCCTGGGTTTGAATAGGCATCCGACCTGGCTCATTCATTCACCCGCCGTATGCTCTCTACCCCTCTGGTCTTTTTCCTGTGGGTGAAAAGCATTGCAGGCAGCCACCGAAGCAGAAGTAAACTGGACCTGTTTTGTTAGCCGTCTGAACTGCTGGGTACCGGAACCGCGTAAGCTCCCAACACTATACCCCGGATTGAGAGAAAAGTCAACCCCGATTGTTTCGCACAAACATTTTGTCATTAAAAAATATGAGGCAGAAAAAACAGGGTGTGGTGGGGAGAGCAGAGGCCTCCACAGAGGGGTATTAATGCTACGGAGGGGTGTGTGTATGTGTGGACCACTCAGCTCATTCCAGAATGGAAGTGATTCTGCAAGCTAATACTTCTGGTCTGATTCGTGTAGGACAAACTAAGGGCAGAACTAGAAGATCACGAGAGAAAAAAAGTGGTGTGGGATAGACGGAGGGAGAGAAAGACCTGATGACTGATTTCTGGTCTGTAAGAGAGGTTGCTTTTTTTAAATTAGGTACACAATCACAATCAACAAGAATCTAGGGACACTCTTCCTAAAATAGAAAAGCAGCTAGTTATATGACCTGTTCAAGTCGTTATTACGTGAAGTCTGGGATGCGCATCGTAGAACAGGCAAGCATTTGTTTATAAAGCATATACAATTTTTTTTTTTTTATTACCGATAGTTTCACTAGATAAGACACTTATTCATCGTCTGGTATCGTTTACAGCCCTTTGAAGCTGCACTGAAACTGTCATGTTGACCTTCAACCGTTTGGAGTCCATTGAAACTAACTATATGATACAAATCCTGGAATGTTTTCATCAAAAGCCTTAATTTATTTTCGACAGAAGAAAGAAATATATAAACATCTTGGATGACATGGGGGTGAGGAAAATGTTAATTTGAAAGGGAACTATTCCTTTAAGCAGCTTAGATGTTCCTAATAATAATAAAGAAATGTTTCTTGAGTACCAAATCAGTATATTAGAGAGATTTCTGAAGGATCATGTGACACTGAAGACTGGAGTAATGATGTGGAAAATTCAGCTTTGCCAACACAGGAATAAATTACATTTTAATTTAATTAAAATAGAAAGCAATTATTTTATATTGCAATAATATTTCAACATATTAATGTTTTTTTATCAAATAAATGTGGCCTTAGAGACTGGTCTCTTTCAAAAACAATAAAACTGAACCCAAACTTTTAAATAGTTATGTATACGTTTAAAATAAATGTTCTAATTTCAAAACAATCTAGCGGTTTTAAACACTTTCAGTACTGCGTGATCTCGGTAAGTGTAGTTTTTAAAGCTTTTTGGTGGCTACAGATTCACACAAAACATGAGTGTGGAACTGCTCTATTGGTTTAAAACAAATAATTGGATATTACAGAGCGTACACACAGGTAATTACGTTATGTTATTTTATTATAATAAATGCACTAAATTAAAGTTAGATAGACAGCCCTATCATACAGCAATCTCCAGCTACATGAGAAGTTTGTTGAAATAATAGGGGAATGGTTGAAATTACACGGCTTTGTAAACAAACCTGATTTAAAGCACAAAATCTTAAGTGAGCTTTCAAAAAGAAGGATCCGAGTCTCACAACTATTCAGAGACTAACTTTATGTGTACAGATCAAGAGGCGGCCTGGTCTCTTTAAAATGCACTGAATTGGGGATTAACCTCTACTCCCTGTTGGTCATCAGAGTCTCTTTAGTGGCTGGAAAGCCAGGAAGACACGGTCCTACTTGTTTCATAGGATTTGAATCTCACTTTGGGGGGGTTGTTATTAAAGACCACTAAATGCATCACAGATATCAGCATGAGACCTCTCAGATAAGCTCCTCTGACTGATGTCCTCTTGTGTGGAGAACACAAAGCCCAGACCACCCCCTTGTGCTGCCAACTACTGATTGGATATTTAATGACCCCAGTGTGTTGTGGGCGTTTTAAGCCATCTCCAGAGTGTGATATAGCATGGTAAAAGGGTGTAGGGATGGGCAGTCTCCTAGCTCTACTTAATCAATTATGAGTCCTTCTTTAGGGGCCTGAGCAGTAGACTGCCATCCCTTTCTTCCACTCTCAAGCCCATTTCTCTGAGCATCGTGTCGTCTGACACACCTCGTCTCCGAAGACCTTGTATCAGCTTCTGATTCTCTAGGTTGTTTTCCAGAATGTTCCGGATGGCAAACACTGCCCACTGGCTTATGACTGTAAAAAACATTAAGGAAAGTCATTGTTTTGCTATGTGGTTGTCAGAGTGTTCTTGTTGGTTTAATGCCAAAAAGCGCACCAAAAAGTCTCCATGATATTCTGGCCTCTATATAGAGTTAAGGAACTACCTTCAACATGACAGCCAATTGTATTATTCATCAGGATGCAAATTCAAACACTGTCAAAGTTTATAATTAGGGCATGGATGCACAATATATTGGTAGATCAGTATATCACATAACAGATTTTTTGCCCAAAATTTTGCCCATACCAGAACTAACTAGCAACACCAGGTCCAGCACCCACCGCTAAACACTAAGCAAGAACAACAACTTCCGGACACTGTCAGGAAACAGCGTTCGGGAGGACACAAGCTCAGCTTAGCGGCTCATCCCCTAATGAAAGAGAAGCTGGCGCTGTGCCCTGCTCTCTCTAATACAGAACGGCAGTGGTCGCTAGAGAATGAAAGCTTTTTTTTTAACAACAGTGAAGGATCCTTTGGAAACACAGCTGCAATACATCAGATTGTCGTGTTATCAATGAACCGTTTCATATGGAACAGAGTTGGCAGGATGCAGGTCAACACTATAAAAACACAAAATGTCACTTCATTTTATTCAAGTGGTGATTTTCCAACCAGGATTTCAATCAAGTTTTCCAGAAAGTGTTGCACATCTATAAAACTGACATCTGTCAACACCACAAAATTACTCATATATGCAATACCTACATTTAGCTTCATAAACTATTATGACTAGATATTTCACACAAGGAGACTGGTGAGTGAGGATTGCAAAAAGTTTGTGAGTCAGCCCAACAGTTCCACCTCTCTACAGGGGATGTTGCTAGGTGGAGAGACATGAAACCATTGGGCAATACGCTGGCCTTGCTCTAATAACATCGCAACTGCGTTTCCAACTCTGAACAAGCCACCAATCATTCAAACATCAAACACTGCGGTAAAACCTCCATTAGTAATGGAATTTAAGGAGCTATTACAATGCTATTCACACTATAGATAGCAATATCTTTGCATTTTTTGTGGCGGTTTTCACAAAACCAAAAAACCCTCATTAAATACACCACAAAAGCCCAGAGTGAATGGAGCCACGACCAAGGATACAGGGGTTGTTGCTGTCGATGCTGCAGTTGTCCAGAATGAGAGCTATACCGTCCAGTTCTCTGACCTATAGGAGACAAATGGAAAAAACAAGGAAAATGGTCTTTAACAGGGACATCGTGAGCCAGACTGGTCAGAAAACAATTACTTTCCATAGAGGAAAGTCCATGCGGTTGAGCTCTGGTTTGGCGCAGTCATACGAGTTTGCGCTGGCTTTCGTCACATGCAGTTTCTAACTACGCCATACATAACCCTGAGTATGTATCGTAATCGTAACCCAAGAGCTACAGCGGTTGCCTTTTAACCACCCTGGTTCCTTTAAGAAAAAAAAATGAATAAGAAAGAGGAGACACAAGCCCTGACAATTTTCTGCTGCTAATGACTAGCATGGCGTTTGATTGAGAAAGTAGTGCTAGCAATAAAACGAAGGAAACTTTTGTAACCATACGCTTTGGCCACAAAATGAGTTGTGTTTGGCTATCCTCAGATATAGTAGACTTCTGCAGAGGCAGCATTTTAAGGCATCAGCACTTCTGAGCCTACACTTAACTGTATTTCCACCTAAGAAAATATCTTGCTGCAAAGCAAACACTGAAAAAACAACAACAAACAAGGGGAGACAAATGTATTTCGAAAAACATATATTGCATTAAAAACAGCAAAGTATCAATGAAAATAGTTCAGTTTAAAATTAATATTTTAATAATAGTAATATCTTTGTGTGTAGCGTATTATGCTTATTTGAGTAAGCTATTAGCAGTGGCAACATAACACTAAACTCTGTTGAAATCAATTGTTGGTAGCTTCTCTAGTTTGTTTTGTGTGAGAAGTGCTATTGTGTGGTGCAGTTTTTTAGGTAGAGCTGTCCAAATTAGTAATATAAGAGGTGGCCTAGAGACGCAGAATTTTTAAAGTTAACCACAATTTAACTCACGAGTGAGACGCAAGCACAACTATCGAACACCCGTCTGGTTTACATAGAAAAGTAATGGAAAAGCAGTGTAGTGGAATGCAAAAATGCATTCTGAGCGAACGGTCCATTAGAAAGCAGCAATGGGAGCAGTGCGCTCACAAGGTTTTGGATCAAAAAGTGAGGGTGCTGGCTGGGGGACACTTGCTATTGTTTTTTGACCTTTGATCTCTCAGTTGTGTGCCTTGACCCTGTTTAAGAAGGCCGGGTCTAGGTTCTCCTCTGTGCTGATTGAAGGGGACAGACCTGAAAGCCCCTACATCGCAGGAGGCTGCTTACAAGAGAATTCATTAAAAAGAAAAAGAAAAAGCAGAAAGGGAACAAAGTGGGAAAAGATCTGGAGAAGAAATGAGATGATACATGCATGAAATTCAGAATGGTTCTCGAGTCTTTATCTACCAGGGTTAATCCCTGATTAGTTTTCAAGGAGGGCGCTTCCACAAACAAAAAGCCCAGGCCTGAGATGATGGACGGAGAGAAGCCTCTGAACTTGTATACTTGTGTTCCTGTGGCTCAGTGGTAGAGCATAGTGTTAGCAGCGCAAAGGTTGTGGGTGTAAAAAATGTATAGCCTGAATGGCTTTGGATAAAAGCGTCTGCTAAATGCATAAATGTAAATGCGTTTACCACGACGGGGTTGTGCAGTCTGTTGATCCGTACATTACTGCAGTTGGCTGCAAACTCTATGGTGTTAGTTTCGTCATTCATTGCCAACACATTCCAACAAGTCATAGAAATCGCAGGAGAGAAGTTTAAAAGATGATTTCCAAGAACTTTGCTAACTAATTCCTTCCCTTGGCAATCACACTGACTATTTCAGTTTTTCTTACCCATCAATCAGTTCTCTTTTATTGATGAATTTCAGGCAAGGTGCAGTCATGCAAAGCTAAATATTTTCTCGAATATCATACATTTTTACCAGTGGCGGCTGCTGGTCTTTCAAAGAGGGGAAGCTCATTTTCGGCCAACATCATAACAATTGTCAATTTATTTATAAGTAAAAAAGTTCCTTTTCAAGAAAATGCTCTAGCCTACTGTATGAATGAATGAACAAACAATCTAAAAAAAAGATATTAAACTCGACGGAGGAAATGTGGGAATTAGGTTAAACTGAAACAAGGAATGTGGTGTATAATTGTGTGAAATGATGAAAATTGGCTAGCAATTTCGCAAAGCAAATACCAAGAAATAGGTTGCAGCAGTTTGTCTTTCTACTACACTTGCAAAATCCATGATGGGACTGAGCTCGAATAGCTTCAGCGACTTTTTATAGAAAATCACTGTCAATCAACAGGAGATGCAGTCTTTCGACAGTCCCTCCAATCATCACGCAGAAGCCCGGAGTCCAGGCCAGCCCACTCCTCCATTCACCCCCAGAGACGCTGAGCGTCCGTGGGCGGGACATAATCTCAGCATTTATCCAATGACTGTGTCGTTTCGAAGCACTGAAAAAACTGTTCAAATCAGCCCCATTGAAGTCAATAGACGCTAGGCTTCAACAGGGAAATGCACTGTGACGCTACGGGAATGTATGAGAAGGAAATCGAGTCAGCCAACCTGCTATGTGTAGCTGATTCTGAACGAACTCGTCTTTGAGATGAACGTGTTCTAACTCATTTTTAGCCAATAAAATGTTAACACAATAGTACATATTTGACCATTCATTTTTTGACATTATAGGGGAAGCCGAGCTTCCCTTACAGTCTTAAAGAAATGCCCACTGATTTTTACCATGATTTACCCAAAAATCTTAGAAGACATTTCTAAGAATATAGAAGAAAGATTAGATAACAAAAAATCTACACAGTGCAGAAACTAATTAATCCTTCAAACCACTGCGTTTTACCCATTTGTCAGCAAGAATTGTTCAATACACACACACACATATACACATATATATATATATATATATAAAATCAGAATAAGCATGCAGTTTAATTTTGCAAAGGTATATCTGTTATGCTGAATGGAAATGGAACACTTTATTTTCCCAAAAGTTATTTGAAACATTAAAGCAGACGCATTTAATAGCCTTTCTATACATTTATACAAAATCAATCTGTAAATTTAATTTGATGTGGACAACTAAATACGTATCATATTTGACCCATAAATTGTATATGGGGTCTGTTTTGAAAATATGTTGTTTTGCACATCCCTAAAATGTGACTGCATCTTTCATATCTGCAAAATCTCATATTTACATTTATGCATTTAGCAGATGCTTTTATCCAAAGCGACTTACATTCCATTCCATTACATCGACATTACATTCAGGCTATACATTTTTTTTTTGTCAGTATGTGTGTTCCCTGGGAATTGAACCAACAAACTTTTGTGCTGCTAACGCAATGCTCTACCACTGAGCCCCACACACACACACACACACACACACACACACACACACAAACTTCTAGGAGCTACTGTGTGCAGTACCTTGTCCTGGTTGACAACGTGGCCATGACAGAGGTTCCCAATGAGTCGAATGAGATGAGCTTTGAAACTGAGGGCAGGATGGGTGTCGGCGCCCTCTGGCTTTGTCAAGGAGAAATCGTGTGCTGGGGTGAACACATTTTTACTGGTTTTGCCCAGTAAGTGGACCTCTTTCAAGAGATCTGGAGATGACAAAGATGATCATTTTCACATTACATACAAGAAGAAAGTGAGACATACATGCCATGTTTAATGTGTGGCATCACAGCCGGAGATGACAGGAGAGTCTGGGAAGAATGAAGATTGTGTCTGTCTGCAGTGAGCTGTGACCCGTCAGATGTTTCGGTTTCAAAAAGCACCCTACTGAAACAGCTGCTTTGTGTTTTAAATAGAAAAGGTGAGAAAAAGCATATAGTAGTGTGTGATTTTATTTTTCAGTTTAGTTAATCATCTGCAATATGGATATTATGATGGATAGCAAGCTCAACCCCATGTTTTCAAGACAAGAGGCTTTTTACAGAGTGATTGTACCAAAACAAATATTTTGCATTTTCAATTCATGGCAAAGACTTGATAATTTCCTATGTTTTTTTGTGTATTCTCATTAAGAATGCATTAGGATTTTTATCTCCAACAAAAGCATAAGCATTACGCCACATTTACCGACTGCTGCGCTCAAAAGGTCAGAGTGATCCTGCAGGGCCATGAACTCCTTGCAGTCAGAGGTCATTTCACAAAGGATGTCCAAAAGCCTGATGACAACCATAGCCTCCTACAAATGTACAACAATACCAGGCATAAAATGTACAGTAACTTTAAGGTCAGAGCAAATTTGTGATGATTTTGAAATCTTCTTTCAATGGCTCCATTTGTTTGAATATATTATAAAATGTAATTTATTCTTGTATTTGCAAAGCTGAATTTTCAGCATCCATTACTCCATTTTTTAGTGCCACGTGATGCTTCAGCAATCATTCTAATATGCTGATTTGGTGCACAAAACATGCATAATATTGCCCACTATACAGTATGATCCCAATATTCTGTGCATGCCTGTTGCATACTAACATGAAGAGGTGCAATGTGAGCACTGCGGATAAAGCTGACCTGGTTATCTGATGATTCGGAGCTCAGGGTGAGAACAGCTCTGTAGTGCTCAGTGAAGCAGGAAGCCAGGAACTGAGCTGCGCTCAGAGGCATTAAACAGTTCTCCTCCTTAACGACACCAAGCTGTGCTAATATCAGCTCCAACAGTGTGAGCCTGTTAGTATACAATTACATTCACAAAATAATCTATATCAAAACATGCAATATAATTTAGAAATATAAATTTATTCCGATGGCCCATGTTACTGTGCTTTAATAGTGATGCCCAGGCTCTGTTCCAAACCCTAGTGAGCGGTCTTAATGTCTACACAGAGAATGACCTTGTAAGGAAGCATCTTAACCAAAATGGAACCTCACAGGCCCAGATATAATAATTTTATTTGAATATTTTGGATAGGCAATAATGCACTGAAAGGCATAAGTACAAAAGAGTAGTGAAAAATTTGTGTATTTTATTATATTATGCTAAGTGAGTATTTTATTATTTTATAGAATCCATCTACCATCTTGGACATTTTTTATTTTACTCAAATGTCTTATTTATGAATGTTAGATTTTATTTGGAACAGCCAATGATGCCTAAAATGCTGTCTAGTTAGACAGCTCAGTATAATTTGTGTAACATTTTACAATAAGGTCTCATTTGTTACCATTAGGTAATGGAATATTTAACATTAATGACCAATATATTCTTTAAGCATTTATTAACCCTTTATAATGTTGGTTGATATACATTTTCAGATTGAGATTAAGATTAACATTGCACAATATTTAATGCCATTTATTCATTTTAGGTATTGTTAGTTTGTTGAATAACGTAGTTAACTCATGTTAACAAATAAAACCTCATTGTAAAGTGTAACCAGAATTGTAACACAGCCTCAAATAAACACAGAATCAAATCATCAAAAAAGTCCAAACTCAGTATTGTAATGTATTAACCTAGATGCAAGTACATCTCATCTTTGTGCAATTGATCTTAAATAATTGAGTCATTACCTTTCCTCATTGGTCATTTCGGTGTACATCTTCCTAACGAGCTCTGACGACTTGAGAAAGTGTTGTGTGACAATAAAGACCCTGTAAAACGAGTAATATATGACCAAAGTGGGGTAAAAAAAAAAAGAATAGGCGTAAATAACAGATGTGCTCGTTTCAATTTAAACACAAAGCTTACGTCCAATCCACTTCAGGCAGCGTCCTGCACAAGTTCATGATCTTCAGGGACAATCGAAGCTGCTGTGTGTCTTTAACTAGCTGCTCTGTCTTGTGTTCATCCAGACAAGTGTGGACCACCATACACGTGTATGAAACCACTTTCTCATCTGCAAGCTCCAAAAGGTCCCTTGAAAGAGATAGAAGTGGTTCCAAAACCGCACCAGTAAAGGGCTTTACAAATCAGGGGCATCTTACAAAATGAAGAGCAAACACATTTTTGACTGGCATCGTAAGAAATGCACCATTGATGCCTAACCATAAATTCACTCACCAGAAGATGTGCGGGAAACCAAGCTCCCAGATGTCATCTTTGCAACGCTGGTTTCCAACAGCAATGTTACCAAGAAACTGAATCCCACATCGAAGTGCTGCCAAAGGAGAGAGTCATACATTGATTTATCTACCCGTTACTCTCCATAGAGCTGAAGCACACTTGAAACTCACCGTCACAAACGTCGTTTGAACCTCCTGATGAAATCTTGAGGAGTCTGGCCAAAATCTCAAAAGATAGCTTGATAGAGCCTAGATCTCTGTGAAGATATAAATGCTTTCGTTTTTCTGGTTTATAAAGCTCAAAGGCCACAGTCATATTCATATACTAATGATTATGATGTTATAAACAATGTCCATAAGTCTGAGACCACTTAAAAAAATATGAGAACTGCTAGGGGAAGAATAAAAAAAATCAGTTATGACATAAAAAATAAAGAAATGTATTTGCACTTTATTTTTTAACAGTACATGAACTTACAAGCAAAAGTACTGGGAAATATATGGTAACTACATGAGTTAAGGTTCAGTTTTGGGGTAGCACCTTGAAACTACTCAGTTATTTGAATTGCTATGATGAGTATAGTTTGTGCATAATATACATGCAGAATATGACTATATAATAAAGCTATGCCTACATTTTTGTATGATTAAGCATTATTTCTAGGCTACTAATCACACAAAATTTACACAAACTTCAGTTCATGCAGCTTGTGTTCTGCGGTCATTAAATGGGTAACATAATATACTAAATGAATACATTAAATGTTTATATAATATAATCATAGATATGACAATATTATGTAACATATTAAGGCATTTAATTTGATTTCAACAATTTACTCATATTTATGCCCAGGGTATATGTGCATATAGATTATACAAGCTATAATTTAAACATGCAAACTTGAGGAATTTGCATTAGTAACCTCAGACTTTTCAGGACACTGAACACTACCTCAGACAGCACTGGGTTTGAGAGCACTGCACACAGGCATTTCTGTGCGCCCTGAAACACTCTGCGGTGAGTTTAAGACATAGAGATGAATCCATCGTCTCAATCAAATGCTCAACATCCATAGAAAGTCTTGACAACACTGCAAAGAGGTTTCCAAGAGTCTCTCTGTCAACACTGGCTCTGAAACAAAACAGAAACAAGCTGTTAGCCTATTTTCTATTAGATGAATATGTATGGCAGTTCATGTGAAAGTACACAGCATTCAGAAACTAATATATGTGATTATTAAACGCTACACATTTGCATTAAACAGCTCTTTAACCTGTATCGAAATATGTCACATACCCAGCTGACACATACTGTGCATTTAAACACACATATTTCTGTTCATTTTGTAAAGTGGAAAATGTGTAGTACCTGAACTGTTCATCCCGTAAAGCTTCCGTAACAGTTTGCAAAGTTGTGAGATGCGTGTTTGTTAGTTTTTCTGTGTCTAGTTGACAGAGCGCGCTGGTTATGTTCTGCATGCTGTCACCGGAGGCTGCCATCAACATCAACACGCGCGCGCTCATAAACAGACCTTTACTTCCGCCTGCCTGCTAGACTGGATTTCAAAATAAAAGCCCGTGAACATGAATTCACGTGAGCGTTTTAATAAATATAACCTAATCTTTTTTTTTAATCTTTAAATATTCATTTTATTTGATACTGGTAATGGTTATAATTTTTTGGTTATTACTTAAATCTATACACTGTATTTGAAGGACACCCTCTTAAATCTTAGATATTTTCTTAATATAGGCTAAACATGTAATAAGCATGGTAATTAAAATTCATTAATAAAACACAATTTTTGCCACAATTCGCTGAATATTAATTGAATAGATTTCAATTGTTACATCCTTGACTGTGAAAATCACCCTCCATTGAATACACAATAATCACTCTGCTAAGAAACAGAACAAATAGTAATCATGGCATTATACATCAAATCCAAAGTCAAATCCATTTATTTTTGAGTTTTGATTGTATGCCATCGCTTGTGTGACACTGGGAAACACTCTACAAAGGTTACACATTGATTCAATCTGATCCTGAAAGGACAGACCGAATGTTTGTGATAATGCCCTAAACATTATTACATGATGTAACGTTCTCGCTGTCCCCATTCAAGGATGAAATTATCCAGACCATTAGAAGCCAGGCCATCTGACACCCATTCATCTGAATCAAACGTTCAAAGGACTTCAACATCAATCGTTCCAGTTTTTTTCATAAACAAGATGTGGGGACAAGTGCTCCAGCTGAAACAACAAAAGGCCCGAGTTCCCCTTTGAATCCTCAGAAGTGCCAGAGTATTTTGGGTCATTGGCTTTCCATTCTGCGGTTCATCTAGTGTTTTTTCTGGCCTGGGAAATGCACTGAAAGAAGTTGGTCTTGCATGAAGAATATAATTACAGGTGGTTTTGTATCAAACGTATATCCTCGGGTTAAGGGTGGACCCGCAGCTAATACATAAATGGGGTAGTTCCGCTACCAGACCCTAAAACAGAGTCGTCGATCATGAGAGACAGAAGCCAACCGAAAGCATCTACTGTGCTTAATGGCTTACAGGGCCAGCCGAAAATGTTCCGCTCCACCACTCCAAATGCATCTGGTGTCCTTGAGCAGATTGAGCAGATAAATATGTGCTAAATCAATGATCACTCTGCATGGCACCTAAACGCTTGCAGAAAAACTAAAGCGGTTGGGATGTGTTGCTCTAATATGGTTCTCATAAAACACTTCCACATGGGATGCAGCTGAGTGCAGAATTATTGCTTTCACAATGACAATCTTGCAGGAGATACTTTCCAATATCCTGCCATGGTTTCACTCCAGAAGAAAGCTCATTCTACAATAGTTTCAATATCGAAAGTGTTGTCTGGAACAGGACATAAAGTGTCATTAAATGTTACCAAAGCGCAACATGACGGCACCAGCACTTTAACGCGATTGAAGCTCTGGGTTTAACGTCAATCACAGGAAATTTGCTTCTAATTGCACAATAAACCTTGAGAGAACTTAATTTGAAACCATTTTATTTTCTCTCATTTTTGTCTGACAGGAGTTCCTTGTATATGTAACAAATCCTTGAGAAGCATTTTTGGCCTATTGCCAAATAACAACCACCAATATCTGCTCTCTCAACAAAATCATCAAAACGTCCACCCCAGTTTCTGGGATTTAATGTACAGTATGATAGTGAGTGATGCTTGTGAATGAAATTCCCCCTTTGTATATTCTAGATGCCCTTTATTAATCTTATTGTGAGTTATTCTTATTTTTTTTATTTAGACCACTGAAATACTTCAGTGATGACATGTTGACCGTTACAAGGTGATGGAAGCATTTACAAGTAGATGCCACATTTGGCTGCTCCAGACACGTAGAAGCATATCCGCCATATTGGACCAGTCAAAGTGTCATCAATCATGGTAAAAATCAATGTTTTCCACAATGCTACAACCAGTCTCGGGTTGTAAAAAACCGCCAAGATTTAAATTCTCAGAGTAGGATAACATTTCACAGGTTAACCTAATATTACAGGTTTTAGAACTATGGTAACTTTTTGATGTTGTGTTAGCTAATGTCTTTATCTTGTTGTATTGAGTTAGTTGAGCAAAACCATCTGCTGAAGTAAATTGTAGATGTAGATATTCATAGTCAACTTGCTCTTGAGTGTTCACAGACCGGACTTTGACCATTCCAATATAGCGGATGGCTTGTCTATAGTGGCCCAAACAGTCACTAATAAGGCATCTACATATACACATCTTTGTTCTGTACTGTGAAGTATGCTGGATTTAGCCAATCACTTATTCCATTTAAACCCCACCCCTTTCTTACAACTGGATGGAGGCGGATCTAAATACAAGTCAGAGTCAATCAACAACTTATGGTTAGAACCAATCCATTTAACTCTGATATACATCACAACAGGGATATTTTTCTGTAGCAACTTCAGTTAAATGCAGCTGAAGGCGGTTTACATTTCAGTTCACTTACTAGAGCCTAGAATATTGAAATACACATAATATCTAGATCGAATTATTAAAAGGCATGCAGATACAATATACTCGTACAGAAGTAGTGAAGCAAGGGTTTAAGTATCGCATTTTATCTTTCCTCATCTATGGACCTGACAATTCCTCTCGTCACAACTTCAAATCTCTAAACCCACAGGTAGAGACCCTCCAAACCAAAAGCGGAAAAGATCGGTATCTGGAAAAATCACGGCCACAACTTCTGTTTTTTTACAAAGATCATTTACAGTCAGTCTGTTGAAGACCATCCAAAACTAACAGAGAGAGAACCATTAATTCTCAACAGAAGCCTCAAAGCCACAAACTCAACTGTACTTTCTTGCTGGCCTCCATGGATCTAGGAAATAGATTTCATGATTACTTTCACTTTTTAGCACAAAATGGAGGTGTCCTAATTGTCTTGACGTGGTCAGTCAAGTTAAAACATGATTAGCTAAATAAAAAGTACGTTGATTGGATTATCAGAATGACTTCTTCGATTCTGCCTCCTGATCCATAGGCCTGGGGGCGGGAAAGTGATGAAAAAAGTAGATATATGTGCATGTGCGGTTGGTTTTGGTCTCGGTTAACCTGAAACTGCAGCCCAGACCCAGCACCCCCTCTACTGACCAAACAAAGGAATTACACCTCGTAACAAAAACACAAAATGAACTGTGAAACAAGTGCATTATCTGAAGCAGTGGGTTCTTGAACCTGGAGGCTGGGGCAAACTTCTAAGATGAACTAAAATGATTTGAAACAAGACAGAAAATGCATTAAAATGATCTAAAACAACTAATGATCAAAATATAAGCTGACATCATATTTCTCAGTTTAATTTGTTGCCCCAACAACTGATCAAATGTCCTGGTTATGCCATGTTCTAAAATATTTTATTGGATGAGACATTGCTATTAGTAGGTAAAAAAATTCACAAATGACTAGAACAGTCATGTTAATTAATTTGTAATGTAAATGCTAGGAAAACATTTAAAAGATAATGAATGCTAAGACTTTGTCATTTTAATGATGAATATTATTAATATGAATATATTGTCACTCCTAGTTTCTGTATACACTTAAGTTTTCATTACAGCAGAAGCACCAGAAATATCTTGAGGGGCCTTTAAATATAATATAATCATATAATATAATATATTTTCTTTGACAATAGGACAACTTGAAATGGAGAACCATTTATTTAAATAGTTAAAGCATCTGTTGGACTTCTGCCATCAAACAGTTCAACGCCTCCTGAATCTATTTTTACTATTCATTTTGTGCATATTATTACATAATAAAAAGCTGATTACTATGTACATAAATAATAAAATAAGACTTCGACCTGCAGCCAAGCTTAAACACGCACAGCAAACCAACTGTACAAAACATGTATAATCTAATCAAATATAGATATACAGATTTAGGACACAGATTTAGGAACCCTGTTCTTCCCCTTCTTGTGTTGGTGATGGGTTGTAAGCATTTCCCTTTTCTGGGCTGATGCCTGTTTGAACCTTAGCAATGAACTCTGTGCTGATGAGGGCTTGGCCCTGTCTGGGGCAGGTGGGCTTTACTGGCAGATGCTCAACTTTGTCTGTAAATGAGTAGACAAGTAAAAAACAATGATTATAAAAGCCATTTATGAATGTGTAGATTACAGTCGAAAACTACTTGGATCATAAAGAGATCTGTGACTGACATTGCATCTTACCTCCAGGTGTGATAGGCTTCATGAGGCAGTTAAGCTGAATTTTCCAGTGTTTCAGCATATGAGTTGTAGTAGGCTGATTCACCAATTCTCTCTGTATAGAAATATATAGAATATGGCATGGGGTCAAAAGTATGATCACTTAACGTAATAGGGCATGCTTTGAGGCATCAGTTATCGTATGTCGCACAAATGGCTCTTTGTCGTTAGTCCCACGCCTTTTCCAGTCTCTCACCTCTGTATTATGCTGACCGCTCTCGTCTGCTTGCTGGATGTTGGGTGGTGTTGCAGTGGAAGTCGATTCATGGATAGATACCTCCTTTTACAATAAAAGGTGTTTGTTAATGAACTACTAAACAAGAAGTAATTAGAACAGGGCGGTCCAGCTAAGCAATGCTTGTGTTAAATGTTCACGACTGTGTGATGGACTTCAGTCAATTACAAAAAAACATTTACATGAAGAAATCGTAAAGATAGAGGGGCAAAACTGTTTAAAGGAATAATTCAACTAAAAGTAATCCGTTGGTCCAAATCTCATTCACACCTCTGCATGTTCAAACTTGTTGTGATGTGATACAGTGTGTTATGAAAAAAAAGCAAGGATAGCATTAAATTGATCATTAATGATGGCAAAGACCTAATTTCCACATTTATAAAAAAAAATACATTTCCACAAAACTATTAGAAAGTATTTTCAACAGTTTATAATAATAATAAATGTTTCTTGAGCACCAAATCAACATATTAGAGTGATTTCTAAAGGATCATGTGATGCTTCTGCTGAAAATTCAGCTTTGTCTTCACAGGAATAAACTATACTTTAAAATATATTAAAACAGAATTGTACTGTATTATTATCAATATTACTTAAAAATATTACTGTACTCTATTTTTGGTCATATAAATTAAGTCTTGGTGAGGATAAGAGACTTTCAAAAACAAAATTACATTTAAGGTGGGTCACAGTCAAGGGCAAAAGAGATTTTGAAAATAATTTAGCTTGAACTAATCATTCAGCTTAACCCGTAATATTCTTTTAAATCAGCACTACAGGTCTTGATGGACACATTTTGTTTGACTGGAGATCCAAACAGAACCAATTCATTCTTCTGATGTGGACAGAAATCAGCCAGTCGGTTGAAAAAGAACAGCGAGCCTCTTGATTAATTTCATTAGCAGTGACAGTTACCAATGCCAACCCGACATCATTTAGACAGAGGCTATATCCCATATTACACCTCATTCAATATCCCCTACATTACTAATGTAGTCCACTTGACTTGAAGGAGTGAATGAACCTGTCAGTTATGACCGTGTTGACGATAACCATCTTTTCTTAACCTGATAGAGAGGGTTGAGTTCAAGCAGCTCTCTGACAGTAATGACCTTTGATTTACTGCTTTGATTCTAAAAATACCGTAAATTATTAATCTGTTGCTAATATAATATTAAAAGCAAAAAAATTCAAATAAAGTATTTAACCAACCCTATAAACATCCTCTCCCCTTACTATCTTCATTTGTCCCTCACCTCTGTGTTGTGTTGACTGCTCTCTTCTGTTTGCAGACTGATGGGAGGTGTTGTGGTGGAAGAGTCCTCCTGACTCCTCAAAGCAAGGCTTTCCAGCTGACTTTGATGGAGGAGAAGCTCTGTAAGTTTATTCTGCTCCTCTGCAAGTTGCCTGTATGTATAGTGAAAGAAATTAAGCGTGGTGTGTTGGCAAAGGTATGAATAAAATGAAGTAATATGATATTTGCCGTACCTCTCCAGTTCCTGTCGGATTCGGTCTTCTTCTAAACGGGCGTGAATCTGAGCATTGAGCGCCTCCTCCAGTTTAACTTGTGTGAGCTCTAATTCATGGATCCTTTTCTTCTGCTGCTGTACCTCCTTCTCCATCTCAGTCAACGCAGCTGTCATCTTCTCTTTGGCCTGCATAATTAGCAACTTAATCAATATTGTTTCTAATGCTCTAACACTATAATGTCCCGTCATAAGTTCTAATATTTATATCGTTCAAATATTTGGTCAGTAATAATAGTAACAATATTGCTGTAGTTTTAATAAAATGAATGCAGCCCTAGTGAGACATCTTTCAAAAGAGACTTTTATTAAGACTATAAAAAAATCATACTGACTCCAAACCTTTCAATGGTAGTGTATGATATACTGAAATCAGAATGAATTTATCACAATAGCCGGGTATCCATTACAGATTTGTGCAAAACTTTTGCAATATTATATAAATAAACTGATGTTATGCGACTAAAACAAGTCATGGAGATGGATATTGGTAGGTTTACATATATTGCAGCCACCGCGCTAGCCATTATTTTGAATCGAAGGAGACGTACGCATATATTTTTAGTGAAGCAGCGTGGACAGTCGCTTCTGGGACATTTCTTAAATGTGCCGCTGCACAAATGATCCTGTGACACATCAGGTAACCTGTAAATGCCAAAAAAACAACAGTTTCTCATGCAAGCTTAAAAACGTATTTGCGATATATAGGAGTTTTCCTGAAACTGACATGTTTCCATTAGCCATATTTTCAAAATCACAATTCAAATCGTAATGGAAACTCAGCTAGTGTCATTTACTAAAATGCTGTTTTAAGTAAATGCATTTGTCATAGTAATGCGAGTGCAAAAATGTGTTAAAATGTGTTTAAGCGGGTGTAGTGTGAAAACACATTTTAAGGAAACCGAAAGATAAAATAAACTTCTCTCTGTCTCACCTCTTTAGCTTCTTCAAGCTGTCTCTCCAGATCTCTCTGTATTGTCTGCTGTTTCTCTCGCTCCTGCTTCTCTTCCTCTTTACGCTTTGCTTCCACCTCTCTCTGTGTCTGGGGGACAGACAAAAACACATGCTCAGAATTTTTAAGACAAAATAACACAAGCTAAGTTCAAAAGTAAACTTTTTACCTTAATAGTGCAGTGCATTTCCTATACTAACAACTATTTTTTTTTTAAATAACATGTGAAACAGAACACATTACGTAACTACAAACATATAAAACAGTAGCATGGCCATGGTTTATGATTGTGATGTGGCATGTTTATTATGAGACTGCTGTTCAGTTATGAACACTGGTTTTGTATTTTGTATATTTGTTCTTCAAAGATTAAAAAGGCCCTCTAATGACTAAAGCAGCTTGTTTTTAAACTTTCTTTTTGAACTAAAATATAGTTTTTTTTACATTATTACATTACATTTATTTATTTGACATTGTTAAATTAACTATATTATGATATGATACACTAAAATCAGAATTAAAGGGGACCTCGGATGCCCATTTTACACCAAGTTGGTATGATTCTTCAGGGTCTTCACTAATTGTCTGTAACATACATTGGTTAAAATGCTTCAGTGGTCATGTAAAACAACACTCGTTTTACCCTGTCAAATACAGCTCTGCTCACAGCGACCCGTTTCGGTGCATGTCTCCCCTCTCTTTCATGAGGCATGAAGACGCATGAATATATCCATATAAGGCTCAGATGGTAGGTCTTATTCACATTGCTAGCTACATAGAAGCCAGGCTGCAAATTTGAAACAGCTCACTGGATGACAGTTTCAGACTCAGACAGCCATTAACTAATTGGCTGTGTTTTCTTTTCAGCCTTTCTGAGCAGGCAGACAAAAAACCTGGCAGAAACCTACCTAAATGCAAAAAAGTGAAAATATCATCTGATATCTACTTTATTACATCACAACTTCATGCAACTGCTTTATTCAAAATGCTGTTTTCAGTCAATGCATTTGTCATGGTAATCCAAGTGCATGAATGTGTTAAAAAATGTGTTTTAAGAAACGGATGTAGTTACAACGCATTTTAATGAAACAGAATGGTTAGAAAAATCTGCTGTAATTTTGACAAGGCTACCTTGTTTTCAAACTTTTTTACTGGATTACTTTTTAATGTAATGTTTTAATATAAATACTTGCATTAATTTAAATAGTCAACCTTCAGCCCAGTGGTGTAGTGGTGCCTGGAGAAGTGGGTATACACTTAATTTATGCCTCCATTTATTTTTCAAACGGCCCGGCAAAGGATGAACTATTGGGTCATAAACAATGACATGTCAAACTAGTCTTGCATATTTAGTTCACTCCAAAATGGGCCAGTAATATTTGTACACGGTTGCTTAACTTCTGCTGCTTGAGTAAAGATCATTATGAAAATAATACTATCCACAGAAGAGAACGCATGCTGATTTTGCAATAAATAATTAAAATAAATATATATAATAGACTGCAGCAACTGACATTTAGTCAGAACCTCTAGTAAATAACATGTAATTTTGTTTAGTTGTCTGTGCAGAACTGTGATCTCTATTTGAAACAAACAAAACAAATCATGATTCTCAATCATTTTAGAAAGTGAGGGGGACAGAAATGTTAAATATTAATAACTTTTTTGTCTAATTGAGAAGTTTTATTACGATTATTATTATTTATTCATTATTACCTCTTGCTTTTAATTAGCTGAAAAAGCAAATAGGCTACACTGCTGGACAATAACCAATATTTTATAAGATCTTTCCTGTATTTTCCTAATGACAATTGTTTATTTGTTTAGCCTATATACTAAACCCCCCTCTAAGGCAGAAGATATATTTTATAGCCTAGTATCTATTGCCAAGTGTAATAAATGCTATCAATGCACTGCATTATTCCAAATCAGATGCTTTTTTTTATTACCTGGAGATGACTTGAAAAACATGCATACACCATATATTGTGCAATCATGTGTTTACGGTCTTCACGTTTCTCTTTATTGAGCTTAGCTACAGTAGAGATAGCGTTGGCTACAGTGATAGCTGGATTCTTGCATGTCGTGACTAAGCTAGTACTTCTATGAGGCTGTTTTGGACTTCCTGCGTGAGAGCCAGGGACATGCAGAGAGTTCCTCAGAGGCAGGGGCTCAAATGTAAATTAGGGGCAATGTAAAAATAAATAAATGTCAAAACTTTGGATACATTACTATTTTATATTTTTGCAAGAAGTAATTTATGGTATTTTATGCAATTCTGATTTGTTATCAATATTGGAAGCCTGTGATACTTTTTTCAGGATTCTTTGATTAATAAAAAGTTATTATAAGCATTTATTTAAAATACAACTTTTGTAACAATAAACGTTGAAAGCTTGATGTCAGTATTTATTATTTGAAAGAAGTTAGCTATCATTCAAAAAAGATTTGCTACATTGTTCCTATATATATATATATATATAAAAAAACTATAAAAAATAAGAAACAGGGATCGTAAAGATATTAATAATATATCAGATATTGTTTGAAAACATATTAGAATGATTTCTCTATTTTGAATAAAAAAAATGTTGTTTTTATTTATCAATGCACCCCCAAAAATGGTTCCTATATATATATATATATATATATATATATATATATATATATATATATATATGTAATGTATGCTGAAAATTTAGCTTTGGTCACAGAAATAAATTATATTTCAATGTATATTAAAATAGATAAACATTCTTTTAAATTGTAGTAATATTTCACAATATTACATTTTTTTCTGTATTTTTCGTCAAATAAATGCAGGTTTGATGAGCATAAATAAGACACTTTCATAATGCAGCATAATTAATCAAAAAATGGTAATATAATATAAAATTCCTTTCATGTCACCATTTCGCCGGCCTACACTTCACATAATAGGCCTGTAGGTGGCATTTGGACTTTCATGAAATAGTAAACG
This sequence comes from Schizopygopsis malacanthus, assembly GCA_027474115.1. Taxonomy (NCBI): domain Eukaryota; kingdom Metazoa; phylum Chordata; class Actinopteri; order Cypriniformes; family Cyprinidae; genus Schizopygopsis; species Schizopygopsis malacanthus. Next base: position 14,655,863 of record CM049865.1, read on the forward strand.
GTTACATCATACATAGCCTATTTGTAAGTGAACTTGAATACTGATTGTTTACCTTTATTGTGACTTTTGGCGCTGCACGCACAATTTTGTGCCGTGTTTTTTCATTTCATTAATCATCCGTTTTCTCAGCGATGTAATTTGTTTTATAAAATGAGACAAACTGCTGATCCAGATCACTCCACAAATAAGCTCGTCTGTCCCATGTCATTTTCCATCCGATTTATGAATAAGAACAGAAAATGACTGCTCCACTTCACATTATTGCCCAATGAAATTTGAACTTGAGCCAGATCATGATTGGTTGGTGTATAATACATGACAAGCGGGCATTGATGAATTATCTAATATGCCTATTCTAAAAATATATAATATATGGACTATTATTAAAATTGACACACTAACTTGATTGATGAAAAAAAAGTTTAAAATATTGTTTGTTTGTTTGTTTTTCTTCCGTCGATCTATTCACTGATATGGCTCGAGAGCCTCGGTTTCCGGACAGACCGTGGAATATCAGTCGTCAAGCAAAACGCATGCAACCCGTAGCAACGCCTCGGATTGACAGGAATTTTCCGACTTTTGAGCGATTAGTTACCATTTTGTACACATTGTCATGTTAATTATAATTAAAATGCATTTTGTTTTATTGACTACAATATCACTGCTATTTGTCTGAGAGGGGCACTTTTGAATAATTTTGAAAAAGGGCAGGGGCTTGAGCCCCCAAAGCCCCCCCTCCTCCTCCCTTCTGCACGTGCCTGGTGAGAGCGCTGTCCGGCTTCGAATAGCCTATAAATGAAATCATACACTGCACGAGAGTGTTTACGTCTCGTTCCTGACTGCATCACCTGTCTTCACTGGATGTTTTAGGGAATATTTGCATTTATTCACATGTGACTGGGTTAGTTACTCATATGCTGGACTGTCATGATTTGGCTAGTGCAGGACACTACTGAATGATGCGCATCAGGGAGGATTTAGAAGTGGGTATACAGAATGCTGACTGATAAAGAAGTGGGTATACACTGTATACCTGCATTATACCCTCCACCACTGCTTCAGCCCTCTTAGAAGTCTGCTGAGGCCCCTTGGTTGAAAACCACTGCTATATTATATACTGCACATTTTAGAAAATTTAGGCAGATAGAAATCTGCATAATGTGCACAAACTGTATACTGTAGATAGAGTAAGATCAAAATGGTAGCATGCTACTTTGAACATTTCCCTTTTGTCCTGTTCCCCATCAGTTACTTGAATGATGCTTTCGATGTGTTGCTCCAAGCTCTCTGTCTCCCCCTGCTGCTCTGGAGCAGAGTGCTGCAGCGCCTCAACTCCTATGGGTTCACTGTGGCTGCTCTGGTTGCTCTGGCTTCTCTGAAGGGTTTCTCTCTGCTTTCGTCTGCTCAATTTCAGCTCATGATGGAGAGAGCTCTTCCCCTCGGCCCTCAATCGCAATGCTGTCTGCATGACTACAAAACAAGACGAGACGAAATCATTCAAGAAACTAGGACACTTTGACAAGTAAGTAGCAGTGTTGTGTTATTAGTATGTGTCAAATCAAATCACTTTTATTGTCACATCACCACAGCACAAGTGCCTTGGTGAGTGAAATTCTTATGAGCGTGCTCCAGACAGTGCAGAAAAACAACAGACAATTTACATATGGACAGACAGTCAAAAAACTGCATGGAGCATTTACAGTCTCCAGCAGTGCAAAAAAACAAAAAAAGCAACAGCAATTTACATATGGACAGTTTGAGTACAGAACTGTGCAAAATCACATCATATACTCAGTACACATAGTGTACTATAAAGACTACTTAATTATCAACGACACATTATACACCGTATGTACACATCTACATTATGACAGTATCTTCATAATGTAGTCATGCATAGAATAATGTGAGGTGCAACAGATTATAAATTAACAGCAGATTGGTTGGTTGAGCAGCAGGTAGAGGCCCTTACCATGTACCCAGTCTATTCTCTGCTTCGCGTTTGAGGAACTCATCTCATAGGTCCTGACGGGAGTCTTCACACAGAACAGGCAGCGTCGCCCTTCTTTATCGGGGAGATTCTGATTGTAATGATGAGAAATCAGAACATTATAAGGCCTAATACATTGATAATATTTATTTTACAGTGGAATAGAGTTACTGCTGATCAACCTCCACCACACTGCCCTCCTCCAGCAGGATCTCTCCTTTCTTTTCCTTCAGGTCCTCGTTGACATAGTATGTCACACTACAGGTCTTCAAAACAAACCAGCGTTCCTGCCAGTTCCTGCGAACGTGCCCCTTCTTTAATAGATAGCCCTGATGGATAAAGCAAATAGGACACAGATAGAATGGGACTAAAAACATTGTAAATGATTATGCCAATGACATGCCATCTGTTACACAAAGCAGGAAGGACTATTCTGCTAAGAATCAAATATTAGGCTGATGTTAAGTGTAAGTAATATGTACTGTTGTCAGTTCAGTTGCAGATTATTTGTATTAATTTACTAAGATTCCCATGAGCTTATACATAATGCAGCATCAACCTAGTGCGCTTCACGCAAAGCATCAGTCACCTTCTTGATAATGTTGTGGTACATCTCCATGAAAACATCGTCCACAGCGAGACTGAAGGCCTCCTTACTCTCAACACGCAAAAGCTGGCCAGCACTCAAATGCTCCAGGAACTCCCACACTGACATGCCGTCCTGAAGAGCGGCATTCTGGGACAAATGTTCCTCCAGTAACGTCCCGTCCCACTCCAGGCTCATTGCACTGGAGATTTTCTTCAGCAGGTACTCTAACTAAATTAATAGAAGCAGAAGGGCATTCATTACTTTGGGTTGGCACATTGGCATCTGCAACATATGAGCTGTTAGAGCAAGTGCATTGGTAAAATGTTCAAATCTAAAGTCTTATTTAAGATACTTATTGATGAATCTCACAAAAAAAAAACTATTATTATTAAATTACCATTACTCCCACTAATAAAATATTATAATATAGGGATATAGAGTAATGAATAAAATACAATTAAATTTAATAAACGATTTTATTTTGATATTTTTAGTAAAATTTAATAAATTTGAAATTAAATGAATTAAAATTAAATGTATCCTATTACTAGAGATAGGTCTAACTTTCTTTAAGGTAAATGTAACATTTTTATATGATAAATATTTTTATCATGAGATTCCCCTTAAAAAGTGATCATAAGACGTATTTTCAAGGGGCATCATTTGTTGTATGTTAAAGAAAACCAAATGAGGGCAAGATGAGACAATACAGATGACAAAAACAAGGCAGGCAAGTTACAACATCTTAGATTTGGTTACTTGATAAAAATGCACTTTTGACAAGTTATCATCAGGAAATCACCCCATCTATATGAAGTTCCATTCCTTGTGTCACTTCCTTCCTTACAACAAAAAAGCAACACCATACCGTAGCTTCAGACCACTTTGACTTAGTCTTGAATAACCACATTTTAGATTATCACATTTACATTCTTGCTTTAAGTGTCAACTCTCACTTAAGCATCATACAACGGCTGTGTTCACAAAATGAAGAACAGACTGAACTTATTAGTGTGGACTCTAAGCAACAGTGTGGAAGTCTGACCAGCATTAGATGGTGTCCAGTCTCTGAATGCTTTAGTCTGAGATTGTTTACCTTTATACACATAGTTTTAGGAGATTTACATATTAACATTTTTTTATTTCAGCCAGAGTCTGGTTATATTGCATCATTTCAGCTATGCTTATTTGCAATAATGACTTATCTCTGCATCTGCCCCTCTTTCTCTCTCTCACTCACCTCCGGCTGAATGATGACTAATGGGTAACGGTCTTCAGAGAGCAGGTTGAACAGACAGAAGAGCTTGAAGCAGTCTTTCTGTGAACACAGGCCCTGCTGAATGCTGGGTTTGCAGTTCTTCTTTGATGTCAAAGTCCAGCACAGTTCATCAAAGGTTTCCTTACTGAACGTCCCCTCCGTGGCCTGTAAATGAACACAACACTATTAACAGCCAAGCAAGCTTCACGGTTTTCAATCTATGGCCTTGTGTGGAAAACAAAAGCAGAGATATACATAATTAATTTTTTTAATCTAGATTAATCTAGATATTTTGGAATTAATCTAGTTAATCTTTAAAATGGCTCATTTGAATTCTGGAAGGCATTCACATAAACTAAAAGTAAGTCTTTGATTTCTCTGGCGCATTTCTGTTTCCATGCATCACAAACTGCTTGAAAAGCTCTACAATGATAATTGGCGATGAAAATAAACTATGTAATAAGATGTACTTGTTTTACTAACTGTTTATTTTAAACATGAATTTTGAACTGTACCTACATAAGAGCGTGATTGTTTACAGTTTCAAACTTTTAAAAATAAATGTTCCCTCAAAGTTCATAGCTGCATCCATGTTAGCATGGTGGTAATTTCACAGTAAAGGCATACAGACAGGTTCGAAGCAGAAGGTGACACGGCAGTGATTCTCAAGTTCACATCGATCCTGTGCTTAAAAAAAAAGCGCAACACCATACTGTTTCGTTGTTAAAATAAACGAGAGTCTTTACATTCGCTTTAAGATGTATTACTTAAGCTACTTTGTATGACGAAGAATGAAGAAAGAGCAAGTTGTGGAAGTCTGCAGCAAACGTTCCACACAAACACTTCAATAGCACATTTTCTAGGTTAACATCATATTTCAGCCATGTAGTTGCCTACATACATATTTCAGATGAAAATATTTGAATGAATGATATCTCTGGATCCTGCCCGACCACATTTAATCTGTCATCACGGACTGCGAGCAGTTCGAAGACTCGTTCTGTGAACACAGCCCCTGTGCAATTAGGTATACATGCGCTTCTTATCAGAAAGTCATCATAGCTTTCCCAGACCCAACTTTAGATTAACGGCATATTTTTTTCTATCGCCGAAAGAAACGCAGCACGTTTATAATATATATATATATATATATATATATATATACTATACTTCAAGGGAACATTTGCATTCTTTTTGATGCTTAAAAGCTCAATTCATTGTAATTGCTTGGAAAAGAGCGACTAGAGCATTCTTCAAACTTTCTCAGTTTGTGTTTCATGGCAGAAAGATATATGGATTTGGAACAACTTGAGGCCCAAAAAGAAGTGTGCTTAATTATATTGAATGTGCACTTGTAGTGTACCTTGCATTTTAAAATGATAACTGTACTTGCAGATGATAATATCATATTAAATGATGACAATTACCAGACCTTTGCCAGAATGTATTTGTTGAGGTAGGGCATGTAGCCCTGGTTGGACACTGGCCCATTATTATTGTCCTTAAAGTGCTCCTCTAACGCCACAGGATCATGAGGAATATTCAGCGCTGTGTAGAGATTGTGTGACAGAACCTAGTGGAGAAACACACATGCGTGTTATGTTTTATATCTTGGTATCTGCAATGACAGATAATCAAGACCACACACAAGAGGTCAGAAAGCAGCCTAGCGTGTTAGATATAACTGAGCTACCGGTGATCTTAAAGTGACCCCAAAAGGATGTACACTCTTAAAAACATCAATAAAACATCAGATCACATGGCATTTATTATGAAGACAGCATAAGCACATATTTAAAGCTAAATATTTCAGGAAATAAGTTTGTAAATGATGCGATCAGCAGATGCACTGTATCTGGTCAAACATTCGTAGAACATAATGCAGATTCAATGTTAATTCGTGGTTACTATGCTAGGATATCAGTGAACTGGAGGGGAACTGACTTTATACAGTACATCCACTAAAATCATCTAGAAACCTGCTGGGTAGAAGCAATTGCAAAAATGGCCGAGAAAAGTGAAGTTAGCTCTTTCAAAAGGCCTGACCTGCTGTCATTTATTCTACAGCTGTGAAAAATAGGATTTAAAAGGGACGTTGTGCTGATATCATATGACATACAATCAGCTGAATGACTTTATCATGTGCAATAATAGTTTTTTTACACACAAAAATTTGCAGGCAATTGCAAAAATGCTTTGTGTAAGATCTAACAAGTCTGAACGCATGTCTGTTTATGCTGAAACGTTAAGCAAAGGGCCGACCCGGGACATGTTTAAACATGAGAAAGACTTTTAAAGCTGTCCTCACGCTGACTGTGTCTTTTGGCATTTATTTTCAAGCTCTCCAACAAGTGATGCTTTTACATTCCCCCAATATCCACTAAACAAATGGCACACAAAAATAAACTTTAAGACTATCTTGAGATCATTTATTACTGCATCAGTGTGTGTGTGTGTGTGTGTGTGTACTCAACCATATTTTGGTGACAACTACCAAAACTGTGCTAAATCTGACATAAACAATGTTTTTTTATTTGAATTGTAGAAATGCTGTATTTTGTTTCTCTTGGGGTTGGGGTGTGAGTCAGGGTTATGTTATGATATTTTATAACTGGTTCAGTATGAAAAATTATATTTAGCCTATATGGAATGACCCCAGTTCGATAACGTGTGTGTGTGTGTGTGTGTGTGTGTAGGTGTGTGCGTTTGATACAGTGTTACTATTTAGACTTTTGCTCCTTTCTTTGCAACAATATCAATCTCTTGATAATAAAACATCACATTTACCCGTCAATGATCTAGAAAACGTTATTACACGCTACATATAAAATACTAAAGTAACCAATGGTGTACAGTTAAAGAAAACGACACTTGAACACACCATTGAAACAGGTCAAGTCAAAGATACACAGCTGGTCTGACCTTAAGTTGCGACTTGGACACTTTTCCGCTCTGCTCTACATCAAGAGACGTGAACGCGTACCAGATGGACTTCAGCAGCTCGCTTTGTAGATCCATACCGCCAGTAATGACACATCCTGCTTATTCGGAGACAGATATCGCTTCACATTGCGGAACTGAGACGCTGACTGTGACTAAAAACCTGGCGAGCTGCCTACATAGACAGCATTGTGGGTAACACCGGCCCATGCAACGTATCGCGCATCGCAAACGCGTTCCAAGCAGGGCTTTATGAGATCCAAAATGCTGTAGGTAGGCAGCTCGTTAGATTTTGAGACACAACCTGAGTAGCCTACTAAATAAAATGCACCAGCTGGGAGGGGACAGTTAGTGCTGGTGGCCCTCATTTTAGAACGCGAGTAATGTGATTATTAATTAACGTCATTTTATTGCGCGACAACGTGTCATTTAAACTAATGAATCACAATCAACAAAACTTCTCAATTCTTATGAAGTAGGCTTTTGATTTGGAGGCAATGAAATTACAACGTCAATACGCGTAATATGATTCTGATAATGGCTACAAATTACATTGTATGAAAGTTATATTTTTAAAACGAGATGAACGAATTGCAATCAAACTAAAATGACGTAATGAGAACAATGAAATTATTTAGGCTATTATTTTCTTTTTTCTATTTCTTCATGAAACTCCAAACCGTGATACAAATATGATATCAGCAGTTGTCGTGTGTAGCAAAAACGTGTATGACTCTTAAATACACTGCTATATCATTATAATGATATTTTTCTCCAAAAATACAACATCTCGCAGGAGTCCCTTCTTTTGCAGTGCAGCACGTGAGTGAGGTTAAGTGTTCTGTGGGTGTGAAGGCAGTGGAAGCACTTCTATCTCTGGTCAAGGTTCACTCATGCAGCTCAGGTGGGAGTGAATCTGCTAGTACTGCATGTTTGTTCAGTCTTACAACGCTACTTTAAGAAGTCAGAGAGTTCTTAAACTGTACTCTGCAATATTGGCTTAATCATCTTAATTTATACATATTCAGATACTAATCTTGACTCGAGGTCATCTAACATGTAAGCAGCAAAAGTGCATTAAAAGCACCTTATTATTGTTTAGACCTATCTAAACAATAATACATGGAATAAGTTGTAAGTGCACCTCTTGGGTCTTTCTTCCTCGAGATTATCTTGGCCAGTATATAAGAGGAAACTAACGTGTGAGAGGTGTAAAAATAAAATGTCAGAAACTTCTCCAAGTCTAAAGTTATAACATCAGGTGACATCAGATACAACAGTCCTTGAACTATAATGTTATAATGCCAAATGTCAGTATCAAATCGCAGTTAATTGGCTTTGACTAAATATTTCTTACAGAGCGGTGATGCTCCGATATATAATATAATATGAGCCTAGTTGGGCTCCAGTATAAATTGATAATTCAAATAAATGGCAAATTCAAATCACATACAGTTCATATTTTGTGCATCGTAAATGCGTTCCAAGCAAGCAACTATGAGGATTGGAAACCTGTCTGCGATGCCCAAAATGCTGTCTAGGTAGGCATGCTGTTATTATTAGAGACAGAACCCAAGTACTGAGTAAAATGCACCATCTGGGAGGGGACAGTTACGGCTGGTGAACATAAATACTCAATTTGCAGATTGCAAGTAATGTGGGAGAATAAATAATGCGTGTTATAACATCAGGTGACCTTAGATACAACAGTCCTTACAACTATTATGTTGTAATGCTAAATGTCTCAACCTGACTAATCATTTCTTGCAGAGCTCTGATATGCAATATATCATTTAATACACAAACCACAGACCGACAGCTGACATAGCTCCGGGTTCAGTATAAGTAGCTAAGTTGTTCAGTATAAATGTCAAAACTCAAATAATGGACAATAAATATTATAAGAACATAAGGAAATACAAAATAATATTAATACATGCTTTAAGACCTGTGTATAATAGTGTACACTTTTTATACATTATATTTTGATAATACTATTAATCTTTTATATTTGTGTGTGTGTAATGTATACACACACACACACTTATATATACACAGATACTAGTCAACATTTGAAGTGGATCAAAACCTTTCATCAAAGTCGTTCTAAGACCAAAATGTGTTCTTGTCTTAGGACAACTTTGATTAACTTTCGCTAATCACACACATGATCAACTTCAAATTTTGACTTCTGTATGCATGTGTATATATATATATATATATATACACACACACACATACACACATACACAGGTGCTGGTCATATAATTAGAATATCATCAAAAAGTTGGATTTAATTTCACTAATTCCATTCAAAAAGTGAAACTTGTATAAATGTATACATTCATTCCACACAGACTGATATATTTCAAGTGTTTATTTCTTTTAATTTTGATGATTATAACTGACAACTAATGAAAACCCCAAATTCAGTATCTCAGAAAATTAGAATATTGTGAAAAGGTTCAATATTGAAGACACCTGGTGCCACACTCTAATCAGCTAATTAACTCAAAACACCTGCAAAGGCCTTTAAATGGTCTCTCAGTCTAGTTCTGTAGGCTACACAATCATGGGGAAGACTGCTGACTTGACAGTTGTCCAAAAGATGACCATTGACACCTTGCACAAAGAGGGCAAGACACAAAATGTCATTGCAAAAGAGGCTGGCTGTTCACAGAGCTCTGTGTCCAAGCACATTAATAGAGAGGCGAAGGGAAGGAAAAGATGTGGTAGAAAAGTGTACAAGCAATAGGGATAACCGCCCCCCCTGGAGAGGATTGTGAAACAAAACCCATTAAAAAATGTGGGGGAGATTCACAAAGAGTGGACTGCAGCTGGAGTCAGTGGTTCAAGAACCACTACACACAGACGTATGCAAGACATGGGTTTCAGCTGTCGCATTCCTTGTGTCAAGCCACTCTTGAACAACAGACAGCGTCAGAAGCATCTCGCCTGGGCTAGACACAAAAAGGACTGGACTGCTGCTGAGTGGTCCAAAGTTATGTTCTCTGATGAAAGTAAATTTAGCATTTCCTTTGGAAATCAGGGTCCCAGAGTCTGGAGGATGAGAGGAGAGGCACAGAATCCACGTTGCTTGAGGTCCAGTGTAAAGTTTCCAAAGTCAGTGATGGTTTGGGGTGCCATGTCATCTGCTGGTGTTGGTCCACTGTGTTTTCTGAGGTCCAAGGTCAACACAGCCGTATACCAGGAAGTTTTAGAGCACTTCATGCTTCCTGCTGCTGACCAACTTTATGGAGATGCAGATTTCATTTTCCAACAGGACTTGGCACCTGCACACAGTGCCAAAGCTACCAGTACCTGGTTTAAGGACCATGGTATCCCTGTTCTTAATTGGCCAGCAAACTCGCCTGACCTTAACCCCATAGAAAATCTATGGGGTATTGTGAAGAGGAAGATCGATATGCCAGACCCAACAATGCAGAAGAGCTGAAGACCACTATCAGAGCAACCTGGGCTCTCATAACACCTGAGCAGTGCCACAGACTGATCGACTCCATGCCACGCCGCATTGCTGCAGTAATTCAGGCAAAAGGAGACCCAACTAAGTATTGAGTGCTGTACATGCTCATACTTTTCATGTTCATACTTTTCAGTTGGCCAAGACTTCTAAAAATCCTTTCTTTGTATTGGTCTTAAGTAATATTCAAATTTTCTGAGATACTTAATTTGGGGTTTTCATTAGTTTTTCAGTTATAATCATCAAAATTAAAATAAATAAACACTTGAAATATATCAGTCTGTCTGGAATGAATGTATACATTATACAAGTTTCACTTTTTGAATGGAATTAGTGAAATCAACTTTTTGATGATATTCTAATTATATGGGCCCCCCTTGCTCTCAATGAGGATTTCATTTTAGTTTAGTTTTAGAATTTGTCCAGCGGCTATGAAAACATGAATGATAATTTATTGTAATGTGGTGCTGTCACCCTTTCTATGTAACAATCAGTCAAATCATGTAACGTGAGTGTCGTAAAGTCTCTTTCTCGAGACTAATACAACGAGTTGAAGGCATAGCGAGTGCAAGCGCAGCGGCAGCCTCCCCCGGGTCCTAATACCTGTTCGGTAAGGAATTATAATATGATCCAATATCGTGCATCTCTCTCTCTCTCATATATACACACACACACACACACACACACACACAGTAGTCAACATTCGAAGTGGATAAAAAAAAGTTAATATATACAGGTGCATCTCAGTAAATTAGAATGTCGTGGAAAAGTTCATTTATTTCAGTAATTCAACTCAAATTGTGAAACTCGTGTATTAAATAAATTCAATGCACACAGACTGAAGTAGTTTAAGTCTTTGGTTCTTTTAATTGTGATGATTTTAGCTCACATTTAACAAAAACCCACCAATTCATTATCTCAACAAATTAGAATACTTCACAAGACCAATAAAAAATGTTTTAGTGAATTGTTGGCCTTCTGGAAAGTATGTTCATTTACTGTATATGTACTCAATACTTGGTAGGGGCTCCTTTTGCTTTAATTACTGCCTCAATTCAGCGTGGCATGGCTGTGATCAGTTTGTGGCACTGCTGAGGTGGTATGGAAGCACAGGTTTCTTTGACAGCATCCTTCAGCTCATCTGCATTTTTTGGTCTCGTTTGTCACGGAACACTTGGGAGCACTGTGGAAAGAACAAGGTCTGGATCCAAATGCAGGTAAAACTTAGTTTAATAAACAAAAAGGCAGACACCGTCCAAAAACCAAACAGAAACCATCAATAATACAGGCAGGCAGAGTGGCGGGAGTGTGGTGTTTAAATAGGCCATCAAGATGGGCAACAGCTGTGTGTGTGAGTACATGCACAGGTGTGTGGAGTTAGGGTAAAGGAGTCAGGGAGGATAGGTGATGACCTCTGGTGGTGAGAGGAAGCAAGACCGGGCCCAGTCTCATAACAGGACCCCCCTTAAAGGAACGGCTTCCAGACGTTCCCCAAAACAGAAATCCAAAAGTTCGGGAGGGAATTGGAAAGGGGGAGGGATGGCGGGCCAGGCCCATGTAGCGGCAGAGGGCCTGGAGACGGAGGTAGATAGGGGTACCAGGGTGGTTCCCGCAGAGCAAGAGGCCAGGGCGGGGCCGGCAGAGCAGGAGGCCAGGGCGGGGCTGGCAGAAGCAGGAGGCCACTGTCAGGAGCACTCCCGGACTGGAACGACTTCTGTGGACTCAGGAGCGGACAGCTCGGAGCGGGCTCTGTGGACTCAGGAGCGGGCGAGCTCCCGGAGGAGCGGACTCTGCGAGCTCCCGGAACGGAGCGGGCTCAGGAGCGGACTCTGCGAGCTCCCGGAGCGGAGCGGGCGAGGGAGCGAGCGGACTCTGCGAGCTCCCGGAACGGAGCGGGCTCAGGAGCGGACTCTGCGAGCTCCCGGAACGGAGCGGGCTCAGGAGCGGACTCTGCGAGCTCCCGGAGGAGCGGGCTCTCTGCGAGCTCCCGGAACGGAGCGGGCTCAGGAGCGGACTCTGCGAGCTCCCGGAACGGAGCGGGCTCAGGAGCGGACTCTGCGAGCTCCCGGAACGGAGCGGGCTCAGGAGCGGACTCTGCGAGCTCCCGGAACGGAGCGGGCTCAGGCTCTGGAGCAGACAGAGTGGATTTAGTGGTCCTCTTCCTTCTCAACCGTCGCTTCTCAGTGGGGGTCAGAGGGCCAGGGCTGGTGGGAAAATCCCTGCGGAAGGGTTCCGAATTATCTGGTGTTGCCCACTGACTCCGATGATGGAGATACCTCACAAAGCCCCAGAAGTTCAGAATCCTAAGTCCCTCCATCTCCCACTGGGGCAGTGGATCATCCAGGCACACATTAAAAAAGTCCTTGAGCACTGACTCATTATAATCCAGCCCTACTGGCGAAGTCCAGAATGTCTGGGCAAAGCCTCCTACCTCCGTCCCCTGCTGGCACAGAGCCATCAGCCTCTGATGTTGTGCCGTCTGCTCCCTTAGAGTGGCTGGAGGACAAATCTCATGGTCCACTTTCAGAAAGCCGGTAGTCACTCCATAATGCACGGGGTCTCCCTGCTGGACCCATGTTGCTGCCTGTATTCTGTCACGGAACACTTGGGAGCACTGTGGAAAGAACAAGGTCTGGGTCCAAATGCAGGTAAAACTTAGTTTAAAAAACTAAAAGGCAGACACCGTCCAAAAACCGAACAGAAACAATCAATAATACAGGCAGGGAGAGTGGTGTTTAAATAGGCCATCAAGATGGGCAACAGCTGTGTGTGTGAGTACGTGCACAGGTGTGTGGAGTTAGGGTAAAGGAGTCAGGGAGGATAGGTGATGATGACCTCTGGTGGTGAGAGGAAGCAAGACCGGGCCCAGTCTCATAACATCGTTTCTCATTTTCTTCTTGACAATACCCCACAGAATCTCTATGGGGTTCAAATCTGGTGAGTTTGCTGGCCAGTCAAGCACATTGGTCATTTAACCAACTTTTGGTGCGTTTGGCAATGTGGGCAGGTGCCGAATCCTGCTGGAAAATGAAATCAGCATCTTTAAAAAGCTGGTCAGCAGAAGGAAGCATGCAGTGCTCCAACATTTCTTGGTAAATGGGTGCAGTGACGTTGGTTTTTAAAAAAACACAATGGACCAACACCAGCAGATGACATTGCACCCCAAATCATCACAGACTGTGGAAACTTAACACTGGACTTCAAGAAACTTGGGCTATGAACTTCTCCACCCTTCATCCAGACTCTAGGACCTTGGTTTCCAAATGAAATACAAAACTTGCTCTTATCTGAAAAGAGGACTTTGGACCACTGGGCAACAGTCCAGTTATTCTCCTTAGCCCAGGTAAGACGCCTCTGACGACAACTGTAGCCAAAGTCCTTGACACGTCTGTGTGTGGTGGCTCTTGATGCCTTGACCCCAGCCTCAGTCCATTCCTTGTGAAGTTCACCCAAATTCTTGAATTGATTTTGCTTGAAAATCCTCATAAGGCTGCAGTTCTCTCGGTTGGTTGTGCATCTTTTTCTTCCACACTTTTTCCTTCCACTCAACTTTCGGTTAACATGCTTGGATACAGCACTCTGTGAACAGCCAGCTTCTTTGGCAATGAATGTTTGTGGCTTATCCTCCTTTTGAAGGGTATCAATGATTGGCATGTCACCATATTCTAATTTGTTGAGATAGTGAATTGGTGGGTTTTTGTTAAATGTGAGCCAAAATCATCACAATTAAAAGAACCATAGACTTAAACTACTTCAGTCTGTGTGCACTGAATTTATTTAATACACGAGTTTCACAATTTGAGTTGAATTACTGAAATAAATGAACTTTTCCACGACATTCTAATTTATTGAGATGCACCTGTATATATACACACACACATATATATATATATATATATATAAGGGGTGGCACAATACATGTATTCATACCGAACTGTCACGGTACGGACCTCTCAGTCGAGGCATGAGGCCTTACGATGAATACAGGCAATTCACCCCAACCCAGAAGGGGGTGCCCGCAGTAATGCAACACTTTTAGATAACCACCAGTGCCAGCAGAAGAACAGCAAATGCTGCGAGTTGCACACTTGAAAACAAAGCCCATTAAACAATGACCATGTGCTGACCGATTCTGAACGCGTCTCTCACATGTAACGATACAAACAAAAGCTTGTGCACTCAACTGTTTGCGAAATGGAGCTTTGTGCCCGTGTATCCTACCTCTCTCATTTGGCACGAATCTAAATATTCCATAATATTTCCATTTTTGCGATGTAACTTATCTGAATGCTATTATTTAATCTGAAAATTATAGGCTTTGTAAGTTAATTCAGTCGCGTTCCAACGGTGACACAGATGTTTGGGTGCGCTTATGTTTGTATTTTATTTTGATAAAGTAGCCTACAAACTTTAGCAATGCTGGAACTGCTGTGTTTTGTGTGTGTGTGTGTTAGGAAACGTGATCATGTTTTTAACATTTTGAATGCTAAATATTCAATATATACAATTATTTAAACAAAAGTGTGTGCTCCAGCGCGCGATCACTTCAACTCTGTCCTTATACCAGCAGAATCAATTTTAAACACTTATTGTCTTATTAATAATCACTGGATAAAGGTCTACTTTTATTTATGTACACTTACAATGAAAACAAAACAGATTTTTTTCAAATATAATATAACAAATGTAATAATAGTATTAGTATTAATAATTAGTATTTTCACATATAGGTGGAAAAAAATTGTAATTTGCACTACTGTCTGTTCAAAATAAATGAAAAGAAAATGAGCATAGTAGATTCTTTTCCCCTGTTGTACCGAAATCGTATCGAACCGTGACATCTGTGTACCATGCCAACTCTAGTATATATATATATATATATATATATATATATATATATATATATATGGACATTATAATAATATAATATATTTAATACACAAACCCCTGACTGAGTAAAAGTGAAGCTCATTCGACAGCATTTGTGGCATAATGTTGGTTCCCACAAAATTATTTTCTACTTCCTCCTTTTTGCTATAAAAAAAGCATTCATCTTGGTTATAATGAGGCACTGAAAATGAAGTGCATCCACAAACGTTAAAAAGCGTACTATTCCTATAGTATAGCCACAAGATGTAAATAATATGCATGTTAATATAGCTTTAGTGTGGGGGAAACAAGCAAACAATATAAAATTATAAGCTTCCCATTTTAGCTTTTTATATTTTTCAAAGATTGGCTCCAATCACTTCTATTGAAAATGCCTCAATGTTACTTTTCAACATTTTCTAAAATGGTACGAGTCAAAATCCTTTTTGCAGTAATCATTATTGCGTCACAAGTATACTAAGAAACTCAAAAAGAAGTACTACGCCAAAAAGAGCTTGATGTTTCAGACAAATGAAGAACCTGACTCAGTTCTGGCTTACCTCAGAACCTCAGTTCAGACACTATGTATTCAAGAGCTGGCTCGTGTTCTTAGGAGAGATCTGGCCATATCTAGACATTCTGTACTAAGAAGGTCAGATTGTGTAGTGCATGGATCATATCGTTCTTTCTTGAGTGTTCAGTCACACCTGTACTGATCAACATCATACATACGTACCCCCCCCCCCCCCCCCCACACACACATAAAAACAACACAACCCACCTTTGACACATCACAGACCCCCTTCACTCCCTTTCTATCACAAACACTCATGCTTTCCAGCAAGATTGGGAGGGACAGTTACCCTTGGCAGGATGCATGCTGTGGACCTCTAATGTAATTCTCTCACGCTTCCTGTTGGTGCTTAACCCTAATACACCTCCCACATCTCAACGCTGCGTATAAATACAAAAGAGAGGGATGCTGGCCTCATTAAGAGAGTCCGACTTCATAGACATGGACAAAATGTGCCTTTAAGTGGATGTCTGGCATGGATGCAACCTATTCTTGTGGAACTTCACTCTGCCAAACTCAAAACCTAGCAGGTAAGGCTTAATAATCAACATATACCAATAGACAAGAAATGAATTTATTCAAATACACTTGTCTTGAATAAATGCAGGACTTCTGTCAACTTCAGTGCCATCTGATATTATAGTGAAACGGATTAGGAATAAAGGGTTTCAGGATAAGGTTTTCCATTGTGTTTCTACTTATGGTTCTCAAAAGAGTGGTAGACACAAACCTCCTTATTCAGAGAGGGAGATTGGATCCCCTCCCAACTTTTGGAAGGGTTTCTGATGTCAATGGGCTCAGTGATCTTAGTGCAGACCTGGAAGAGCTGGTCTATTGAACAGGGAGTATACAGCCAGAGAAAGGGAGAAGGGCTCTTTTGGTCTGTTCGGTCAGATTGTACTGACACAGAGACCCTCTAAGTGTTCGTTTATCTAGCCATCCTAGAAAAAGAGAGAAAGAAAATGAAACATTGACAGGAGGTCGACTGATTTATGTATAATATGTTGTGTACTTACGTTTTCATTGGCAGCAGCAAATCGAAATTAATCTGAAAACTAATCAATCTGCTTTTCTTTTTTTCTAACAGAGGAGATACAACACAAGCAGATTTTCCCAGACAAACAATTCAGGCAATATGATGGACGAGTGTTTTCATGAAAATGATTACCAAGTGTCACGACGTATCTACTCAAACCGGGTCTTTGACCAGGTTCATGAGAGCCAAGCCCAAGAGATCCAGAGTTTACGAGAACGGCTGAGCAGAGCCTGCGGGTGAGTACACAAGAAGCACTTGATGTCATACCATCTAGTGTTTTCATTCATATCAAATTAATTCTCCACAGATGCACTGATAAATGGGCTGTTCAGAAGATAAAGGGGCTTCTGCCAATTCTGGATTGGCTCCCTAAATACCCAGTCAAGCAATGGCTACCCGGTGATGTCGTTTCAGGGGTTACCACAGGACTAGTATGCGGTTTACAAGGTAAGATGCAATCTGTGAACAAAACCCCACAGTTTAGTATCAGCATGATGCCTTTACAATGTCAATATTTCAATTTGTTGTACAGGTGTGGCTTATGCATTGCTGGCTTCTGTAGCACCAGTCTATGGACTCTACTCTGCGTTTTTTCCTATTCTTACATACTTTGTGCTGGGCACATCCAGACACATCTCTGTGGGTAGGTCTATGGCTTTATAAAAAAAAACTTTAAAAAGATGTGTCTACAGTACTGCTTACTTCATGCATACTACTTATTTTACATGAAACAGTATGCAATATACAGCATGTAATGGTAAATGCACGTTTTATTCCTTAAAAATGGTATGCAGTTATCTTGTGATGATAACTATATATGGTTATTTTGTCATTTAATCCAATTTTATGTAGAAAATGTCTTAATTGTTTGAAATGCAATAAAATAATGATTCAAGAAAAAGAAAGTGATAATATTACTTTGGGTTTATTCATATGCATACAGTATTATATGCATTTTGCAATGTTAGTAATCTGTGCGATTATTTGATGCATATAGAAAATGTCTAAATATTGAATAAATGTGCAATGCTTTCTTCTCGTTCCCTTATTCGTCTCTATATCTCTTTTAGGTCCATTCCCCGTCACCTGTCTGATGGTGGGCTCAGTAGTTTTGACCTTAGCTCCTGATGAGCACTTTCTGCATCCAGTGAACATCACCGGTGTGAATGAGACCGGGGCAGATGAACAGTTAATGGAGGTTGATATTGAGGCAAGAGAGGCCCAGAGAATCCTGGTGGCTTGTACCATGACGATGTTGGTTGGTTTATTCCAGGTAAAGTCACAACATTCACAATTAAAACCTGTGATAAAGATAAAATAATCAAGTTACACATTTTGTAATTGTAGTATTCCATGTTGAAAAAAATATGCAGAATCATTTATAAGCAGTGCATTGCTGCAACTCATTTGTTTTACTTAATCTCAGGTGGCTATGGGGCTGATGCAGGTGGGCTTTCTGGTCCGGTATCTCTCAGACCCATTAGTAGGCGGGTTCACCACTGCTGCTGCCTTTCATGTCTTCATATCTCAGATTAAAACCATCGTGTCTGTTCCTATACACAACCATACTGGATTCTTCTCCTTTGCTTATGTGAGTCTCTTGTATCATTAATAGCTTTATAAAGACACATATCTCAGCCTTAGGAACTTTCTGTATATTGTAATGTGTGTGTGTTTCAATAATTTCTCAAAACATTAGACCCTACTATATAGGCTGAGACAACTGTTAAAAAAAGGGGGAGGGGACTAAAATAAATAATTTATATTTTTATTTAAAAATGTTACTAGTGTGTTTTTACTTAAATGTAATAAGTACACTTTTCTATTATTATTATTAATTTTGCTTTTCCAAATCTAGACTCTTATAGATGTAGGTAGGAACATCAACCAAACGAACATTGCGGACCTGATTGCTGGATTACTAACAATCTTCATTGTTATGGCTGTGAAAGAGATCAACACTAAATTTCAGCATAAAATCCCAGTGCCGATTCCCATAGAAGTGATTGTGGTATGTTCAGTTTTCCCACAATTCTCCCATACAATCTTTAAAAAACTTCGCCTCTAGGCCTCTGACATGATTTTTTTTAAATAATGACTTTCGTTACCTTTCACTCTTTTGAATGGATAGACAGTGATAGCTTCTGCAATCTCTCATGTGATGGACCTAAACTCCCAGTACGGCGCCAGCATTGTCCACAGCCTCCCCAGGGGGTAAGAGCATTTCCTGTGGCATTTCCGGCTTCCTGATGAGGGCTGGGTGCACATTCAGTCATTTATATTGACATTTTTATTATTGTCCCTGTAATGATTTTCAACAGAAATGTTCTTTAGAACAATGACACTGACAGACAGTTTGAAATACTTGTGCAATAATAACATAAAACAATAGCAGCATTCTACATCAGACCCAACACCATAAAAAATAACTATGTCTGCTTGTGTTTCCACAGGTTTGCACCACCACAAACACCAAATTTAGCACTTATCGGGAATATTTTGGGCTCTAGTTTTTCCACAGCAGTGGTTGGTTATGCAGTAGCAGTCTCAGTGGCAAAAGTCTACGCAGCAAAACACGATTACACAGTCGATGGCAACCAGGTATACAAAAATACTGTGTTAATGTGTCTGACGCTGTAATTATGCTTTAGTCCAATGGCTTAATTAGCATAGTAAAATGGTTTGTGATGAACACAATGCATTTTGTGCTTTGTAGGAGGCAAAACCAGCTGCAGCGTTAGTCGGTTTCTTGCAAGAAATATTGGTGCTATTAACAAGTACTTAGGGAAGAGAAAAGGCAAGGGTGCTTATTTTAGTGTGAAGAATTTGTTAAAAGTATAATAAGGGTCAGATCAAACACTATCCCACTGATGAAAAAATTACAGTAACGTGATGGAGAGGACTTTTCAGGTCACTTTAACCTGCCAGATCATAAAAAATTAGTTTGCAATAGCAGCTGTTATCTTTTCTAAACTAAGCATAGAGCGTTAGAGCACAGCTACAAACAAAAACAAACTTAAACAAATCCTTAAATCTCTGGTTAGGGTTTTGTTCAAAATGTATTTGCATAAATATATATAATTTTTTTTCTAAACCAGACAGAGGAGAGCTTTAGAGCACAGCTACATTTGTTTCATTTTGTTTGGTTTCATTTCATTTTATTTTATTTTGTTCAATTTCTCATTTTGTTTAGTTGCTCGTTTGGTTTCACATAATGAGTTTTGTTTTATTTTATTTCACATTTCGTTTCATGTTTAGTTTAATTTATTTGTTTTGTTGTTTCTTGTTTTAGGGCACAGCTACATTTGCTTTAGTTTCGTTTCATGTTTGTTTTTTACATCGCGTTTTCCTTTTTTTGCTTTAGTTCATTCGTTTTGCTTTGCACTTTTTGTTAGCACTTTAAACAAAACAAATCCTTGCAGATTCTAAAGTGTATTTAAATACTGATTTACAATTGGTTTCAAGGTCAATTTCACCTTCGAAAACCAAATGAATGTGAGTTTACAACAGAAGCTGGTATCATTATAAACCACGCAGTGCATCATGCAGTGTAGTTTTAGGGTACAGTTGCATTTGTTTTGTGAGAAGATCAAAATATATTTGCAAACTGATTTGTGATTGGTCTTTAAAGCTGGGATTAAATTTGTATTCAGTGGATTGCAAAAAGTGCATTGCTGGTGTTTAATTAATACTTTTAAAGGCCACTTTTACCTGCCAAACCAGAACGAGTTTGAGTTTGCAGAAACAGCTGATATCATTTCTAAACCAAGCAGAGCAGCATAGAGCACTGTAATTTGTTTTCATATTGATTTGTTGTTGGTATTAAAATCAATTTTTTGTTTAATAGATACAATAAAGAGTCACGAACGCATTGTTGGTGATTAATTGATACAGATTGATGATAAACTGATACAGATTGATAATAAACTGCCTGAACTGGTTTACTACACATGTATCCCATTAGGAGCTGATAGCTTTTGGTGTCAGCAATATTTTTGGAGGATATTTCTCAAGCTTTGTGGCCAGCACTGCATTGTCACGGACAGCAGTACAGGAAAGCACAGGGGGGAAAAGTCAGGTAAAATGCACAACACTCCAGCACTTTTACAAGTGTGTGTGTGTACATGCAATACTCCCTGTTTAACTGTTCACTCCTCTCACTATTGCAGATTGCTGGTATCATCTCAGCTCTGATGGTGATGATAGTGATTTTGGCCATTGGCCCATTTCTTCAGCCTTTGCAGAAGGTGTGGTGGAAAAGCCTAAAGTTTTAATGGACAACATTCATCATTCGACAACATTCATCTTTCACTATCAAACATTTAAATACTTGCAATATTCTTCATGCAGCTCATGATGTCATCCCTCTCTGTCCCACAGTCAGTGCTGGCTGGCATTGTTATAGCCAACCTGAAGGGCATGTTCATGCAGATCCCTGAAGTGACCGTACTCTGGGGACAGAACAGAACAGACTGTGTAAGTAACGTCACAAGACTGATAAATTAACAGAATGAGATGATTAGTGGCAGAAAAAGTCCAAAAATTAGAAAGCTTTTTGAAGTCATTATAACATTAATTACTGTTCTGATTACCTCAAGCAAATGGAATCATGTGAATCATTTTATTGGCACAATTAGATTACACTCATTTGACATGAGTGCATATGACTCCTTATACTTTTGCAGCTCATCTGGATAGCTACGTGCCTGGCATCCATTGTGCTGGGTTTAGATGTGGGTCTGCTGGCTGGTCTGGTATTTGAGATGGGTACAGTGGTGGTCAGAACACAATTGTAAGTAGCACAATTGTAAAGATTTTTAAGAGTGCTTGAGTGTAAAGTACACAAAACTGGTTACATGTTTTTGTTTGATGCAAAGCAATTTTTTTTTATTTATTTAGTTTTTTAGTAAGGTTTTTGTATATTTGTTGAGAAATGTCAACTGCTTGTTAATCTGAATTAATGCAGCTTGATGTTTATGATATAACTCAAACTATAAGTGTAAATATTGTCAATAATAAGGGTATCACATATATGCTTGTTTTGTAATATTTAACAGAATTCCAAGGAGTATAAAAAAATAAATACGTACACAAATTGGACCTAATGTAAATTAAAAGCAAAACCGAAATCATGGTGAACTTTGTTGTGAAGATTAAACTTATTTCATTCAGCCCTTCTTGTGCCACCCTTGGAAATGTCCCAAACACCGATATCTACAAAAACACCAAGGATTACAAAAATGTAAGACACATTTCCATGCTGTCAATAAACAGTTACTTGCCACAACACATGTAAACATTATACATATTTTAAACTAACATGGTATTTCAAAAACGTTCAGATTTATGAAATTCCTGGAATAAAGATCTTCAAGTGCAACTCACCCATTTACTTTGCAAACATTGATTACTTCAAAGAGAGGTTGAGAGAAGAGGTGAGTTTACTGTAATTCTAAATTCTGAAAAGATAAACTATATGATTTGAATTTGAACCGTGTGCTTATTAATTCTTACAGGTGGGGTTCGATGCAGTGCGGGTTTTCAAGAAAAGAAATAAAGCTTTGAAGAGGATTCACAAACTCATTAAACAAGGAAAACTACAAGCTACAGAGGTACGTCGTGCACAACAGTGTCTGGCAAAGTATTTGTAAATCACAAACATTTGAAACTTTTTGGAATGCTTCCAATAAAATTACTTATTCTGATCACCAACCTGAGTTTATGACACCATATTCTGGCCTTTCCCATATCTGTTGTCCTTCAAAGAATGGTTTGGTGCCAGTGGCCTCACTGGGAGTAGAAAACCAAGCCTTTGAAAAAGAGCAGGGTCCTGAGGTGGAGGAAGGGGCGTCTCAGCCAGACTCAGACGTTAAGGTTCAGGTAGACTGGACGTCTGAGCTGCCTGTCAGTGTGTCAGTACCCAGGGTCCATATTCACAGCCTCGTGGTGGACTTTTCTGCCGTCTCATTCCTGGACGTGGTAGCAGCCAAGTCCCTCAAACTGGTGCGTCTATTGCTTTATCTAATTCAATCTTTATTGCTCTTTACTGAGTCATTGTTCCATTGCAATAATGTATAACCACAATATGATGGTGACCTTCATGTCGTTTCAAACCTGTCTTCCAAAGAACACAAAAGATATTTTGAAAAAAGCCTGTGTTTTATGGTCCATACAATGAAAGTTAATGGAGCCCAGTGCTGTTTTGTACCCCACTGACTTTCATCGTATTGTCTTCAAAATATCCTCTGGTGTGTTTCAAATAAGAAAGTTTTGGAATGATGTGGAGCAAAACCAAGTAGTAGCTAATTCATAATTTCCCGTCTTCACAGGTGGTGAAGGAATTCATACGAATTGGGGTCAGCGTCTACATCGCAGACTGTGATGGTAAGGCTCTTTAGCAGTATGTTGCAACAAGCTGTTGCTACAAACTCCAGCCTGATAATGGCAGGTTAGGACACGGTGAATAATCTAAAGGGTCCTTGGGTTACAGGTGAGCTTGTCAGGAGAATGGAGGCCCTGTCCTTCTTTGATGAGGAGGTTACTAGAGACATTCTCTTCCTCTCCGTCCATGATGCCATTCTATTCATCCAGCAGGAAACATCCACTGGAAATGATGAGGATCCATTAGCTGAGAAGGTAAAATTAACATTTTAAACTTGAGGGGTGACTGAATAGTAACAGAATAGTTTGTGATCATACTTTTTTCAAAAAGGACATGGTGAATATATTACCTGTGTTCATTTATCTTCTACATGCAATCAGTTCCATGTGTCAGTTGACCCTTCGCAAAGACCCACACCCCTCCATTACTAGTGCTACGTCTGACACCACACTTTCTCACGTAGTGAAAAATACATCTTGGACCAAAAAAAATTCTAACAAATACAGTAGCACCAAGTGGCATGTGAGCTGATCATTTCTTCCTCTTTACTAGTTATAGCACAAAATAAACATGAATGAACATCAGAAGGTATCTAGTTTCATCCGCCGAAAGACGTCAACACACAACTTTTTTTCAAGTTCACTGATGTTAATCTACTCCCATGTCTGGTTTGTTTGTCAGGCAAAATGGCAGATTTGGCTTTATGATTAGTCAGATCACCTGTCAATCAAACTCCCAGCGAAGGGTCAATTGTCTCATAATAAAGCTGCTCAATGATACATTTCTTGTTGGTTTATTGAGGCTGATAATCTGAGTGACTATAAATCCAGATAATCAAAGATACGAGATAAACCAGATATGATAAAAGGAATGTTTCGGCACATGCTGATATTGCTCAATGAGGTAAAAAAAATTACCCATGGAGAAAAAAAACAATGGCTACTAGTTAAAGTGACCAGTTGTAACATTATGCAATGCAACAGATGTCATGATTTTGTTCAGAATGGAATACTATTGATAATACATCGATACTGGCAAATGTTTCTTGACCACCAAATCAGCTTTTTAGAATGATTTCTGAAGGATCACGTGACACTGAAGACTGGAGTAATGACGCTGAAAATTCAGCTTTTATTTTTAAATTACAGTTTTTACGGTCTTTTTGACCAAATGCACAAAGCCTTGGTAAACCTAAGAGACTTCTTCCAAAACATTTTAAGCTACATCTTACCGACTCAGTATTGAACATTTGAAACATGACACCTGTAGCATTCTGCATATAGATATTCCCGGTACTGTATAGCAGTCTAGTATTAATTAATATAGATTTTGATTTATATATATATATATATATATATATATATATATATATATATATATATATATAGTGGTGGGCATAGATTAATTTTTTTAATCTAGATTAATCTAGATTAATTTTGGAATTAATCTAGATTAAAATGGCTCATTTGAATTCTGCCGAAGGCATTCAGAATATGTGTGCTACCCAAATAATGACTAAAAGTAAGTCTTTGAGAACGGGTTTCTCAAGCCAGGTGGCGCATTAGACCAGGGGCTCATCTCCTGTTTCCAAAATGCATCACAAACTTTAATCTCTTCCCGTCCCAATCCCACGAAAAAACTGGAGGAAAATCACGTTCCACTCCCAGAAGAATGACTCCCATTCCCTCCCACTCCCGTGTGGTTTTTTGGGGGTTTTTTTTTGCCGATAACTGTCAATTACAGTAAAAATATAGTACAGATCACAGCGTGCCCACCTTATTAGTTGAATAAAAACCCCAAATGTCGTTTTTTGTTATTATATTGAACTGAAAGCCATCTTATGCACAGTGTTGCACAGATTAAATTTCATGTAAATCATCCATGCTAACACACACGTCTTCTATTTTTATTTTTTTGACATTTCACTCTCTATAGATATATTTTTCAAAGATGGAGTTTCGAAGTTTCTCGCTCAAGTTCACATGAGACCTAAAGCGCATCCTGTTTGCTTAAAAGCGCAACGTTTCGTTGTTATTCTGAGTGCACACAAATAAACGTAGAGTCTTTACAGATTCGAAAGATGTATTAGGCTTACTTTTATCTGTATGACCAAAAATGACGGAGATTTTAAGAGCAAGTGAGCGCACCGGAGCCTGTCCTGCAGCAAACGCGCTTCCACACAAACACTTCAATAGCGCACATTTCTCTAGGTTAACATCATATTGAACGGCCATGTAAAGTTGCTACTACATACATCTTTCAGATGAAAAGCCATATTTGAGGTTGATGAATGATAGGTGAGCGTTTGGATGTCCTGCCCGATTGTATTACCACATAGACCAGCCGTTAACAATCTGTCCATCACGGACTGCGAGCCTCTAGTTCGAAGACTCGTTCTCGCCCCCTACAGTGCAATTCAGCTAGGTATACATCCGCGCTAAAATATCAGGGTGAAAGTCATCATAGCTTGCGTAGTATAGACCCAGCTCCCAACCCAACTTTGAGAATAGATTAACGGCGATATTTTTTTTATCGCCCGATAAGAGTCTCACGTTAACGCAGCACGTTAACGCCGATAACGGCCCACCACTAATATATATATATATTCTCTGTGCTTAGATTTCACAGCTGCAAGATGACAAAGAGCCACTTCCTTTTACTGAAGATGAGGACCTGATTGAGACCTATGACATCCAGCACTTGGTGAGCGTCCCACATCTTTTTATATTACAGCTTCAGTTATATAAT